>CM061060.1:17383033-18005845 GCA_030762865.1 Paraleonurus japonicus | reverse complement strand
ATTTTGACTTTCACTCATGTAGCTCATCATGTTGAGTTAAAAGATGACGAACTTGTAGCATTCAAGTCTTCATAAAGTGTTCTCGTTGCTTAATCTAATTCAATGCAAGCTTCAAGCTTAAAACGTAAACAAAGTGGAAGGAAAGTGAAAAAGGCAAACGGTCTTGAAGCTGGATGTACCGATAAATCTTGGTGTCAATCCTAATGATAAGAAGAATAAGAAAAGAAAATATGCTAGACTAAAAATGGAGAGTGAGTGACATGCTTCGGATGTAACAAGTGTGGTCATTTTACTCACGAATGTCCTAAATCCAAGAAGGACTAGATTGTTCAATCCTTTTTGTTTGAGCATATTAATCTTTAGTAATGTATTCTTAATTGAGTCTTATCCCAAAGGTTTAGAGACTCATAAATGACGAGATCATTGACTAAAGACAAATGAGCATTGAGACGAGATGCTATTATGTGGGGTTTAAGCTCGAGTTGAGGTCTATGGACTTTGTAAACTTGAGATTGACAATGGTCAATGTTTAATACTACATAGTCTCTGATTGCTCGAGAGATCACTTAGGATCTCACTTCTATCGATATTCTTCTACGATTGAGACATGATTTAATATTTTCGTAAGACTTGGTTGAAATTAGTATTTACAATATGTATTATGGTATTTGACTTCCTTTAAATGTTTTATGTGGTTTTGGATTGTAAGAGAACTACTATTAATTTTTATGAAGTTAGTTCATATTTATTATAAGTATGTTCCACTAGTAATGCTTGTGTAAATAATGACATTCGGCATACTAGTTTTAAGTCATGTTATGCAAGATTGAATGAACTGACTTGTGAAAGAAGAACTTTGAAGTTCAATTTTTAAAAGTCGAGTTATCAAATGTGAACATAATCTTGCTAATAAGTGACTTGAAAACCATTAATAAAACTGTTAAGTTGACTCTTCATTGCAATTATTTTATTATGATAAATGTGATTCTATGAATGTCGACAACTAACATGGAACTTACTGTTTTTCAATACTTACATTAATGGATTTTTCATGCTTTAAATTATGTCTGTTTAATTTCACACATGTCTAGGACATTTGATGGTTTTAGATGTTTCCTAAAATTGTCTGTGAATTAAAAGACATGACTTTAAAAGGTTTTAAGAACCTTTAGAGCGTGTGAGAGATCCAAACAGTTCAATGGACTATGTAATGAGAAAGACATAATCCAACAATTATTAAAATATTGTACACCATTACATAATGGTGGTACTAACTAGAGATTTGAATATTGTTGGATGTGAGGAGATCCATGTAGACATAAGCTAATTTAACCATCTCTATTGGAGAGAGATGTGTAGTTATTAGTTGTTGATGGTTGTTTTGTAATGACTATTCATAGTTGATTACTTCAATCACATTTTGATCTACAAGATAGGTGAATTACCTAATCGGTATCCTTAGATATAAGGATCACTGTTCACATACATGATTCTTCGAGTCGGTATGAAAGTTGGGTCCATGTGATTAATTGTACCTTCATTAGGTATGTTGTTAAATCTAAGGGATATGTGTTAATCGTTGATCAAATGAGTTGAAGTATACTTGAGATAGAATCACATAAAATCTAAATCATATTTTTGGGATTAATGTAATCACTCTCTATCGAGATCCAAGTGGGAGTGATTTCTTGATAAAATGTTCTTTGATAGATTTTTACCTTTTTAAGATCAGATGGATCTTGATGAGAGTAATTGTCTAGAGAATATATGCTTGAATGGCATTATGATATCCGTAAAAATATGATAAGTCTTTAGTGAATGAGGAAGAACCTACAAACGCTCGAGAGGTTCCATCTCAGTCATAAGAGACCAAAGTGAAAGAAAGCAATGTAAGACAAACTTGAGTCGTTGAGGTCAAACCAAGTTTGTGAACTTGTGGACTTTTCATCAAGACACTAAGCAATTGAGAATTAATGAATTCTCAAAATTAAATTAAGATCGATGACTCTATAGTGAGGTAATAAAATTCACGTGATGAAAAACTTATACTCTAAAAGGAGTGTATTAATTTTTCATCTGTTGTAATTTTTACCTCAACTGATTCTAGCTAATATATCAAGTTTAGATTTAGAATTACATCAAATTGGACGTTAAAAACTAGTTTTTCCAATGGGAAATGGGAAGGAGAAATCTACATGTAACATGTAGAATTCAATCTTCTAAGAGGATAATGTTTGTAAATTGAAAAGTCGATTTGCGAACTTAAATAATCCTTAAGACAGTGTAACTTGAGATTTCATTTAAATGATTATCTCATATAACTTTGTTGTGAAAGACAAAGATCATTGTGCTTAGTTAAACGGTCCAAGATAGTTTTGTAATTCTAATCTTGTTTTGTTGTTATATTATTAAATGGAATGACAACAAAGTGAGTATGTTTTTATGGAAAGATTCATAAAAATTGTTTGAAGAAGTTACTTGGGGTTTTCTTGAGATGCTTACACAAAGAGACTTCTTAAACAATTCAAAATAGGTGTGTGAAAACCTATTGATACTCATGTTGTGGAAGACGAGTCATTACACCGTGATGAGTGTCACGAAAACTCAAAGATGGGATGTCGATAATATCATATACAAATGCAATTGAAAGTCTAATGTATGCTAAGTTGTGCACACATTGAGACAATAGTTGAGCTATAAGTTTTGGTTAGCGAGATATCAATTAATTCGAGAAAAAACACTAATAGAAAGTGTTTGAGATTTTGAGGTATCGGAAGGTATTGCAGATTATTATCTCAAGGAGATAATTTAAAATTCAAATGTTAAAATTATACAAATCCAATCTGGAATAGTGATTTAGATTAACATAAATCAAATTCTAGTTATGTCATCTTGCTTGAGATTGAGGCAATCTAATGACATAAGTATGAGATAGATTTGTATAGCACCGCCCACTATAGAGGTCAAGCTTGTGGCATGTGCATCTGCATACAAGAGGTAGTTTGGTTAAGAGATTTCTTGAAACTTTTGGGAATAGTAAGCACTTTAAATGAAGTTGTAGCGATTCGGTTTGAAATCAAATACTCCAATGGGAGTTGCGGTGATTCATTGTGAAATCAAAGACTCCAGTGGGAGCTATAGTGATTTACCAAGTAATCAAACACTCCAGTGGGAGGCTGTAGAGATTATCATGGAATCAAACACTCTAATAGGAGATGTAGCGATTTATTGTGGAAATAAACACTCCAGTGGGAGTTGTTACCACTCTTTATGAAATCAAATATCCTGGTGAGAGATGTTGCTACAATTCGTTGTGGAATAAAATACTTTAGTGGGAGTTGCTACTATTTAGTGATAGTAAAAGCAACTAAAGCTTACACTAGATATTCCAAGTATCAAGAAAACCAAATACTCTAAAAAGATTCTTTGTAGAGATATTACAAAGATTGAAAGAGTGATTCTTAAAATACCTTTTACTTATAAATGTTAGCAAATCCTCTCATCAAACTTGTTCATATAGATGTCTTGGACATCTAAGATTAAAGTTTAAATGGATTTGGACATGGTATGAGTATATGTTAATGTTGCTAGAGATTTATGTATTGTAATTTATGTGATGGTTCACATAATAGTGTGTCGACAAGTATAGATTGGCTCACTCATACGAGCAATCACCTCCGACATCGAGTGTGTGTAGAGATGAGATTATTTGGAAATAATCGCAATAGATTTTACCACAAATCTATTTGACTTGTTCATAAGCTAAATCAATGGATTCCCTAGACTATAGAGGGAGGAAATCTAAGTTAAGTGTCCAGGATACACTTGAACTATGATTTATACGATGTCGAGATGAGATAGAAAATGACTCAAAGACACATACTTCCATTACGAAGTTCAAGACATCGTAACATGTGTTTCATACCACATGTGCTAAGTTGACCATAAGGAAATGAGAAAGATATCCCTATTTTCTCATTGTATGAGGCCTTGAGGTTTAAATGAACTTCTTAAAGTACCCTTAAGACTTTCTGCTATATTTCTAAGTCTTCACTTTAGTGTTGCTACTTTAGCATGTTACCAATAGCTAAGATAATTCGGCAATGCGGTACATGTCTAGGAAAGCAGACTATAGTGGGAGTCCGTAGATACTTTGTGTGAAAGGAAGAATGTCTTTATTAAACACAATCTATTGTGATTCATTGACCGGTCAATCGAGTTGAGAACTTGATTATGAATACATAGATTTGATGAAAAGTTGAGTATGCTCTAATTTTTCAAGGGATTGAAAGAGATATGTCAACTTGTGTTAATTGAAAGAATTCTCGGGGTATTACGAGTTTTGGATTCTACATATAAAACTGATTGAGTTGCTATATATCCTTAACAAGTGTATAGCACAAAAACTCATATTCTCGAGGGTCACACGATTTATTTGCCTCGTATGAAAAATGTATTGTGTGATAGTTAAAAGATATGAAGTAGATGAGTATGAAGCTCAAAACTTCATGTGTGAGTGGGAGATGAAAGATAATAAATAATAAATATATTATTTATTTAATATCCACACATGAAGTGGATAAGGATGATGGAAGTTATTTGACTAACTCCCTCATGAAAACCAATTCAACGTGGTTTTCTCGGAAGAACACAATGCAGAAATGAGATGACGTATTCTTCTCATTCTCTCCCAATTTCACCCTAACAACAAAGATACGTATCACATGAATACTCAAAATAAAAGGCACTTAAGTTGTGAACAATTGAATGCATTTCATACGTAAATGTATTTCGGACTCGAGGATCACAAATGCGTAGAGTTCCAACCGGTAAGATTTATTCCGCTGCGTTAAAGGTTAGTGAATCCTAACCAATGAATTTCCAACAAGAATAATCTCAAAACAAATGTACCCTTTCAATTTTATAGTATTATTTTACGTATAGTATTATTTTACGCAAAGTCTCTGTGAACAAAGGTTCACGGTGAAACTTTATCATTTACTAAATGGTATCGGTTGTAATAACGGAACGATATTACCTATATTACTAAAAGGTTTCAGATCGTAATATGAAAAGTATGTCCTATATTGTTAAAGAGTATCACCGTGACTGGAGAGTATTACCTATATTATTAGAGTGTATCGGTCATGATAACGGAAGAGTATTACCTATATTACTAAAAGGTGTGAGTCGGGATAACTTAAAAGTAAATTGGTCTATTTTTTCAATATGGATCAAGTTTCACCGTGAAACTTGGTTCACATTAGACACACTCTTATTTTATTAACGGCAGTATGTGGCTCGAATTATTAGGGTTAAAATATTTTAAATATATATATATATATATATATATATATATATATATATATATAATAGTTGTCAAAAATTGATTTTAACTTCTTATCTCTAAAATGAATTCTTGAATTCTACTTTCTTATAATAAAAAATAACTTTCAACTAAATAAATTATTTTTCTTTGAATTTATTTTGTTTGATATTGTCTCAGAATCTCTTTCCGTAAGACGGAATTAAATTTTGACCTGTTTAAAATATAAAAGAAATCATTTTCATCCTTCTCTGGGAAAGAATTCGATAACCAAACTGATTTTCAATCTACATATTCATTTTCTGTAAATTTATAAGGTGTAGTATTACATAGGGAAAATTAAAATGGGCTGAACATTTTACTTATGATTGTCATTGATTGAACTGTACCCCATATTTATTGATTATTGTAAGAGAAGAGACCTATTTTTGGGGAAAAAAATAAAATAATCATTCAATATATATTTTTTTAAAAGATGGGATCTTATATATACAATAAAATACTTTAATTTTTTTATTTTTCTTACACTTTCTCTCCCATTTTATTTTTCTTACACTTTTCATCAACAATTTTATATAAAACATTATATTTATTAAAATTTGTGTCAACCCTTAAGTATTAAACTTGAAGAAGAACAGGAGAATATAAAATTTACAGAAAAAATATGTAAAACATATATCACATTTCATTTACGGATTATCATTTTTAAAAAGAGTGATAATATTTTAATTAAAAGTGACTATCACTTTTCTTTGAAATATTATCACATTTTACTAAAACTCTATTATTTTATATTTTGAACTAATGATTTGAATTAATGGAAATTTCTATTAATGTATTGTTATGCGAGATATCTCCGCACTTGAATGGGATTCTGTTTCACGAAATCGATACATGAAACGGTCTTATACAAGACCCTATCATTTTCTTTTAGGACCAACTAACTAAATTCTTGAGTTAATTCTGTCAAAATAAATTCTTGAGTTAAGACATCATGATATTCAAAATATTTTTAAATAATATCAATTGTTTTTATTGAAAAATACAATAATTTTTAATAAAACATACAAGTGAAAATAATAATACTTTTAATTGAAAATAACTAATTGATGCGACATTTTGTGACAAGCCCAGCCTACTTGATTAGTGACGTAGTACGGAGCGAGGATTGGGCCTTGGGCCTATATTCCCTTGATTAGGGAATACATTGGAAGAAGGATTGGGCTTTAGGCCCATTACCTTTGTTGCGAGATGGACTTAAATAAGGAATGGGCCTTGGGCCCACTCCTTATTAAGCCCATAGAATTAAATCGATTTAGTGGGAAAAAACCCATTTAACAAGAGCCCGAGGAGAGTAGGTGGCCAAATTCGGCCCACCTACTCGTCGAGATGGAATAAGGAATATTCTAACTTATTAAGAGAGAATTATGCCCCAAGAAATGGGAATCTTCTAGAACCCGCCTACAAAGTAGCGAGCGGGTAACAATTTTTCACAAGAATGAGGATACACAATTGAACATGTTCAAAACGTGACCATATGATGGAGAAAACCACTATAAGTCTTATTTTTTACAGATTCTATATATATATCACCTCGGACGAAAATTGAGGTAAATGATTTTGATACTTATGAATTACCCACTTGTTGAATACATTGTTAGGTTTATTTGATTTCGACTTGAGCGTCGGAGTGCCTACGCCGAAGAACCCTTCGGTGTATTTTTGCGAGTTATCTTCGTGGAAAGAGATCGGTTTATGTTAGCTCAACTTGGCTTTTACACTTAAGGATCCAGGATGGGAAATTCAGCCCAATAAAGAGATACAAATTTTACGTATCACTAATATTATTCAAAATATATTTAAATTGCATGTCACATCAAATGAGCACGAGATCTACTCATTTTTTAAAGGACTACTTTATTATATTAATTTAATGGTTGTTTGAAACAATGGTAGATTCTCCCATTATTAATCATTGATCAAAATTAAAATGAACATACACTTTGTATTAAATAGTAAAAATCCAAATATCCAATGCATAAGATTGATGTTCATTTTAATTGGATTAGATTTTTCCTTTTCTCAAGAACTTAATTTGATTAGAATTAATTGTATAAAAAGTAATCAGATCCCTTTTTTCTTTCAACTTACAAGCACGTACGTTTGAAAATTCTTGAATAAATAAATAAAGGATTTTTTTTTCATGAAATGTGATATTTGTACAAATTTTTATAATACTTTTATAAATTTCAAATTTTAAAATCACATATATTGTCTTGTGCAAGTTTTGTGATGAATATATAAGCTATAAAAACTATGAAGAGAATTAATCATTTCATCTAACAATCATTGTGCTCAAAGCAAAATAATCACATTTATTACATAATTAAATATCAAAAACACCATTTTTAAAGTTTATAAAATTTTCTAACATTTAATCACCAGGTCTATTTCTCCAAGATTGGACATTATCATCAGTTCTATCTTGTTGTCGACCTTGGTTCTCACTGGAACTTGCACCATGTCTGTCAACATAGTTTCTTCTTTGATACATTGGCATGGTGTCAACTAGTGTAGGGAATTGCGAGTTCCATTGATAATGCACTCTCAATGGGTCAATGTTAGGGCTGCAAAGATATTGGATAAATCCATCAAATTATAATTAATTTTTTTACATTTCTTTAACAACAATGAACGTATATTAAATAGTATCATTAATTAACAATTGGTGCATGTGTATTAAAAATATTAAAATACAAGGTAGAACATCAAATTAAATTAGTTAAAATTTTGTATGCATTAGATGCACTATATAATTCAAATGCATTTTCTTGAACAATATTGTAATTTGCATTTAATAGTTACAAATGTTCAACTATTAATGTTCAAATGAAAATAATATATGTTGTTTAAACGCGTTTGTATTGCACATTAAACATGTTCATTAAAATATACTTACGTGTTTGTTTGTTCTCCTCTAAATGACCAGGTTGAGGCAAGATCTTCTACCTCTCGAAAAGCCCTACCGATAGGATGAGTAGATAAGGTGTGTCGAGGAGCACTTACACGTGTACCTTCCCTGACCGTGTAACTACACTTACACTTGTACTCATAAGCGCCCTTACGGTAGAATTATATGTAGGGAATGGAGCTAGTATTATTGTGTTTTGATGGTTGTGCGGTGGAGGTAGAGGCAAGATTATTGTGTTTTGATGGTAGTGTTGAGGTGGTGGCGGTGAAGGTAGTAGTACTTGTGCTTTGATAGTTGTGCGGTGGTGGTGGAGGCGGTATTATTGTGCATTGATGGTAGTGTTGTGGTGGTGGCGGTGGAGGTAGTATTAATGTGCTTTGATGGTAGTGTTGTGGTGGTGGCGGTGGAGATACTATTAATGTGCTTTGATGGAAGTATGGTGACGGTGGCGGTGGATGTAGTAGTATTGGGCTTTGATAGTTGTGTGGTGGCGGTGGGGACAGTATTCGTACTTTGATAGTTGTGCAGTGACAACGGCGGTGGCGGTAGCCGTGGCGGCATAAAATGTTCGTCACTATTATGTAAAATAATTATGAGTTAGTAAAAAAATATTGCATTGTACATTTTTAACGAGTAACTATACAGATAATGGTATGAAATGTGGAATGTGCACGAATCTTGCATGAAAGTTGTTGTTAGTTATATGATTGGATTCTATATATCCATACATAACAATAATTGTGATTGTAAATTATAGTCATATGAATTATTATATTAATTTAAACTTATTGACTTATTTGATAACAAATACTTCACTGGATATATATGAAAATTAAAAAATAAAAGTTTTAGTACTTGCCTAGAAGTTGGAACGGTATCCGACAAATCATGTTGACACATGTGACTGTCAAAACGATCTTGCAACATTAACAAAAAAATAGTAAGCATTAAAAAATAGTAAAGAATTAATTATTTGCAAAAATTACCAATATCGAATTAAAAGTCATATAAATAATAACAAAATCTAAATTTGTATATCGAATTGTAAATTTTAAAAATATATATTATAATTACAAACACGTGAAGATTGTATTTTGTACGTAATTAACTCTTTTAATATAACATAAAAGCATTATATGCATGCCATCTTTTGAGCAAAATGATATATTTTAAGGAATAATACAAAGTGTATAAATAATGTGGAAATAATAATTAACAAATTGCTTAATTGATATTTTCTAATTATTTATGTATTATTCCTATATTTTAAACACTTTTGATATTGTATGAATATATTGGACTTACATCATTTTCCACATTAAAGAAGAATCATTTTTATCATCATCATTATGACCATCATCAACATCATCGTCATCGTCGTCATCATCGTTGTCAGGTATTAGCCAAGTTCCATTTTTAATTTTCCTGCAATTTGGACATCTCATTTCGCATCGATAATTGAACTCAGAGCCAGTACAATCTGCATCCAAAATAGAGAATTTAATTATGGGGCATCAAAACATAGAATAAAAAATAATTATGAAGTTTAAAAATGTATGAATGGCAACGCAAACAAATAAAATAAAATGATTACATATAAAAATTTTACACGTGGAATCATCATGAGCAAATTAACCTTAAAAATTTACACACACATGCATATACCTATGAATCATATCAACTGATCAGTCTGTGTTGCAAGGACTCGGTCTCAAACCCTAGGCCTCTCAATATCTGTTACCACAACAAAACCCTAATATTTTCCCCTAAATAATTCCTCATCAACCACGTCGTGCCGCACAACTAAATTCTTAATGCAAGCCAAATGATATTCAAATCACATATTTAAATCCAAAAAGTGTAAAAATGCAAAAATAGTTAAAGATGAATTTATATATGATATAAGAAAAATTAGAAAAAAATATATACCTAAATGAAATAGATGTCCGCATGTAAGTATAGTAATTTAAAATTGGATCTAAACAAACGACACATGTCTGCACGGATGATTCAACGGCCGGGAACATCATGTTTTACAAGAATTTCGATTTTATTTTTCAACAAAAATGAAAGACAATTGAAGAAATAATTTTAAAATGATAGAATTTCAGTAGTGGAACTAATAATATTTATATATGACGAGCTAACTGATTATGAAAAAAAAAAATTGATTGTCAAGTCACTAATGAGAATTAATTATCTTTACCAATAAAAAAATAGAAAATTGTCTTAGTGACAATAAATTGGGTCATAGATCACATAAATATTGTTTCCCTATCAATGGAGTCTTGTATAATTGAGTGTACATTGAGAATTAATAGGGTGTTTGCATACCTCGTCTTAAAGAAATTAATTATTTAAGTTGATTTGAATAGAAATTTTAAATGTGTATAGTGTTAATTTGGAAATAAAGGTTTTTTTAAAAAAAAAATTTAAAAACTTGAGATATTTGCTAATAATTAAAATATGCAAAAATTTGTGTAAAACCATTGTAAGATCATATCACTTTTCAATGAAAATATTATATTTTTAATATAAAGTGTACCACTTTTAAATTTTTACCTTAAATTAAAACATATATATATATATATATATATATATATATATTAAAATTGATATAATTTGTGATATCCTAATCTCTTTTTAGTTATTTACCAATAAAATTTACTCATTTTTATTAACTTATATGAGTGGCACGTTATTTATTTATAATTCCTTTCATTTTACTCCTTAAGTTTTAAATATATGATATTTTATTGAAGTAGTAGTAATAAACAAATTGAGTGTCAACTAGTCATGAGTTAACATACTCTACATATTTTGTGCATTACAAATTATTTATTTGTGTGTTACTTGTAATCTCGTAATATTTTATCTTGTTTTAAATATTGTATTAAATATGTGTTTTTACCTACTTAGTGGTGAGACAATAATTGACTTTATTATAAGATTTTATTTAATTCATTTTGTACTACTCAATTGTTACTATCTCTAGTGTTAATGTGAAAATTAATTATTATGATATTCAAGCCTCTCACTATTCATTAACTAATATATTTCATGCATTCAGTGTATTTTTAATTAATTATGTGCTACTTGTGATTTTAAATTATTTTTTTATGCATTATTTTATTGTGCTTTAAAATATTAAATTAATTAAATATGCATTTATATGTTTAGTAGTGAGAAAATTAATTTATAAGTGATTTAGGTTTGATAGTATTTTGAGTACTAATACAAATTATATAATTATTAGTGGTATTAATTGAATCAATTATAATATATATTAATTGTTTCTATTGATTATATATATAATATAATTATAGTGTGTGTATATATATATATATATATATGTATGATTACGTGACTTAAGATAATATATATAAATATGTGAAGATAAAGATAAAGAAAATAATAATAAAAAAATGCAAAAGCTTACCTAGCAAGTTTAGTTGAGGCGGTGATATGCATCCACTTTAATTGCCAATTAGCCTCATTTACGAAAGAAAAGAAGAAAAGGGCCGAGAGATAGAGAGAGGGAGGGGAGAGAGAAGAGAGAGAAAGGGGAGAGAAATTCCAAAACATTTTGGTAAGTATTCGATTTCGTTGATCGATAAATTTTATACCGTTTTAAAGCTCGCGATGAGTAAAAACAACACCCTATTCTCAAATTATTAATAATTGTTCTTGTTTGTTAGTGAGGCTTTAAGGGAATTAAGAGTTTAATTTATCAACATTTTGCGAACTTGAGGTAAGTAGGAATTCATTTGCACCTATAATGCATAAATATAATATTTGTGAAGTATTTATGCTTAATTGATGATATGTGAATATTATCACTAATACAAAAATAGGCTTAGAGAGCGGTTATAATTTAGCTTAGATAGCGGTTATAACCGCTCTCTAAGAAAAAGTTGTGTTAGTAGGCGAGGGCTTAGATAGCGGTTTAAAACCGCTATCTAAGAGAGATAGACAGCGGTTATTAATCGCTATCTAAGAGGGCTTAGACGGTTAATAACCGCTATCTAGGGGACCTAAGACAGCGGTTAGGGACCGCTATGTAAGTAGTAGCTAAGACAGCGGTTGGGAACCGCTATCTAAGAGGAACAATAACACAGCGGTTGGGAACCGCTATCTAAGAGGAACCCTAAGACAGCGGTTGGGAACCGCTATCTAAGTGAATTCTTAGGCAGCGGTTTTCAACCGCTATCTAAGCCTTTTTTTTTTCGTTAATTTATTTAAAAACCTGTTTCAAATATTAATTTCTAATCCCACTAATATTAATTTTAATTGGTTTTCAAATAAATAATTATAATTAAATATACAAAAATGTAACATCAAATAAATAAATATAATTAAATAGACAAAAACATGAAATATTTATGATAAAAATTAATATATAAGTTACACGTTACCAAAATTTACGTACAAGAATAATATTATTACAAGAATCAATTATATAAATACCCAAGCCAATCCATTTTCCATTTCTCCATTCTATCATTGTTGTAAAAATTGATCCGAGGCGTATGCACAAGCCGCAAATTACATTGAAAATTTAATTAAATAATACGAATTTTTATTTAATCAATAATAATTTAAATAAATCGATAAATGGACTTACTTCGAATGGAATGGTCGTCTCATAAGTGGATTATATCTTCAATGAAGCAACACACAAAATATCCACGGTGAATGCCATCTTGCCGCTTCGGAACCTATTGATTAACAATTAAAGTCACGTACTACAACTATGATTATTAATTTCTATTGATTTGATAATTTTCTAAAGTAAGTTTACCTTAATATTTTTCCACATAACTTTACCGATAGATTGTGAGTTTTGCCTGGAAGGCTACTCGACACATTCTCATCACACTATATTATATTTAAAAATAAAAATAGATTAGATATGCATAAATTTTAAAGTAAAATAAATCATAATATGAAAATATTAAAGATTAACTTACCCCTCCATAAATCTAACGAGATCGGGATGACGTGTATACACCCGACCCTTAGCTGGTTCCATATAATACACGGTAAGTGTAGACGTGTGTATGGCCACCAAAGACTCAATGCTCGCTACATTATATTAACAATATTTAAAACTAACCGTTTATTTATATAAATATAAAATTTTATGATATATTTATTGTACTCACCCCACATTTGTTGGCCAAAAATGAGATGGTCTCTCCCGAGAAAATTTCATAATATGATGAACGACGTCCCTCATTAACCGCTCCGTCGACCAAACATGCAACAGACTTGGGGAGATAAAGGAATACTTTCTACTCGCCTCGACATCTATGGAGAGATATACCTCACCAGATATCTTTAACCAACACATGCAAATTAATATTTTATAAGAAAATTAATATATATATATATATATATATATGAAGTAAATGCTGAAAATTATTAATAAACACGTACTGAGGTAAAAAGTCATCGTAGTTGCACTCAACCATTTATCGTAGAGGACTTCATGCACATGATCCCGTTGGATCAATTCCTTATACCCAGTTTGATGAAAGTAAGCATGAATGGGAACCGCAATTTGGACTAAAAGTGGCGGAGTCTACCATCAAGCACACCGCATTTTGTACGATGATGTCGTGGTCTAAGTCTCCGGGCATGGGATAACCCAATCGCCATCTCGCGCACACTAACAGGTGGGTTCCCTCGGTCTCTCTCTCTCACTATATGCGACATCCCTTGATTTTTGTGCGCTCTTTTGTGGAGTCGGCAATTTCTACAATCAATTTATATAATATTATTTAGAACAAATAAGATAATAAAGTTTAATATAACATGTATTTTACCTTCTTGTTGAGAGAGACCAAGTGGTGCGGCCATTCGAGAAAGTGTCCGACCGCCTCTCCAAGCTGTGGTAGCCTCTGCTTACGGTTTTGGCAACGGTGAATCCTCTTGTCCGATTTCGGGAACATCGAGGGTGACTCTCGAGAAAACCAGGAGTGAGGGGGACGACCATGGATCATTCCTTTGGAGCTGTCATACAACATTCCGGTGGCCACCAACCGAGTTGGATGATCCAAATAGAGGTAACAAAGAGTCGTTGGCTGTTCAAAGAGGATATTCGGTTAGAAAATTTTAATATACTAGTCTTTAATTAAAATAAATACGAGACACATCGATACAGGTGATGTTGACGAGAGGATCAAGGAAGTCATTTCTAACATCAGCGGAAAACATAGATGGAGCACTTTGTTATCACAGCTAGCACCACTCGATGACGTCCCTTGTCTCATTTGTCTCGATTCATCAGCTCCACTTGTTTAGCCAAGTTAGCAACTTACACCGAAAGGGACTCCACCATAGACATCGCTGCAATACCGGGTGCCATCGAAAGTAATGTCTTCGTGACGCCATATCCGATACCCGCATGCGCCGGGATGCTCTCGACGATCTATTGCCCGTGCAAACAGATCATCGGGGCCGATCGTGCGGAGGTCGTCGGGCGTCATGCTCGAGATATGCGCTCCTGAATTGAAAGAATTTATTATTAAACAATTTCAAATGAAATAATAGTTTGTAATTACGAGATAAAATAATGGATGAATTACCCCTTCTTCAATGATACTGTTGTGCTCTCCGATCGGGAATATTCCCATCTCGGCTCTTTCTTGTCTCGATGAAATAATTCATAACGAGATACAACAGCGCACACTCTCCCGCTTTTCTTTTTTCTTCTTTCTACGATAATGATAAACATGTCCCCTTATTAGATATATTAAAAGTGAATATATAAAAAAATTAAAATGTAGGATTTTGATCTCACCATATCTTCCCTAATGCGTGCATATCCTCTAGAAGATACACGATATCGCGCTTCCATATTCTTAGCTTGTTCGCGATTTCGACACTTTTTTCTACAGGTGTAATATAAATACATAAACAATGGAAAAACTTAGTGCATTAATTAATAGGAATTGATGAAATGACATTGATCAACTTTACCTTGAAATCCTCGGCTAGAGATCTACGCACAAACTCGTCCCAGTATGGGGCCACCATAGGGAAATTCTCATAGTTCTTAGGCGGCGTAGGTGAGTACGAGACCAGTTTTCGGGTCTCGAGAAGCTCTCCTCGGTGCAGCCCGAAAATTCTTGGCCATATTCCCAACTTGCATAAGTATTTGCTTCTTGTTTGTGTGGTTAAGACCATTGAATGTATTCTGCATACACATATGACAATTTAAAGTTAATAATTTTACAAGCTCATAATATATAAATATATATATATATATATTATGCAACGATTTTAATATAAATATATATTTAACATACCACGAGCTCATCCCATATCGCTTCCTTGTAAGGAGTCGGCTCACTCTTACGCCGGTCATCACATGGCGGCACGATAGGGACAACTCTCCCGATGCAGCCCCTAGGTAGTAAGCTAACTTCTCACTCTCTTTTCCTATCGCTTGCCCATACTCATTGAATGATATCTGCAATTCAATGATATTGTTAGGTCCACGATCAATTAATTAATATAATAAAAATTCAATTTGTTCAATTGTAATAAAATTACCTTAAGTAATTTTTCCCTTGCTACAATCTTTCTTCAAAGATGTCATCGTGACTATACCCCTCTTGCGCTTCTCCCCAGAGCTACTAGTGGTGGGAGCATCGGTGTTATCCTGTCTCAAGTCATCCTCCTCCTGGATGTCATCTGCGTATGGATGAACATGATCATCTCCATCATCTCCACCATAGGGCACATAATCCATGATCTGTAAAATAGAAAAAATATATTAAATAAACAAAAAGAAACAACATTTAATAAAGTAGAAAAACAACATTTAATAAAACGAGAATGAAAAAGCATTCAATAAAGTCGTACATTTCTTTTTAGCAATGGTTTTCCTTTTTCGTTTTTGGTTGACTTTTCTCGTTCATGACCATGAATGTTAACGAGATCGGGATTGATATATTCATCCTCATTCCTAAGTTTTCTTTGAGTACGGGCGCGTATTTGCAAGATCATCGAAGAGAGTGCAGAAGCGGTGAAATTCTGAAAAGGATCATCGATTATGTCAACACCTTCATCGACGTGGTCGCTAATTTGGTAACTATTGTTACGCTTTGTTTGTGAAGCACAATGGACCATTTCTTATTAAGCTGGGTCGGGGACATAGAAAATTTGTTGAGCTTGGTGGCCATTATGTACGTGTCATCTCGTATCCTACATTCTTCAAATCTACACGTACAAATCCAGAACTTTCAACTTGGACCCCGTTAGGGATCCTCACCCAACTACAATCGAAGATTGGTTCACGGTGACCAACATAGTCGAGTTCCCAAATGTTGACAATCTGTCCAAAGTAAGTAGTATTCGATCGATTCCATGCATTGTGGTAATGAACACCCCACTATTACGCATTGTACTAGTGGTATCATGATCTCGGTATAAAATGTGTATCCGTTAATAAGATAACACTTATATGAATACACATGCCTATCGTGCAACTGGATAACCACTTAACTCTTTCTTTCACCGATTCTTTATTACGTGACAACATATTTGCAACATATTTGAACCACTCAACAAACGTGCGGTTGTGCTCACCTTCAATCCATGATCTATCTCTGGTGGGAAATGACTTAGAAAGTGCTTGCATGTGCAGGTCAATAAAAGGAAGTACGTCGACCGTGTTGTGAAGTACGCACAAGTGCATCTGTGTTAGCTCCTTCATACTAACACTTACGGGTTGACCACCTTGTAATGCCTTCACCATCCATCCTATTGGTGTATCGGGTACTTGGAAGTCCAATTGCATCGACATTCGGAATAAATTCAGACCAATACTGATTGCTTCTTCTACTAAATATCGTTCGCAATGCAACCCTCCGGCTGAACATATTCATCACATACCCTTTCAAAGCACTTTCATATATCTCTCTACACCATACATCCATCTCATACGAGCAGGACCACACATCCTTGTCTCGTGTACCAAATGAACGGTTAGGTGAATCATTATATCAAAAATGATGGAGGGAAATACATTTCAAGCTCACACAGCGTTCCCACAACTGTCTCGAAAAACAAGCAATTTTCTAGGATCAATGACCTTGCTACTCATTGCCTTGAAAAACCAACAAAGCTTTGTTATGGTTATGCGTACATTTTCGTGCAAGATAGAACGTATTGCAATGGGCAAGAAATTCTCCATGATGACATGATAGTCATGCGATTTCAAATTCATCGGTTTCACGCCATTATCTCGAAACAAGTCTCGTATGTTGGACGAATAGCCCTCTGGTACTTTCACATCCTTTAGTGTTTGAAGAAACACTTTTCTCTCATTCTTGGACAAGGTGGGTGCAGCAGGAGGTAAGTACGGTGGTTTACCTTCTTTATACACAGTGTCAATTCTGCTCTTATACCCATCTCAACCATATCCATTCTTGCATTGTAACCATCCTTAGACTTGTTATCATCTAGCAGAGTATTGAGCAAGCTAGCACAAACATTCTTCTCCACGTGCATTAGATCAATGAAGTGTCTAACATACAACTCTTTCCAAGAGGGCAATTGAAAAAAATTGATTCCTTCTTCCGGCCGCTAGTGGGGACACTCTTTGCGAAGTGTTTTCCATATTGTGTGTTGACATTTTGCATCTCGCTCAATACATCTTGACCGACAATAAACGTGGTGCTTCACGTTGTTCGATTGTGCCATCGAATGCATCGGCCATTGTTCTCGTACTTATGCGTTGGCTCCAACCACCTCCTATGTCCCATAAAAACAGTCTTCCTACAATGACTTAAACGAATGTGATGTGTGTTCGCAAAGCACAACAAGGACATGCATGGGCCCCCTTCACACTATATCCAGATACATTTCCATAAGCGGGAAGTCATTGATAGTTCCAAACAAAGATGGCCTTCAACTTGAAATTCTTCTTTCTACAAGCATCATACACATCCACACCCTCATCCCAAAGGAGCTTCAAGTCCTCTATCAAAGGAGCCGGATATACATCTATGTCGTTACCAGGTTGTTTGGGTCCCGATATCAATATAGACAACATCATGTAAGTGCTCTTCATGCACAACTCGGGTGAAAAATTATAAACCATTAGAATCACTGGCCATGTACTGTGGTTGGTACTTTGGATACCGAACTGATTCATTCCGTCGGTTGAGAGTGCAAGACGCAAGTGTCGTGGCTCGTTGCCAAATTCTGGATGTCCGGCATCGAATGTCTTCCACTGGGGTGAATCAGCAGGATGTCTTAGCAATCCATCCTTGATTCTATCATCATGATGCCAAGTCAAATTTTTAGCATCCACAACGCTACTATACATTCTCCCGAATCTTGGTATTATTGGGAAGTACCACATCACCTTCGCGGGAGATTTATTTTTCAGATATCTCTTTTCCCACACTTGGGACATTCATCGAGGTCTGCATACTCCTTCCGAAATGATCGTTTATATTTTAGCAACAAGTATTTTCGACCAAACAAAATATCGAACCCAAGGGACTAGGAGTACAATGGAGCCTCGTAAACACACGTTTCCATAGAATTATAGTGGCTAGTCAAGATTGCAAAATTAAAGCAACAAAATAACAGCACAAATATGACAAGAGATCAAACCAAGCAATGAACAAAGGAATAACAAGGATGAGATAGAAGTGCTCGGGTGCAAATCACCAAAGACTAGTCAAATTCGGATCATCAACAATCAAGTGTTCATTCAAAGAGGGATCATAGGGATAACCAACAATTAATTCAAATAAAACCGTCTTGGATAAGCCTAGGTTCTAAATGATTCGATTAAGCACGTAGGAATGTGAGAGACGGCACTCTCATCCCCTCACTAATCACAAGCAAACAACAAGTAATCAATGTGCCTTAATGGGGTTCTAATTAATCAACCAAGTATCCTTGTGTTAACCAAATATCCACTTCAATCACACAAGTAAACCTAACACCTATGCATCAATTCAATCAACCAAGTATCCTTGCATTAATTAAATCAATAAACACAAGATCAAAGCTCACCCAAGCAATTAAATCATACAAAACATCATTAAGACAATTAATCACCTCAACAAATGAACACCCAATCACTAATTCACCAAAATCAACTCATCTAGGGATCATTACACCCAAGCACATAAGAAATTTAGCCAATCATGGCTAATTGAAAGTAACCCATGAACATTAAGTAAAGGGAAAACATGAACATGCTGAAATCAATAAACAAAACTTGATATAAATGGTAGAATTCACCTTGATGGAGTCTATTACAACTTGAATGATCAATTCTATCAGCTATTACACTTGGGTAAATTAAATCTATCAAAATTTGATGAACACCTATCACTATGTGTTTGTATGTGTGAAGGAAAGCTGAAAATGAACTAAGGAATTTTATATAAGTGTAGAATGTGCTCTAAGTGTGGAATTCTCCCTCAATCACCTGAAACAGGGGTATTTATAGTGAGGGCAAAGTTTAAAATAACGAAAATTGCACCTAGGTCCCTCAAAATCAGATAACTCAAAACCGCGCAGGCCGGTGTCAACTCGGCTCGAGTTCATGTGGAACGGGTCGAGTTGGTCTCTCGCTTGGCCACAATGCTTTTGAATCATTTTCCCCTCCAACTCGGCTCGAGTTGGTGCCGCTCTCGCTCACACGTTCAGAATTTGAACTCCCGAGCTCCAATTCACCTGATTCTCATTGCGTTTCGACCCTCACTTCTTTGCCTTTCTCATTCTTCAAATTATCCATGCAAAATCCTGCAACAAATGCAACACTACCTTTCTCGACTATTAGACTCACAATTATATCAATCAAGATGAATAATGCAAAGAAATTAGCACAAGTACATATCTAAACTCACATCAAATCATGCACTATATCAGCCTAATCAACTCCCTAAACTAAAAGATTTGCTTGTCCCCAAGCAAAGAAATAAATGATCAAAGGGGAAAAATTCTTTCATAGGTTCACAAATCTGTGGACTAATCAACAAAATCATACAATCAAGTGACTTTCCTCAAGTGAATCATCAAGCTAGAAAGTAACTAATCACATTCACATGCATCTTGCTTCAACAATGGTAAATTTGAGCATGCAAACTACCAACTCACAGGATGTGTGTTTCACGCTTATCACTCAAAAGTGTATAGGACAGATATGCACTCAAGTAGTCAATCCACATACTCACAATACCATATGCTTGCCAAAAATCTCAATTCTCGACCTTTTACTAGGCCTTATTCATTGAATCAAAGAGGTCTTTTATGGGTTGTAATGTTGGCTCTTTGGACATGGTGGGGAAGTTTGGAAGTAGTGACTCAAGATTAGTAGAACAATGAATGTTGCTCATACAATTCAATTCACACTTTCACTTCAATTTCAACAATCATCCTCTTTTGCTTTTTCTTTCTTTCTAAACACTTCGCAACACCACATCTTTTATTCACCATTTGCACTTTCAATCACATAATTGAATTTTTTTCCTTTTTCACTTTCCTTTTTTCACACAATTCAATTTGCTTCTCAACCCCCTTTTCCTTTCTTTTCTTTCTCATCTTTCCTAGCAAATCTCACCACCACACTTAACATTTTCATTCACCATTTTTTTGTCAACAATTCATGCTCCACTAATCATAGGGACAAAAGCTCATTAAGATAGACAAAATGGTTTGAATTTAACATGGCTAGCCAAAGAAAATCGGATTCAAAGCTCAAATGGGCTAACTATGGAATTCATCAATTTGGTGGGGATACAATTTGGCTGAGTAACTCAATTTTGACAAAGAAAATGCCTCTTATCACTTTCAACAAATTAGACCTAGACAAGCTTCAAATGAGACAAAGGGCAAGTTCTAGATCATGACCACATGGACGACATCGCACACAAGAACAAAATTTGGGTTAAATGAATACCCATTTACGGCTCAAAACTCCCCGGTTTATTATGGTAGACACATGCTCTCATAAACCAAGTTCCCACAAAAGTACATGCTACAATGACTAAATCACACCCTAACTTGATTCAACCTCCAATTCAAATCACAAGATCACCAATTTCACTCATGAAAAGTCCACAGCTTATGATCACCAAGTTCACAAGCTCAATTCTTCCAAATAACATTCACTCAATAAAATTTAACTTAAAGATCAACAATTCAATCACAATTAAAAACAAGTAAAGTCAAACATCAAATCCATACACCCCACAAATCGAAAATCAGTTGGAGAAAAGATAATCAAAAGGTCTACAATAATCAAGTCACAAGGAGAAATATCACGACAATCATAGAATTGTAAAACAAAGGAAGTACCACCACAAGGTACTCTGGAATTCACACGATCAACTTCATCATTGTGGTGGTTGATATAGCGGGAAATGTCCTTGACTCAAATGCCAATTGTACATAGCTTCTTGCATCCTTGCTTGCTCCAAAAGCATAGTCTCGATCATCTCTTGACGCTCTTTGACTCCCGTCATCCTCAAGTTAAGTCGTTCCACTCCCCTTGTCAAGTTTTGTAAATCAGTCCTCCTTTGATATGTTTGCACGATTTGTCTTCGGGCGGGTTCTCTAGTCGGTGGTTCCTCTTGATGTCCCATAGATGGTTCTTCTTGACTTCTCTCTCCTCTCGTGTCATTTCTTCTTGATAACTCCGGCACATCTCTTCTTCTCTTCTCGTCTTTACGGGGCATCGTCAAGTGTGCTCATCCAATCTCTATGGGATTGCGAGGATAATTGCCGAGTTTCTCAAATCATCACTAAGTACCCCTATAAGCTCCGGCTTTGGAAGTGGAAATGCATTATCATCTTCGAGCTTAAGGCATAGGACTCCTTTCTTTTCTTACAATCATCCTTGATCGCATCAAGGACCCCAAATCTAACCGAGTCTCGCCTCAAAATCGACCATACCGAAATGCCGAGCAATAGGGGTTATTAATCCACCTATTTGGATATTCTTGACAGGTGCTCTTTGCCGCCAAAATCTGATAAGTTAGAGACTCCGCAAAGTTGGCTTCACACTCATGGCCATCTTAGACATGACTATTAGCTCATCTTCTCTAACATGACTCCAATTTCATGCCTAGCATATACCGTTTGAGATATAACCCGTTGCACATAACGGAACACCGGATTCCTAATCAAGGATGCCTTCGAGCGAATGGGTTGTATGCCGGCCTGTCATACTCATTAACTCCTCGTAATCTTTATCCAAAAATTCCCACACTTAGATTATCATGTTCGGTCACGTCCGGCTCTTCCTCTGTATGAAAAATCCTATTAATTTCCCACAAGTACAGAAATCGGTCTTGGTTTCCGAGTCCGAATCTGATCCCATTTCGTCTATCATTATCACCAAATATTGCATCTTCTAATGTGCTCAAGAACTCCATGACCAATGGCTCATAAGTCGGCTCTCTAACCGTGAGAAAGTTCTTCCATCCTATCCTTTCAAACAGTCCTTCCACTTCCTCTCTTATCCCGAGCGCCTCAACACATGCCTCATCATAATATTTTGTTGCTCTAATGGACATTTGGGCAAGCTCGATGAATATGTCGACGTACTTGTACTCCATCAACCCCAAAGTCTATGTCAAATTCGGAGGGAGTCCGTCTACACCCTTTGTAGCAATCATAATCAATGCATTCACGGACTTCCTCGGCGAATTCCCTATCCTCAATGTCTCTTCGTACCCTTTCTCTTCTCCTCGACGGTATTTCCTATTCAAACAAGGATATTAGGCTCGTCTTAAAATTTTTCAACATATCAAGCATAATCATGAAATTCTCACAACCTCAACCTATTGCTAGGACTATGTTATTTAACACATCATTCAAGTTAACAAATCTAGCAACAAGGCATGTAAGAATCTATCTTCATAACTTCAACCCATGAAAATTTCATTACAAACAAAATTTACAATGGGGCATGCAAAAATCTCACAATTAAGCAATTTACCAATCAATTGTTCTAATTATCTCAAGACATTCACAATTTCTCCATTCTCAACAACAATAAATCAAATTCCAAGCCTAACCTATGAGATACAAAATTACCCAATTGGATTGAAATTGAAAGCACCCATCATGCAAATTCACCAATTAGTAATTCCTCATCACAAATTAAACAAGAATTATCCATCAATTTCAACAAATTCCCTCTATTCCAAATGTAGCAAAAATGAGACCTAATGCTTCAAATTTTCCAATTCCACAAAAATTTGGCATACCCATATCAAATTGACACAAGAATTGGAAAACCCATCACTCAAAAACAACAAATTCATCACAAATAGGTCACATTAAGCATCAATTCTTCCCACAAATAAAAAGCCCCAAAATTCCAATTCTAGGGTTCTTCACAAATTCACATAAATAATTTCCAATCCTAGACAATGGATGAAATAGAGTAGGAAACATACCTCTTGTTCAATGGGAAGTGAAAAACTAAACTTGATACACTATGGAATTAACTCGATCCGAGTTGTTTGGTGAAGAACCGAGTGAGAGAGAAGGAGACCGTGCGTTTTCTTTCAAGAGGGGAATGAGAGAAGTTTGATTTTGAAGTAATGAAGGAAAGATGAGAGAATAAGGAGTGAAATTTGACTTAAAAAGAGTCAAACCCGACTTGAATCCCGTCGCCTCCAACTCGGTTCGAGTTCACCAACTCGGGTCGAGTTGGCTTCACCCGAAATATCACTCTGCACACTTCAACTCGGGTCGAGTTGCATCAACTTCGGTTCGAGTTGACCTTTCAACTCGGGTCGAGTTGGTCCGACTCGGGCCGAGTTGAACCTCGCTTCAATTTCTTACGCCCCTTCAACTCGGGTCGAGTTGCATCAACTCGGGCCGAGTTGGCCTCGCTTCACCTTCTAGATGATTTTGCCGCTTCTCAACTCGGGTCGAGTTGGTCTCGACTCGGGCCGAGTTGAACCTTTCGATTACACCACGAAATTTTTCCTTCTTTTTTACCATTTTCTCCTGCATGAAACACAAACAACACAATATGCAATGCAAATGGAATTGTAAACTGATCATACCCCCAAACTTTTTATTGCTCACCATTAAAAATTTTGGGCAAAAGTATACAATGAAATTTGCACTTCAAGCATAAAATCCCCAAACAATTAATCAATCATCATTATCAATCTCACAAGCCCAATCCTAAGCAACATTAATCATCTCCATACACACGGAAAAAACCTCAATACCATCGAGAAAAGAACGGGTAGTGCGCGGTGCGGTGTCATATAACCCCATGTGCGCCGGTGCAATGTCAAGTGCTCAACAAACAAAATCCCCCAAACTTAGACATTGCAAAAATCTAAGTTCGAGCCGGGTTGCTTACCCAAAACTCACGTATCATGACTCAAAAATTGCACCAACGATACCCCGAACTTCTCAACGCACGTTAATTCCCTCGAAGCACAATCCAACACCTATCACAAACACAACACACTTATTAAAACAAAGAACAAACAAAGAAACAAAGAAAGCAAGAAAAGGATGGGTTGCCTCCCATCTAGCGCTATTTTTAACGTCCTATGCCGGACGGAGCGTGAGTTGCTCAACTTTCCTCTAAGAATTGCTCATCCACAAGGCCGATTTGAGAGGGTGCAAGATAATGCTTGATTCTATGACCATTAACCACAAACTTATCACATCTCTCATTTATCAATTCAACGTGGCCATTAGGAAATGATTGCACCTTTCACATTGATCATAGCCTCCCCGTTGCAAGAAACGGTCTTCCCAAAATGAGAGGTACATCTTGATCTTCCTCCATGTCCAAAATCACAAAGTCCGCCGGAAAGATGAAGCGATCTACTTTCACAAGCACGTCCTCAACCATTCCTCTAGGCCTCTTAATTGATCGATCGGCAAACTAGAGTGTCATAGAGACCTCATTAATATCACCGAGATCAAGCCTTTTGTAGATAGAGTAGGGCATAAGGTTTATGCTTGCTCCAAGATCACATAACGCCCACATTGTATCACTTCCACCAATTTCACAAGGAATGGTGAAACTCCCCGGATCTTTGAGCTTTTGTGGCACACTCTTTTGGAGCAAGGCGCTACACTCCTCCGTCAAACTCACCGTTTCATGCTCTTTGAGCCTCTTCTTCTTGGAAATCGCATCTTTGAGGAACTTCATGTTGTGGCATTTGTTCCAAGGCATCGGCAAAAGGTATGTTGATGTGAATCTTTTTGAAGATTTCTAAGAACTTAGCAAATCTTTCCTCCATCTTTTGCTTCATGAACCTTTTTGGAAAAGGAGGTGGAATTGGTGTCTTGGGCACTCCCCATCTATCACAAGGCACATGCTCCTCTTTTTCTCTCAACTCCTTTGCCAATTTCCACTTTGGAATTCGAGTTGAACACTCCCCATTTTCGAGCACCTTTTCCTTCTTCTTCATCAAGGCTTCTTCCTTCTCGTTCATCATCCCTTTTTCCTCCTCATCTTCATTAAATCTTTCAAACTCATTTTCTTCCTCTTCACCACCCTCTTCTTCAATCTCTTTCTTCTCATGAGAATTCTCCCTTTCAAACTCCCCTTCTCTCGGCATTGATGGTCCATCGTACTTAGTACCACTTCTCAATAGAATTCCCTTGCATTGCTCTTTTGGATTCACCTCGGTATTTGAAGGAAACTTCCCCTTATTTTGCAAATTCCCCAAAGTGTTAGCCAATTGACCCATTTGGAATTCAAGGGTCTTAAGTTGGTGACCATGTTGAGAAATTTGGCTCCCAAACAAGCTTTCCATTTTATCTAGCATTGCTTCCATCTTATCAAATCTTGCCTCGAGCTTTGCATCTTTCTCTTCCGTCTTCTTGATCAACAAGGCTAACAACTCATCCGTTGAAGGCTTCCCTTCTCCATTAGGCGGTTTAACTCCTGATCAAATCCAGGTGGGAATTGTACAACGGCCTTAGGATTTGCATATGAAAAGTTGTCATTCTTATGAACATTTGAGTTATAGGAGTTGTTACCTTGAGCAAATTGACCTCCTTATTGAAAAGAAGATTGACCTCCTTGTTGAAAAGGAGGTCGGAATTGCCCTTGATTAAATTGCTTCCCTCCTTGGTAGCCTTGTTGATATCCTCCTTGTGGTTGCCTTCCCATATAATTTACATCTTCACATGGCCCAACTTGATTAAGAGCTTGCCCATCTTGCATCATTTGAGGAGGAGTGACATCTCTTGGTTGGTTGGCGGTAAGTGAGCTCACCTTATCAATATGTGTCATCATCATAGACTTCATTAAGTCTCCTTATTCCACATTGGCTACTCTTTGATTGGGGCCTTGATTGGTGTTCCATTGGGAAGCATTGTTGGCTACACCATCTAAAATCTCAATGGCTTCTAGTGAGGTCAAGAATAAGAAGTCCCCCTTAGCACATGCATTCAAATGTAATTGAGATGCTTCATCCACTCCGCAATAAAAGAAGCATATGGTTTGCTCCTCCGGGAAGCCGTGTTGGGGACACGATATCAACAAATTGTTGAAACGCGTTCCCATGCATCCTTGATACTCTCCTTTGGCTTTTGTTTAAAACCGCAATCTCATTCCTTGCTTGGACAGGTTCGAGAAGGAGGATAGAATTTAAGCAAAAATTTGACTTATCTCGTCCCAAGTGTGCACGCTTCCCGGCGGTAAGGTTTTGCTAAGCCATTGCTTGGCCTTTCCCGTGAGGGTGAATGCAAACATCCTCAATTTCTTAGCATCTTCGGTGACTCCATTGAACTTCATAGTGTCCGCTAGCTCCAAGAATCTATCCAAGTGTTTGTGAGGATCATCTATCCCATCTATTCCCTCAAATTGATTCTCCATGAGAAGCTTGATCATAGCGGTGCGATCTCAAAATTATTAGCTTGGATATTCGGCCTAGCTATCCCATCGTAATATTCCGTAATTGAGGCTCAAAATAAGCACGAATGGGTCTACCTTCCCTTTGAGGTGGGGGATTTTGTGGGTTTTGATTGTTGGGCAAAGGTGGTGGTGGAGGATTGTATGGAGCAATGTAATTTTGGTCTTGATATGGGGGTATGGTGGATATGGAGGTGGGTATGGATATGGATTTTGGCCTTGAATTGGAGGTGGTGGATATGGATATGGATAGGGGTAAGGGTAAGGGTAAGGATTTTGGGGATTTGGTGGATTTTGATGCACCATCTCTTCTCTTTGAGGTTGGGCACCTCTCAATTCTACATGGATGCCTTGAATATTGATCTCCCTTCTCCTCCTTCATTAGCAACACCCTCTCTATGTGGGGGTGGATCCTTCCATTTCTCTATCAAAAGTCCTACGATTCCTTCTCCGATTCCTTCTTCTTGGTAGAGCTTCGTTATCAATTTTCAAAGTTCGAAAAAGCACCTACCAAAAAGAGACCAAGTATAAAATTCTTAAAGCAAAAATAACAAAACAACGAAATAAATGCCACTAGTAACTCCACTCAACTAGAATTCATGTTCCACCTAAACACACTCAACTAGTCCCGGCAACGGCGCCATTTTGATCGTTTATATTTTAGGAACAAGTATTTTCGACCAAACAAAATATCGAACCCAAGGGACAAGGAGTACAATGGAGCCTCGAAAACACACGTTTCCATAGAATTATAGTGGCTAGTCAAGATTGCAAAATTAAAGCAACAAAATAACGGCACAAATACGACAAAAGATCAAACCAAGCAATGAACAAAGGAATAACAAGGATGAGATAGAAGTGCTCGGGTGCAAATCACCAATGACTAGTCAAATTCGGATCATCAACAATCAAATGTTCATTCAAAGAGGGATCATAGGGATAACCAACAATTAATTCAAATAAAACCGTCTTGGATAAGTCTAGGTTCTAAATGATTCGATTAAGCACGTAGGAATGTGAGAGACGGCACTCTCACCCCCTCACTAATCACAAGCAAACAACAAGTAATCAATGTGCCTTAATGAGGTTCTAATTAATCAACCAAGTATCCTTGTGTTAACCAAATATCCACTTCAATCACACAAGTAAACCTAACACCTATGCATCAATTCAATCAACCAAGTATCCTTGCATTAATTAAATCAATAAACACAAGATCAAAGCTCACCCAAGCAATTAAATCATACAAAGCATCATTAAGACAATTAATCACCTCAACAAATGAACACCCAATCACTAATTCACCAAAATCAACTCATCTAGGGATCATTACACCCAAGCACATAAGAAATTTAGCCAATCATGGCTAATTGAAAGTAACCCATGAACATTAAGTAAAGGGAAAACATGAACATGCTGAAATCAATAAACAAAACTTGATATAAATGGTAGAATTCACCTTGATGGAGTCTATTACAACTTGAATGATCAATTCTATCAGCTATTACACTTAGGTAAATTAAATCTATCAAAATTTGATGAACACCTATCACTATGTGTTTGTGTGTGTGAAGGAAAGCTGAAAATGAACTAAGAAATTTTATCTAAGTGTAGAATGTGCTCGAGTGTGGAATTCTCCCTCAATCGGCTGAAACAGGGGGTATTTATAGTGAGGGAAAAGTTTAAAATAACGAAAATTGCACCTAGGTTCCTTAAAAATCGGATAACTCAAAGAAACCGCGCGAGGCCGGTGTCAACTCGGCTCGAGTTCATGTGGAGCAGTCGAGTTGGTCTGCGGCTTGGCCACAATGATTCTTGAATCATTTTTCCCCCTCCAACTCGGCGAGTTGAGTCAACTCGGCTCGAGTTGGTGCCGTTCTCGCTCACACGTTCGTAACTTGAACTCCCGAGCTCCGATTAATTGTTTCTCGTTGCGTTTCGACCCTCACTTCTTTGCCTTTCTCATTCTTCACATTATCCATGCAAAATCCTGCAACAAATGCAACACTACCTTTCTCGACTATTAGACTCACAATTATATCAATCAAGATGAATAATGCAATGAAATTAGCACAAGTACATATCTAAACTCACATCAAATCATGCACTATATCATCCTAATCACGAAACAAGATACAATCACCCGGGCAAGCATGAATTTTCTGATGTGTTAACCCGATGGACTTAAGCATTTGCTTAGCCTCATATGCTCTCGTAGGCGGTACATTTCCATCGGGCAATAGGCCGCTAATCGCTTCCAGCATACTTGTGAAGCACGTATCGGACAAGCGGGTGTCTGCTTTTAGGTTGAACAATATCAACACGGTGACACTTTTGTTGCCTTCTTACACCCGGGCCAAAGGGGCAATCCGGCGTCATCCCTTAATTTCTCGACATATAAGGGTGATCTCGCAGATTTGTGTTATCCGCACTCAATTCTTCATCGCTCGGTACATCTCCGAAACTATCCTCATTCACCGTATCTTCAAACCTAAAGTCGGTTCCTAGGTTACTTGAGCTATATCCATCTCTTCTCTCACCATGAAATGTCCAAACGGTATATGTTTTATCAATACCGTGACACATCAAGTGGTCAAACAAACTTTCTCGACCACTAACGGTTTTCCATTCATACATTTCCAACACGGACATGAAATGTATCTCTCGGTCGATGCAATGTCTAATTGCATGGTTACAAAACTCTTCCACCCCATTCCTATACTCCTACGATAATCTATCTGCTCGAACCCACTTTCGATCCATATAAAACTAGAGATGCCTACATAGATTAAACTGAAAAGCACATGAGTTGAGTCTATATAACCTTTAGCTAGAGCTTGCTATAGATCGTAGTCTAAGTCTTAATGTATTTATTACATTATACCACCGAGAACCATCAATAACATTATGTATTAAATAATTTATGATAACATGTAGAAGAGTATATTAATTTTTTTATATAAATATTAGTAGAACTAAGGCTAATCTCTTACCCTACAATTCATATATCTTTTATAAATTGTTTTATCTGAATCTAATACATACAATACATTATCTAGAACTAAAATATCAATTCCAATCAAGTGTTGCATCATTTGAAATAAAATTATATTCGATCTTTTTAATTGGATTATAAGAGTTTCAAAATTAAGTGGTCTATTTATATGTTTATAAAATGTGAAAATATTATATTAAATTTAAAATTATATAAAAAAATCATATTTTAACCTCTATGAGCTATGTACCACATCAATTAATGTGAAGAAATCTTTAACAAGTTAATCTTACATACATAAAAATGGGTTTAGTCAAAATTTTATTAAATATTTAAATTTCATGAAAAAATAAAAACAATTGTTCTAGCAAACAATTGAACTGATACAATTCTAATTGGCGGATTTCATCAAACGAGAAAGATGAATATTTCAAAAAGCTAAGAAATGGGTAATTAATAATAGGTCACCTTCTTAACGGTGTCTCCGAGAAGAGTGGGACATAAATCACATTTTAATCCTCTTTCATTCTCAAGAATAAGGACATGGGAATAGAATCCATCTCATAAATTAAGCAATAGAATACATCTCATAAATTAAGCAAGGCTAGTTTTTTTCGTGCATTTCGGTAAAATCACAATTAAAAAAATCAATAGGGAAGGTTAGAAAATAAGAACGGTTACTAATTAATCCTCCTGCAATTTGTTCATCACGAGTTCAACAATTATGAATGCCTATCACTTCAAGTGTAATAAGAATCACCAAATTACTAGATAATCAACATACTAATTCGAAATTCTTAATTGCCGATCAGAAAAACTCAAACAATACCCAACAAGATTACTCCCAAAAATAGTGATGAATCACAAGCTCATAACACTTTCATTAACTTTTGAGTAATTAATGGGCTGGGGTGCGGCGGCGCGCGGTGGGGCTGGGGTGCGCGGCGCGAGCGGTGGGGCTGGGTGTGGCGGCACGCGGCTTGAGTTATTTGAAATCGACGGCGGCGGTGGCGGAGGATTAGAGAGGGGCTAGCTAGCTGCTGCTATATATATATTTAATTTGAACGGTGGGGCTGGGGTGCGGCGGCGCGCGGCGGTGCGGCGGCTTAGGTGTTTGAGATCGACGGCGGCGGAGGATATTAATTGGGAGAGAGGCGGCTGCTGCTAGATGTTGAGTGTGTGAAATGGAAATTGGGGACGACTACGAAGAAATATTGAAATTGGGAATTTAGCTTAAATAGCGGTTTGAACCGCTATCTAAGATTAATTCTTAGATAGCGGTTACAAACCGCTGTCTTAGCTCATGCATTTTACATAGCGGTTAATTTAACCGTTGTCTAATCTTGGAGCACTTAAAAGCGGTTAATAACCGCCTAAGATTTGACCACTTAGATAGCGGTTAAAAACCGCTGTCTAAGAGTTAATCTTAGATAGCGGTTAAAACCGCTATCTAAGCCTTTTTTTTTTTTAATATATTTTTGTAAAACCGCTCTCTAAGCCACCACTTAGAGAGCGGTTTTTTTAAACGCTATCTAAGTTGAAATGTCTAAGTCCAAATGTGTAGTAGTGTATGTTAGTTGTGATATTTGATTAATATTTAATGGTTATTGTGAAAGAGCCTATGAGCTCAATATTTTATGTGGATTAAATATGTGAGTACAATTATAATTATGAATTAAACCTGTGAGTTCCATGATTATTGTGAAATGAACTTATGAATTTTGCAATTTTTATAGAAATGGATAGGGTGATTGAATTGGTGAGTTGTGAGTAGAAATGAATTAGGCGAGTGATTAGAAATGAATTAGGGGATTTCAAAGTGAGAACGGAAAGGGCGACCTAGGAGTTAAGGCGACCAGAGAGAATCGGCGTATGATACCTAGAGTGGGCCACCGAGTTCAATTGTTGCGAGAATGAACTGTGAGTTCAATGATCATCGTGAAATGAATTTGTGAATTATATGATTATTGCGGAAGTGAAAATGGTGTTGAACATGTGATTCTATTGTATATGCTGCATTGCATCATGCATATCATGCATTAACATGAAATTATTTTATCAAATGGTGTGATTGACCACCGATTATGCACCAAGGATGGCGGGGCGACCTAGGAGTTAAGGCGACCAGCGAGATCTGGCGTATGCTACCTAGCATAGGCCACCGTCTCATGTGCTATGGTGTTGTCGCACATTTATTGATTTTACAGAGGGGACTTACGAATGGACGGGGGTCAGGTTTGGTGATGGACCTCGCTAGGCCGTTAGAGGGTGGGATCCTCAACGGTATGGAGTCGGCGTGGAGGGATGACTTCTTGGTGGTCATGAGGGCGCGATGGGGGGACCCTCGGTGGCCACAAGAGGATGGGCCTCACGTCGAGGTCATACATATAGTGGTCACTTAAATATAAATAAATTGAGCTTAGTGCTCGTGTTCCGGTGCATAGCGGTGAGTCGGGGCCCTATCGAGTGTTTCATAAATAAATTGATGATTTTAAAGAGAGTGCTTTGTGCATTGGGAGGTTTTAAATCTTGAACATCACATCATGCATAATTTCTACTTACTGAGATTTATAAATCTCACATAATTTATGCATTGTAGGTAATCGATGATTTGTGACGTTGTGATTCTACCGGACAAGCTGTGCACTCTGCGGGGTTTTGAGTGGTGTGTACATAGATGACGCACATTGGGTCAAACCGTGGGCATGTATTTGGAGTTGTATTTTATAAAAGTTTTGTATATGATGTTATGAGTCCTTTTTATCATGTTTGGAAGTGTTCATCGTCTTTCATAAAGCATTTGAAAAAAAAAAAAAAAAAAGTCCCACGTGCGCCCAAGTAATTTCTTGTAAAATTATTCAAAAATCATTTTTCTTGTGAAATTAGTGTTTTTAGTTGTGTTGTCCAAAAAGGCGGTCGTGTCACAATTTATTTAATGAAAAGTAATTTTTTTATTTTTTTCTTAAAATTATACATTTTATATATATTTTTTTATTTTGTGATTCAATTTACCTTAAAAGTGATAATATTTTATTGAAAAGTGTTGTCAAAATATGAAATACTATTATAACTAAAAGTCAATTTTAAACAATTCTAAGTTGGATAACGCTAAATAAGAAAAGATTTCACTTTATGCGTTCATCTTGTGTTTCATTACCTCTAATACATGACATGTGATATTAATGATATTAACTAAAAGATATTTGTTTTTTAATTTTTTTCATTACTTTTAATTATTTTTAAAGATTTAGTTGGTTATTTTAATCTTCTTATTTTAAAAAATAATATTTATTATTGAAGGATTTTTTTTTTTAAAAAATTCAGATTAAATTATGTTTTCTTAAAAATAAAATTAAAGAAAAATGTCCCATCATCGGTAACCTAATGGTTACCTGTGATAGCAGTAGTGGAGACTAAAGTCAAAAGAAATGTATAGTTAGAAGACTAATTTCAAAGTGAAAAAGATAAGAGGACTGGAACCAAAATTGAGTCAAGATAAAGAACTAAAAAAATATTTTACCATAAAACATATATATATATATATATATATATATATATATATATATATTTTACATAACAAAAATTTTCAAGTTAAATTTCTCCTGATTTTTACATGCCTATTGCACATGATTTTTTAAAGAGATATATTTTCATCAGATAAAGTATATTATGTACAATATTTTCTCTTCTACCTATTCAACAACAGATTCACGAGTCCAAGACTTGAATTTTTTTTTTTTTAAACATCTCTTTAAACCTTAAAAATTGTGAATTGAAAAATAAATAATATGCGAATTAGTTGCAGAATGGATAATGAATGATGGTTCACACTCAATAAACAAGATTAGATGAAAATATCTTCTTAAAAATTACATGTGCACATTTAAAAATTAGGAGAAATTTGATCTGAAAAATTAGTTTAGTGGTTCCTGTAAAAAAAAATAAATAAATAAAAAGATTGCATAGTTCACTGCAACAAAATAATTAGATGATATAAGTAAAATTTCGATGATAATTTGGTGGGTTTAATGCAATTAGATCCTAATTTAATTGTTAACTTGTTAAAAGTCACGCTCAATTTATGCACAAGTTGTATATTTGTGCAATTAACGATTGAATATCTCGAATTGTATTTATACCTGACCTGTGGATGCACATGAAACATTGGTAGTGTTCTTCAATACCCAATGATCAAAATTAAAAAGAACTTAACACTTTGTTTTAAATAGTAAAATTCGATGCATATGATTGATGTTCAATTAATTGAATTAGAATTAATTGTATAAAATGTAATCAGGTTCATCTATTCTTTAAACTTACAAGCACGTTTTAAAATTCTTGAATAAATAAACGATTTTTTTTTCCATAAAACATGTGACTTATATAACTTTATATGATCACTATGCCAAAAACTAGCTACCACGACGGTGAATCCCCGTTGTCGTAGGGGTTTTTTCACCGTCGTCTATCAACCCGATGTCTTAGGTCCGGGTATTCGACAACGGTTTTCACCGTTGTCATAAGTGTTACCACAACGGTTAATGAAGTTATGACAACGGTTTTTCACCGTTGTCCTAGGTGTTTACCACAACGGTTAATGAAGTTATGACAATGGTTTTTCACCGTTGTCGTAGGTATTTATCACAACGGTTAATGAAGTTATGACAACGGTTTTTCACCGTTGTCGTAGGTATTTACCACAACGGTTAATGAAGTTATGACAACGATTTTCACTATTGTCGTAGGTGTTTACCACAATGGTTAATGAAGTTATGACAACGATTTTTCACCGTTGTCGTAGGTGTTTACCACAACGGTTAAAAACCATTGTCATAACTTCATTTCACCATTGTCTTAGGCTTTTACCACAACGGGTTACTACCTACGACTACGGTATTTTTCCGTTGTCTTAGCCATTATTGTAGATTTTTTTCTGTTGTGAATTATCTATTTGGACAATAATATAAACTTAAAAATAAGCATTAAAATAGAAATTAATTCATCATCATACATTGTTTAAGCATCAAATTAAGTCATAAAATGTAAATAGTCTAGTGTTAAACTACAATAACATGTTCAAATGTTACAAAAACTAAACTAAAATAAAAATAACAAACTTCTAATCATCACCCATATACTACGAAAGGCAATCGGCCCACTCTTCCCGCATGTCGTCAATTTCTTTTCGAGTAATTCTTTTGTGAAAACCGTGAAAGTACAAATAATAAAATTAAATAAGTATTATCTTTTAGCCACCAATTCAACCATCCAATCAAATATTCACCAAAAACCACATACATAAATACGATCAACACAAATTATTCTTACCACTTGATTGCATCGAATCTATTCCCACCATTCCATTAAACTCGATTATATCCTTCATGTAGCATATTACAAAATAACCACATTGAAATACATCAAATTTGTTTAGGTGCCTAGGTAAGAAAAAAATTCGTTTAAACACTTACACCTTTTCGTAGAAAAACACAACAAATTTTTCTTTGGTCTCTTACTTGAGACACCCGGATTAAAGATATATAATGCCCTACAACAATAAATAATTAACCAAAAAATATGTTACAATTCCTAATAATATGTTTATTGCAATTATATGAAAAGGAATGAACTTACATGTCCACAACTTTTTCCATTCGGGATCAATGTGGTTATAAAGAGGATCAACCAAATAAACTTCTTCCTTGTGTGGGTTGATGACTGTTAGAATCCAATGAGCACTATTCTGTACACAATAAATCAATGCGATTACGAGTCACATTTTCACGAGAGCACATTAAATATTATTTTGTAAATCATACTCACCCAGTATTGCACGGCACCAGAACTAATTGATCAATAGTGGCATTGACCAACCTTTGTGCGAGATCACTTGCCCTTTTTCCATTGTGAGCATCCTTAATTGTTCTGTCCTTGCCGTGAGAATCAGATGTTTTCCATGGATTTGCAAATATGAATTTGCCCTTTTTATTGACCAAATGATTGTATAGATGCCTTCAATAAAAAAGTTAATAAACAAATAAAATATCGAGAAACAATGTTTGTACTATAAACTTATAGAACTAATAAAGTATAAACTTATTTAGGTTCATATATATAACTTCTCAAGATCCATTTCCTGAGCCAAAGACTTCTCCAGCATTCTCAAGACGTTCTTTTGCTGTTCTGCAGTCTGGAATTTAATCTTTGCACTTAAATCTGAAAGGCTACAATTTTCTGAAGCATCAAGCTCCTTGCCATCTTTCCCTGTCAATATTTGAAGCTATTGTTTTAGTAAGAAAAACTCATTCTCTAAAACTGATAATTTGAAAAGGTGGGGATGGAAATAATGTAGATGAGGATACAAAAAAACATAAATAAGATTATTGTTGGACATTCAGAAGGACATCAAATCATCCAAAATAGTAGAATACTCGTGTTTTATACCTTTTGGCATAGCAATGGCCTATCAATAAAAATATCATCTAACTTCTCATTCTCAAAGGTATTCAAAACAGGAAGATGAATTTTGAAAAACATACATTTTTCATCACCAGAAGAAGCTAATAAGGCCCTCCTGAAATTGGCAGATTGCATCTTTATATCAGAGATCTATTCAAAGGAACATGCTATATCAAGTTCAACCTAATTAAAGCATCTGCTGCTCTTTCTAGCTCATGCATAGAGTCTCCACCAGAAGAGACAGCTTCAAGTGAATCAATATTATTTGATTCAGCCTCCACTTCACCAGAGCTGACATTTTCGATGTAAGCAGGCCAATTTTAATACTGTCAGAAGTCATTTCAAGACTTCTAGTATTTTCACTTTAGTTCCTGAAAAAGGGAGTACTCTGTACTTTAGTCAAATAATATCAAGTGAAGCTAATATTCTTCTGCTGAAATGACTCAAAATATCAAAATTGTGAACAAACTTATAAGCAAATTAAGTCTAGACAAAGCATGGTACTCATTCACCACTGGTTGTAATGATATAAAAGGCATTGGTGTTGTTGAAACAAATCAGTATTCCACTTTGAATTACTAAAATAATAAAAACCAAAGGTCAAATGCCAATTGTTACACAATGAAAAGGTTGGTAAGATAAACGGTTCGTGGTAAATTACACCATTTATTACCAATCTTTGCATTTTGTAACAAATTAATATCCAACCATAGCATTTTGCAACAAACTGGTATCCATATTTTGATATTATTCGTTTATCTTACCAACCTTTTCATTGTGTAACAATTGGCATTTGACCTTTGGTTTTTATTATTTTAGTAATTCAACGTGGAATACTGATTTGTTACAACAGCACCATTGCCTTTTATTTTAAAGTTTGGTAACAAAAACAAAGCTTTAGTTTACAAAATGCAATGGTTGATAACAATAAAAATATATATTAGAAATAGGATACCAAAATTCAAATATATAGAACCGATGGTTAGTATTGAACTCTTCTCACCCATAAAAAATGCTGAAATACAAACAGTATCCTCTGATAAGAAATGTTTATCACGTGAGGCAGTTAACATTGAAAAGGGAGAAACTGAGAAAAGAAAAAGAAATAACCTACTTTCAACACAAATGTATCTTTATATAAAAGACACCTAAATACTTTACTAAGTTTACTTGAGCACTAAATTACTATTTTTTTACCGTGAATAATATGCTTACTACATTTATTAGACAAAGAAATAACAGAAATTTGCTTACTGGAACTGATGGTGAGAAACATATGAATGCCCAGAATTCACCACTCCCAATCTATGAAGAATAAAAAGAATGTGCGAAAGCAGAACATACCATGAGTTGAATTCTATAAGCATGACAAACCGAATCAATCCACTAGTTACTATTCTTTTCGTACTTTGCACACCATTTTAACCCCAAAACTTTAAGGATATGATCCTCTCATCTAAAGGTAATAAAATCATAATACCTACAAAACTCAAATCCTACCAACTGAAAGTCACTTATGGCGCCAACAAAATATGGCAAAAGTGATGTCTCAGAATTTCATTTTTGGTATTTAATAGTAGATATTAGCTCTCAACTATAGAAATTCCTAAGAGACTGATGAAAGCAAATAAATTATACAAAGGCATTTATAGTATCAAATGCTTCTTAATTAACTGAATCTGTTCGAAGAACACCCCATCTCCTTCAATCATATTCTAATATTTGCATTCGCAAGATTGATAGTTAGCTAATTATAGCAATTAAAAAAATTAATCATCTGCTAAATTTCTCTTTCCTGTACATAAAATTATACAACAGATTCCATTTCTAGAAGATATTGCATCACTGCCTGCGAATAGCATCTCAATAAGAATGCCTGAAAATCTCGGAATCATTAATTGATAAAAATAACGCTAAAATCAATATACCTATTCGATCTAAGAGATCTATTATATTAATTTATTTTCAGTGCACACTCTATGATCGGATGCCTAGACATGTATGCATATCTCTCAGAGAAATCTGCGGAGTAATTTCTGGAGTGCATACTGTAATTTCTCAGACATATCACTCACTAATCGTTCTAACAATGAACTCACATCTCCAAGACAACAAATTGTGGTTAATTCTTCTCTACAAATCACATAACATATTCACATTGGCATTTTCACAAACACGTTATGGGCAAAAATGAGAAAAAAATTCAGAAACAAACTACCCTAAAAAGGAAAAACCTGGCGAGGGAGGAAACTGATAACGGTGGAGCGAGGAAGCGGTAGTGACGACGCGGCAGGGATGGCGGTGTGGCTTCGGCGGCTGGGGGACGCGGTGGCTCTGATGCAAAATTAGGGCTCGCGTAATTTTAGGAGCTCACGAACAGGTTTTGACTAGGAGCGGAGCGAGGAAGCGGTGGGGGAACGGCGGTGGTGACGAGAGGAGCGAGGAAGCGAGGTGGTTACTCCGGCAGCAGGGGAACGGCGGTGGTGGCAGCTCCAGCGAGACGAGAGGTGTGTATTGTGTGTTAGGCTGAGTATACGAGTTTTTAGTTTGAGGAGGAAAAAAAAGGAAATTTTTATTTTTGGTAAAATTTATCTTTCAGGATTTAGTCTGCAGCGCTTTTCTCAAAATTGGTCACCAAAGTTCATTTTTGTCTAAAAATTGGTCCCTCTTGTCAGGTTGACCATCATTGACTAACAGGCACTGTTTTAGGCGCGAATTCATCTAGGGTTATAAGTATTGCCCCAAATTCGACAACCCACTTCCCTTTTCTATCAAAACCTTAATTTTTTCAATTTTTGGCCCTTGTGTAGCTTAATATTTTTTCATTACCGATAAAAAAAAATATATTTTTTCATTAAATGTAATGTATTTTATTTTGTGAAATGTATGTGGAATTAATCTGTAATGTCTTTTTTTAATGAATTAAGATATTTCACGAAATAAAGTGAACACACATTAAAAAGACATACATTATGTTCACTTTGTTTCGTGAAATATCTAAATTCATTTGACATACATTATGTTCACTTTGTTTCGTGAAATATCTAAATTCATTTAAAAGACATTGTAGATTAATTCCACATACATTTCACAAAATAAAATACATTGCATTTAATGAAAAATGTATATATTTTTTATCGGTAATGAAAAATATTAAGCTACACAAGGGCCAAAAAATTGAAAAATTAAGGTTCTAATAGAAGAGGGAAGTGTCTTTGTCGATTTTGGGGGCAATACTTATAACCCTAGATGAATTTGCGCCTAAAACAGTGTTTAGTTAGTCAATGATCCAATCGACGGCAAGACCAATTTTGAGACAAAAATGAAATTTGGTGACCAATTTTGAGAGTGCCTAAAGGTGGGGTACCAAATCTGAAAAAATGTTAACTTTGGGTACTAAAAATGATTTTTTCCCGAAAAAAATATCTAAGTATCGTATATATACCTCAAAAATTAGAATTAAAAAAATTAAAAGACAACGTTAAAAGACAACGGTTGCTAAAACCCGTTGTCTTTTGGTGCAAACCCATTACCTAAGACAACGGATTTACCTAAGACAATGGGTTTTAGACTTAAGACAACGGTCAGAGCCGAAAACCGTTGTCTTAGCCCCATTGTCTTAGGCCATTTTTGGCATAGTGGATATATACTTTTTAAATATCAAATTATAAAATTAAATATATCATCTCTTGCAAGTTTTGTTGTGATGAATAAGTTATAAAAAATCTATGAAGGCAATTAGTTATTTCATCTAACAATCATTGATGCTCAAAGCAAAACAATCCTATTTATTACATAAGTACAAATCAAAGATCATTGTTTCTAAAGCCTAGCATTTAATCACCATGTTTATTTCTTCAAAATTGGACATTATCATCAGCTCCATCCTGTTGTCGACCTTGCTATATATATCTGATCTAACATTATGTAAAACAATTACGTGTTAGTAAACAAATATTGCATTATACACTTTATTACGAGTAACTATACGATTTTCCTACATTTACAAATTCATATGGGCCTGTAAAAGTAAGACACTTTATTTTTTAAATTCCTATAAGTGTAGGACATGAATCGTGCAACTCATAAGCAAGTCAAGTGAATTTGATTCGGTTTGGGCTTATTCAAGCTCGATTGTCCTACAATATATAGATTTTAAAATAAAATATTATACATTCATAAATTTATAAAATTATTATCCTTAAAACACAATTGTCTAAATTACGGATCAAAAATTTATTCCCAAAATAATAGCATAAAAAAAAAAAAAGAAAAATTAAAATAAAAGAGACAAGAGAAAAAAACACATGATTTACATGGAGTCTTGTATTAGTTGAGTGTACATTGAGAATTAATAGGGTGTTTGCATACCTCATCTTAAGGAAATTGTTTAAGTTGATTCGAGTAGGAAAATTAAATGAGTATAGTGTTTGAAAAAAAAATCTGTAAAAAAACAATTTTTTTTTTTAAATTTAAAAACTTGAGATATTTGCTACTAATTAAAGTGTATCACTTTTAAAATTTTGCTTTAAATTGATATGGTTTACCTTTTAAAAAAAAAAAAGTGATACAAATATTTAATGTAAAGTGCACCACTTTTCAAAATTTTATCTTAAAATATTACACTTTATATATATTTTTGATAGAAATAATTACAAAGATGTGTAATATCCAAGCCCTATTTACAAATAGGTGTAACCACTTTTATGATTTTGGTAGTTGACAAAAATACCCTTAATATCTCCACCATTTTTTTAATGATTCTCTCTCTCTCTCTCTCTCTCTCTCTCTCTCTCTCTCTCTCTCTCTCTCTCTCTCTCTCTCTCTCTCTCTGCGTCAGTTATTTCACTTTTCTACCGCTTCTCTCTCTCATTCCCATTATATATCACACTCCTATCCAATTCAAAATTCAAATTCAAAATATACTTCTAGATCTCCCCATTTAAATCTACCACTGCCTCCTCTTTCCCATCTCTGTCGCCCACATTCATGCTCCTACGTTCCTCTCCTCTCATTCAAATCCTAATCAGAATCCCAACTTCATCTCCCCCATGCTCCAACCCTACCTCGAACGGCAACAGGGGTGGGTACAACCGGATTCGCCGCCCGATGGCGGAGCTTCATACGACGCCCGTTCCCGACAACGGCGACCGCGATTCTTCCACTACCGATCCCGATCCTGCCGTCGATCCCTTGACACCGCCTTCGCGAGTTGCGCCGCCACGCCCATCTGCGACGCCGACTCGTGGTGCCGCCACCGCCCTCCCCACCGTCTATAAGTAGTCATTCTTTTTGATTTGTGTTTTTTTTTCTTTTGGAAATTTCTTATTTAAAATTTGTGAGAAAAATTCAGTGGATTTGATATTTTTTTGAATATTTTATCTGTGGATTTGGGTTTTTACGGAATATTTTTGTTGAAATATAATTTTTTTCTCCTGAAATTTCTGTTTTTTTTTTCAAATTTTGTTCTATAAATTTGCATATTTTGATTTAATGATGAATTGGGTTTGAGGCTTTTAGTTGGATTCTTCATAATTATTACATTCTTGAAGCCTTGATTTGTGTTTGAAGTTTGTGAGATGCATTAATCAAGTCTTTTTCTTGAGAAAATAGTCACGGTTTCATCTTCTCTCAATATTTTTTTTTAAATTGTTGTGCAATTTTTTTAGTCTTTGTGCAAATTTTATCTGGTCTTTGTGCAAATTATTTTTGTCATTGTGCAAATATATTTTTGGTGTTGTGCAAGTAATTTTATAATATTGTTCAAATATTTTTTCACTATCGTGCAATTATATTTAAAAATTTGGTCGATAATTTGTTTTTTATTCAAATTTTATTATTGTTCAAAATTTTTCTTGTTATTGTGCAAATATTTTTCACAATTGTGCAAATGTAACTTTTGCAATAATTGTGGAAATTTGAAGAACAAGTGACATCGATAATCGGATATTTGAAGAAAAATAGCAAGAACCGGATATTTGAATTTGAAGAAAAAAGTGTGATTTGGAGAAAAAGCGAGAAAAGGAAGAAAATGAAGAATAAGAAGAAGAAAATTCGGTGGAGTGATTTTAGGAAGTGGTTTTAGGAATTTGAATTTTGATTTTTGGGGAGATTTTTGTTTTTAGTGTGATAAGATTTATGTATTTGAATTTTGAAATTTTGAAATGTAATTTTGGAATCTTGAAATTTGAAATAAAGGAGAATTTGAAGTAAAGGGTATTGTTGTCTTTTTGTCTTTGCTTTTTGCACCTCATTGTAATATTTCTTGTTCATGCGCCTCCTTGTAATTAGGTCTAACATTTTTCACCTCCTGTAAATTGCTCTTTTTGATAAGTCATGCAATTTATCTTAATAATGTACTAATATTTTTATTGAAAAATGCTACCGATCTCAGTGAGATGGACTCACACAGGACTAACTCATCAAAATATTAATATATTAACTAAAAATCAATTTTAAACCATTCTAAGTTGGTCTTGCAAACAGTAACGTGGTAGCTTGAATATTTGATCTCACTAGTGTTTTGATTGTAGTGTTTTGTTGTCCTGCGAGGGTGATTTTAGAGCTTGCATAGCTATAGTTCAAGAGTTTGACTATACTACACGTCAGGCCAAAACAATCCGAATTTAAACGTGTTAGGAAAAGCTAGCCTCAACCCTAGCTTTTTCGGTCAATTTTAATGAGTCGGTCCTATGAACCACCATTGTGAATAAAATTTTTAAGGATCGTAATTTATGAGTGGTGGTAGGATGAGGATCATAACTTTTTATGTTGATAATTTAAGTACAATAACTTTTAATAATCGTAAATTGAGACCAAATCAACCCGAATTAAGCGAATTCAAGCTTGAATTCTGATCCTCTATTTGTCGGCCGAAAAGTTCTGATTCTCATTTGCCACAACTCCTAAGTTACAATTCTTAAATAAATTATTTTCGACCATCATGACTTTTTTAACATGTCTCGCTAAAATAAAAAAATGATATTAACATACATGACTAAAAGAAAAACTCACAACTATGCATTTGTATCAATAACACACAGAACATCTCAAAAAAAAATAAAAAAATTACACACAGATCACTCTAGAGTAGGAGTAGGACTCACCCGTATAAGTGAAAATCAGATAATTGAATTTGTAATTTTCTATACTTCAACAACATCCGCTAACCTACCTGACAACTATACTTCAACACATGTGATTCTACTTGTGTGTATATCTTTGCATTGCATCATGCATATCATGCATTAACATGAAAATATTTTATCAAATGGTGTAATTGACCGTGATTATGCACCAAGGATGGCGGGCGACTGATTGGAGAGAAGTGATGCATGTTTTTGGGTTTTATTTTAGTGCAAAAGTGATAAAAATGTTAGTTTTGTGCTTAAATGTGTAGAGTATCACTATTTTATCTAAAAAGTATCACTTGAGGTACTTCGTCCATTTTACGAGTAAATCGGTGGAATTTGGTCAAACCGAGAGTACCGGCATTCTTAGGATAAAGAGACGAACATACCGGACGAAAACGGGGTCGGGTCCAAAGCCCTTCTCGAGAAAAAATCCACTGGTCTCGAGCACAAGTCGAGGACGAGAGGCCCTCGAGTCGAGGGATTGACTGGAAAGAGAAGAATTCGAAAATTGCGAAGCCTCGACTCAGGGGAGGAACCTCGAGTCGAGGCGGGAAAAAAGGGGATCCTCGAGTCGAGGGCTGAACCTCGACTCGAGGCTGGCAGAAATCGAGGCAAAGACGCGAGCACGTTTTTATTCAAACTCTATCAGATTTTTAAAAGGGGGAATCGGCGTGAGTTAGTGAGGAGAGCAGGTTTTCAGATTTGAGGGAAGGAGAAAGAACACACATTCACACATAGTTAGGGTGTTCTTGAATTCCATTTCAATTTCTTGCAAATTAGGTTTAGATTTTGAATTAATTCAAGTGTTCTCACATTCAAGGTGACATCAAACCTTATTCTTTTAATTTTTAGTGGATTATTTCTTAATTATTATGCTTTCTTCTTCCTCAATTCTTTCAATTTTCATGGGTTTGTTTCAATTCATGATGATTGGCTAAATCCTTTTTGTGTTTGGGTGTGATGATCCTTGGATGAATTAATTTTGATGATTATGTGATTGGGTGTTTCATTTATTGAGGTGATTAATTATTCTATTGTGATTTGCATGATTGAATTGCTAGATTAGGTTTTGATCCTTTGTTACTTGATATAATTTGCTCAAAGAGATTTGGTTTATTAAGTTGATGCTTAGGTGTTAGGCTTGGTTTGGTGATTGAATTCAATATTGGATTAACGCAAGGAGACTTGGTTAATTTTTATTAGAACCTACATTAGAATACGTTAATTGCTTGATTCTATCTCTTGTGATTAAGTGAGGAGACTTAGGGTGTCGTCTCTAAACTATCTTACGTGCTTATTTGATATATTAAACATAGGCTTATCGATACGGTTGATATGTGATATTTTGCTAAATAGCTCCTATTATCCCTCATTATTTGAAACCCCTGATCATGTGTGATTCGTAATTAAGGATTCCTTGGTGATTTGCACCCGAACACATTTTTCTCATATAGTTATCTCTTGGTAATTTTCTAGTTGATTATTCTTAGTTGTTTAATTTAGATTTAATTTTGCATACCCGAGCCCGACTCTATAATACCATGCCAACTCTTAGCTTTAGGGATCCTTGCTCGACTTAGTTCCTTTGGGTTCGATAACTTGGTTGTGTCTTAAATATACTTACTCGAAAAAGCTGCAATCAGCGACCTAGGAGTTAAGGCGACCACGCGAGATCTGGCGTATGCTACCTAGCGTAGGCCACCATCTCATGTGCTATGGTGTTGTCGCACATTTATTGATTTTACAGAGGGGACTTACGAGACGGACGGGGGTCGGGTTTGGTGATGGACCTCGCTAGGCCGTTAGAGGGTGGGATCCTCAACGGTATGGAGTCGGCGTGGAGGGATGACTTCTTGGTGGTCATGAGGGCGCGATGGGAGGGACCCTCGGTGGCCACAAGAGGATGGGCCTCACGTCGAGGTCATACATATAGTGGCCACTTAAATATAAATAAATTGAGCTTAGTGCTCGTGTTCGGTGCATAGCGGTGAGTCGGGGCCCTATCGAGTGTTTCATAAATAAATTGATGATTTTAAAGAGAGTGCTTTGTGCATTGGGAGGTTTTGCGAGACATCACATCATGCATAATTTCTACTTCTTGGGATTTATAAATCTCACATAATTTATGCATTGTAGGTAATCGATGATTTGTGACGTTGTGATTCTCTTTGGACAAGGCATGCGGCTCTTGCGGGGTTTTGAGTGGGTTTGTGTGTACATAGATGACGATCTGTTGGGTCAAGTGGGCATGTATTTGGAGTTGTATTTTATAAAAGTTTTGTATATGATGTTATGAGTCATTTTTATCATGTTTGGAAGTGTTCATCATCTTTACATTAAAGCATTTGAAAAAAAAGTCGCACGTGCGCCAAGTAATTTCTTGTAAAATTATTCAAAACTCATTTTGCTTGTGAAATTAGTGTTTTTAGTTGTGTTGTCCAAAAAGACGATCGTGTCACAATTTATTTAACGAAAAGTAATTTTTTTATTTTTTTCTTAAAATTATACATTTTACATATATATTTTTTATTTTGTGATTCAATTTACCTTAAAAGTGATAATATTTTATTGAAAAGTGTTGTCAAAATATGAAATATTATTATAACTAAAAGTCAATTTTAAACAATTCTAAGTTGGATAACGCTAAATAAGAAAAGATTTCACTTGCGTTCATCTTGTGTTTCATTACCTCTAATACATAACATGTGATATTAATGATATTAACTAAAGATATTTGTTTTTAATTTTTCATTACTTTTAATTATTTTTAAAGATTTAGTTGGTTATTTTAATCTTCTTATTTTAAAAAATAATATTTATTATTGAAGGATTTTTTTAAAAAAAAAAAATTCAGATTAAATTATGTTTTCTTAAAAATAAAATTAATGAAAAATGTCGCATCATCGGTAACCTAATGGTTACCTGTAATAGCAGTAGTGGAGACTAAAGTCAAAAGAAATGTATAGTTAGAAGACTAATTTCAAAGTGAAAAAGATAAGAGGACTGGAACTAAAATTGAGTCAAGATAAAGAACTAAAGAAATATTTTACCATAATATATATATTTATATATATATATATATATATATTTTACATAACAAAAATTTTCAAGTTAAATTTCTCCTGATTTTTTACATGCCTATTGCACATGATTTTTTAAAGAGATATATTTTCATCAGATAAAGTATATTATGTACAATATTTTCTCTTCTACCTATTCAACAACTGATTCACGAGTCCAAGACTTGAAATTTTTTTTTTTTTAAACATCTCTTTAAACCTTAAAAATTGTGAATTGAAAAATAAATAATATGCGAATTAGTTGCAGAATGGATAATGAATGATGGTTCACAGTCAATAAACAAGATTAGTTGAAAAATATTTTCTTAAAAATTACATGTGCACATTTAAAAATTAGGAGAAATTTGATCTGAAAAATTAGTTTAGTGGTTCCTGGTAAAATAAAAAGTAAAAAAAAGATTGCATAGTTCACTGCAACAAAATAATTAGATGATTTAAGTAAAATTTCGATGATAATTTGGTGGGTTTAATGCAATTAGATCCTAATTTAATTGTTAACTTGTTAAAAGTCACGTTTCAGATTAATTTACTTTTTCTTTAAAATAACATTAATAAAAATTATCATATCACATGTAACCTAATGGTTAGGGACTAGAATCAAAAGAAATGTATAGTTAGAAGACTAATTTCAAAGTGAAAAAAATAAGAGAATTGAAATCAAAATTGATCCAAGTTAAATAATTTTAAAAAAATACTTTACTTGGAAAATATTTTTAAAGTTGACACCGAACCAATAATATATTCATTATTAATATTGGAATTACCATTATTTAAAGGGTTAATTACCAAAAAAATTACTAGTACCTTTGAAGTTTTTATCAATTTCAACATGGTTTCTATCCACTACACCAATTTTTAAGTTTTACAATTCAATGTCTGATCATTTTCTGTCAACAATTAATTGACATGGTTGCTACATATATGTCAACGTAATGCCAAAAAAGAAAATTGTTTTTTTTTATTTAAAAAAAGTAACATCTTTTAAAATTGTTTTATTATGAATTAGGATTTTAAGTTATGTTAAAAATATTTTAAAAGGACGTTATTTTTCAGTTTATAATTTTATTTGTGAGCATCTACGTGGACATATATGTGACATCTCCGAAAATCACATCATTTAATTATTGTCGAAAAATGATTAGATGCATCGAATTACAAAACTTATAAATGTGATATATCGAATTAAAAAAATATTGTAATTGATAAAAAAAAAAAAAAAAAAAACTCTAAAGACAATGATTTTTTAATTAACTTTTTTAAAAAAAAAAAAAAATTGTAAGTACAAAATAATTTGTGCTGAAATGTAACTTCATAAAAAAAAAATCCAACAATTCAAGCTATAAATATGCATACATAAGTGAAAGATAAGTTCAAAAATTAAGTTAGATTTTCCCCTTCTGTTATCATTGGAATTAAATTATTCTCCTGTCAAAATAGAATTAAATCATTCTAAACAATTGCAGAGCATTCGCTGAAGTTGAAGAAACCATTTTTGAAATAATTCACACAAAGCAATCCTTCAACGAACAAGAAAAACACACACAAAAATTCAATGAGTATTTTTTTCCTTTAATGACAATGAGAAATCTCTCAAGAAAATTTAGGTGTAATTGTTGCTTATGTCACTTTTTTCACATACGCAAATTAATTTAAAAAATTAATTCCAGCGATGAAATAATTAAATATATGAAAATTAAGCTCATTGTTTATAAAATAGTATTATTTAAAAAAAAGAATTTATAACTATTAGATACCATCTTTAGAAATTAATTACTATTAGGTACTAGGTCAAAAGCAAATACTATCCACTACAATCGGTTTTTAGTTTTTCCATTTTATCCCTAAAGCACATGATTGGGTTCATTCTTGCATGATATTTGATGATCATTTTATATTGTATCTGGTGTATTTCATTGCATATCTTAAGTTAATTGACTTAATTTTGTGGAACTAATACTTTAATGCAAGTGTTGACTCATTTCTAGGAAAAATGTGAAAAGCGAGTAAAGAATCGAGCTAGACAACAACTTGGTGAGCAAGATCCATTCTAGGACGAGAGGTAGCTGAGAAGTGAGAAGAAAGTGATCAAAAGTTCGATGCACAAGTTTTGATGAGGCGAAAAATATTGGAGAAGGGTCAAAAGTCGAGAACAAGAGGAATTGAAGTCACTTGGCCGAGTGGGAGGTCACTTGGCCGAGTGAAATGAAGATGCTCAAGTCACGTTTCGCGAAAGGATGCCACTCGACCACGGCTATATATGACTCGGCCGAGTGAAGACATGTATGGCCGAGTGGCTAGTTCTGAGAAGTTTCCCACTCGACCGAAGTAAGGCAACTCGGCCGAGTGAGAACATTGATGGCCGAGTTGCATTGTGCCGGAGGAAAAGCCACTCGACCGGGGCATAGGCGACTTCGGCCGAGTGAAGGCGGGAGTGGTCGAGTCAAGCCATTCCAGAAGAAAATCCACTCGGCCGGGAGCATGGTGACTCGGCCGAGTGGAACACCCCATGCCCGAGTCGGTAACTTCCGGTTCAAAAGCCACTCGACCAACACCCAAGCCACTCGGCCGAGTGGAACCCTCGATGGCCGAGTGGGACCACCGCCGCTTGCTCGTTTTTAGTAGAATTTCATCATTTTCAAGGGCCTTAATTGCAAAAGAGAATTTGTAGCTTTGCCCCCACTATAAATACCTCCCAATTCGGTGATGAGAGGAGATTTTCCACACTTAGAACATTTCATAGGGATTTAGTTTAGAAATTCTCTCTGCACTCATTTACACACATTTACACATAGTGATAGGTGTTCTTAGCTTTTGGAAGGATTTGAATTACCCAAGAGTTATAGCTGATAAATTTGATCATTCAAGTTGTATTAGACTCCATCAAGGTGACTTCTACCATTTATTTTCAGTTTTGTTATCTAATTCAGCTTAATCATGTTTCCTATTTACTTATTGTTCATGGGTTTCTTTCAATTAGCCATGATAGGCTAAATTTCATATGTGCTTGGGTGTAATGATCCCTTGATGAGTTGATTTTGGTGAATTGATGATTGGGTGTTCATTTGTTGAGGTGATTAATTGTCTTAATGATGCTTTGTATGATTTAATTGCTAAGGTGAGCTTTGATCTTGTGTTTATTGATTTAATTGATGCAAGGATATTTGGTTGATTGAATTGATGCATAGGTGTGAGGTTTGCTTAAGTGATTGAAGTGGATATTTGGTTAACACAAGGATACTTGGTTGATTAATTAGAATCTCATTAAGACACATTGATTACTTGTTGTTGCTTGTGATTAGTGAGGGGTGAGAGTCTTTGTCTCTCACATTCCTATGGGCTTAATCGAATCATTTAGAACCTAGGCTTATCCAAGTCACGGGTTTTATTTGAATTATTTGTTGGTTATCCCTATGATCCCTCTTTGAATGAACACTTGATTGTTGATGATCCGAATTTGTGAGTCTTTGGTGATTTGCACCCGAGCACTTCTATCTCATCCTTGATATTCCTTTGTTGATTGCTTGGTTTAATCTCTTGTCGTATTTGTGATTGTCATTTTGTTGCTTTAATTTTGCAATCTTGACTAGCCACTATAATTCTATGGAAACGTATGTTTTCGAGGCTCCATTGTACTACTAGTCCCTTGGGTTCAATATTTTGTTTGGTCGAAAATACTTGTTGCTAAAATATTACGATCGAACACAATTTTCATTCTCTCTCCTCACACACGCTGTCTTCTCTGTTCTCTCTCGGTCTTCTCATTTCTCTCTCCTCATACGCGCTGTCTTCTCATTTCTCTCTTTGTCTCATTTTGCGTCGGTGAAATCTTGATGACAATGGCGCTGATGAATTTTATTTCTCCCGAGAAATGATGGTGACTCCGGCGGAGGACCGCGACGACACTACAACGCAGAAGAAAGCGAGTTCACCTGCAATTAAGATTGGAGGACCGCGAAGACACTTCGAAGGGGTTTCCCTTTTTGCGGATGCGAGATGATCGATGTGGCGGCGGTGAAGAGAATATGGGTTTTATGAATATGGGTTTTCCGATTTGATTCGATTTCTTGACCATTTGATTTTGATTTTCTTGATAGAATATGGGTTTCACAATTGCACATGTGCAGTTTCTAAGCCTTGATTTTATTGCACTTGTGCAGTTTTTATGTAAAATCTTGTAAAAGTGTTACGTTGAAGTATATATTTTACACAATTTTGTTCCAGTACATTGTGAATTTAAGAAATTATCATCCACTAAGCATTGAAATTAAATCATTCACTAAATTGTCATCTAAAATCCCTCGTTTCTTCCTCGTATAAAAAGAATGAAACTAAAACGGAGGGATAATGAAATGTGTTGACAAGACTTCCTTGGGAAGTTAAATGGATGTCCAATCACCGAGAGAAGAAAGGAAAAAGTAGACGTTAGCTTCTAAATGAGAAAGAATGGTAAAATTGGAAAAAATAGTAAAAATATTGTATCTGCTAGCAATTAGTTTAAAAGTTGTATCTAATAGTTATGAAGGTTGTAATATTGTATCTAGGAGTTCTTGACCCTAAAAAAATGTCTACTACAATTGAATAAAATAAAAGATGAAAAGAATGACAAAATTACTCATAAATGAATTACACATAATATTATTTTGAAATGTGTATTTATTGCATTTACATTAGTTATAAATTGTATATTTGCATTTTGGAAAATTGTAGTAATAATAATAATGTAATAATATTGTTTCCCTGAATATATATGATATGGAAAAGTGTAATAAGTGTGCAATAAAATTTCTTTTCCGGTTAGGAAAAGACATACCCTCTCCTATTCAAAATATATGTCATCCTAAGCTCATGCACATATTTTAAAAAAATTATTTACTTCTTTCTATACCCTTAATTAATAGCTTTGAAATTTTCCACATGACTTTAAAAATTATTATTATCAATGTAATTTTTCAAAAAAACTAAGGGTAAATTGGAAAAACCATATTTAATTCACATTGAAAAGTGCAAAATCACATTTAAATTGCAAATAATACGAGAAGTCAAAATGATATATATTATGAATAGGAGGGAATATTAATTGTAATTAATATAGTTATCCTTGTTATATAAATATAATTAATGTGGAAAAATGTATCAATTGGGTAATACATTTTTTTCTTTTGTTGGAAAAATATATTAATTGGGGTAGAATGTGGTTCCACTAAATTACATAAATTAATGTGAACGCAATTAGTGTACATTTCCACATTACATAACCGGAGAAGAAAATATATTACACAATTAGTACACTTTAATTTTCACCAGGAAAACAATATTCATTACACAATTAATACACTTTTCCACATTATATAACAAGAATAACGTAATATTTATTACACCATTAATACATTTTTCCACATTATATAACTGGAAAATATTTATAACACAATTATTACACTTTTCCACGTTATATAATAGGAAAAAAGGCTGGCGGCGATTAGCCCACGATAGTCGCGCAATCGGCTCATTTCGGTTGTCACGATTACAGCAAGGCCCGCGCCTATTCATTGTTCGCTCGGTGATGTAATGATCCAAAAGGCGGAGATGTGCCATCGCACCACAACGATAACTCGGATAAGTAAGCGATATTACGCAAATGCCCCTTGAGTATAAATATTGAAAACCGAGCCTCGCCATTACTCAACTCCATTTTTCTCTCGCTTACGAAACCACGCTCTGTTCTCATCTTCACTTTTGAAGGAAATTTGTGTACCGATAAGGATCATATGGGAAGCGGGATTATTAATCGGAGAAGAATAAAGGAATCATTACGATATGGATAGGATCAAGATTCGGATGGGATAACAGGGGAGAATAGATGTGATAGAGGGCATATAAGTTTCCGGATGCTCGCGAGGATAGCATAAATTGAGATGAGACGAATTCGCAATTCACGAGGACAAAACAAAGAATAAAGAGAAAATCGGATGAGAACTTTCAGATCGATCGTTAATTTCAAAGAAGCTGATTTAGGCAATTTGAGGTCCTTTACCTCGGAACCTAATAACAAAAATAACTTACAAATCCAGCAGGGAGTTCTGTCCCAAATGAGAAACGAGATCCGAAAGCAGATCTCAAGCAGTTCGACTTTGAGCAAATTAGGTTTTAAGATCTCTTGATGGATGATGTAATAGTACACTCGCAGCCGTTAAAAGGAGTTATCTCTGCCATTTTGTGTAAATCCCTGCGAAAGCAGCGTCGATGTCAAAGAGCAAATGCGGTGGCGTGGCTACACTACAAAAAAATGGCTATTTACCGAGGGGAATTAGCGAGGTTGAAAACCTCGCGAATTAACGAGGGGTTTAGCGAGGATTTATTTACCGAGGGCGTTAACGAGGTTCGAACCCCTCGCAAAATACCGAGGAATTAACGACGGAAAGGCCCTCGCTAACGTTTGCCGACGGAATTAACGGCGGCTCGGGCCCCCTCGCTAATTACCGAGCGCGGCCCCTCGTTAATTTACCGACGGCCCTCTCTCCCCCTCGGCCCGTTAAAATTACCGAGGGCCCATTCCCTCGCTGGGCCCCTCGGCAAAGCCCAATATTAAAAACGGGTTGCCCTTCTTCTCCCCCACTCACAGCAGACCTCCCCTCTCTCTTTCAAAACCGCCGCCGCCGTTCAAGCCGCCGCCGCCGCCGTCCAAGCCGGATATTGGCTCTAATACTAGTCGGGCTTTGTAGTACTCGTTCAGGGATATTTCTACGGTAAATTTTTTAGATTTAATCGGTTAATTTTGTTGTTATTTTAGTGAGTAAATTTTGTATTTTTATATGTATTTGTGTAATTCTATTATTAATTTTGTTGTTATAGTTGGTGATTTATTAATTATTTAGTGTTAATTTGTATAATTGTTATGTATATTTTAATTATTTAGGAAAATTATTAGTATATGAATTATATATAATTATTTAGGAAAATATTAATTATGCAATTTAATAAGTTTGTTGTTATATATAGTTGGTGATTTATTAATTATTTAGTGTTAATTTTTGTAATTGTTATGTGTATTTTGATTATTAGTAATTATTTAGGAAAATTAGTAGTATAAGATTATTATATAATTATTTAGTGTTAATTAATTAGTAATTATGCAATTATATAATTTTGATTATTAATATTATTATAATTTAATTTAATTGCTATAATTTATATATTTGTAGGTGTGTTGAAAAAGATTCGATCCGGGCATATAATTTCACTACACGCCACCACTATCACCGTAAGTATTCTTTTTTAATTAATTATTTAAAGATATGCTTTTAATTTAATTGTAATAATTATTTGATTTAAAATTATTTTGCATGCTCATATATATGATATAATAATAATTTATATATATGGTGATCGATGTTCGATCAAATTTTTGTATGATAGTTCAATTATAATATTAGTTTTGAAAATTGAATCGATGTTCGATTCAAGTTGATGTTGGAGTTGAGGGTTGATGAATTGTTTGGTATTGTTTCTTTGTGGTATGCGTCGAGCTTGATTAATTTTAATTAAGTCGGAAATGGATGCACTAGGAATTAATTACTTGATATATTAAGCGGGAATGCGATAAAATAAAACAAAACTCTGTAGAAATTTTTAGAAAATATATATGTTAATATTAGGAAAAAAATATTAAGTGGAAGAATTAATTATATATGATTTAATTAAATTTTGAATCTTCATTAATTAATTTGAAGCAGATGTATTATTCAAGCCGTAGTTGGATGTATGGTCCAAGAGCGATTAATGGAATGATATCTCCCGAATTTCTTAGTGGAATCGAATCGTTTATAGAATTCGCTACTAGTAACCCGGAATGGATGAGTGGAGGAAAGATTAGGTGTCCTTGCTCGAAATTCAAATGTAGGAACCAGAGTTTTAGAGAACCCATTGACGTGAAATCACATTTGTTTAGACATGAATTTATGTATAATTATCACAATTGGATTTTGCACGGTGAGCAAAATTGGAATTCTATACCACACTATGATCAGGCGTCGACTTCATATAGAGTTGACGACACCACTGACATCTAGCTCGTACCACAATATGATGATGGACTTAACTTACGGTCCTAACATTAGTTTCCAAAATGTGGAAGAAGAGCCCCTTAGTGAGGAACCTCCTAATCGGCATCTTTGCACATTTTTTTGACATGCTTCGTGCGGCGGATCGGGAATCTGTATCACGGTTGCGAGTCTCATTCTCGATTGTCATTCAATGCCCGTCTTTTAAACATTAAAGCGAGAACAGGTATGCGAAAGGGTTACAATCAAATGGTTGATTTGATTAGTGAGATTTGCCCTCGAGAAAATCGGTGCCGGGAAATTTTACGATACTAAGCGATTGATGGGTGGGATGGGTCTTCCCGTAGAGAGGATTGATTGTTGTGCAAATAATTGTATGATATATTGGGGTGCGGAACCACGGAACTTGAATCGTGTAAGGTTTGTGGTCGGTCACGATTCAAACCTGCTAGGCGTGGTGTGGATGGTCGATGGAAAAAGAGCAGTCCTTTCAAAGAGATGTTCTATTTTCCTATCATTCCTCGATTGCAAAAGTGTATCGATCCAAGACTACTGCTAAGGATATGATATGGCATGCTAGTTGCTATAATGATGAGAAATTTGGTGTTATCGTCACCTGCAAATTCGTTGGCTTGGAAACACCGGACTATTCATATCGATTTTGCAGTGAAATACGGAATGTGAGGTGGGTTTGAGCACTTGATGGTTTCGGCCGTTTGGGCGATCGGGAAAACAGTATTCGTCATGGCGATGATAGTGACACCGTACAATCTGCCCCCTTGGTTGTGTATGAAAGAACAATTCATGTTTTTGACGGTTTTGGTGCACAGTCCTAAAAATCCAAAGGATAATTTAGATGTATTTTTACAGACCATTAATTCATGATTTGAACATCTTTGTGGAGAAATGGGGTGAAACGTATGATGTTGCTAGAAAGCGAGAATTTTATGATGCGAGCCGCATTAATCTGGACCATTAGCGACTTTCCGGCTTACTCAATCTTTATCTGGATGGAGCACCGCTGGAAGAATTGCTTGTCCATATTGTCTTGAGTACTCCGATGCCTTCACTTTAAAACTTCGATCGTAAACTTGATCGTGGTTTGATAACCATCGTAAGTTCTTACCAGAGGACATCCGTATCGCAGGAACAAGGCTGCATTCATGAAGAATACGATGAATTCTGAGATGACCCACCACCCATCCGAGCAGGGCAAATTCTTCTACAAGAAATTGATTGGTTGGGAGTGGAAAGTAGTGAAGAGAGTCTTGAGGCCCACAACAAAAGATTAGATGGTGGTGGAGGAAGAAAAGTATATTTTGGGATTTGCCATATTGGAGTACTCTCTTGATCCGGCATAATTTGGATGTGATGCACATTGAAAAAAATGTGTTTGATAATTTGTTCTAGGTGACGAATGTGGAAGGGAAAACAAAAAGACACAAATAAGTCTAGGGATGAACTTAATGAATATTGTCGGAGTCCCTCTCTAGAGAAATGTCAACGCACGGGAAAGTATCCCAAAGCTTGTTATTCACTTGATAAGAGTCAAAAGGATGATGCGTGCGGATGGGTAGCGAGTTGAAGTTTCCGATGACTATGTGTCTAACTTTGTCTCGATGTGTAGACTGGAGCAAATTGAAGATGTTTGGGATGAAGAGTCATGATTGTCATGTGTTTATGCAGAGACTACTCGCGATTGCTTTTCGTGAAACTCTGCCGCGAATGTGTGGAAAGCAATCACCGAACTTAGTTTGTTCTTTAGGGAGTTAACTCGCATCCATTACGATTGAGAACATGGCTCGATTGGAAGCGAGATATTCGATTATATTGTGTAAGTTGGAACGTATCTTTCCGCCCGGCTTCTTCAATTCGATGGAGCATCTCCCGTGCACCTTGCATACGAAGCAAGGATAGCTAGTCTGTGCGGTATAGATGGATGTATCCATTTGAGAGGTAATTTATAACTCTAAATTATTTGATTACCTAAAATGGTTATACTATACATATATATATATATAAAACTTGATTCATTTAATTAGGTATCTTTACAATTTAAAGCTAAGTGTTGGGAACAAGGCGCATGTTGAAGCATCGATTGCAAATGCGTATTTAACGAAAAGAGGCCTCAATATTTTGTTCCCTCTATTTCGGCGATCACGTTCGAGACGAGGCGGCACAATGTACCTCGTAATGACGATGGTCGTGGCGAGATACCCCAAGTAGCGAAAGGTACTTTGTCCATATTTATTCCTCCCGGTCGACATCTTGGAAAGATAAACAAAAGATGGATTGTAGATGAGGAGAAAAACACGGCTCATACGTACGTGTTCTTGAATTGTCCCGAGTTGCAACCGTATATCGAGTAAGTTGTGTAGCTGGAGCAATTTTTGTTAATTACAACGTCAATCCGTATATTAAATAATCAAAGCCCCTTTTGTAGTATGTTTTTCGAGCAAGCTGCAACAATTCCAACCGGGACTCTCGAGAAATTTGAACAAGATGAAAGACTACAAGAGGAGTTTGCATCGTGGTTTGAACAACTTGTAAGGATAAATAATATTCAAAATCGGTGGATACGTGATCTTTCTAGCGGACCTTCGAGTTGTGTCACCACATACCACTGGATATTACGTGAATGGTTACAAATTTCACACACGAACTTATGGCTCATCAAAATCTACTTCAAATTGTGGAGTTTGTATCAAGGGTAAAAATTATGATGCGAGATGAGAATGATTTCTCACGGGATCCTTGAGGAAGTAGTGCAATTGGAGTACCGGACGTATTGAGAAAAATGTTGTTCTGTTCAAGTGTGAGTGGTTTGATCCATCTGTGCCAAATGGAACAAGAGTACATCCTCATTACAAACTTGTGGACGTTAATCAAAGGGAAGATACGGCCGCTCACGATCCTTTTGTGTTAGCAAGTCAAGCCACTCAAGTTTACTATTGCAAGTACCGGAAAGCGTAGAAATGAATGGTTGGCGTTTGCAAAATCAAACCGAGATCCTTGGTCGAAACCGTGTCAACGAATGAACAAGAGCTTCCCCCTTTCAAGGCGACCTTGAGTCCCAAATTAATGGTGTGCAAGCGGATGATGATCCAATTATATTGTGAGATGTCGGCGGTGCATTAATTGATATTGAAAATAATGGAGAAGATGAAGAAGAAGAAGAAGAAGAAGAAGAAGAAGAAGAAGAAGAAGAAGAAGAAGAAGAAGAAGAAGAAGAAGAAAGAAGAAGAAGAAAGAAGAAGAAGATGATGCGATGAGGAGGAGGGCGAGGAGGAGGATGAAGACTCGAGCGAATATTGAATATATAGTGTAATAATTATTTACTATTGAATAGTGTAATAATTATGTGTGTTTCATTTGCATGTTATATATATGATGAATTATTTATTATTGAACCGTGTAATAATGAGGTTTTATTTAATTATTATTACGAGATGAGCGGACCGTCTGGATCGAGGGACGATCTGGATCTAGAGGAGATGGGTCGAGTGGGCGATGCAGGTCCGAGGGTCGAGGTGGCGGGTACGATGCAGTACCCTTTATTCGAGAGGAGGCGGCGAGGCTGTCGGCCCGAGGCCTATGAGGACCATCATCCGGCTCCGGCTCCGGTGGGGAGGGTCCTGGATATATGGATCTACGAGGGCACGTAAGTTAAATACTTGTGAATAATAAACTATGTCATATTTATATGTCTATTAATTTTGCGTGTTTATTCCCTTTTTGCAGATTGATGCCATCGAATACGGTATCGAGGATTATTCGGGAGATTATGTCGTCACACATGGAGCCCGGTGCATTCACTTTCCGGATGATATCTCTGACAGTGCGGTTATCTTTGGGAGACATTTGGTACAATATTATATTTTGTTATTCGCTATTTAATTTTGATTAATTTATAAACTTTATCTCAGTGACAATAATATTTTGTTTGTGACAGAGACAGACTAGGTGGGACCCTACCGTTACGAACTCAACGGAGGTGTATCATTTGTTCCTTCGTAGAGGCGGCAAGTAGATACAGCGATATCTTTGAACAACGTGAGAGCGTTGTGGGTCACCAAGCGGCAGAGGCCTGGATGGGATAACAACGTCTGGGATGGGCTGCTCGCTTCTTGGGATAGAGAAGACTTGAGAGCAAGAAGCTCCCGGTGTCGTGCGAATCGCATGTCGGAGCACTGGAGGCCGAGTGCGGCATCTCCCGTCATAGGAGCGGATCCCGTGGATCGGCCGAGTATGCATATGACTATGTAAGTATTTTTAATGATAGTTCAATATTTTAATTAAACACGTGGTTCTAATTAAATAAATACGAGGAGAGGACGCATGGGCGGCCCCCACGAGGCCAGGACATAGTGCGGCATTTCCACGCAACTCCTGAAGGAGTATACCTACGGGGCCCTTAGTGACACAATTGTAAGTATTTTCATTTTATATTATGTAATAATTTATAAAAAAAAATTATATATATATATATATATGTCTATTTTTGTAATCTAAAATTTTAATTGTCGAAATATTCGTACAACATGAAGTACAAGAGATGGCCTCCCGAGATGCCCTCCGAGGGTCGAGCTCCGAACCCCATGCCGACTTATCCCGGATCTATGTCGAGAAGGTTGGAAAACAACACGGGAGGGTTCGGGGTCTTGGTCGATTAGGTAAGTCCAGACGCATCCCCTCCGGCTCCTGCTCATCGGATGCTCCTATTGGCGGCACTTACAGCCAAGTGATGTCGACCGCCGCTCCAAGAGGAGCGTGAGAGATCGCGAAACAAATAGAAGATGTGCGAGCAGCAGTGCGAGGCGGAGATGGAGCGAAGAGACGCCTTGATTTTGAGAGCGGAAATGCAGCGTCAATTCCAAGAGTGGATGCGGGGTTACCGGGTTCCTCGGTGGTGGTGGTAATCCACCAAATGGTCAGTGGTTCGATCACTCATCTCGTGGATCTCGGAGGCGTGAGTTCATTATATACATTTAAAACTATGAATTTTCTGAATGTTAATTGATTAAGATGATGAATTTTAATTGTTTAAAGTAATTTTCTATAATTCATAAAGAGTGCATATATAAACACATGATAATATAGTTGACAATATATATATATATATATATATATAATAATAATAATAATAATAATAATAACAATTATAGAAATGATAATATATATGTGTGATAATAATAATAACAATAATAATAACAATAATAAATGATAATATGTATATAGTGAATTATAGGATACAATTTAATTGAATATATATACAATATTAACAATTATAAAATAATAATATATATACTAACATTAGTGAATATATAATATACAATTTAATTGAAAATATATGTGTTAATAATAAAAATGATAAAATGAAAATATATGTAGTAAATATATATAATTGAATATATATGTTATAATAACAAAAATTAAAAAATGATATAATTTAATTGAATATATATAGTAGATAATTTAATTAAATATATAGAATACAATTTAATTAAATATATAGTATATATTAAATATATATAATTGAATATATATGTTATAATAATAAAAATTAAAAAATGATATAATTTAATTGAATATATATAGTAGATAATTTAATTAAATATATAGTATACAATTTAATTAAATATATAGTATATATTAAATATATATAATTGAATATATATGTTATAATAATAAAAATTAAAAAATGATATAATTTAATTGAATATATATAGTAGATAATTTAATTAAATATATAGTATACAATTTAATTAAATATATAGTATACAATTTAATTATAAAGTAAATATAGATAAAATATTGAACAAAATATGATATTAATATATTTAAAAGCAAAATTATATCGAATGATTAGCTTTGCCCAAGCGGTAAAGCGCGAAGGCCCTCTCCTCCATTCGCGCGGAGGTCGCGGGTTCGAATCCTATGTCGAGCGAAAAAAACTTCGCTCGGTGAGGCCTGGCCGCGGCCGAGCGCGGGTTCGATCCCCACGCGCAATTCTTTTTGAAATTGAATTTAGCGAGGGCAAGACGAGGGGCCCGCCCTCGCCAGCTGGCCTCGCCATGCCCCTCGCCGAGCCCCTCGCGGTGGCCCTCGCTAATTCCCTCGCCAAATCCCCTCGCTAATTCCCTCGCGAAATCCCCCTCGCAAAACCCTCGCCAAAACCCCTCGCTAAATCCCTCGCCAAATAAGCCCTCGCTAAAGCCCTCGCTAAACTCGCCTCGCTAAATCCCTCGGCAATTAGCGAGGGCACCTCCTCGTTAATTAGCGAGGGATTTGGCGAGGAAGTGTTTCTGACAAGGTTTTTGCGAGGGCTACCTTCCTCGGTAAAGCCCTCGCTAATCCACTCCCCCTCGTTAATTCCCTCGCTAATCCCCTCGCCAAATTCGTTTTTTGTGGTGCTAGGGTTTCTAGAAGGGATTAGTGAACATATTTACCTATTTATCCATTATCCAAAAAGGTATATAAGGGGAGCCTTCAAAACAGCAAGGGGGTTGGAAAAAATGAGAGAGAGAAAATCATAAAAACCTTCACGATTTTCGGGAAAAATTGGAGCTAAAGATAATCTATGCATCAAAGGAAAAGTTAGATGAATAGAGGATTCATATTAAGAATCTAAATGATCTTGTTAATGGTGTAAAAAATCGTGAAGGGAATAAAAGGAAGGGGCACGAAGAAAAAGGGAAAGAAGTGGTAGCCCAACCGGTGAAAGAAATATCGGCCACGAGAAAAAGGGATTTATCCAGATCATAGTAGGGGGCGATGGGGATTCCCATCGAGGTCGCAAGGCAGCTGATTGATCGGCTATCATGTGGACTTAATCCGAACTCCAAAGAGGAGCACCGTAGATGATTCGCCTATTATCAGTCGGACCCGAGGATGAGAAAGCGGTTCTCGGGCCACATAATGATGCTCTGGTCATCACGGCGAAGTGGAGGGTATGATGTAGCTAGAACCTTCGTGGATCTGATAGTTCAGTGATATCATGTTCATGAAATGCTTCGAGCAAATGAACTTGAGCGTCCAATTGAAGCCGGCAAACACGGCCTGTGCGGTTTTACGGGGGATGCATCCAACCCAGGAGGACAAGTCATGCTGCAGTGCGGTTGGGACATCCCCCCATCGAAAGTCGGGATGATAAACTTCTTGATTGTAGAAGCCCCTTCGTCATATAATGTCATCTTAGGAAGACCTTCACTCAACTCTTTCCAAGGCTGTGGTCTCCACATACCACTTGAAGCTCAAGTTCTCGGTAGGTGACGAGGTCGGGGAGGTTGTAGAGGATCGAGTCGGCTCTCGGAGATGTTACGCTGAAAGCTTGATTAAAGAGGTCGCACATGCACTTGAGAATTCTGTTTAAGAGGGGATGATCCGATGGGAAAGAAATGCAAGGCTTGAGTGTCTAGAAGAAGAACCAGTAACCGAGAATTAAACCGGAAGAGGAGGTGATGCCGGTGGAATTGTTTCCCGATAAATCTGGTTTCATTACCCAAATTGGAAGCCAAATGGATCGGGAGGTTATGGAGGATGTAATAAGATGTACGAGGAGAAATGCTTGATCTGTTTGCCTTTCGGGCGTCGAGATCGAAGGGCATTCCACCGAGAGGCGGCCATGCATTCTTTAAATGTTGATCCCGAAGTGAGACCCGGTAAAACAAAAATTAAGGCATTTCGGACTGAGAAAGATAAGGCTATTAAAGAGGAAGTCTCGAAATTATTGGGAGTTGGACATATTGTTGAGATAAGGTTTCTGTTTGGTTGTCTAATGCGATCATGGTAGCAAAAGGAGTGGCAAAATGGAGAATGTGCATCGATTTCGAGAGATTTAAATAGAGCTGTCCTAAAGACCATTATCCTCTTAGAGAATCGACCAATTGGTTGATTCCACATCTGGCTGTGACTTCTTGTCCGATGATGGATGCGTATCGGGGTATCATCGAGATCCGGATGAACCCAGGGATGTGGCTAAAACAACTTTTATTGTGTCTTGCGGAATTTATGGAGTACGTAAAAATGCCATTTGGTTTGAAGAACGCTGGAGCTACATACCAGAGGATGGTGGACACGATATTTAAGGATTTGATTGGCAAAAGTATGGAGGTTTATGTGGACGATATGCTAGTGAAGAGTGAGAAGGTGTGGATCACGCCTGCATTTGGAAAGAGCTTTTAGAGTTATTCGCATCCATGGCATGATGTTGAACCCTACCAAGTGCGCCTTCGGGGTGAAGTCGGGGAAGTTCTGGGGTATATGGTAACTCCAAGAGGTATAGAAGTTAATGAGGCCAAGGTAAAAATTTGTTCTCGAAATGAAAGCTCCGAGGGATATAAAAGACATTCGAAGCTAAATGGTAGAATCACAGCCACAGTCGTTTCATATCTAAATCGCGAGAGAAGCCTACCCTTTTTCAGAATTCTAAGGAAGGGATGCGAGGTTTGAATGGACGAGAAGAATGTCGAGAAGGCTTTTGAGGATTTAAAGAAGCATTTGGCGAGAACTTCCCCTCCTTACTAAACCAATTGAAGGAGAAACTTTATATCTTTATTTCTCGGTAGGGAGAAACGCCCTCGATTGATCTTGTTAAGAGAAGACAACGCTTGATTCGAGACCTATATATTATGTCGGTAGAAATGATACAAGGACCGAAGTCCGGTATTCGAGATCCGGAGAAGGCGCTCGCTTTCATGACAGTGTAAGAAGATTAAGACCTTATTTTTATCGCACAAGGTCATAGTCGAATCGATCTTCCACTCAAACAGATCCTCGAAGACCAGACCTTTCCGGAAGAATGGTCAAATGGGCGGTGGAATTGGGAGAGTACGATATAGAATTTGAGCCTCGAGCGCAATCAAGGCTCGAGGCTTTAGCCGACTTTATACAAGAAACCACTCGCAGTGGGACGAATCTCCTTGGGAAGCCTACGTTGATGGATCTACCACTATAAATGGATGTGGAGCGGGTGTGCGATTGTTAGTCCAACCGGAGAAGAGTTACAATTCTCTATTCGATTTGAGTTGAGAACCTCCAACAATGAAGCTGAATATGAAGCTTTTCTCGGGGAATGATGATGTTGTGGGAATTAGGAGCACGAGAAGGTGGTGATATATTCAGATTCGCAATTGGTAGTCCAACAAACAATGGGATCGTATGAAAAAAGAGAAGAAAGAATGATGAGATATGCCGAGAGGGTGGAGGAGATGAAAGAAAAATTTGTGGAATTCAGAGTTGAACAAATTCCTGGGCCGAAAATACCGGAGCGGACTACTTAGCTAAATTGGCGGCTCAACCCCGGAGAAGTAGGCCGGACGATCACTCTACTGCGCGAAGAAAAGTTAATGGGATACGAAGTCTGGCGGTAGAAGAGAAAGGAGATTGGAGAGCCCCCATCATTCACTTCTTAAAAGCGGTCAAAGAATGGAAGGAGTGGGTATCTCCCAAAAAGCCATTCCGGCCAAATATTGCTTGATGGGCGATCTTCTATTCAAGAGATCTTTTACTCACCCCTACCTAAGGTGTTTATCGAGAAGAGGAGGGGAATTATGTAATTAGGGAAGTACATGAGGGATGCGGAGCTAGTCATACCGGCTTCCGAGACGTGGTGAGGAGGCGCTCGGAGCAGGATATTATTGGCCTTCTATGATCCGAGATGCTAAGGAATTGGTGAAGAGGTGCGATAATTGTCGGAGGCATGGTTCTCTTATTCATATTCCAGCGAGAGGAATGGGGAGTCGTTCATTCACCATGTCCCTTCGACAAATGGGGAATTAACATAGTGGGAAAGTTTCCTTTAGCTCTGGAAGCCGGGCTTATCGATTGTAGCAGTTCAATTTCAAAAATAGATGAGGAGCAAGTTCTGAAGTTTTTGTGGAAGAATATATGCGGTCGATTTGGGATTCCTCGAGTATTGATTTCGAGATAACGGTACCCGGTTCTTCGGGGCCAAGGTTGAAGTGGTGCCAGGAGAAAGGGATCCAAAGAAAGATTCACCTCTGTAGCTCATCCTCAAGGTGGCAGAGGTAGGAATGGCTACCCATAGGATCATAAATTATAACGAAGAGCATAATGGAGATCTGATCGGAGAAAATTTGGACATGTTAGATGAAGAAAGGGAGATGGCGCATCTCGAGATCTGAAAAATACAAGAGCCGAGTCGAGCTCTATACAACAAAAGGGTAAAGGTAAGAAGATTTTCGATAGGAGATTTGGTCTTGCGAAGAACAGATGCTCTAAGGCATACAGGAAAATTGGACGTCAAGCCCAGGAAGGGCCGTATATTGTAGCAGAGAGTCTTTGAAAGGAGGAGCATATGAATTAATGAATCAAGAAGGCAAAAAGCTACCACATCCACGGAATATCGGAAATTTGAAAAACATTACGTACGAAGATTTGAACCATGCTTGTCCATTGTCTCGTCTTTATCATTTTTCTTTAAAAATTTCCAAGAAGGATGTAGAGCACTACTTTTATCGTTCAATGAAATGACTCCTCTCGATTTGAAGAGAGCTTGCACATTACTCACGATTTCTTTTAATATATCCGCATATGGTGAATAATGTAAGTCTCAAATCACGTTGAGCAAAATGAATTATCCATTTTAACATCCCAAATATCTCAAGAGCACTGCCGAGTAGGGATATCGCAGGAGTCGAGACCTAAGGGAACTTGAGTACGACCCGTGCCGAACCTAACGGAACACAGTCGGCTCCCCAAACCTAATGGAACCTGGTTTGGGGTCACGAGTCGAACCTAATGGAACTGGTCGACCCCAAGCCGAACCTAATGGAACACAGTGGCTCCCAGACCTAATGGAACACAGTGCAGGGTCACGAGTCGAACCTAATGGAACACGGTCCGACCCCAAGCCGAACCTAATGGAATACGATCCGGCTCCCGGACCTAATGGAACCTGAGTGCAGGGTCACGAGATCGAACCTAATGGAACTGATCGACCCCAAGCCGGACCTAATGGAACAGGTCCGGCTCCCCAGCACCTAATGAAACACAGTGCAGGGTCACGGTCGAACCTAATGGAACGGTCGACCCCAAGCGGACCTAATGGAACTGATCGGCTCCCGGACCTAATGGAACACAGTGCAGTGACAAAATTTCTTGTCAAATTTTTAAGATCACTTCATTCACGGATTTGAAGTATTTGTGCGGGAGTATGCGTTAGCATCGGCTCTGGAGAGTGATACTTTTAGTAAGTTGAAAATATCTTTGTCAAATTTTTAAGATCACTTCATTCACGGATGCGAAGTGACATTTGTGCGGGAGTATGCGTTAGCATTAGCTCTGGAGAGCTGATACTTTTGGTAAGTTGAAAAAATCTTTGTCAAATTTTTAAGATCACCTCATTCACGGATGCGAAGTATTTGTGCGGGAGTATGCGTTAGCATCGGCTCTAGAGAGTGATACTTTTAGTAAGTTGAAAAAATCTTTATCAAAATTTTAAGATCACTTCATTCACGGATGCGAAGTGACATTTGTACGGGAGTATGCGTTAGCATCGGCTCTGGAGAGCTGATACTTTTAGTAAGTTGAAAAAATCTTTGTCAAATTTTTAAGATCACCTCATTCACGGATGCGAAGTGATATCTGCGGGAGTATGCGTTAGCATCAGCTCTGGGAGAGTGATACTTTTGAAAAAAATAATATAAATAATAATAATAATAATGAAAAATGAAAATGAATGAACGAGCGGATGACAATGGAAAGAAGAACACGATAAACATCAAAAGCCAAGACAGTTCATTTAAAGGATTAAGGCAAATGAATACAAAGTTTCCTCATACAAAGGAAAACAAAAAGCGAGTAAGCCTAACAACTAACTAGCCAAAAAGAAGAAACAGGAGCAGAAGCGCTGAGGGATCTTCAAGAGTGGGAGCTGGAGTCTCCACAATAGAAGGCAGAGGAGATAAAGCTTCGGAAGCGGAGGAGGAGCGCGGCGAGAAGAAGAAGGATCAGCCATGGGGTTTACATCATAAAAGCGGATCGGGAGCGGCAACCGGGGGAGGGATAACGTCCTCTCAAGAGGCGAGTTGTTGAACCGCATCTTGCATCACAGGTAACCAATAAGGATAATCAGCGGGTTGTTTGGGGTCACCGTGCCAATAAGGAGAAGGAGTCATGACCGAAAGAACAACCTTCATGTCTAAAGTACGTAAACCCTTGAGTTACGCCTGGTTACGAGCGGTTTTAAAACCAACAAAGAAAGAAAGTGACCTATGTGAGCTCCCATTTCTCGAACATATAGGGTAATCTTCTTGTAAGCTTCGACTAACCCTAGATGTAAAGACTTCAAAAAGATTGACCAGCGAAGATATGAACAAGCGACAGCTACAGAGATTTATCCCTTTCATAACCCCTTCAGATTCCTTCAAAGATAATTTCTCTTCAAAGATCTTTTGGGAATTCTCCATCTACGATTTCAAGCGAACATTCTCTTTTTGCAAATCGCTCGGTTGAGAGGTTAGTTTATTCAGATCTTCGGACATGCGCGCTAGCTGTTCCTCTTTCCCCTTTAGGTCCTCTTGGAGTCGTTCGGTCGAAATGGCCTTAATTTGCTCTCCGGCAATGCTATTGAGAGCCAAGAACTAGCAAAAATAACCACATAAGTAAAGCACATAGCAATAAAAACAGGAAAGAACAGGAAATTAGGATCTCTCACGGACTGAGTCGTGGCTGATCTCTCGGCTCTTTTATCTCGTCCACCGAAAGATCTGCAGTGCTGAAACAGGTCATCCACTGGTAGCCATCGCTTGAACCATCTCGAGCTCTCGGCACGAGGCATTTTCAACACACTTTTAGGTAGCAATAGAGTGAAGTAATCATCTTTAGAGCGATGAAAAGATGTTTTATTTTTATCGGCACCGATAATCTTGGAGACTTTGGTTCGGCGAGAATCGGGAGCGGTAGTCCACGAAGAGGAGGCTGATCTTTTAAGTGAGGGAATGGGGAGGAACCACCACACTTAAAGGTTCGGCATCTTCGATTGTGTCGAAGGAAGAGAACTAGCCTTAGGGACGGAGGAAGGATCAATGGCGGCTGGAGACTCTACGATCTCTAGAGGGAGGAATTGTTTCACTGTTCTTCTTCGGGGAAGAGAAAGCGAAATGCTCGAAGTCCATGTCTGCGTGACGAAGAGTCGGATAAATATTAACCAAAAAAGAAATAAATAAGTGAGTATAGAAAAAGCGAAAAATGAAAAGAAACGAAGCATATATACGAGAGGAAGGGAGAGAATTTCTTGAGGATTGAAGAAGCCAAAATGATGGAGGAGCTTCTCATTACAAACTAAATCGTTTATCTTAAAAGGTCTATTTTTGGTCCCTACCCCTACGTAATCATTCAACCTCTTAAAAATGGAATGGTTATGGGAGGAGATGGTGGCAAGAGCGACCTTATTAGAAGGAACAACGGCATCATAGTGCCATTGATCACGAGGAAAGGGCCAACTCCCATTTCGAGGGTTACTACAAAGAATTTCTTTTGCCATTTACCGTCCACACTAGGAGGCTTCCCTATAAAATGGGAAGGACCTCTAGTGCGAGAACTAAAATAATAAAAATGCAACTTCTTCTTTACCTCATAACAAGCGTGAAATACTTGGAGAAGCATCCCCATTATAATAACTAAAAGTCATAAACCAGGAAATAGCCATACGATTAGAGGAAGGGTTTATCGATTAAGGGAGATATGAAAAAGCCGACAAACCTCCGCCAAGAAGGGACTTATCGGAAAGCGAATTCCCGCTTCTATTTGAGCTTTCCAAAAAGCGAGGGAAGGAAATCTAATGTGTTCGGACGTTCATCTCGGGAAGGGAGTCGAATATCAAAATCGGACGGATAGCTCAATCGAGCCTTAATATCGGTAAGTTCGGATAATTTCAGATCCGAAGCCTCTAAGGGAGGAAACCGAGGCCTATTAGGGGATTAGGATTCGGAGGAGATATTGCGGGAACCCTTTGGGAACGTTGCATCCTAGAAATCGGGAACGGAAAATAAGATGAGGCTAACACCCGGGGAGAAATCGGAGGATCAACATGCCACGATAAGAAAAGTTGGTCAGGAGTTTGGTCCCGTGAAGAGCAAAAATCGGAAGAAGAGGATAAATGGGGAGAGGAGCTAGAGATATCGAGAGGATCCGAAGCATCTTTGGACATTAAAGAGGAAAGATGAAGATATCAAGAAAAGCAAGAAAATACTGTTTAGAAAAGTGTGGCGGTAGAAGAAGAATCGCGGAGTGGTGGCGAAGCTGGAAATCCTAGTAAGAGAAAAAATGCGAAAACGAAAAGCAGGAAAAGGGTAAAAAGTAAAAAATGGAATAAGGGTGTATTTATACTAAGGGTAAAAATGCGCTGGTTTTCTTCGAGCTTACACGTGGAACCCCGGGATGAAAGAATACCAAGAGTCTTTTTGAGATAAACGGTTGGATTGGAAGGCAAATTTAAAAATTTGGAAAAAGCGGGAAAACTAATTGATTGATGGGACTAATGTCGGGGTAGAAGAAGTGTTGGCCATCATTCTTCCAAGAGAAGTCTTAATTACTTCACTTGGACGACGGGTTCGATTGATAGAGGGCATATAAGTTTCCAGGATGCTCGCGAGGATAACATAAATTGAGATGAGACAATTCGTAATTCACAGGACAAAACAAAGAATAAAGAGAAAATCGGATGAGAACTTTCAGATCTGATCTGTTAATTTCAAAGAACTCGATTTAGGCAATTTGAGGTCCTTTACCTCGTAACGGAATAACAAAAATAACTTACAAATCCGTAGCAGGAGTTCTGTCCCAAATGAGAAATGAGATCCGGAAATGATCTGAAATATATTCGACCTGAGCAAATTAGGTTTTAAGAACTCTTCAATGGATGATGTAATAGTACACTTCGCAACCGTTAAAAGGAATTATCTCTCGCCATTTGACAAGAAATCCTGCGAAAGCAACGTCCGATGTCAAACCCGTACGGTGACGTGGCTAGGGTTTCTAGAAGGGATTAGTGAACATATTTACCTATTTATCCCTTATCCAAAAAGGTATATAAGGGGGAGCCTTCAAAACACAAGGGGGGTTGGAAAAAGGAGAGAGAGAAAATCATAAAAACCTTCCCGATTTTCGGGGAAAATTGGAGCTAAAGATAATCTATGCATCAAAGGAAAAGTTAGATGAATAGAGAATTCATATTAAGAATCTAAATGATCTTGCTAATGGTGTAAAAAATCGATACCAAAGAGGATGTTGTTTCTATGTTGATATTAGAGAATTTCTAATGGTGTTAATTAGGTATTTTCTTCCCTTGCAACTCAATCCTTTTTTATTGCTTGGAGAGGAGGATAAATTATATTCTGTTTTGTTTCCTTTATTTCTCTGGCTAATATTTCTTGGAAAATGGTGTTAATTAGGCGATGCAAAATGGTCTTCTTCGACTCCATCCTTTTGTTTTACTCTTACGATTAAAGAAAGTGGGAGTTGTTTATCGGCTCGGGGACGATAAAGTAAAGATTTCTAGGTATTTCTTCATATAGATATATATGTATACATGTATCTCATTTCTCTCAACCGTAATAAGATCCGAATCGGGTCTTATCACCGGGATTTGTATGTATTCGATATCCAATGGGAAAATCTTTCACCTCGGCTTCTTGGGTAACCTTATCTACTAAAGAAATCAAGAATCATTCATCAAAGTTCTTGGATCTTGCCGAAATCTTCTCTAGGTATTATTTTCCTCTTTATGTAAATCACGATCCGTTAATATGATCTGGATCGGGTCATATCAAGATGAAAACAATGATTCCTAACTCTAATAAAATGGGGATAATATTATCTCGGCAGAAAGCGGTTAAGACTGAGTACCAACACATTCTCGATGCGGGAAAGAAGACCGTGGAAGCAATACGGGTCTTATTTCGGACACGACCTATAGGGCGGATCTCGTCCGTCTATATTGATTGGAGTGTATAGGGTAAGAGTTATTAAGACCAATCAACAAAAATATCGAACCCAAGGGAAAAAGTATGCACATGAGGTCCTAGAAATACAAGTTCTTAGTGACTAGAGTTGCAACAATGGTTTTGGAACAAAAACAACAAAAACACAAGCAAAAATACAAAACAACAATGAGCAAGCAATAGATCGAACACTTAGAATGCGAGAACAAAAACAACACTAAATGGTGGAATAGAGGTGCTAGGATTAACATCCATCAATGAATCATCAATCAACAAGCTACAATTGAATCAAATTGCAAATCAACTAAGATAGAAAGCATAAACCATCATGAAATTAATCACTCCATTAAAATCACAATGCCTAATGTGAGTATCCTTAGTCTTTCCCATCTCTCAATGTAGAAATCCCCAATTCATACAATCATGCAAAATTGAATCCCGATCAACACCTAATCACGTTTGCTCAACTCTCGCCTATTGCTAGGGTGATTAACCATTAATCTAAAGAGACAATTTTACACAAAGCACAATTAAGAATCACAATTAGGTAGAAAACTAATGTGAGTATCCTTAGTGCAACTAATCTCTCGATTCCGAAGCACCCGAATCCACACATTCATACACAATTATCACCCGATTAATCTAGGATCACGTTAGCGCAACTCTCGTCTATAGCTAGGGTGATCAAACACTAATCTAAAGAGACAATTATGCATGAAGCACAAATGAGAATCACAATTAGTAAGCAATCTACTCAATTAATCTCCAATCATCAACAATTATAGCATCATCAATCAATTCATCATCAATTTCAATTAACCCAAGCACAAGAGAGATTTAGCCCATGGTGAAATCCATGGGAAGAAGATAGAATTGATCAAACACAAAGCAAGTCACAACAAATAAGAAATTAAAGAGACAAAAGAGGAAAAACATCACCAAATGATCTTCAATTAACCAAAATAGGAATGCTTGAGTCTTCAACAACAATCTCCAAAGGAATTACAAGCTTGAATTGAAAGGATTACAATGATCAAATGCTAATCTATGTCTAATCTACCAACAATCAATTGAAATCTACTCCTAATTCTAACTTCTACTCTAATCTAATGAAGAAATTGGCTTGGGGCCTGAGAAATCGCCCCAAAACCGCTACTAACTGCTACTATGAACTCTTCTCTGCTCTCTCTCGAACCGCCCGCTTAAATACGAAATTTTAGAAAAAAACCTTCCCCTCGAGTCGAGGGTCATGCCTCGACTCGAGGCCCCCGCAAAAATCCTCGCCCTCGACTCGAGGGTCATGTCTCGAGTCGAGGCTCATGCCATTTTCCAATTTTGATCCTTTTACGCATAGCCCTCGACTCGAGGCTCTTGGTCCTCGACCGAGCTCGAGTCGTGGCATTTTCTCGCACGGGGCTTCGGCCCCGACCCCTGTTTTCGTCCGGATGTCCGTCTCTTCATTATAAGCCTAATGGTACTCTCGGTTTGGCAAAAATCCACCGAATTACCTGCAAAATGGACGAAAAACATCAAAACCTCACAAATAATACTTTTTAGGCAAAAGAGTGATACTTTTCACATTTAGGCACAAAAACTAACACTTTAGCTCACTTTTTGCACTAAAAATAGCCCTAAAAACATGTATCAATTCACTCCAATCATACCCCCAAACTTGAATTGTTGCTCGTCCTCGAGCAACGTAGAAACTAAGAACAAAGGAGTGAATTGATTGCAATTATGTCACATGGCATCATAGGCGAAAAATAAGACAATCGAACTCATCAATGATCACTTGTATCAATGCAACTATCCACTAGCCATCGAGACAAATCATGCTCAAACAAATGCTCAATCAAATACTCAACACATTGCTCCTTCCATGGAGTGTTTCACTCTTCACTCAAGTGTATCAAGGTTTAAAGCACTCAATCATCAACTTCACAAATAAGTACACCATATGCTTGCCACAAGACTTAATCTCAATCAAAATCATTTGTGATCAATCAAGAATCAAAGAGGTCTTTCTTCTAGGTTGTAATGTAGGCTCTTTGGAAAGGTGGGATGTTTTTGGATAAAAGTGACTAAGTAGTAGAGACTTGAATGAAAGCTAATCAATACAATGCACATCTCTTCACTTTCATCTAGCAACACTCTTTCTATTGAACTTCAAGGATCACTCCACCATTCACTTGAGCTTTCTCTTTTTAAAGCTCACAAATTGAATCATTTCATTTCATGCACTTTCTTCACAATTCAATCTTTTCACAACCTTTCTTTTATTTCATGCTTCAATCATCACTTAGCTCAACATTTTCCCACACTTAGCAATCAAATCACCATCATAGCCAACATTCAAGCTCAACTAAACATAGGACAATAAAGGCTCATCAAAATAGGCTAAATGGTTTCAATTTCACTTGGCTCGCCAAAGAATACGGATAATAGGCTCAACATGGCTCACTAAGGAAATCAAATGTATTTGGTAGGAAAGTATTTGGCAAAGTGACTCATCATCCCAATCATGGCCTCTTATCATTTTCAAAACATCACACAAAGATCAATATCAACAAGTCTAGTGGCAAGTTCTAGCATACAAATCATGAATGATGCACTCACAAAGGAATCAAATCATCCGTATAAGATGTACGATTATTAGGCACAAAAGCTCACGGGCTTAAATTTGAGCAATGAATTAAGAATTTTCAATCACATTCATCTTCACAAAATTAATCAAGCAACTAGCATCAAGCTACAAATCTACTAATGATCATAACAAATTCAAACTAGTCTTACAACTCAAGCACAAATGCTCATGTACATAACCTCAAACATACTCACTATATCAAGATGATACTCAAAAATATGTCAATGAATCCACTATTAAGCTCAAAATCAATAAATCTCAAAAGCCTAGGAATAAGGAATCCAAAGAAATCATCTAGGAATAATCATCAATAGACCATCAAACTCAATAAGATCAAGATAATAACCACCATCAATAAAATCATCCAAAAATCCAAAACCAATCATAACAATCATCAAGTCAAGAGTATAAGCATCATCAAAAGTACAACGGAAAACAAGAATATCAGAATCTAAAGATCAACAAGAAGAGGGAATGAGGAATAGGGATAGCCCTAATAGTCGGACGGCGGCGGTGGAGGAGGGTAGTGTCCCGGCCCGAAGTTCCACGAGCTCATCTGTTTGAAGGAGTGCATACATGTCATGCTGAGTCTTCGAGAGACTCCTCCTGCATCCTCCGAGTCTCTTCATTAAATCTACGTGACTCCTCCATCATCCGGTACATCTCATCCTGCCGGGTCGGACTCTCTATATGCATCCTCTCGACTGCCGCCCACATCTCCTCCGTCGGAACCCACGGTCTCGAGATGAACTCCCGCCTCGTACTCTCTACTCCTCATCTCGTCCTGCCGCGGTACATGTTAATCTCGGCTGGTAATCCTCGTCCATCTGTCTTTGGCGGCTCCTCTTGCTCCTGCTCCTCATCATCCTCGTCCTCGAGAATCATAATCTCCAATCTCTACCTCTGCTCCTTCTGCGGCTCCATCACCACGATCATCATCGAACCCATTCTTGACCTCCATCGTCATCATCAACCTCTCTCGGCCACATCCCCATGCTCTCTAGTGTAAGCGTCGATCGCCTCGGTATGACAGCTGTGACCACATGCGCAGATTGATAGTCACAAGTGCTGCGATCCAGCGTAGTCAACCTCTTATTAGGTAGAGGGAATCGGCCACCATGATGCCGCTGTAGGCACCACGTCCTACCGATGTGGTCTAGCGTCTTCATGCGCCGCATGGTATCAAGAGTAAGGTCGGGGCCCTCCTTTGCTCCGAGGTTATGCGTCGGAATCCCAAAATGCTCAGCGATCGGTGTAATCATGCCACCGAAGTTAATCTTCTTGAACTTCGTGCTAGTGGCTCTCTCAAATAAATAGCAAAGGTAGGCGGCCGCATTAAATCGACTCCATGTAAGAAGCACCAAATGACGTACGGCTCCTCGGAAACCACGGCTCCTCCCTCCGATCTCGCGAATATGGTACCCGCGAGAATCTTCTCAAGATATCGAATGACCGGGTTCGGATATGTGTGCTCTTAGACTTCCCGGAACAAAATCGGGCTGATTAGGAGCCCCGAGAATCTGAAATCCTCCTCCAAAAGCGCTTAGCATTATACTCCTTCGGATGTTCAACGGTGATCGGTCGGGAGTGCGTAGGTGCTCCAATAATCTCGTTGATCTCGTCCAGTCAGCGAGTACTCATACCCCATGAGCTCAAATGTAATACTCCTCGGGAATTTGGCCCTCTGGCCTTATCAACTCTCACCGTGCACGGGAACTCGAGAGTGAGTCCGAGTATACGTCCGAGGCCTCTTCATCAAGAAACTCCCCATCCCAACTTGCTCAAATAGGCGAGGAATATCCTCCTCGATCCCCATCGATATCATGCAATCTTGGTCCACTAGTCTAGTCTTGACCACCCGGTTATAGAGCTCAAAATATAACTCAATATGAGTCCTCCACCGGTGATCATCCCACTTTGAATTCCGAGCTCGGCGGGTGTCTGTGTGCACGTCGGATAGCAGCCTCTTTCTCGCGAATCTCCGCCTCGTAAAGGTTATGTGCAGCCGGCCCCTCTAGACATTGTTCTGCAAAACATTCCCAAGAGCAAAAATCAATACCAACAAATACAATACGAGCTCGAGAAAAACATCAAGCATACCATGAACGAGTCAACAATCAAAAATCATCTCAAATGAACAAAATCCCTAGTAACTAGCAACTAAGCCTCAACAATGGTCAATGAGTCAACTAGACACATATATCCAATAGAAGTGCTCAAAATAATCCTAAAACATGTATACTTACTAGAATGGCCCCACAATTAATTCACAAGTAAGCTCACAAATAATCATTCAATTAAGCTCAATAAAATCCCAAAAAAATCATAAGCCAATTAGCAAGTAATTCAACAATTATGCATCAACAAATCATACACTTCTATCAACACCATAATTCAACTTGACCAAATGATCCCAACAATTATACTAAGAATTCCTACACATGCCATAATTCACAATTCCAATCAAAATTCACAAATAAACGAGCACAATATGAAATTCAATCCTAAACATGCTCCTATTCTCATCAAACAATCCAAATATACTCATACAAGGCTCCAAATCATCCACAATAATCATGCATAGAAGGTGTTTGTCAAAATGTCCACATGAAATTCCAATTTAATTAACAAATGGCCTAATTGAATCACCCATGCAATAATCACCATAACACTACGAAAGTGAAACCAAGATGAGTAGAAATTACGTACCTTGTTTGAAGAATTGACCCAAAAACGGACTTGGAAAACACCCACTCTATTTCAACCAAAAATCCCCAAATTTTGCTTCCAAAAACCCTCAAGAATCAATATTTATTCAAGGTAAATGATAAAATGATGAAATGATGGTTGATTTATGGTGGAAATGACGCAAAACCGTCGGAAATAGGTGGGGAACGGCTGGAACGGCGCTCTCAAAACCCTCGAGTCGGGGTTACGTGTTCTGCTACTGCGTATTTAAAAATAACACGCGCCTCGAGTCGAGGGCCAGGCCTCGACTCGAGGGATCCAAAATTCGAGGGCCTCGACTCGAGGTCTCACGCACGACTCGGGGATATGCAAAACCAACTCCTCGACTCGAGGTGGTACCCTCGACTCGAGGGATGTGTCAAATTATGAAATTTTGCCCAAGTATAAAGCCCTCGACCCGGGTCCATGCACTCTCGACCACGGGTCGAGTCCAGGAATTTTTGACGATTCCGGGACCGACCCGACCCCGAAACTCCTAAAAATGGCCTTTATACCCCTAACGAACCCAAATATGCAAGAAATTACCGTTTTGGTCCCTCGATTTAAGCCCGGTCGCTCATTCGATCGAGGAGACCGGGTTCTCTTCCTTTTGCTCATTTTCACCAACTTTTAAGCTCTCCTTTCCTTCTCGATTCCTCGATTCCTTTGCAAAATCGATCCTTTCCAATCCTCGTAGTGAGTATACCTACACACGGGCAAAACAATTCATCAAAATCATCACTAAGAGATGCATTTCTACCCTAAATGACACACACCCCCAAACTTGAATGAAGTCATGCATTCAAGTTTGGCTCCAAATATATGCAACTCATAATGATATCCACAATTAAGCACAACAATATATGAATCTCAAAGCATAGAGCATCATGTACCAAGAATAAGCAATTAAGTAGCAAGCCAAATCCCCTAAAAACAAAAACACTAATCTACCAAGAACACCAAAAAGAACAACTAAAAGGATGGGTTGCCTCCCATCAAGCGCTATTTTTCGTGTCCTATGCCGGACTTATTCTTCACATCCAAAATCCTTCATCGGAATGGCCAAGGGTAGCGATCCTCCTTCCCATTGTATCTCGATCTTTGTGCTTCAAGGTCTAGGAGGTTCACCGAATAGATAGGACAACCACCTATAGAAATGCAAAGTGTCCATGGTTGTCCCCCTTTTTCTCTTGCCATCCTCCTCTTCCATTCTTTTTCTTCGAGGATGCCCAAGCGTTTCTTTAATTCTTCCCTATAGTCAAAATTCACAAGAGGCAAGATTACATCATTAGAAGCATCATTTTCAATTAAATCACAAATTGAAGAGTTAGAAGGTATAGAAATGCTCATTTCAATCTTCAAGGTTTCATTCGATGCTCTTAGATTTTCTTCCTCATTATAGCTCATGTCCATCAATGGACACTCCTCTTCCTCACTTTTGACAAGAGATTTCTTCCTTTCATCCTCATTGCTTGGACCCTCTACTACATTTCTTCTTTCATTTTCTTCCTCCCCTTCTTCTTCTTGACTTTCCATGATATTCAAGTTCTTTACTTGGCGTAGGAAATCTTTGAGTTGACACTTAATAAACGTGAAATGCACTCCGGTGATCTCCATGTTCCCCTCTATCCATGAATTTACCTTTTCTTTGGTCTCATACATTTCTTCATACAAGGGAAGCATTTGATCACATCTAGCATCATCTTCCTCAAATTTTTCCAACACAAATCCAAGCATCTCTTGCAATATAGCTCTCATATCATAGAGTCCCCATTCTTCAATTTGAGGAGAAGCTTGTGCCATTGGATAGTCATTCTCATAGCTCCTCCTATCATCATAGTAATCACCTCCCGATGCTCCTTGACACTCAAATCCAAGACATGGATCAAATGTTTGATCATAAGGCTCATAGTATGGGAACATCTCTTGAGGTGGGGGAGAAATTTCTTCACTTATCCAATCTTCATAATTGGATGGAACTTGTTGCCATTGAGAATTATCTTCATAGTTCCTCCAATCATTGTAGCTCAATTCTTCAAAGTGTGGAGAATACACCCTACTATCTTGATAAAATTCTTGATTCCACAAGTATGAGTTGTATCCTTCCATCTAGACAAGATTTCAAAGTATCAAATTCAAACAAAAATAACAAAACAAACACAAACACAAAGGCAACAAATAGTCACTTCAAACAATTCCTAGGTCTCACTTTAGGCGCAAAAACTAATTCCGCAACGGCGCCATTTGATTGGAGTGTATAGGGTAAGAGTTATTAAGACCAATCAACAAAAATATCGAACCCAAGGGAAAAAGTATGCACATGAGGTCCTAGAAATACAAGTTCTTAGTGACTAGAGTTGCAACAATGGTTTGGAACAAAAACAACAAAAACACAAGCAAAAATACAAAACAACAATGAGCAAGCAATAGATCGAACACTTAGAATGCGAGAACAAAAACAACACTAAATGGTGGAATAGAGGTGCTAGGATTAACATCCATCAATGAATCATCAATCAACAAGCTACAATTGAATCAAATTGCAAATCAACTAAGATAGAAAGCATAAACCATCATGAAATTAATCACTCCATTAAAATCACAATGCCTAATGTGAGTATCCTTAGTCTTTCCCATCTCTCAATGTAGAAATCCCCAATTCATACAATCATGCAAAATTGAATCCCGATCAACACCTAATCACGTTTGCTCAACTCTCGCCTATTGCTAGGGTGATTAACCATTAATCTAAAGAGACAATTTTACACAAAGCACAATTAAGAATCACAATTAGGTAGAAAACTAATGTGAGTATCCTTAGTGCAACTAATCTCTCGATTCGAAGCACCCAATCCACACATTCATACACAATTATCACCCGATTAATCTAGGATCACGTTAGCGCAACTCTCGTCTATAGCTAGGGTGATCAAACACTAATCTAAAGAGACAATTATGCATGAAGCACAAATGAGAATCACAATTAGTAAGCAATCTACTCAATTAATCTCCAATCATCAACAATTATAGCATCATCAATCAATTCATCATCAATTTCAATTAACCCAAGCACAAGAGAGATTTAGCCCATGGTGAAATCCATGGGAAGAAGATAGAATTGATCAAACACAAAGCAAGTCACAACAAATAAGAAATTAAAGAGACAAAAGAGGAAAAACATCACCAAATGATCTTCAATTAACCAAAATAGGAATGCTTGAGTCTTCAACAACAATCTCCAAAGGAATTACAAGCTTGAATTGAAAGGATTACAATGATCAAATGCTAATCTATGTCTAATCTACCAACAATCAATTGAAATCTACTCCTAATTCTAACTTCTACTCTAATCTAATGAAGAAATTGGCTTGGGGCCCGAGAAATCGCCCCAAAACCGCTACTAATCGCTACTATGAACTCTTCTCTGCTCTCTCTGAATCCGCCCGCTTAAATACGAAATTTTAGAAAAACCTTCCCCTCGAGTCGAGGGTCATGCCTCGACTCGAGGCCCCTGCAAAAATCCTCGCCCTCGACTCGAGGGTCATGTCTCAGTCGAGGCTCATGCCATTTTCCAATTTTGATCCTTTCTCGCATAGCCCTCGACTCGAGGCTCTTGGTCCTCGACTGCAGCTCGAGTCCAGGGCATTTTCTCGCACGGGGCTTCGGCCCCGACCCTGTTTTCGTCCCGGATGTCCGTCTCTTCATTATAAGCCTAATGGTACTCTCGGTTTGGCAAAAATCCACCGAATTACCTGCAAAATGGACGAAAAACATCAAAACCTCACAAATAATACTTTTTAGGCAAAAGAGTGATACTTTTCACATTTAGGCACAAAAACTAACACTTTAGCTCACTTTTTGCACTAAAAATAGCCCTAAAAACATGTATCAATTCACTCCAATCATATATCGGGAAACTGGACTGGAAATCACGATCCGATCTCTCTTCTGATGCACTGATCATCTATACATCCGATCTGGTGATATAGACTTTCATATATGGACAAAATCGAAGATTTCCCAGGACCTCGGACGACTAGTACCATTAAGGTCTTTTTCCAAGAAAACAATGCTGCAAGTCGTTATCAAAATCTTTAAAATCCCCGCAAAAATGTCGATCCGCATCGGTAAGGGTTTTCAGTGTAAATCCCTTTGTTCATTGACCTTTTTACCCCCTACCGCCAAGGTATATAAACTCAAACCTTCAAAACTAGGGGGTGGTTTTTCTCCTTTCCATTATTATTATTCTCAGGCCAATCAATTAAGTTACAAGGGTGATTCCAAAAAGGGAGACGATAAGAAGCGGTGGTTATCTCTCTCTTGAAGGATATCCTTAATCCCATGATTTGGGGTATAATTTGGGGCAAGTTTATAAAAGTGTGGGAGACTCCCATGATGAAGTGTTAGGTATTATGTTTCCTCACTTGAATGTCTCTTTTCTCGTTTATAAGGGACCGATTGCATCCGGGTTTGCTTGCATTATGGCTATTAACTTGTGATATGACCCGATTCGAGATCATATTAACAGATTATGAGTTTGAATAAAGAAAGAAATAATACCTAAAAGAGATTTCAGCAAGATCCAAGAACTTTGATGAATGATTCTTGATTTCTTTAGCAAAGAAGATTAACAGACGAGCCGAGGTGAGAGATTTTTCCGCTGGAAATTAGAACACGCTCAAATCCCGGTAATATGATCTAATTTAGACCATATTAATAATAAACATAATGTTGAAAAATGAGGAATAATACCTATGAAGTATCACTTCAATATTCAAAGATTTTGAGGTACTATTTCCGCTTCTCTTAGTTAGCGAAATGAATAAAGAGGCAAGGTCGAGGAGATCTTCAACATTTACTAAACATAATCCAATTCAGAAGATATCACAAGAGATAATCAAAATAAATGAGAAAACTTCGCTTCTTAGATAATCAAGACGATGAATCTTAGGGAAAATGATATCTAAACAACACCATTTAGGCCTCACGGATGTCAACAATTGATCCAAATCCTTCCGAACAATGGGATTGATGAAGGAATTAGAAAAAGGGGAACACCTTTTTTCCTTTTCTGCCTTCTCTCCTAAGTATCTTAATTATGCCTTACTTCTACAGCCATTTTTCTCCCAGGATGGAATGTCGATCCAAAAGATATCTCTCCTCCTTCATTTGAAGATTCTTGTTTATATACCTTATTGGGTGAAGGGTATATGTGTAAATGCTTATGTAAAACCCTTCTAGAAACCCTAGACACGTCATCGTGCGGTCGACATAGGATGGTATCTTTGCGAGGATTTTACGTGAGATGGCAGAGATAATTTCTTTTCCCATTATAACGGTTACAGCCGTACTACCATGTCATGAATAGAAGTTATCATGAGAACAGCTCGGGTTTAATTTATCTTTCATCCGGAACTTAAGGAGTATATGAATGAAGTTAAGATCCGAAGTCATAGATTATGACCGAGAAATGCTCGATTCTGGACCCAGATCTGAACTAAAAATTTGAACCTTTCCAAGTTAGTTCGTTTACTTTAATATATCGGATCCGATCTCGTTCTTGGTCGGGTGCTTTTCTCTCCGTTTCTTGACAAATATCTTTTGTGTCAGAAATTCTAGGTTAATCCCTATCAACTTGATTAAGGTTGCATTATTGTCGGTAAGATTTGAAAATCTTCCCAATCAAGTTCTTCCTCGCTCTCTTTCCTCCATAAAAGGGAGTAGAAGTGAGCCTTCGATTCATTGAATATTGAAACAATATCCTTTAGGTATTGTTTCCTCTGTGAGTGCTGTATTATTATTCCTAATTATCCCATTAAGAAGACGTGGGTTATCTTATCTCGAAATTTTAGTTGGATTTTCTCTCGGTATTACATCGACTACATTACTCCCTCGGTTGAAAGGATTGAAAATCAATTATCAATACCAGGGCGTTAAGATTTACATTCTCTAGGTATTATTCCTTTTTCTTATGTTGTTACTATCATGTGTATATCTTGTTCAATGGGCGTCTTTGCTAACCCGGTGGGTTCACACTACTATCTATCTTTTATCTCTCCTATTTTCTATCTTATGTGTCTCATTTTTCACGAGATCTCGTTGGCTAGGGTTTAAAAATTGACAAAAGATTTTTATCCTCCATGATGACAAGGAAATCACGATATGATTTCTTTGGGCATAGTGTAATTTATCTTCTCTATCTTGGCTTTGAGTGAAGAACGACGATGAATGAATCGAGCTCTAGAACGTATAATAAAGTGGGGGTAAGGGTAGTTTAGGCTTTACATAATGTCATGAGGATAATATAGTAAAAACACCTCATTAGTAATGTGCATTGAAACCCTCAAACGAACTAATCGGGCCTTAGTCGTGGGTGTACCAAATAGTAGTGGTGCCACAAAATCGCAAAGGGGGATTACGGTAGGTACAAAATAGGAGGTAACATTACCACTAGGTACAAAAACTTTTAGCATTACCACTAGGTACAAAATTATTATGATTTCCAAATTTACCCCTCGTTCCCCTCGGTTGGCTCCGAGGTGTCGAGAAAACTTTTTGAATACACTGCAACACGAGAAGCGGATAAGTCGCAATCCACGAGAATAATCCACTGCCGGAATGAGGCGACGGAGCTCCAACGTCGGTGCAAAGTCGCGAAATCATCCACCGCGCCCGTCGGACTCCGCCTCGACAAAGAGCACTCCTCGCCGTTGCGGTCGATCTCGATTCGCCCATCTTCGTCCCTCAACGGAACTAGGGCGCGGTCGAGCGCCTCCTTCATCGCCGCCGTGTCGAAGAAATTGGCCGCCCGCTCGGGCGGTAGAAATACACGCTGGGTGTGTGGAAATTGGGGACCACCAAATCGACGTTGGAATTCCACAGCCGATGAACGGCGTCGCCGCCACACGGCCTCACCAACGGCGCCGGTGGGTGTCGCAGAACGACGTTGGGTCGTCGGAGGTGATGGTTGGTTGATTGTGGTGGATGAATGATTTTGTGAATAGTAATGTTTATTAATATTTTAGTTTTATCGAGTTTTTGATTATTCAAAATTTCTAGATTTGTTACAATTTTGATTTATTTCGGCGGTGATGGTTGGAATTAATGGTTGGTTGGTTGATTGTGGTTGTGGGATGAGCGATTGTTGCAGATTGGGGAGAAGACGTTTGTTGCGCAGGTTTGTGAAGAAGACAATGGGTGTACTAATTCGAATGGTGGGTGTAGTTGGTGGGTGCACTGCCTAATCTGATGGGTGTATCAGAATGCAATTTTTTTCAATTAAGTTGGATATTTTGCAATTTAGTTACAGATTTTGCATTTGAGTTGAATATTCTACAATTGTGTATTTGCAATTTAGTTGAACATTTTGCAATTAAAAGTGATATTTTACAATTACGTATTTTTCAATTATGTTGAATAATTTGCAATTTTGTTGAATAATTTGCAATCTTAGTTGAATGTAAAATATCAATATATTTCAAATTTATATTCATTAATATCAGTATATTTCAAATTTATATTCATTATTGCATTATTTATCCAACAATTACAATCGTTAGTTGATAAGTAATTGCAATTTGGTTGAATATTATATTCAAATTTGTATTTGGTTGAATATTGCAATTTAGTTGAATATTTTTGAATTAAAAGGAATATTTTACAATGCTTTTGATAAATGTTGCAATCTTATAAATCAAATTGCAATAGTTTGATAAATAATGCAATATGAAACAAAAATTACAATTATATGAAAGTATTTGCAAGCTACCTAAGATTTTTGCAATGAGTATTATAATATGCGATGACAAATAAGACGCCCAAAAACGCTCAATTACTTCTATACCCAATCTTTGTTTCAAGGGAGACACAACCGGCTCGATGTTAACAACTAAATCCAAATAGAAGAACAAATCAAGAATTAAAAGACTTAACTCCATTAAAAAGCGTCAACAAAAACAAAATCATCAACCCATGTAATAGCAAAGTCAGTGAGATCGAAACCAATATACAAACGGGTGGATGGCAAAAACTAATATGCAAATATCTTTCTTTCTTCCCAGGTAATAGGTATTGGGAAAGAAGAAATCAATATATACATACATGTGTATTTATTAAAAAATATACATATGTTATACTCGAAATTACAAGCACCTCCCTCAGGTACTACAAGTTATCTTCCTCAAGGCCAATTTGTCCCTTCCCTTCTAGATAGTGCTCAAAACAAAGAAATAAAGTGGATTTAATGCTCAATGCAACTCCTAAAATAAGATTGAAAAGAGATAACAAATGCAAGAAAGGGAAGGGGTTCATGCACCCATAGGATCCTCTCTATCTTCATCGACAAAATTAGTATCGTAGGAGGAGACCTCGAATTCAAAATCACGATCATGGTCTTCCATAGTTTTGCCGTATTCAAATCGTTTAGTTCCCATTGCGATGAAAGGCATTAAACCGAAAGCTTGAGCTGTCTTGATTTCACGAGCAATCTTCCTCTGTGCCTTGGCACTGATTCCAGTCTGAGCGAAAAATGAGTATCGTTACATGTTGCATAGATAGGATCATTAAAAGGTATGTTCGTTTCTAGCTTACCAAAACAAGATTTTTACTTTCGAAATCCTAATGCATGTTTGTTTGTAGGATTACGCAAAATTGGATTTCAAAATCCATCAAAATAATAACCTAACCTAATACTCACACTCTCTTGCATTCTCTCTTGTACTTTTCATTTTCCCTAATCAAACAATTTTAATTTTTACAATATAATAATCTCACTGTCACTTACCTTTTCTCAATCCTACCCTACTACATCTTACCAAACAAAACATGCATAAAAGTCAAATTCACCTTTTTACTATTCCAAAATTTCTCATCAGGATTTCTTCAATCTCCTTACCACTTGAAACAAACATACTACTAAAAGTAATTTTTACCTGGCTTCTCTTGATAATGATACCAGCCTCCGTGATGAAGTTTGCCAGGAATTTCACATTCTGGAAAGTTCACATATGGCGTCAGTGAATTACCAAACCCGAATTGAGAAATAGTGAACAGCCATCATCTGTTATAGCTACCAGAAAGATATGATTATATGATACAAATTCACTTAAACAATCATTTTAGTACAGGATAAACTATTCACATTTTTAGCAGAACAGAAAGACTATAGCCAAGGAAAGAATCAAAATAAATACTGAGTCAAATGCCTAAGATTAATAATCATCCATAAACTGGAGCGAGAAGTGCAATTAGAACCAATCCGGCATAATTTCCACGCTCATAGGAGGCAATGGTTAACAATAAAAGGCTAAAAGAGTTTTTGAAAAGTTTCAAATTCAGCTAAAAATATGAGTTATATGCATTTTCAACTCTTCAGAATATTAAATATGACGGAGAGAATTCCTTTGAAAATAAGTATGAAATTTATAAGAATGACAAAATATAATGAATAGAACCTCTCAATGTGTGTGTGTGTGCGTGTATTGAGTTCAAATGAGACAAAGAATGGCACTAATGGCAACTAAATTCAACGAAATGATGTTTTACGGGCTAACATTTCAGTTTTTAACCTTCTTGTGCAAATATATTCTAAAAACCAGTATTGAAGAATTTCTAAAATCATGAGCTTTCACCACCTCAATAGAAATGCACATGCAAATGCAAAATTCTCATAAGAATAATATCTAACTCATCGATCAATGAATTGTAATATCTAAATCATGACGGAGGCTGCTTTCTTTAATTTATATTCCATTCCATCGATCAATGAATTGTAATTCTCATCTAGACCATTCATGTCACCAGGTCTGTTTCCCATATTAAACATCCCAAACTGATCGCGTGCCTTCTCAGCCTTGCCAAGCTTCTCGTAAAATGAATTCAAACTCCCATTGCCAGAAATACGTTGTTCAAAACTCCCATTGCCAGAACTCCTTTGTTCGAAACTCCCATTGCCAGAATTCCTTTGTTTGAAACTCCCATTGCCAGAGTTCCTTTGTTCGAAACTCCCATTGCCAGAATTCCTCTGTCCAAAATCCCATCCCCAATATTCCTTAGCTCAGAATCATTGACAGGTTCCGACGAGTTTAAGTTATCCCAGTCATCAGAAACTGGAAAATTAGAAAGCTTTAAATTTAGGTAATCAATGGGATAGAAAGATTCCATGTTTCTACCTGTCAATCACCAAAACTTAAACTGATCCTATATCAAACACTTTGTTAAGATAGAAAAAATGCAAAATATGGAGATAGAAAAAGTATTGTACAATGCCCATGTTTCTAAGCCTTCATTTTAACCTTGGATTACATAAACGAGATAGTAATACAGACTTTTTCCTTTACAAAATGCTCATATAAACACATTTATTTCATTGTTAATCATTATATTCAGCACATATAGGATCCATCAACTCACCTAAATGAATTAAAGCTTAAAACTAAATAAAATTGAAGAAATACTCACCTGAAAACGGGCTAGCTGAAAAAGCCCGGAATGCTTTGGAATCGACGAGACAAAACAGCGTTGGAAGACCACAGTGCACTTCGAATCAGTTTCATTTTCCCTGCAAATCAAGAAAATTGAAACCCCTGAAAAAGAAAAGCTAAAGTCAAGGAGGTGGTGGAAATTTCATAAACTCCTTGAACTGTGAACGGTAGAAGGGGTTGGGTGGGAGGCGGGTTTAAGGGTTGAGGGAAGTTTGTTCTTCGATCTTCTCAGCAGCTGAACTGTGATTCGGTGAATGCCCGGACCCGATCAAGATCAATAGAGGAATTCAACAAGAAAACAGAATTTTAAAAAAAAAAGAGGCTCTGACTCTGTTTGGAAGAAGAGGTACCAGGTCACGCCATGGCTGCAAATCCCCACGACAGAGAAGACGCTGGATTCGGGCAGAGGCGCCGGATTTGAACACAGACGGCGGATCCATGGGCGTAACCCTAGGACGGAGCACAGACGGGGAGATTTGAGAGAGAGAGTGATTTTGAAATTGTGAGAGAAAAAGTGCGTGGGTTTTTAAAAAGAGAGAGAATGAAATTAGATATAATAATGAGTTGGATTTGAAATGGTGATGTACCGTGTATTTGGAAAAAGTAAGGGTATATTGGGAAACTCACAAAATTTTTGTATCTTGTGGTAATGTGAAAAAGTTTTTTTGTAGTTTTTGGTAAGAATCACTTGGGCCTTGTACCCCTTGTAATTAATCCAATCGCAAATGTATCTGGGCCGATTATTAGTGGCAATAGTCAGAGCGATAACAACTCATGGCCAGCAAACAGTAATGTATTGTATATCCAACTTTTGTGCTTTCCAAAATTCAAATACATCCCTATATTACTAATAGTGAGTTTGATTTTACTTAGTGCCTCAATTTTTTAAAGAGTTTGTTTTATGTGTTATAATTATGTGTCAATGTATATATAATTAGTCACATATAATTGTTAGCATATTGAGTAAAATGATTAAAAAGGATTGACTCAATTAATTTACTTTATTTCACTCTAATGAATATATATATATATATATATATATATATAAGTATTATTAAAAACCGTAATATAATCATATATGATATTTATTTCAAATATAGAAAAATATATATATTATTCGGAGTAATATTAATGCATCAATTATATATATATATATAAAAATTTATTAATCGTCTTTTTTTATTAATTGTAAAATAAATTTGAAACAAATCTTATAGTAAATTTTCACATAATTATAATAATTATATAACCTAGCATGAATTGTCATACAATTAATATTATCATTATTTAAATTTAATATTATAATTACACAAAATTTTATATATATACAATATATATATATATATTATTTGAAAATATATATATGTAAAATCCCTATATTACTAATAGAGAGTTTGTTTTTCTTAGGTGTCGTCATGATGTTAATTTGAATGAGGTGTCACATTCTTATTAAATGCATATATATGTTAATAATCTATGTGTTATTTTTCTATTGATTTATAATTAATATATGGCATCTATGTGACATTTTAATATAGGAATTAATTGAAAAATATATTTTTAAGGAGGTTTGAACCTTATGGGCACCTCTTGCACAATATGTATATTTTTAATAAATATGTTAATATACAAATCTTTAAATATTTTAAATATGTATTTTATACCTAAAAAATATTATCATATGACAATTTTTAAACATAAAATTATATTTAACTTAAGCCAAAAAAATGTATGTAAGAAAAATTGTGGTTGTATCAACTTTTATATAAAAAAATTAATATAATCATATATGATATTTATTGTAAATATACGATATATATATTATTCAAGTAATATTTATGCATCAATTATATAAAAAAATTCTATTAATCGTCTCCTTTTTTATTAATTGTAAAATAAATTTGAAACAAATCTTATAGTAAATTCTTTCACATAATTATAATAATTTTAATCCCTAGCATGAATTGTCATACAATTAATATTACCAATATTTAAATTTAATATTATATTATAATTACATTTTTATACATTTACATTATTTTAATATATATATATATATATATATATTATTAATTGAAAATATTATATATAATATATTATATTGTAAAGTTTATTTAACGAAAATGCCGCGTAATATGCGGGAGCACATCTAGTACATTATATTGTAAAATTTATTTAACGAACATATCGCGTAATACGCGGAGCTCATCTAGTAATTTTATATATGACATGTGAATGCAATAAGTACACATTTTCACATAATATAAAAGGAAAATAATATTTATGTATTGATTTAATTTATGATTAATTTTTCATTCTTTTCCTCTTTTATTTTATTCTTTTTACAGATATTTTTTCTAAATAATAATGTTTCATAAATAATGAGCTTTCCATATATTCAATTATTTCATCGTTCAGATTCATTTGTGTTTTTTTGTTTTTTGAATTAACTTGCCTATGTACAGAATTAACATATGCAATTATTACACCTAAATTTACTTGAGATAATTCTCATAGTCGTTAGGGAAAAAAATTCACTAATGTTTTGTGTGTGTGTTTTATGTTTGTTAAAGGATTATTTTGAGTGGATTATTTCAAAAATGGCTTCCTCAACTTCAGCAAATGCTTCATCTACGCAACTTTACATCATTTGTTTAGAAATCATTTTTTTATAATAATAATAATAATAATAATAATAATAATAATAATAATAATAATAATAATAATAATAATAATAATAATAATAATAGTAGTAGTAGTAATTCCACTTCAACGTTGTAGACGCCATATTAAGTTGGCCACTGTTTCTACCCAATTATATAATTTTTTTATGTATGTCCTAATTATATAAATGTATTTTTATATGGATCATTTTTTCTAATTCATTTACTAATATAACTATATGTATTAATAATTATGTGAAAATTATAACACTTATTAAATATGATTATAATATAAAATTTTTACTTGTCTAATTTTTATTTAAAAAATATTATTTTTGTGCAAAACCCAATTATTTTATATAATTAGGACGAAAGGGAGTATTTGTTAGTAAAGAAATTTGTGTATTATATGTACTTTGATATGATTTAAATAAACACGCTTCTAATTTGGTATGATCTATATATTATCTTCAACGATGTTCTTCCACCACGTTGTTATTATTATTATTGTTATTATTATTACCACAAAAAAAAATGGTTTTAAAGAGGGATTTAGCGAGGGGGTTACCGAGGGCTTTGGCGAGGGAAATTGGCGAGGGCTGGCCCTCGCGAAATTTAAAGCTGATAAAATAAAAAATGCGGCCGGGGGTATCGAACCCGCGCCTGGCCGCGGAGCCCCAGGCTGGCGCGCGATTTTAATTTCGCGTGAGGCGGGTTCGATCCCGCGACCTCCGAGTCAATAGGAGGAAAGTCTCAGCGCTTTACCGTTTGGGCAAAGCTAATCATTCGATATATTTTTGTTTTTAATTATATTAATATCATATTATGTTCAATATTTTATATATTTAATTTATAAATGTTATTCAATTAAATTTGTTTTCAATTAAATTGTTATCCCATATAAAAATAATTATTTTATAATTATACATATTAAATTGCATCATATATATAATTCACTATATATATATTATCATGTTTATAATTATTATTATTATCACATATATTTAATTAAATTGTATAATATATTTTAGTATTAATAATTATTTTATAAATTATTAATATTGTATATATTCAATTAAATTGCATCATTTTTTCAAAAAAAATTAAATTGCATCATCATATATATAATTCACTATATACATATTATCATTTATTATTATTATTATTATTATTATTATTATTACGTATATATTATCATGTTTATAATTATTATTATTATCACATATATTCAATTAAATTGTATACTATATTTTAGTATATTAATAATTATTTTATAAACTATTAATAATTATAAAATAATTATTAATATTGTATATATTCAATTAAATTGCATTATTTTTTCAATTAATAATTATTTTAGTATATTAATAATTATTTTTAAATTATTATAGTTATCACTAAACATATATATTCAATTACATTGTATACTATATTTTAGTATATATATTATTATTTTATAATTATTAATATTGTATATATATTCAATTAAATTGCATCCTATAAATAATTCATCACTATATACATATTATATTATTTATTATTGTTATTATTATTATTACATATATATATTATCATGTGTAAATATGTACTCTTAAACAATTAAAATTAATACTTTAAATAATTAAAATTCATCATCTTAATCAATTAAAATTCACACTCGTAAACATTTAAAATTCATAAAATCTTAATTAACATTCAAAAAAATTGTGATAGTTTTAAAACACGAATTGTTCATTCACCGCAGACCTAGAACCCCGGGACCCACGGGATGATCGATCGGAACCACCGGACCACTGGTCACCACTGTGCAAGAAACCCCGCAACCCCGCATCATCTCCTGGATTTGCCGTTGCATGTCCGCCTGAAACTCCGCACGCATCTCCGTACGCAACTCCGCTCGCAAAGCTGCGTCTCTACGCTCCATCTCCTCCCGAGTCCTCTCACGCTCCTCTTGCAGCAGCTCGGTCGATACTCGGCTTAGGTGTAGCCACTAGGAGGAGGAGCACTCGATGAGCAGAGCCGAGGGGGGATGCGTCTGGACTTACCCACCGACCAAGACCCCGAACCCTCCGTGTTGTTTTCCAACGGTATTGACATAGATCCGGGATAAGTCGGGTTGGGGTTCGGAGCTCGACCCCTCGGAGGGCATCCGGGAGGCCACCTCTTGTACTTCATGCCGTACGAATATTTTGACAATTAAAATTTTAGATTACAAAAATAGACATATATATAATATTTTATTATAAATTATTACATAATATAAAATGAAAATACTTACAAGTATGTCACTAATAGCCCCGTAGGTGTACTCCCCGTCATCATACCGGTGGTAATCTTTGCCACTATGTCCCGATCCGTGGGGGCCGTTCATGCCCCCTCTCCCGTATTTATTTAATTAGAACCACGTGTTTAATTAAAATATTGAACTAGCATTACAAAAATACTTACAAAGTCATATGCATACTCGGCTGATCCACGGATCCGCCCCTATGACGGAGATGCCAGCACTCGCCTCCAGTGCTCCGACAATCGATTCGTATGACACTGCTCGCTTTTTGCTCTCACGTCTTCTCTATCCCAAAGAAGCGAGCAGTCCATTGAAGACGGCGTCATCCCATCCAGCCTCGGTGCTTGGTGACCCACAACGTTCTCACGTGGTTCAAAGCATATCGCTGTATCTATTTGTCGCCCTACGAAGGAACAACCGATACACCTCCGCTGAGTTCGTAACGTTAGGGTCCCACCTAGTTTGTCTCTACCAAACAAAATATTATTGTACTTAATAAGCGTTAAAGTTTATAAATTAATCAAAATTAAATAGCGAATAACAAAATATAATGTACCGAAATGTCTCCCAAGATTTAATCGCAGCCTCTCTCAGAGATATCATCCGGAAAGTGAATGCACCGGGCTCCATATGTCGAGACATAATCTCCCGAATAGTCTGGATACCGCATTCGATGGCATCAACCTCGCAAAAAGGGAATAAACACGCAAAATTAATAGACATATAAATATGACATAGTTTATTATTCACAAGTATTTAACTTACGTGCCTGGTAGATCCAAATATCCAGACCCCCCGCTGGAGCCGGATGATGGTCCTCATAGGCCTCGGGCCGGCGGCCTCGTCCTCATCCTCCCGAAGGAAGGGTACTGCCGTACCTGGCATCTCGACCCTCGGACCCAGACGGTCCGCTCGACTCCACCTCGTCCCGATCGTTTGTATTTTAGCACTAAGTATTTACGACCAATCAAATATCGAACCCAAGGGACTAGGAGAACGGCGAAGCCTCAAAACATACGTTTCCATAGAATTATAGCGGCTATCCGGATGCTAACACTTAAATCAACAACAAAACAAACAAGAGCAAGCAAATAGCAAAGGAAGCAAATAAAACTTTAACGAGTGCAAGTGGTGTGTGAAACGATCGCTCGGGTGTCTTCCTTACACAATCCTTTGGGTATCACACAAATCGATCACAAATCAAGGCATGGAAATGGTAAAAGCTAAGAGCGATCACGTAATTTCTAGCAAGCTAGCACCTAGGACCGTTGATCACCTAAACACGTTCACAATCGGGTACTAATGTCTAGGGTCGTCCCTTCACTACACACCTAGGCATGCAATGTCCACTAATTGGGGAATCTAGCAACTAATTCACCTCTCGGTGCAATCAATTATGATCAATATCATCAAAATCAATCAATTAGTTCACTCAATCCTATCCTAAGCATATCCAACTCTCGTTGTAATACACCAATTCAACGAATCAAGCTAATGAAATTAATTAATCAAGAGATCATCACAAAGCCCATTAGTAGAAGCATTAAAACCACAAACACATGCCAATCAAAGTGATTAATTCATGATCAACACCAAAATCATGTGTAATTCCAACACCCAAGCAATCAAGAGGGTTAGCCCATGGCTAATTTGATCAACAAAATGGAATTAAAAGCAATTAAAACAATACCCATGACTAAGAAAATTAAAGGAGAAAGAGGCATACAAATTAAGAAATAAACCAATAGAATTAAGAGATTTAGGAAGGGTATCACCTTAAATGTGTTGATACACTTGATTGAATTAAATTCTATACCTCTCAAATGGATACATCCTTCTATACCGCACAGACCAGCTATCCTTGCTTTGTATGCAAGGTGCACAGTGCAGATGCTCCATCGAATTGAAGAAGCTGGGCGAAAAGATACGTTCCAACTTACACAATATAACTGGAATATTCTGCTTCCAATCGAGCCATGTTCTCAATCGTAATGGATGCATAAGTTAACTCCCTAAAGAACAAACTAAGTTCGGTGATTGCTTTCCACACATTCGGCGGCAGAGTTTCACGAAAAGCAATCGGGAGTAGTCTCTGCATAAACACATGACAATCATGACTCTTCATCCCAAACATCTTCAATTTGCTCCAGTCTACACATCGAGACAGGTTAGACACATAGTCATCGGGAAACTTCAACTCGCTTACCCATCCGCACGCATCATCCTTTTGACTCTTATCAAGTGAATAACAAGCTTTGGGATACTTTCTGTGCGTTGATATTTCTCTAGAGAGGGACGGCGATAATATTCATTAAGTTCATCCCTAGGCTTATTTGTGTCTTTTGTTTTCCCTTCCACATTCATCACATTTTTTCAATGTGCATCACATCCAAATTATGCCGGATCAAGAGGGTACTCCAATATGGCAAATCCCAAAAATACTTTTCTTCCTCCAGCCACCATCTAATCTTTTGTTGTGGGCCTCAAAGACCCTCTTCGCCACTTTCCGGTACTCCCAACCAATCAATTTTTTGTAGAAACATTTCACTGTTCGGATGGGTGGTGGGTCATCTATAACCATACTGTATTCTTCATGAATGCAGTCTTGTTCTGCGATACGGATGTCCCACTGGTAAGAACTTACGATGGTTATCAAACCACGATCAAGCATTTAATCGAAGTTTTAAAGTGAATGCATCGGAGTACTCAAAGACAATATGGATAAGCGGTCCTTCCGGTGCTCCATCCAGACAGCATTGAGTAAGGCGGAAAGTCGCTAATGGTCCAGATTAATGCGGCTCGCATCATAAAATTCTCGCTTTCTAGCAACATCATACGTTTCCACCCCATTTCCCACAAAGATGTTCAAATCATGAATTAGTGGTCAGAAAATACATCTAAATTATCCTTTGGATTTTTAGGACCAGACACCAAAACCATCAAAAACATGAATTGTTCTTTCATACATAACCATGGGGGCAGATTATGCAGTGTCACTATCATCGGCCATGACGAATCTTGTTTTCCCGATCGCCCAAACGGCTGAAAACCATCGTTGCTCAAACCCACCTCACATTCCGTATTTCACCGCAAAATCGGGATATGAATAGTCCAGGTGATTCCAAGCCAATGAATTTGCAGGGTGACGCATAACACCAGCCTCTTCATTATAGCAACTAGCATGCCATATCATATCCTTAGCGAGTAGTCTTGACCGATACAGTCTTTGCAATCGAGGAATGATAGGAAAATAGAACATCTCTTTGAAAGGACTGCATTCTTTTTCCATCGACCATCCACACCACGTCTAGCAGTTTGAATCGTGACCGACCACAAACCTTACGCGATTCAAGTTCCCGTCTCGCACCCCAATATATCATACAATTATTTGCACAACAATCAATCCTCTCTACGGAAGACCCATCCCACCCATCAATCAGCTCAAGATCGTAAAATTTCTTAGGCACCAAATTTTCTCGGAGGGCAAATCTCACTAATCAACTCAACCATTTGATTGTAACCCTTTCTGACAGTCTATTCTCGCTTTAATGTTTAAAAGACGGGCATTGAATGACAACCGAGAATGAGACTCGCAACTGTGATACAGATCCCGATCCGCCGCACGAAGCATGTCAAAAAATGTGCAGCCTTTGCCGATTAGGAGGTTCCTCCCTAAGGGGCTCTTCTTCCACATTTTGGAAACTAATGTTAGGACCAGAAGTTAAGTCCATCATCATATTGTGGTACGAGCTAGATCTTTGCGGTGTCGTCCAACTCTATATGAAGTCGACGCTACTGATCATAGTGTGGTATAGAATTCCAATTTTGCTCACAATGCAAAATCCAATTGTGATAATTAGACATAAATCCATGTCTAAACAAATGTGATTTCACGTCAACGGGTTATCTAAAACTCGGTTCCTACATTTGAATTTCGAGCAAGGACACCTAATCTTTCCCCCACTCATCCATTCCGGTTACTAGTAGCAAATTCTATAAACGATTCAAGTCCACTAACAAATTCGGGAGATATCATGCCATTAATCGTTCTTGGAGCATACATCCAACTACGGCTTGAATAATTCATAGCAATAGATCTGCTTTGATTAATGAAGATTCAAAATTTAATTAAATCATAATTAATTCTTCCAGTTAATATATTTTTTCCTAATATTAATATATATTTTTTCTAAAAATTTCGGCAGTTTTGTCTTATTTTATCGTATTCCCAGCTTAATATATCAAGTTCCTAGTGCATCCATTTCCGACTTAATTAAAATTAATCAAGTCGGAACGCACATTCTACAACAAACAATACCAAACAATTCATCAACCCTCAACTCCAACATCAACTTGAATCGAACATCGATTCGATTTTCAAAATTAATATTATAATTGAACTATCATACAAAATTTGATCGAACATCGATCACCATATATATAAATTATTATTATATCATGCATGCAAAATAATTTTAAATCAAATAATTATTATAATTAAACTAAAACCGTATTTAAATAATAATTAATTACAAAAAGAATACTTACGGTGATAGTGGTGGCTATGAAATTATACTCCCGGCTCGAATCTTTTCAATAAACGTATACACCTACAAATATATAAATTATAGCAATTAAATTAAAATTATAATAATATTAATAATCAAAATTATATAATTGCATAATTACTAATTAATTAACTCTAAATAATTATATATAATTCATATAATAATAATTTTCCTAAATAATTACAATACACATAATAATTATACAAATTAACACTAAATAATTAATAAATCACCAACTATAACAACAAAATTATATAATTGCATAGTTACTAATTAATTAAAATTTTTCTAAATAATTAAAATACATATAACAATTATACAAATTAACACTAAATAATTAATAAATCACCAACTATAATAACAAAATTATACAAATACATGCATATTATGTATAATAACAACAAAATTAACAACACAATTACACAAATACATGCATATTAAAAATATAAAATTTGTAAAATAACAACAAAATTAACCGATTAAATCATAAAAACTCACCGTAGAAATGTTCCTAGGAACGAGTACAACAAAGCCCAACTAGTGGGTGGTTCAATTTCGACGGCGGCGGCGGCCGGGGAGGAGGCAGTGGTTTCACGATGGGGAAAAATGCACTGTTGGGTGTTTTTATATTTGGAATTGGCGAGGGCTCACCGAGGGGAGCTTGCCCTCGTTAATTTGCCGAGGAAATAGCCCTCGTTAACTCGACGTGGCATTGGCGAGGGTCTCGCCTCGTTAACTACCGAGGGTTGGCTAGCCCTCGCTCGAGCCTCGCTAATTTACGAGGGGCTAATACCGTCGCTAAGTCCCTCGTTATTTTAGCCCTCGGCTTCGCCTCGGCAATTAACGAGGTTTTCCTCCCCTCGTTAATTGCCCTCGTTAATTCGTGTTATTTTTGTATTATTGTAATTAATTAAGGGAAAATTACAAATAGGTGTAAAAAAATTAGCAAAATTACAAACAGGTGTAAAAGTGCAAATTTTTGTGCTTATGTGCAAAAAAATTTGTGCTTAGTGCAAATTTTTACACCTAATTATAATAAGGCTTATATCTTTCTACCTTATTGTAAATGACCCATTAATTAATTACTACAACCGATCCATAAAGAATAACAATCACGATTGTTATAATAATATGGATAATCATAGTAGTTTAAACTTTTGAGTTATTTATTTACTAACATGATTTCACCAAAATAAATAGAAAATGCAATATATAATTTATAGTGTTTGCCTAATGGTTGAAGTGATATCCAACAGATTTTGTGCATACATGTGAATTTCAAGGCGACAGTTTAACATCAATAAAAGATATTAGACATTAGAAATAACAGGCTAAAAAAATTAAATCAATATATGATTAAGTTAATTTAATTTGATAATAAATTCAATATATATTGAGTTACTTATATATAGAGTTAGATATTAATATAAATAAACTATTTGTGTAATATAATAATTTATGCGGGAATTCGGATTCCTTTAAGAAACACGATTTTACTTCCATATCTACATTTTATGCACTTAATAAGAAAAAAATATATATATTATTTACTTATTACTCGGATATTTTTTTATTATTTATGTATTAATTCTATCCTCTAACACTTGGCAATTCAGTTTTTTTTTTTATGCAAAATTTGGACTTACATTAATTTTCACATCTGTAGAGGAATAGTCGTCGTCATCATCATCAGGCCATTTCACATAAATCCTACAATTTGGACATTTTATTTTGCTTTGAAAGTTGAATTTTGAGTCAATACAATCTACAAGAAAAATAAGAATTTAATTATGAGGGGCTGATAACATACCAATTACAAAATTAAGGAAAAAATAGCAAGTAACTGTGAAGGAAAATAAAAATCAATCGCAAATATTTTACATGTGGAAAAATCATGATCACTAAAATATACATGTATGGATCGTATTAGGTGAAATCAGATCAATCGAAAACAACATGCTCTCTCAAAGAAAACATAGATCAATCGACCTCAAATTTTACAAATTCCTAAATTTTACCTTTAAACAATTCATCACGCATCAAACTAATCGGCAAGTGATTTTGATATAAGTTATATAATATTTATTTGAGTCACAAATTTTAACATAAACAATAAAAAAATGCAAAAATAGATTATGATGGATTTATAGATGATATAATAAAATCTAGATGATATATATATATATATATATATATAAATATATATAGATAAATAGTATATATATACCTAAAGTCTTAAACTAAACCGGCTTAGCCCACTCCGACCACCGGGTTCCTCACTTTAATAGGAGACACTACTATGCATTTGGACTTAGACACTTTACTTAGATAGCATTTAAAAACCGCTCTCTAAGTGGTGGCTTAGAGAGCGGTTTTACAAAAATATATTAAAAAAATGACTATAGACAATAGTTTTCAACCGCTATCTAAGATTAACTCTTAGACAGCGGTTTATAACCGCTATCTAAGTGGTCAAATCTTAGACAACGGTTAATAACCGCTATTTAAGTATTACGAACCGCTATATAAGTATTACGAGATTAGACAACGGTTAGAATAACCGCTATGTAAGAGTGAAGAGATTAGACAGCGGTTTTTAATCTTAGATAGCGGTTGAAAACCGCTATTTAAGTGTTTACCCTTTTCCATAATCGTCCCCAATTTCAATTGGCCCATTAACGCAATCTCAAAGAGCAGCAGCCCCTCTCTCTCAATTAATCCCCAGCGGTTTATAACCGCTATCTAAGTGGTCAAATCTTAGACAACGGTTAATAACCGCTATTTAAGTATTACGAACCGCTATATAAGTATTACGAGATTAGACAACGGTTAGAATAACCGCTATGTAAGAGTGAAGAGATTAGACAGCGGTTTTAATCTTAGATAGCGGTTGAAAACCGCTATTTAAGTGTTTACCCTTTTCCATAATCGTCCCCAATTTCAATTCGTCCATTAACGCAATCTCAAAGAGCAGCAGCCCCTCTCTCTCAATTAATCCCCGCCACCGCCGCCATCGATCTCAATTAACTCTAACCGCTGCACCGCCGCCGCCCTCCAGCCCCACCGCGCGCCGCCGCCACCGGTTCGAATTCAAAGAGCAGCAACCCCTCTCTCCATTAGATCTATTTAAGCAACCACTCAATTCTCTCACTCTCTCTTACTGTGAAACTTGCATTCTCCGAAATCTGGTATGTTCTCTTCTTTTTCAAAATTTATCTAATGCATTTTGAAGAGTTCTCAAGTTTATTAGGCCATTGCCGGTTTCTCCCTAGCTGCTTCAGTTATTCATTTTCTGTAATGTGGTATGAATTTCATTCTTCCACTGTTTTCGGCCATTTTTCCATTGAAATTGAATGAGTTTCTGAAATGTGTGGCGCACTGGGTTTCAATTTTATTGCTTGCGTTTTAGGTTAATTTCGATGGTTTATACACTATCTTAATGTAAAAATTAAATAAATTAATTTTAAAAAATTGACAGTCTGGGTGTGATCTTTTTAATTAAATTTGTGCGCGTGTCTTTTTAATTAAATTTGTGCGGGTGTTGAATTTGGCATATTTACACTTGCAACGAAAGTTGATATATTAGTTGATAAGTTGTAGTGACTCGATGATATATTAGTTAATTGATAAGTTGTGACTTAGAGTGATGAGTTTATTTTGAATATGGAAGTTTAATTGCAAAACAAAAACAAAAATATATTTATACTTTTTTTTTTTTTTAGCGGAAATATATTCATACTTAAATACAATTTCATATATATAAATAATTTATTATGGGCTCGGTTTTATACACCTCTAGGAAATGCAATTCTCTTCATATTTCTTTTATTTCAAAATAATTATAAAATATATAATGTGCATGAACTCAGTTTTCAAAAACAAATATAAGGGGAAAAATACGTGGAACAAAAATTAAAATAGAAAAAAACATACAACTTAAATTAAGAATCCATTATATGATCTAAACTATTCGGATTTGGTTATAATGGATAATTTTCTATGTTATCTATCATTGATTTATGCAAGCTTGAGCTTCTAGTTTGGATATTGGGATTTAAATTAAATGTGTGATATTGCCTTTTGTTGCATATCAAGTATTGTTCTCCTATCTCTCCCTGAATTTCTTATTTTTGTTGAAGATTGTTTTTCAATTTCTTGTTGTTGCATAACTTATTATGTTAATTAATATTATGGATCTATTTTGTGGTAATTCAATAATTAGTCCTTGAGTAAGCTAGGATTAAGAGAGAATTAATAAGGCATGTAATAAGTACATTAAGACTTAGGCTCGATCTATGTAGGCATCTCTAGTTCTATATGGATTGAAAGTGAGTTCGAGCGAGATAGATTATCGGAGGAGTATAGGAATGGGGTGGAAGAGTTTTGTAACCATGCAATTAGACATTGCACCGACCATCGATACATTCCATGTCCGTGTTGGAAATGTATGAATGGAAAAACCGTTAGTGGTCGAGAAAGTTTGTGTGACCACTTGATGTATCACAAGTATTGATAAAACATATACCGTTTGGACATTTCATTGTGAGAGAAGAGATGGATGTAGCTCAAGTAACCTAGGAACCGACTTTAGGTTTGAAGATACGGTGGATGAGGATAGTTTTGGAGATGTACCGAGCGATGAAGAATCAATATCGGGACCCAAACAACCCGGTAACAATATAGATGTATATCTGGCTCCTTTGATAGAGGACTTGAAGCTCCTTTGGGAAGAGGGTGTGGATGTGTATGATGCTTGTAGAAAGAAGATTTTTAAGTTGAAGGCCATGCTTGTTTGGAACTATCAATGACTTCCCGCTTATGGGAATGTATCCGGATATAGTGTGAAGGGGGCCCATGCATGTCCTTGTTGTATGCTGCGAACACACATCACATTCGTTTAAGTCATTGTAGGAAGACAGTTTTTATGGGACATAGGAGAGTGAGAAGTTAGCGTACTACCTAGGGTCATCCAGAGAGTTATCCCTATCGTGCCGCCATGTGATGATCGGCGTAAGAGTGAGTGACTCCTTTCATGGAAGCGATATGAGATGAGCTCGTGGTATGTTAAATATATATTCATTTAAAATCGTTGCATGATATATATATATATATATATATATATATATATATATATATTACTAACTTTAAATTGTTATATATATGAGCTTGTGAAATTACTAACTTTAAATTGTTATATAATATGTGTATGCAGAATACATTCGGCCTTGACCAAACAAAGAAAAAGCAAATACTTATGCAAGCTGGGAATATGATCAAAAATTTTTGGGCTGCACCGAGGAGAGCTTCTCGAGACTGGACACCGGTCCGTACTCACCTAGGCCACCTAAGGACTATGAGAATTCCCCTATGGTGGCCCCATACCGGGAGGAGTTTGTGCGTAAATCTCTAGCCGAGGATTTCAAGGTAAAATTGATCAATGTCATTTCATCTATTCCTATTAATTAATGCACTAAGTTTTTCCCTTGTTTATGTATTTATATTACAATCGTTGATAAAAAGTACCGTAAATCGCGAACAAGCTAAGAATATGGAGGTGCGACATCGTGGATCTTCCAGAGGCTATGCACGTATTAGGGGAAGATATGGTGAGATCAAAATCCTACCTTTTAATATTTTTATATATATTCACTTTTAATATATCTAATAAGGGGACATGCTTATCATTATCGTAGAAAGAAGAAAAAAGGAAAGCGGGAGAGTGTGCGTTGTTACTCGTTACTTAATTATTTCATCGACAAGAAAGAGCCGAGATGGGAATATTCCCGATCACACAACACAAGTATCATTGAAGAAGCGGTAATTCATCCATTATTTTATCTTTGAATTACAAACTATTATTTCATTTGAAATTGTTTAATAATAAATTCTTTCAATTCGGGAGCGCATATCTCGAGCATGACGCCCGACGACCTCCGCACGATCGGCCCTCGATGATCTGTTTGCACGGGCAATAGATCGTCGGGAGCATCCCGGCGCATACGGGTATTGGATATGACGTCACGAAGATATCTCTTTCGATGGCACCCGGTATTGCGGCCATGTCTATGGTGGAGTCCCTTTCGGTGCAAGTTGCTAACTTGGCTAAACAAGTGGAGCTCATGAATCGAGACAAATGAGACAAGGGACGCCATCGAGTGGTGCTAGCGGTGAAAACAGTGCTCCATCTATGTTTTCTACTGATGCTAGAAATGACTTCCTTGATCCACTTCAAAACATCACCTGGTATCGGATGTGTCTCATATTTATTTTAATTAAAGACTAGTATATTAAAATTTTCTAACTGAATATCCTCTTTGAACAGACCAATGACTCTTTGTTACCTTTATTTGGATCATCCAACTCGGTTGGTGGCCACCGGAATGTTGTATGACGGCTCCAGTGGAATGATCCATGGTCGTCCCCTCACTCCTGGTTTTGTGAGAGTCACCCTCGATGTACACGAAATCGGACAAGAGGATTCACCGTTGCCAAAACCAAGCAGAGGCCACCACGGTTGGAGAGGCGGTCGGACACTTTCTCGAATGGCCGCACCACTTGGTCTCTCTCAACAAGAAGGTAAAATACATGTTATATTAAAGTTTATTATCTTATTTATTCTAAATAATATTCTAAATTGATTGTAGAAATTGCCGACTCCAAAAAAAGAGCGCACAAAAATCAAGGGATGTCGCATATAGTGAGAGAGAGAGAGAGAGACCGAGGGAACCCACTGTTGGTGTGCGCAGATGGCGATTAGGTTATCCCATGCCCGGAGACTTATCCCACGACATCACTTTGTACAAAATACGGAGTGCTTGATGGTAGACTCCGCCACTTTCAGTCGATTGCGGTTCCCATTCATGCTCACTTTCATCAGTTCGGGTATGAGGAATTCATCCAACGGGTGCATGAAGTCCTCTACGATAAATGGTTGAGTGCAAGTACGGTGACTTTTTACCTCGGTATGTGTTTATTAATAATTCTCAAGATTTACTTTATATATATATATATATATATATATATTAATTTTCTTATAAAATATTAATTTGCATGTGTTGGTTAAAGATATTTGGGTGAGATATATCTCTCCATAGATATCGAAGCGGTAGAAAGTATTCCTTTATCTCCCCCAAGTCTCGTTGCATGTTTGGTCGACGGAGCGGTTAATGAGGGACGTTGTTCATCATATTATGAAATTTTCTCGGGAAAGACCATCTCATTTTTGGCCAACAAATGTGGGGTGAGTACAATAAATATATCATAAAATTTTCTATTTATATAAACAAGCGGTTAGTTTTAAATATTGTTAATATAATGTAGTGAGCATTGGGTGTCTTGGTGGCCATACACACGAGTACACTTATTGTGTATTATATGGATCCACTAAGGGTGGGGTGTATACACATCATCCCGATCTCATTAGATTTATGGATGGGTAAGTTAATCTTTAATATTTTCATATTATGATTTATTTTACTTTTAAAATTATGCATATCTAATCTATTTTTATTTTTTAAATATAATATAGTGTGATGAGAATGTGTCGGAGTAGCCTTCCAGTGTCAAAACTCACAATCTATCAAGAAAGTCTTTGTGGAAAAATATTAAGGTAAACTTACTTTAGGAAATTATCAAATCAATAGAAATTAATAATCATAGTTGTAGTACGTGACTTTAATTGTTAATCAATAGGTTCGAAGCAGCAAGATGACATTCACTGTGGATATTTTGTGTGTTGCTTCATTGAAGATATAATCCGGACTTATGAGACGACCATTCCATTCAAAGTAAGTCAATTTATCGATTTATTTAAATTATTATTGATTAAATAAAAATTCGTATTATTTAATTAAATTTTCAATGTAATTTGCGGTTTGTGCATACGCCTCGAATCAATTTTTACAACAATGATAGAATTGACAAATGAAAAATGGATTGGATTGGCTATTTTTACAATCGATTCTTGTAATAATATTATTCTTGTACGTAAATTTTGGTAACATATAACTTATATATTAATTTTTTATGATATATAAATATTCATATTTTTGTATATTTAATCATATTTATTTATTTGATGTTACCTTTTTTGTATATTTAATTATATTTATTTATTTGAACAACCAATTAATTAGTGGGATTAGAAATTAACATTTAAAACAGGTTTATAAATAATAAATATAACGAAAAAAAAGGCTTAGATAGCGGTTAAAAACCCATTTGTCTAAGGTTTGACTTAGATAGCGGTTAATAACCGCTGTCTAAAGCCCTCACTTAGATAGTGGTTATTAACCGCCGTCTAAAGCCCTCTCTTAGATAGCGGTTCACAACCACTGTCTAAAGTCCCTCACTTAGATAACGGTTTTTAACCGCTATCTAAGTTCTCACTTAGACAATGGTTTTTAACCGCTATCTAAGCCCCTCGTTACTTATATAGCTGATTCTTAGAGAGCGGTTATAACCGCTATCTAAGCTCAATTATAACCGCTCTCTAAGCCCTTTTTGTACTAGTGAGACCTCGGGTTTGATTTCCTTTGGGTTGGTGATCTAACTAACTACTAACAAACTAACATTTATCGATAAAAAAAAAAGATTCATCGGTCGAGGAAATAATATTTCAAAAGAACTTCAAAACGTCTCTTTATAAGAAAACACAAGTGAAGAAATAATCAAAAAAATGCTTGAATTATATGAATAATGGAATTATATTAATATATGGTATGCTAATTATTTTTAGAAATGTATTTATTTTTTGACCGTTAGGTCATTAATTACTAAGATATGTATAGGCGTATATTAAAATAAAATAGAAATTAAATTGATCGAACATTAACAAATCGTGTTATGTTCCGCATACATATTGTTTCCCTATTGGTAGAATATGGAGTATTTTCTAATTGAGTGTACATTGAGAGTTTATGAATTGTTTTCTAATTGACTATTTAAAAGAAGCGGTTTAAGTTGATTCGAATATGAAAATTAAAAGTTCTGAGTGTATTGAATTCTTGGTAAGTTGACAAAATGATACATGATCTTTTCAGTTACACCATTTTTTTGTTTTTATTTCTTGGTTCTATAAATTTATTTTGGGTTGATTTTCTTGCGGGTGGACAGGGGTGTGGATATATTAGAAGGGTAAAATTATATATATATTTTTTATTTTTGAATTATCTCATCCCATCAAACAATCATATTAAATTATGTGACTTTCATTATAAAATACTAAATTATACATGTTTCATTTTTATCATACAAAAATAATCTATATACCCTCTTATCTCATGCATCTCATCTACCAAACACACCATTAAAATGCTTTTGGTCAAAATTTGAAAAAGAAAAAATCGCTAAAAAAATATATATTACTAACTTAAAGCGATCGATCGCTTTTAAACAATTTTAAGTTGATCCATGTATGATTTTGTAAGTAGCCTAAAAGTGATAAGTTAATCAAGAAAAAAATAGCACACAATGGTGCAACATGCAAATTAGTCAACTATATAAACTATTTCTTGCTACAATAATACATTGATCACATGAGAGGGTCAATCTTTCTGTGGCAGTGAACGAACTGGTAAATTCGAGTTTAGACATTTTTCAAATTTTTAGGTGCCCATTTTTTTGAATGTTGGAAATTTTGGTTTATGAGATTTGGAATACTCATGTTTAACGAATTTATTGGAGGATTCAAAATTAATTTCTTGAAAATTAAATGATGTAGGATTGTTCTACTCACGAAGAAGTTAATCGTGATATATTTTAGATCTCAAAACTGAATTTCGATGAGTGAAAAATTACAAAAATAAAACGTCACAAAATAATAATTTGATAGTTTCCCTTGGTGGGTCAAAAGCAGGGAAAGAATCACTTGTTCATGTTTGTTCCACATGGAAACTTTGAAGGAAAATGTCATCCTTATATAAGAGTAATTAAAGTAATTTAAATATGGTGATTTTCAAAAAAAAAAAAAAAAGTAATTTAAATATGGTGAATAGAGACCTAACTTATAAACCATACGTGACCACCTGTGCCGAGCAGCCCAAGACTTGGATCTTGACAATTGAATTTTGATTTTTGGTTGGGGCCCACTTATTTTTGGAGAATCAAAACCTTAATTTGGCTCATTCGGAAATGGGCCGCCCATTACTTAGAGTTTAAAAAAATGGGGGCATTACAAGGGGGTACAAACTCTAACACTTTATTACAATCAAGTGTAACCCTTTTTCCTTATTACAAGGGGATACAAAACCTCAAGTGAAAGTCCAATTTTATCCTTCCCAATTACATGTAGGAGTATGAGTCACTTTTGGAATCCAAATTATTAGTTCTTGTTCCTCAACAATTCCCCATGCACCTTTTTAATGATTTGATTTTAATAAGATTAAAATATAAGCTGTTACTCGTAAACCCACCGCTTTTCTCACTTTCGGAAAACGAAATTAAAAATTCCACCGCCGATCGACGATGAAGACGAAGCTTCCAAGATCGACAACACTATTCCCGGCAAAGCCCGGACCTTCGTTGCCGCGGGGACTCTGTATCCGGCGTGATAGGACCTTCACCCCTTGTAATCATCCCATTTGCGCTCTTCAAACGAAAAAACGAATTAAAAATTCAATCCTCGCCGACGACGGCGAATACGAGGCTTCCGCAAGACCGATAACACTATTTCCGAGAAAGCCCACTCCTTCATCGACGTCGGACGCTGTATTAGGCAAAGTTGAGACCTCTACTGCTCCGAAGCACCGTAGCCCCGATTGTCGTGTAATGCTTGGCCGATGAAAATTTACATTTTCCTATTCTTCGTTGTTGTTTTATCCAATGGGCAAAATGTGGACATGAGCTCAAAGATCAAGAGAGTCCATGTAGCAGTGTATTGAATCATATATCTATCAAACAATTTGAGCTATAAATGCGGTAATTTAATAATTTTATTTTTTTCCCAAACAGAAGAAATGGTGAAGCACGGAGGGGGAAAAAGATTTCAGATATGAAGCAAAGAAAAACAGGAAAATAGGTGTCAACCGGAGAGATTCGAAAGAAAAATCTGAAAAGGTGAGTTTTATGTATTTTATTGTTGTTCTAATAATGTATTGCAGAGATATGTTTTGAATTGCAAGATTGAATGATTGGTTGCAATAAGTGTTTCATCGACTTTACGTGTAAAATGTAGTAATTTGAACTAGATTGCAATAATATATGGTACAATTGCATCTATTCAGATGACGAGTTGCACTATAGCCTAACCGATTGCAATGGAAGAAAATTAATTGCAATTATGATTGTAGAATTGCATTATCGTAATATTTTACAACAAAAGAATATTAGCTGCAATATGTAAGCCGATATGCAATTGTTTGAACAATATTGCAACAGATCTAAGATAAATTGCAATTTATGTTTACTAACCGCATGTGAATTATCAGCTTTTGAGAAAAGAGCGGGGAAGGTACATCAAGAAGGATGAGAGGTTGGGATAGTTGTTCAATTAACCTTTAAACATATTACTCTTACAAAGTCATTTGACTTAAAAGTTTAATTGTTTTACACTATTTTTAGGAAAATTCGTGGCAAATGATGATAGCATCGCATCAAATTCCGGTACATCGCTTTTTATAAATGACATGTATGCTATTTTACCTGTTGCAATATTTTAAATTGGTATACTGAACTTTAATATTTAAAGGAATTCATATTCGGAAGAGAACACTACGGCAATGTACCGGACGTAAAGTAGCATCATCTTCCGATTCTCGTATGAGGAGTTAATCTAACCAAAGCAGTTCCTCCGAGGAACAAGATTATATCTCATGCAAAGAGGATAAGGGATTACATGAATATTTTTTTCTGTTGTTTGAAACAGTAAACCGAACCCAGCGTGTGAAAAGAAAACGTACGTACAGTTCTAAAGGGGGCCCTCACAATCAAATAGTGCGAAGGTTACCATATGAAAATATGACCTTATATTAATAACATAGTTTTTTTTTTTCTTCCTATTCATACTAAATCGTGATTGACTTCATGATTACATGAAACGACGTAGAAGATAGTTCCTATTTATAACACCGGGCTCGTAATAGAATTATCGGAAGATTCTACTTCGGATGAAAGTGATGGGGATCCAAGCCAAAGAATGGTTTTGGTAAGTGAATATCTCGAACAAGGAAAAAACATAACTCTTTAGCATGCATGCTCTATAAAACAATCAGATTTCAATATGTATAATGCACACTGCCATTTAATCTCGTGAAGTATTATCATAAAAAGAATACAACATACTACCGGAGTAACTTAAAGACTGCCATCAAAGAATTAAAAGAACTGAGCTTTAAAGATCGCCACCTAAGAGAGATAAAGAAGACATCTTTCTGGTTTTTGTTCAATGGAATAATGAAAGGAGAGTATGAAGCTCTCAAAACGTTGTAGTAAGTATGAGGACGATGTTTGGAGCATTTTAATGACCTTCAATGTTTCAAAAGAATGTTTTGTCATAGAGGAGGAGAAATTGATGATAACAAGTAGGGACGTTGATTAATTTTTGGAGTCAGATTGTGGAAGTGATGAAATTCCATTAAGATTGAGTGATTATGAACGCCAGAGTGGGCGAGAAGATGTTTTGGGCATGAAATTGAATCTTCGAATGGTAACTATCTATTGTATAAGCACAATATCCTGGATAAGCTAAAAGAGATGCTTAAAATAACAACGAAAACCGGTGTAGGGATGTTGCAAGGTTAACACACTTGCTATTTATTAGAAATTTTGCTCGCACCTACACGAGTAATTCCACAATTTCATGGCACTTCGTTGTCTTCGTTGATAAACTTGAAGATATCGTAAAGTATGACTGGTGCAAGCTAATAGCTGAGCTATTGATAAGTCAAATTAAGGGGTCGAGAAATTTCGAGTTGGTGGGTGTGCCATGTTACTTCCGGTATGTATCATGTTTCATCGGTGTATATATAAACACACATAATGACCGAATCTATACATATTGAACATTAAATTTTCCTTTCGCTTTTGGTTGTGCGAGCATCTTAACTTGATTGATCCAGTCAATGATAATGGATTCCCACGATTTTTGAGATGGGATTTGAGTGAGTCAATAAGAAACTCGGATCGCTATGACATTTGCAACCTCGGTGAGTCAAAGGTATGTAATAATTCACCGAATACCGATGATGTACTAATATTATTATACTACACTTAACACCACCGATTAGACTTACTTTAAATATAACTTGCCAGATACGCAGGTTGTTGAAACCGAGATCTATAGAAAAGGAACACTTCAGCTTCTTTCTGAAATTATGGCACAAAAAGTTCAATGAAACAGATAGTGATTCCGAAGTTCAAAAAGGAAGATTCAAAGAACAACGGGGATACATCAATCGGCGAGGAGGAAGTCCCTTCAACGGTTAATATTGTTACCCCGTAGGCATGGGAAAGATAGTGGAGGTACCCAACAAACCCGATATGTTAAGTTAAGGCGAGGGTATTTCAAGCAGAAAATCAAGTTACGTAAAAGATTGTTGATAGTTCAAAGCAATATCTCGGAGCATCCGTGGAGAAGAACTCTTATTTGAGAATGACACGTGACATTCCAACATTTAATCTGGACATATCTCAAAAATGATTCAAATCGCGATATTAGTGAAAAGATTGGAGGGGTGTTGCAAGATCTCAAGAAGATTGATGTTGCTGAGAATGCGTATAAGTGAACATGAAATCCAGAATGATAATGCTTGGCAAAGCACGATGAAATTGTCCATTGCTTGCATAAAGGGGAAAGAAGTGATGGGGAAAGACCGAAAGAGAAAAAAGGGAAAGAAACTGATTGTCACAGAGAGGAAAGACAAAGTGATGTTAATACCGTAGAGAATGATGATGGAATGCAGATCGAACGGGTAGTGGACAACATGAAGGTTGTCGGATCGGAAAAGAAGAAAAGTGTGGTATTAAGAAGACTGGTGAGACCGAGGGTGGAGATGTTTTTTTCAGGACACGATGGGGAAAAGAATTTGAGTATTGAAGACAAGATGGAGGGTTTAGATGAAAAAATGAGCTTGTAAAGGAGGTAGAGAGACTGCATGATTTGGTGGCTGAAAAAGACAAGATGATTGACAGTTAGAACTGCTTATTGTTGAAAAAGGAATGAGATTGAGAAGATGCAGAGAGATGTAGAGCAGTTTAAACATGAAAAAACAGAAATTGATAGGGTTTTAAACTACGAGAGAAACCTCGTGGGATAACGTGCACGGTGATAAGGTGACAACTTTAGAAAAGGAGGTCTTGGATTTAACCGATGAGAACAGTGGCAATCGAAGGCCAGGATCGAGGCACTAGTTGTTCCAACGGCAACACAAATCTACCAAAATCCGGAGAATATCGAAAGGATGGAGATAATAGCACCTCCATATTCAAAAGAAGAAAAAATGAAAAGTCTGGTTGCGGAGAATGAAAATTTAAGGGATACAATAAACCTCATGACGAGGTGGATGCTCATAAGGGGAGGCAGAGACCGAAAAGACACCAGAGCCGAGGAAAAAAGGGCAAAATGGTAGTTCAAATTGATATCACCGACACTAAGAGTGAAGGAGAGAACACAAAGGGCTGATAGAAAACTTGTGGAATTAACTCCACAAATCAACACAAGTGAGATGGAAGAACTTGAGAAGTATCAAAAACGGATTTGTGATTTCGTGGGAAAAAAGTACAAAGCAAGAAGCTTGACGGTGAATATATCAAAGGTGTGATCGGAGATTCTGGGTAGAAGGTAGAGAGACATAAGTAAACTTAGGGTCTTATAACAACCTTCTAATTACTCAATTACTATATAACAACCGACCTGATATGTTTTTCAATGTTAGATCCGTCTGTTGGAGAGGAAAGCAATCAATAGCCGAGGTGCTCGCTCTTAAAGGATATAATATCTATACTCCACCATGAGAGACTGTCATCGTCGAAGTAAACCTTACATACCTTGATTTTAGTGTAATAAATATACTAATAGATGGTATCACGAGCTGCAATTTTTTTCCCTTTTGTATCGGAGTTATTGATGCTTGGGCTGAAATGTTCTGCTTAAATATAAAGAATGCGAAAGCATTGAAAAAATTGTTATTTTCTCATCTATATGCCGGGTAAAATAACTTTTTCAGAGTTTTGTACAGTTGAAAATGCTAGTTAACATAATTGATTAATTCGTTGCAAATATGTTTTCGTGGATCTCGATTCACAACAAGCGAGTGTTGTCCGGAAAGAATATAAATAGTCTTGTTGATGACAAATGAAGGCCCTAGGTAGCGATGACACATCGTTATTCCCCATCATGACAAAAGATTCTCGGGATTGGTGACCACCGGACTCTCCTGAAGTTCTATCTAGAAACCCGTGGAATGGAGGTTACTAAATTCGATGAAACCTAGAAATTCAAATAAGGACGTGCACTGGATAGATCAAGATTTGTGGTGAGAAACAGACTAATCTTAGCCACAGATTTGTAATCATGCAAAATATGCAATTGATTAGGGTTAATCACTTTGCTTTCTTACTATTTCAGATTGAGTAAGTTGAGCGGAGTCTTGCGTGATGTGAGGAAGGTGGTATACCTAAGTACCCACCGCTACATGGACGTCGGAAGAATCCACCGCACGAACTAAGCCTCCAACAATCAGCTGAATCTGTGGACTGTGGAGTTGTGGTCTGCATGAATATTGAAAACGCAATCTTGGGCAAGAAACCGAAAAAGGAGGGAGTACTATCATACACCGCTTCGGGAGAATACAGGCAAAGATGGTCCAATGGCTAATGGATCCAATGTCATCGAAGTTTAGTTCAAATCTAGTAGTGAACATGAATTGGGAAACAAAAACATAATTTGTGTGATTTTTGTCACACTTATGTAGTCCTCGCCTACTTAAATGTTAACCCAATTAGGTACTCTTATTTTGATTGGCATATTTAAGTGTTTCATCCACCATTTCACAATTCATTACTATATAAGTAATAAAAATATAAAACAAACGTAATACAATCCATACTTTAAACATAAGGGTATAAGAACATTATAATAATAGATGTATTGATCATGTAAGGAAGCGATAATAATTAATGCAAAGATAATCAAGCATACTTATATGAAAAAATAATTTATTATGATGTTGAAATTAATCTTAATAATACCCATGGTAGAGAAAAAAAAAAGACCTAATCCCTATAGCCTATCATGATAATTCACATCTATACTTATCCAATATTTACTAATGAGTTATTTATGCAATGTTTTATTGAAACTAATAATCAAATCCAGACCGTGAAAAATGGAAAAAATGGATACGCATTTGACAAAAAAAAAAAAAAAAACTACATGTCGCATATCTTATACCAAAAGCACTACTGGTATAGGAAAAATAAGGGGTTCATCATAACTAGTGGAGGTGTAAACGGCTATAATTTTAGAAAAAATCATTCGAGTTTGATGGATTAAATTAATCTTAATATTAATCATGGGAGCTAAAAATAAAAAAGAAAAAAAGGAAGAATAGTCTAACATGGTAAATCATATATTACTTAACCAATATTTATTAATGATATTTTTATTAATTATTTTATCCAAAGTAATCTTAAGAATCAAAGACGGCAAAAAAAAATATGCAGTTAAAAATGTATATGCATTAAATTTTTTTCTTTTTACCTATCCCAACTTAAATAAATCATATTTACCTATTTAAAACCAACACTATTAAATGTATATAAGCTGAATGTAATATATTATTGACGCTAACACCATGCCGATCAAATCCAACGTACTACAAGGGAAAAAAAAGGCGCCTAAAACTATCCCCTCAATATTCGACGTTTCACATTCTCACATTCACGTGTATAAGGCCCTAATCGATATCATTCCAAAGACGCCACCTCTCAAAGTGCAAATATTAGCTCGAAAAAATCATAAAAGTCGTCAAGCTCGAAAAATGGATTCCCAAAACAAAGAACCCAGATGTGAAGAGATCTTCCCACAAGAAATTATGATGGAAATTCTTTCGAGACTTCCACCAAAACCACTGGCGAGATTCAAAAGCGTCAACAAACACCGGTACGACATGATTTCGAGTCGCTTTTTCGTGATGGAAAAACACTTGGATCAGATGAGGAGGCAGGGAGATACGTCTTCCTTCTACAGGAGGAATTTGGATATCATGCCCCGGTATATGAAAAGCTCGGGTAGTGATGCCGAGTACAAACGGGTTGTCGTGGAATTTGACAAGTGGGAAACTATGGCAAACCGCAACGGGATGGTTTGTTTCGCAACGTGGATGACGAGTACTTCCCCGGGAATCCAGCAACAAGAAGCTTCATAAAGATACCACAATGGCCTATTCAATGCCCCGGACATAGTAAGTGGTGCTACAAAGATCTTTGGGCTAGGATATGATCCAATTGCAGATGAGTATAAGCTAGTGAGGCTCTGTTTGTTTAACAACGTGGAAGCAAAGATAGAGGTGAGCGTTTTCTACAAAGAATTCTAGGATGTGGAGGCGTGTGGGGATTTCCCTTTGATACCCATGTCGGTATCCAGAATTTTTGTGAATGGTAAGCTACACCTGGCAGATCCAGGATCTTGGGACACATTATGGCATCTCGTAGTTTTGACGTGGTGACCGAAGAGTATGAGTTCATTGACATACCCGACGAAACAGCCTCTATGGGGCATGGATATTCAATAGGATCATTGCATGATTCAAGCTAATCTTGTATACAACTTTCTCGCAAACGTGGAGATGGATTTGTGATTTGGATCCATGAAGATAATGCCTGACCAGAATGCATATCAATCTGGTGACGTTGAATGTTAGTAACGAGAAGGTGCTATTCTTCACACCGCTTTGCATTAGGGCCGTTAACAAAGATTGGATACTACTTAGGTTGGAACCAGATGGTACACTCGCTCATGTACCACAAGAAGTCGGAATACCTCTTCGGGTTCAAGACGAATCTAATACCGAGTAGATATGGTACTCGTTTTCCGTTGCTCGACTACAATAGAATAACCGAAAGAATCTAATACAGGGGCGAACACAAAAGGATTTTTTTGTTGATGATCAAAATTTGTGGTGAGAAATAGGATTAATCTTAGCCATGATTTGTAATCATGTAAAATATGCAATTGATTAGTGGTTAATCACTTTGCTTTCTTACTATTTCAGATTGAGTACGTTGAGCGTGTCTTGCATGATGTGACGTAAGGTGGTATACCTAAGTACCCACCGCTACATGGACGTCGAAGAATCCCCGCACGAACTAAGCCTCCAACAATCAGCTGAATCTGTGGACTGTGGAGTTGTGGTCTCGCATGAATATTGAAAACGCAATCTTGGGCAAGAAACCGAAAAATGGGGAGTACTATCATACACCGCTTCGGGAGAATACAGTGGCAAAGATGGTCCAATGGCTAATGGATCCAATGTCGAGTCGAAGTTTAGTTCAAATCTAGTAGTAAACATGATTTGGGAAACAAAAACATAATTTGTGTGATTTTTGTCATATTTATGTAGTCTGCCTACTTAAATGTTAACCCAATTAGGTACTCTTATTTTGATTGGCATATTTAAATGTTTCATCCACCATTTCACAATTCATTACTATATAAGTAATAAATATATAAAACAAACGTAATACAATCCATACTTTAAACATAAGGGTATAAGAACATTATAATAATAGATGTATTGGTCATGTAAGGAACTGATAATAATTAATGCAAAGATATTCAAGCATACTTATATGAAAAAATAATTTATTATGATGTTGAAATTAATCTTAATAATACCCATGGTAGAGAAAAAAAGACATAATCCCTATAGCCTATCGTGATAATTCACATATATACTTATCCAAGATTTACTAATGAGTTATTTATGCAATGATTTATTGAAACTAATAATCAAATCCAGACCGTGAAAAAATGGAAAAAATGGATACGCATTTGACAACAACAAAAAAAAAGAAAAAAGGAAAAAAAAACTACATGCCGCATATCTTATACCAAAATCACTACCGGTATAGGAAAAATAAGGGGTTCATCATAACTAGTGGAGGTGTAAACAGCTATAATTTTAGAAAAAATCATTCAGTTTGATGGATTAAATTAATCTTAATATTAATCATGGAAAAAAGGAAGAATAGTCTAACATGATAAATCATATATTACTTAACCAAGATTTATTAATGATATTTTTATTAATTATTTTATCCAAAGTAATCTTAAGAATCAGCACGGGAAAAAAAAATATGCAGGTTAAAATGTATATGCATTAAATTTTTTTTTCTTTTTACCTATCCCAACTTAAATAAATCATATTTACCTATTTAAAACCAACACTATTAAATGTATATAAGCTGAATGTAATATATTATTGACGCTAACAAATCATGCCGATCAAATCCAACATACTACAAGGGAAAAAAAAAGGCGCCTAAAACCATCCCCCTCAATATTCGACATTTTGCATTCTCACATTCACGTCTATAAGGCCCCGATCGTATATCATTCCAAAGACGCCACCTCTCAAAGGCAAATATTAGCTCGAAAAAAATCATAAAAGTCGTCAAGCTCAAAAAATAGATTCCCAAAACAAAGAACCCAGATGTGAAGAGATCTTCCCACAAGAAATTATGATGGAAATTCTTTCGAGACTTCCACCAAAACCACTTGCGAGATTCAAAAGCGCCAACAAACACTGGTACGGCATGATTTCGAGTCGTTTTTCGTGATGGAAAACACTTGGATCGGATGAGGAGGCAGGGAGATACGTCTTCCTTCTACGGGAGGAATTTGGATATCATGCCCTGGTATATGAAAAACGTGGTAGCGATGCCGAGTACAAACGGGTTGTCATGGAATTTGACGCGAAGTGGGAAACTATGGCAACCGCAACGGGATGGTTTATTTCTCGCAACGTGGATGACGAGTACTTCTGGGAAATCCAGCAACAAGAAGTTGCATAAAGATACCACAATGGCCTATTCAATGCCCTGGACATAGTAAGTGGTGCTACCGTATCTTTGGGCTAGGATATGACCCATTGCAGATGAGTATAAGCTAGTGAGGCTCTGTTTGTTTAACAACGTGAAAGCAAAGATAGAGGTGAGCGTTTTCACAGCAATTCTAGGATGTGGAGGCGTGTGGGGATTTCCCTTTTGACGACCCATGTTAGTATCCAGAATTTTTGTGAATGGTAAGCTACTTTGCCAGATCCAGGATCTTGGGACACATTATGGCATCCGTAGTTTTGACGTGGTGACCGAAGAGTATGGGTTCATTGACATACCCGACGAAACTTGATCTCTATGGGGCATGGATATTCAATAGGATCATTGGATGATTCGAAGCTAATCTTGTATACAACTTTACTGCAAACGTGGAGATGGATTTGTGATTTGGATCCATGAAGATAATGCCTGACCGTAATGCATATCAACTGGGTGACGTTGAATGTTAGTAACGAGAAGGTGTTGTTCTTCACACCGCTTTGCATTAGGGCCGTTAACAAAGATTGGATACTACTTAGGTTGGAACCAGATGACACACCTGCTCATGTACCACAAGAAGTCGGAATATCTCTTCGGGTTCGAGACGAATCTAATATCGAGTGGGTATGGTCTTGTTTTCCGTTGCACGACTACAATAGAAGAACCGTAAGAATATTAGACCAATAATTACTATTTGTGCTTTTTAATGTTGAATTTCGTAAGGGTAAACTTTTGTAAAGAAATTAGGAAATATGGTTGCCTCCATTTTGTAAGTAAGTTATGGTTGCCTTTACCTCAAATCGGATGGAATCAACAACGTATTTTGTGCTTGGATATTTTGCATTTTTTTGTTTTTTATTTAACTGATATTTCCAGCTTACCGTACTAGATGCGGAAAATGAAAAAAATTTATTAGTTGTTGCAACTTTAAGCTGGATTGCATTTTTATCACAACAATTGCAAAAATTTGGTGAGTTATTTTGAATGAATTGGATATATAAATGCAAATAGCACTTAAAAGTGTGAGGACCAAATGGTTGGTCTGTCTTGGTAAACAATACTTGCAACGGAGGTAATAGTTTTACTTGAGTTGCAACTCACAAAACATAATTACAATCGGTCAACCAAAACTGTAACGCAATGATTTTAATTGCAACATTAAATAAAAACTGCAACCAACTAGTGAAATTTTTTTGTAATAGGGGTGAAATGTGACTTATGAGGTATCAATGATTAATGCAGTGTATTATGTTGACATTAAACCAGTAAATGAGAGATAAGTAGGTCGAAACAAATTTAAATTCTTAACTTAAACTTTGGAGATTAATTAGTAATCCACCGCCCCACTATAGCACCGACACTTTCAATTCATATGCATCTCAAATGTAAGTTTATGTCTATTATAGATATAATAAACATATCCGATAATTTCTAAAAACACCACATCTTTACTCAATAATAAAGCTAAAAATTCCTGTCAATACACTGAATAAAATAAAGAACGACCTATCGTACATCTTGACAAATTATTTTCGTAAATACATTGAAAAAGAGTAGTTATAAAATATATGTAATCATGTTAAGAGAGATACATCACGATATTAAACTAATCTTTTAACCCATTAAAAATACCAATTTTTAGAGTAATATTCACATAGTCAACTGTTATTAGTTTAATTTTGATGTATTTATCACCCAATTTATCTCTCGAAAAGGTAATATTCAAAACGAAAAATACTAATATTTATTTTCTGCTATAGTATTAATTACTTATGAAACAAAAAGATCAACGATAAATTTATTCGCAACGAGCGCATAAATAATCGATTCAGCAAGTATATGAGTTAAATAATATTCAAACGGAAAATACTAATATTTATTTTCTCGCTATAGTATTAATTATTTTATGAAATGAAAAAATCGAAGATAAATTTATTATGTAACGAGCTAATGTATAATCAATTCAACAAGTACATTAGGAGTTAAAAAGTAAGATTAGTTGTTATTAATTTCATATATGAATGTGTATTTTATCATACAAAGAACAAAATTCATCTCGCTTAGTAACACCGGCTATTATATACATGTACAAACGGTCAAGATACATTACCGTTAGACTACACTACCGTTGGATACAAAATAATCGTTGGACACAAGTCGGATATATACTGAAGCCTTCCATCAATTATATATACCAAAGAAATTAACCCAAGACAAGAATAAAAATAGGCCATTAAAACAACACCTGACAATGTCATCAAACAAGAGATACGGCTCGGGAGGGGACTACTTGAGATACAAGAGATTAAAGTGCCCAAGTTGTGGTATCATCACAAAGCAATTAGAGTTTCTAATCGAGTAAAAATCCAGAAGACCGTATCACACTGTGATGCTCATGGGTGGTGTCAATGGTGTGTGCTGTAATCGGGAAACTTGGCAACGACAAAAATAATATATTACAAGTGCAACAAACAAAACAGATGAAGCCGCACAAACTAATTCCGGATCGGCACAACAACCTACGCAGCTTACAATTTCGCACTATTTCTTGCAAATTTCCTAACCGTTTGTCTTTGATCGATTCTTGCTTTGGTTTAATCAAAACATTATTTACATTAGTTGTGTCATTTAGACGTGTTTGATTAGAATGCGTAATGTAAGAATCATATCTATTTATAAAAAAAGCCGAGGCTTCGGTTTCATATGATACACAAAACGCAGCTAACAAACATTTTCATTACCAATCATGACTCATAATGTAATGAGTTCCAGAACAAGTGACAGATCAAAAGCCGGTAAAGCTAAATCATTAAATCCGCCCATTTTCAAAAGACTGATAGCCTAATGTGAAATATGTTGCTACACTATTATAAGCAAACCCGTAAAACAAAAGCATTGCTGCACCTTCTAATTGCACGGAATTGCAAAACACCTTGAGAAAACTGGAATGTGTTCCAGGATCGGGTGACAAAACAAACCATGTGATTTATAGAATCCCCAAGCATGACGAACCGTGAAAAAACAAACAGAGACAAAGAATATAGCGAAACAAACATAGAATCACCTAACCTCATCGCTTATGTACTAGGCATGACTCATAACGGAAGATACACCCTAAGGATTTACACAAGAAATGCCACATCACTAGATCTCAGCCTCGGATGAATAACCCCCAATCTTAAGTCAAGAACTACACTATTATAACCATAATCGAAAACAAAAGTATCGTAAACCTTATGAGTTGTCACTTGTAGTTGCAACACATTTACTGAAGCTTGCACGTGTTCCGGATCAAATGACAAAACAAACCATATGCTTTACATAATAAACGAGCAATAAACCCGTGAAGAACACAAACAGAGATAGTAAAAAATATATGAAACATCCATAGAGGTTGTAATCTCAATTTAAACATAATATGACAAACTGCAATTGAATACCTTCAATTTTTGGTTGACTTATCCAATATCAATCCACAAGTGAGGCTATCATGCTTGGACAACTTTTTGCATCTTTTGCAAAAAAAGGTTTCCTTTTTCTCCACTCACCAAACGATGGATTCCGGGTTTTTTTAGGCCGCCCCGGGGCGTTTGAGAATTGAAGGAAGTATTATATCGTGATCTTCACATTGGCATTTATACATTTCGATCGAGGGATCGGATAAAGATCATTTTCATAGCATTTGCGGTAACTAGTGGTGAAAAAACATTCATCAACATAGCTGGAAATAGAAGAACGATGCCGTTTAATAACAGCCACAATGTGAGCACACGGAAATCCTAAAATCTGCCATTGATAGCAGTGCAAGTTCTTGCAATCGTGTTCACGGAACCGAAGGTGTAGACGAAACTTCATAATTGCCACTGGACATTCAGCGACAAACCAGCCACGACTAACATCATGAGGTGATTCCACAAAACCTCTTTATGGGGGATCAATGCACCACCAAGAATTGCAATCTTCTCTCCTCTCAACAAACCATCGACAAATGCCTATCTTATATGATCTATCATCCGTACGATGGGTTTGGATCTAGCATCAAGAATCCATGAATTGAAGGATTCGGCGGCATTAGATGTCATTTCACCGTACCTAATAATGTGTGGGGAATACGCCACCGCCCATTTTTCATAGGGAAGGTCTTTTAACCACCGCTCTGCAATACTACCACCCACTTCCTTAAATAGTGCCAACTTTTCGTCAAATAGACGTCTATTAGGAGCATATGCACATTCCCTAAAATGTTCACCCATTTTCGCCGCTTAAGATTGGACCAACCAGCTTGAAAAACGGCCTTTCAAGTTAGATAATAGATGATAAAGGCAAAAAAGTGAACTGGCTCTTTAAAAACAATGTTAAAGGCCGACATCAAACCACAATTCCTATCCAAAAGATAAAATATCTGATTTTTATGACTCACAAAGCATCACGGAGTTTTTCAAGAAACCATACCCAGTTATCGGTGGTCTCGGCAGAAACAACACCAAAAGCAATTGGAAACAAATTTCCCTACAAAAATACAAAAGGGGCAAGATTTAGCATGCATGCCTCGGCGTAGAAACAACATCAAAAGCAAATGAAAAAGCAAGCACCAAAAAAATAGAATGGGGAAAGACAGTTTACACTAAATATATTAGAAAAATCATTCAGTTTTCTCAACAGTAAACGAAATACTTCTAATTTCACAATAAATGCGTACCATTATTCCCATCCTTAGCGGTAGCAACAAGAAGAGTACCATGTGCACGACCCTTCATGAAAGTACCATCAATGAAAAGCATAGGACGGCAAAATTGAAACCCATCAATACATGCCTTGAATGACACAAATAGGCATTCAAAGTGGAAAGATTCGGTATTATACTTTGGAGAGAGACTACGCTACCAGATTAGTGCGTCTGATGGCTTCACAATACCAACGCAATCGGGAATAAGAATCACCAAAACGCCGAAAATGGTATTCCTAGCGTTTCGATAGTTCTCCAAGCTTTGGAATAAGTGATATCAATACCATATTGAATCTGCATTAGATCTACTATCTCTTTACCACCAATTTCAGGCCGCTTGTGCACATTCCGAATAAAAATTCAGACATAATCTTCGGACATAAACGTGCAGCTTCATCCTTCACCAACTTTCCAATGCACGAGTGAAATAAATTAGCTTTATACACGATGAATTGATTGGAAACAGATGCAGCCTTTGCTTTTATAAACCATTTACATTGTGCCCCCGATTTTCTTTACTGCATAACATGTATATATCTTTTCATGTTCCTAATGTAAATAAACCCAAATTCTAGAATTGAACAATACTTTATATGTTTAGTCCTAAATTGAACAACACCACCCGGGAAATTAACACCAACACTCGATTCATTATATTAACCCATGAATCGTAAAGCTTAGGAGTCTTCAAAGACCGTGGACAAATATCGTAAACTCGGACGGGGTTAAATTGTTCGATCACATCAAGGTCGTTTCCATTTAATCTAGAATCAATAGTGTTCACTTTGGACTTCCCATTATCATTTTTTATAACATTCCAAACCCTTCCCATTGGTGTTTCCATTAAACCCTAAACCATGCCTAGACGAAATCGTACTATCCCCCAAATCCCGATCAAAGCATCCTTACAACAGAAACAAGAATATCCACCAAGCTCAATTTTAAGTGACGGCACAAAAATCATCTTCACAATTTAAACATGTATTCGAATAATCACCCACCGAGAAAACAAACGAAACCGGAATAGATCAGAACTCGGCACTGTGTCCCACGCACTCGTGATTCAAAACCAACTAAACGTTGAATCAACATTCGAGAAAGCAACCTGCGCTGGTGGCGGAATTTCAAACTTGCAACAATTTTGTGCTCCATAGGCGGTCGCATGAATAGAAACCGTTCCCCTCTTAGAACCAGAGAGAAAACAAGAAATCAAGTGGAAACAGAGCTAAATATAGAAATCATCAAGCATGTAACTAGGGGACCTAAAAAATTTACATTGGGCCATCTAAATCAATTTCTCCTTCAAGTGGAAAACCCAATCAGTAAATTGTTTATTGGAAATGATATGTTTGGTCGGAACAGAGGAAAAAATATGGATGGAGGAGAAAGGAGGTAAGATTAATATGAAGATATTTAAATTTGAATTTGAATCATTTACCACGGGAACGTCGGGTCGATGTGATCGCCATCGGCAAAAACGATGCAACCCGAGCTACTTGACGTCGGCGAGAGAGATTTTTTTCACCAAGGAAGCGTCCTTAGTAAGTATGAGAGAGAATCCCACAGCAGCTAATGATAGAAAAGTAAGGGTATTTGGGAAAAATCACTTATCCAATTGTACCTACTTGTAATTACAAAAAGGTGTTTGCACTAGGATGTAATAAACACTTGGGCCTTGCACTAGGTTGTAATTTTCCCAAAAAAATCATCCAAATATTATTAGGATAACGAGATATACAAATCACACTAAGCATTTATTATATGAGCATGGGGCTCACTCGAAAATGTGTAAATAAAATGATTGAAACTTTCATGCTTACCTACACTAGCAACACCGCATCCACTAAATATGAATATTAAAGTATCTTTGTTTAGGGTGCATGAAGATTGAAAATTTTCTAATTGAGAAATCATAAACCATAAAAAGGTGAATTTAACTTTTGTGTATGTTTAATTGATAAGATGTTGTAGGATATTGTTATAAACAATACGTAGTGGGTGAACTAATCAAACCAGATTTCAAAGAAATAAGATCGAGAAGACGATGAACAAGAATAAAGAAAGAAAAAAACTCACAAGAACACACCAAATTTACGTGGTTCGATCAAGGTGATCTACATCCACGGGAGAGAGAAGCTAATCCACTAATCAATCAAAGAGATTTCAACATACAATGATTCAATTGACCGATTTCTATCTTCCAAATTGAGAAACCCTAGAAATCGCAATCACCTGTGTAAACCGCTAAAACCAGAAGAAAAACTATCAGAATGCGTTGATGATAACCGATTTTAGATTGCCCCCGTAATTCGACTCGACTCACACCAAGCTAGCTCAATTTCCTAGCTCAAAACCGATTCACGCCTTTAAAACAGCTTAGTTAGTTAGTTAATGATACTAACTACCGGTTCATCACTTAATGCACATACCCGGTTCATAGGACTTTATCCGGTTTCAAGATGATAATAATCGGTTTAGAGACAAGCAAACAAAACTGAGTCGAACCCCATAAACAAAATCTATCATCAATCATAGCTATTGCATTTGATAACAATTCTCCACCTCAAATGGAATAACTTCTTCCAATTATCCCAAAACTTCAACAAACATCAGCTGCACATCCCAAACCTTGAGTTGAATCAAATCAGAGCAATAATGTAACTTGCTTTTCGGTAATGGCTTGGTGAGCATATCAAGAAGATTATCAACGGTGCTAATCTTCTTGATTGAAACAATCCCTTTTCGTAATGTCTCTAACAAAATGCATCTTCACACCGATATGCTTGGATCTTTCATGAAAAACTTGGTGCTTGGCCAAATGAATAGAACTCGATTATCACACCAAATTACCACATTCTTCTCGATGTATCCCGAATTCTTGTAGAATTCCCCTTAACCACATAGCTTCTTTGGTGGCATCGGTTATGGCAATAAATTCTCGCCTCGGTTGTGGAAAGAGCCACTACAGATTGAAGATTAGACTTCCAACTTATTGCAGTACCAAATAAGGTAAAAACATAACCTCGTGAGAGATTTCCTTGTATCCACACTTTCGCAAAATCAGCATCCACAAAGCCCACTAAAGGATCAGCTTTGATATCTCCCTTTTCAAATAGCAAACCTAAATCGAGGCTCCTTTCAGGTATTTTAGTATCCACTTCAAAGCTTCCCAATGAAAAGGTCCAGGGTTGGCCATGAATCGCTCACCAAGCTCACCGCATAGGCCAAATCAGGCTGTTACACACCATGGCATACATCAAACTCGCCTACTCCACTAGCATAAGGAACACAACTCATCTTCTTTTCATCACCTGCTTTTTGGAGAGTGACTTGCAGAAAGTTTAAACCCTTGATTGAGAGGAGTACTCACGGACTTAGATTCATGCATATTGAATTCTTTTAACACCTTAAGTATGTAACCTTGCTGAGAAAGAAACAACTTCCCTCTTTCTTTGTTTCGAAAATGTCCATCCCAAGTATCCTCTTAGCTTCACCTAAATCCTTCATCTCAAAGGTTGTATTTAGCTTGGACTTTAGAACTTTGATTCTTGTAAGACTTTGTGCTGGCTATCAACATGTCATCCACATAGAGGAGTAAATATGTTATTACTTCTCTACCTTGCTTCTCCATGTATACACAACTGTCATAATGACATTTAATGAATCCAATGGCACTCATGAACCTGTCAAATTTCATATACCATCGCTCGGGACTCGCTTCAAGCCATAGAGAGATTTCTTTAGCAAACACACTTTGTTTTCATTTCTAGGAAGTACAAATCCCTCAGGTTGTTGCATATAGATAGTTTCCTCCAGATCACCATGTAAGAAGGTTGTTTTGACATCAAGTTGTCTGTAATTCCAGATTCTCCGAGCAACTTTAGAAAGTAACAATCTGATTGAAGTGTGTTTCACAACTGGTTAGAATACTTCATTGAAATCCACACCTTCCTTTTGAGTGAACCATTTGGCAACCAATCTTGCCTTGAATCTTATCTCGCTCGTAAATACCATATTCAAGAACCTCCACTTTCTTCTTGTAGATCCATTTGGAGCCTACAATTTTCTCGTGTGTTTGGCTTCCTTACAAGCTCCCAGGTTTTATTCTTCTCTAATGATTGAAGCTCCTCAATCATGGCCATCATCCACTTTTCTTTGTCTCTGCTCCATTTATAGCTTAAGAAAATAAGGTTGGCTCCCGATATTCCAAAGATTCTCGCAATTGACAAAGCATAAGACACAAGATCTGCATGACCAAATCTCATAGGTGGATGAATGTCCCTCCTTGATCTATCCCTTGCCAAACTATAATTTCGAGATTGTCTTCATGCGTATCACCGATCCTCGCTCACTTTCTTCTTCAACAGCCTTCATCGAATCCGCTTAAACCCGATCACCGATAACAGACTTCTCTATCTTCGCTGAGGACTCCACCTGAACAGGTAATATAAGATCCGATATATTACCATCAAGATCATGAGAATCACTGGTGTGCTTATATCCCATCTTATCTTCATTGAAGATAACATCCTCGCTAACAATGCACTTGTGATTTCCCGGTTCAAGACACCACAGTTTATACCCTTTTATACCTTTTGGATACCCTATGAAAATGCACTGAGAGCTCTTGGTTCAAGCTTATCTTGCTTGATATGAACATAAGCAGAACATCCAAAAATTTTCAACTTTGAATAATCGAGAGTTTGCCATACCATAGTTCATCTCGGTGTCTTAAGATTGATAGCGATTGAAGGAGACTTATTGATTAAGTAACTTGCAGATCCACGACCTTCTCCCTGGAATGATTTAGGTAACTTGGCATCCGACAACATGCACTGACTTTCTCCAGAATAGTCCTATTCATTCTCTCAGCCAATCCATTTTGTTGAGGATTTGCAGGACTATTCTATATCCGGTTATACCCTTTGTTCTCGCAGAAAACCTGAAATTCCTCCTCGACAAATACTCAAGGCCATTGTCGGTTCTTAAATGCTTCAATGCCTTCTCGTTTCTTGTTTTCTTGCTCAAGCAACCACTCCTTGAATTTAGAGAAAGCTTCATTCTTATGTTTGAGAATTAAAACCCATACCTTTCTGCTGAAATCATCAATGATTGTCATAAAAAATCTCCCTCCACCATGAGTATCAACCTTAGAAGGTCCCCATATATCCGAGTGAACATAATCAAGAGGTTCTTTAGTGGTATGGCTGCCCTTTCCATAGGAATGCTTTCTTGCCTTTCCAAGAATACACTCGCTCACGTAAATCCATCTTAGAAACATCCTTCCCTACAAATACACCCTTTATGGACAATTCTTTTAGACCTCTTTCTCCGATATGACCCAATCTCTTGTGCCAAACAATTGTATCATGATTACTCATCACAAAGATTCGCATTTCCGGTGATAGTCTCTCCCACAGAATGTAGAGACCATTACTCTTTTCACCTTTCATCACAATTTTCCCAGATTTTGTAACATGAATCTGCCCCTTATGAGTGTTGAACTCATAACTAGTGGCATTTAGTGTTCCAAGAGAAATAAGATTTCTCTTTAATTCAGAACAAACCTCACATTAGTAAGAATTCCGTGATTGCCATCAAACATCTTGAATTTTATTGAACCAATTCCTTTAACTTGACGGCTCTCATCATTTCCAAGCATGACTATTCCACCACTAAACTCCTTCAAATCCATAAACCAGTGTTGAAGAGGGCACATATGAAAGGAGCAGCCTGAATCTAGTACCTACTCATGGCTCATCTTATCATCGGATATTGAAAGAACCTCGGCACTCTCATTCCCTTCTTCTCGCAATCGTGATCAAGATCACTCTTATCTTGGGATTTCTTATTTTTCTCAGGACAATTCTTTTTCAAATGTCCCACTTTGTGACAAGAAAAACATTTCCTTCTCTCCACAAAACCAAAGTGTCAGTTTTCCCTTCCTTTTCCGATCATTTTTTTCCCATTTCTTCTTATTGAATGCCTTCTTCTTTCCCTTCTTGAATTTAACATTCAAGCTTTCTCCTTGTTGTTGTGACTTCTTGTTTGAATTTGCAGTGTTGAGGCTTTTAGTTTTCAAGGTCTGTTTGTACATCTTCAAAGGATAAAGAATCCTTTCTTCAAAATAACAAGGTGTCTCTAAAAACTCATAAGATTTTGGCAAAGCATTCAAGCATCAATGCCTTGTCATCATCTTTGATAACCTCCTCAAGATTTTCTAGGTTATCCATAGCTTGATTAAATTCATCAAGTTGCTCATCCAATGACTTATCATCTATCATTTTGAACGTGAGTAATTTTGTTTCATGAATAGCTTGTTTGAAGCAGATTTTGCCAAATAGAGATCCTCCAGCTTTCTTCCATATATCAAGAGCCGACTTCTCCTTTGAAACCTCCCTCAAAACCTTGTCTGCAAGACACAAAGCGATCATACTCCTCGCCTTCTTTTGGATTTCCTTCTTCTTGTCTTGATTGCTTGTAGACGCCTCGGTATCGGATGCAATCAATGCATCATCAAAACCATGCTGAATTAACAAAGCTTCCATCTTAATCCTCCATAATCCGAAATCATTTTTGCCATTGAATTTCTCAATATCCAGCTTGAACGATGCCATGATTCAAGTTCTTGCTTCTCAGACGGCGCCAATTGTTATAAACAATACGTAGTGGGTGAACTAATCAAACCAGATTTCAAGAAATAAGATCGAGAAGACGATGAACAAGAATAAGAAAGAAAAGAACTCACAAGAACACACCAAATTTACGTGGTTCGATCAAGGTGATCTACATCCACGGGGAGAGAGAAGCTAATCCACTAATCAATTAAAGAGATTACAACATACAATGATTCAATTGACCGATTTCTATCTTCCAAATTGAGAAACCCTAGAAATCGCAATCACCTGTGTAAACCGCTAAAACCAAGAAAAACTATCGTAATGCATTGATGATAACCGATTTTAGATTGCCCGTAATTCGACTCGACTCACACCAAGCTAGCTCAATTTCCTAGCTCAAAACCGATTGTCGCCTTCAAAACAGTTAGTTAGTTAATGATACTAACTACCGGTTCATCACTTAATGCACAGACCCGGTTCACGAGGACTTTATCCGGTTTCAAGATGATAAAATCAGTTTAGAGACAAACAAACAAAACTCGAGTCGAACCCCATAAACAAAATCTATCATCAATCATAGCTATTGCATTTGATAACAGATATGATTATGAAAAAGATAGTAAAAAGTAAATGATATTGAATTTTTATTGTGAAAAATAAATGTGTGTGTTCTTGAAAAAAAAATGTATGAGGCTTAAGAGAATGTAAATATTACTATAAGTTAAAATTTTGTTATGTTTGAGCTCAATTTGGGTTTTGGGTTTATTTTTAGACCCAATATGTTAGGAACCTAGTGTTATTATGTATTCTATAGTCTTTTTAATAATCATAATAGTATAAGTTCTCTTTTTTTTTTTTTTACGTAGTTTACACAATGTTAGTGAAAAACGTAAACATATATTTTTATATTTTTTTCATCCGTTATAATACTTACAATATTTACATGCAATTAACTAACATCACCAACTTTAAATTCAATGCTTTTGACAAATTAAAATACTCGAAGTAAACAAAGATTGATTTTATTATATAGTAGAACAAAACATGTATCTTTGATCTTATTATGATCTGATAGGATAATTAAACTTCATTCGTTCGATCATGACCCGAATGCTTGTGGGTCCCTTCTTGTTGGTTTTCGCTCGATCCATTTTCAGGACTAGGGTCGATCAACGGTTCTCTAACATCAAAGCCATGAGTCGTATCTTCATGGCTCATCCTGTTTGTCAGCTCCATATGTGTTGCCGACCTTCTTGGATGACAAGAATCGATATATCAAATAAATTAAATCTTTGAAATAATAATCCTAAAATTAAACAAGATATTCATAATTTAATTTGAGATAATTCACCTATTATTTGGAGTTTCGAATAAAGAGGGACCTCTTAAGACATTCTGGGTTACAGCTGCAATATTGTATATATGGTAGTTTATTGATGGAATGTCGTGAATCACTGGAAGCCCACGGTTTATTGCTGGAAGGGCAAGAACTATTGAAGTCCTATATATAACATGAAATAATAAATAAATAAATTGAATAAGGATAAAAGGTAATATTACAATATATTTTAGTTTGTTGAAATCTTCTTAAACATCAAATAAATACGTACGATCGACATAATTTTTTTAATTACAAATAATAAATCATATGCAACATAAATGCTTAAGTGTTATAATAACAGCTCCCAAAGTATAAATAGATTATGCATGGCTGACATGATTGTACATTAAATTATTAATTAATTGAAATATACTAATATAAATAATATCTCTCCCTCTCTCTCACGCACACACATATATTGTATTAAAATTAATGAACATAAATTAATTATGAAAATTGAGATTTCTAGAACTTGCCTCGAAGTTCTGCCCCCTGATGACCCTGCAATATAGAAAAATATTAGGCATTAGAAAATGTAGGATAAAAAAAGTGTTCTATATCAAAGTATTAGCTAATATGTTAAGTGTGTTTGTGTTTTGAGATGTACTGAAATTATCTCATTAACTAAAGAATTAACATTGTGAAACAAAACTTACGTTTACTTCATCAGTTCTCGGTAAATTATTATCTGATGAATTGTCATCTTCAGAAATATCTAGTACTATCATCCATGGCCTATTTTCAGTTGTGCGATAATTCGGACATCTCATTCTAGCTCGATGGTTGAATTCTCGAGCCAATACAATCTAAAACAACAAAACACAATTAATTTAAAATGTAAATATTAGTAATGAGTTTGACTCCATGTAAATTATAATCTTGAACTTCATAATATTAATATACCCGAACCTCAATAATGTCGAGCTTGTTTATAAAGCTCGATTTTTTGTCACAAAATATTAATATTACGCCCGATTTGCACATAGACTTATGTGTTGAACTCCACATATTAAAAATATTAAATATAAAGTATATAGACTTGTGTGCCGAACTCCACATATAAAAGATATTAAATATAAAGTATAAAATAGTGAGTTTCATATAAATATGCATACCTAAATGAAATAGATGTCCACAAATTAGTTCAGTCTTTCCTCTACTATTATCATTCGAAACAACTTCTAAACAAATGGTGCAAATCACCTCTGAAGTTGGAGAAACCATTTTTATAAATAATTCACACGAAATAGTCCTTCAAGAAAAACAGACAAATCACACAGTAATTTTTTCTCCCTTCAATGATATGAGCAACCCTCAAGAAAATTTTGGTGGAATAGTGTGCATGTGTCACTTCACTATATATAGGCAAGTTAATTGAAAAAATCCCGTCAAAAAAAAAAAAAAAAGTTAATTTAAAAAATATTACATAACGTTATTGTTAAATATATGGAAAGCTCATTATTTAATGACCAGATTTTTTTTTTTTTAATGGTATCTAATAAAATTGAATTTAAAGATGAAAACAATGACAAAATTACTCATAAATATTATTTTCCTTTTATATGAAATGGAAATGTTTACTTATTGCATTCATATATTTGAATTTTGAAAAGGACAAGAATCAGATAAACATTACATAAATAACAATTACTCACAAATGAATTTATATAAATATTTTTTTCCTTTTATATGAAATGGAAATGTGTACTTATTGTATTCATATATTTGAATTTTGAAAAGGATTAGAATTAGATTAACATGACATGAGTATTGTTATCCTGTTATATAATGTGGAAATTTGTATTAATATTGTTATTATCTTATTATATAGGGGTAGTAATTGTAAGGTACAATTTTAGTACCTCTATGACTAATAGATACAATTTTTTTCTAAATTACTAGGAGATACAATTTTTGGTTTGACTTTTCAATTTTGCCCTTTTTACTTTTTTTTGAAGTCATCTTGTCTTTTCACTTGTTTTTGCAAATGTTTTCTTTTTCTTTTTAATTTTCTTCACATTTTTCAATTATCATTTCAAAAATTGTACAACATTAAGAATAAAAAAATCGCACATTACAAAACGCTTGATAGATTCAACATTGAAATTCGTAAATTCAACACATTAGATTCAATCTGTAAGTAAACTAAAGTATTCCTCTAAATTTTTGTTGCACATGTGCGAAGTAAAAATACGCACATTATTACAAAAATCAAGAAAGAAACCCGCAGCAGCGAAACAAGAATAAAAAAGAACTAAATTAAGAAAAATTAAATTAAAGATCAAAACACATCAAACCCGAAATTTTTGTGTTCTTCTTCACCGATAATACAAATTTACAGACATCGATAATACAAATTTACATTACATTGATAATAATATATCCACTAAACAACCATAAAATTTCTACATTGATCAAGAACCGTATTTTTCACAATCTCATAACCAGGATTTCTACATTAAAATCTCTTAATTTACGCACATGTGCAACGTTATTGCACATTTGTAGCTTCATTGCACATGTGCGTAATAAAAATTAAGAAAAACTAAATCAAAGCAAGACAAAAAAAAAAAATGCAGGGACGACTCCATGATCAATCTCGGTTCCACGGTGCCCATTGAACACACTCTACGGTTCATCCATTTAAACAAAAAATTGATATATATAAATGGATTTTAAATCATGCAAGAGTACTATAAAACTTGTTACCAAAAGCTTTGATGGCAAACCCCAACCGCCGTTCTCGGCCGTCGATGAATAACCTTGCGTCGATGAATAACCCGTCGGCGGCCGTTGAGAAAATGGCGAAATTTTGATTTCAGATCTTTCGCGATAATTGGACCGATTTCTTGAAGGAATTAAGGATTACCGCTACCGGATCTTGGAAGCTTTTCCACCGCCTCCGTCGCTCACTTACAAAACAGATCTATTGATCCGCCGATCTCGGGCCTTCATCGCCGGGCGCGTCGCGCCGCCGGTGGCCTCGTGGTGCGTCGCGCCGCGAGTGGTCTCGTGGGGCATGTCGCCGCGCCGGTGGCTCGTGGGTGCGCTGCCGCGCGCACATCATCGTTGGAACAGCCCACAGCCGCCGTTGATCTCGCTTCCGCCACGACATCGTCGATCTTCATCTTCGTTGTCGCGGTGTTCGCCGTCGGGGCGGCCGTCCGCATCGCGATGCTTTCGCCACTATTCTCTTCGTCTTCATTGGGAGCAGAGATTTTTGAAAGAGAAGAGAGAGAGAGTTATTGAGAAGAGAGAATAGTGATTGAGATGAGAGAGAACGTAAACTCGATATATGTACATTTGTTGGGGAGCAAAGAACTTTAAGGGCAAAAAGGGAATTTTAGATGGGGCAATTGTATCTCGTAGTATTAGCTTTTAACATGGTATCTCATAGTAATAAAAATTCCAACATAGTATCTTAGAGTTATAATTCCTATTATATAATGTGGGAAAAGGTATAATTGTGTCCACATTAACCTATGTAGTTAGAGTCAATCCAAATTCCCAAAGAAAATTTATTTACTTGTTGTGTTTTGAAAATCTATTTACTTAAAAAAAAGTGATATAGTAAAATTAAAATTGAAGAGTGTTTAAAAAATATTAAATCAAATTGAAAAAGTGAGTGTTTATAAAAAAAAAATAACACTTTTACTAATATTGGAAATAATTATACTTGATAATAATTTTTATTTTTTTCTTCTCCAAATGAGAATTGTTTTAAGAGAATTCAAAATTAAGTAAAATTTGCTTTGTTAAAATTGATTTTAATTAAGTGCTTAAAAAGTGGTTGCAAATGTTATAGAAATGATTTTTTTCAAACTAAAAATGATTTTCCCTATTGAATTGGGTTTGTAAACACCCATTAATATTATTATATTTATTTATTCAATAATAGTAACTTTATTCTTATAAATTAATATAATAATATTTTATACTGTAATATTAATTTATAAATGTAATAATGTTATCAAATGAATAAAAAATTTGAATTTTAATACGTGCCTAGACGTTGAGGTGATATCCGTCCGATCATGTGCTTACATGTGAATTTCAAGGCAATGATGCAACATTAATAAAATATATTACACATTAAGAAAAAAAACATGTTACAAAAGGATTAATTAAGCTGTTGTAAATATATTATAATTATGGACATTACTTGTTGGAAAAGATATTTAATGGGCCAAGATGCCTAATGGACTTTTAGGATTTACACGTGGCACAATTTTAAACCTTGACTAATGTTAGTCGGGCGACACCACGACTAACCTAAGAAAATTCCCTTTATTATTGTATCGTTATGTACTAAAGAAATATAGTGAAATATCTCACGGCTTGGTTCGCCCCAGACGTAGTCATTCTTGACGAACCGGGTAAATAAATTCTTGTTCTTCTCGTTCTTTATTTCTCGTTCTTTATTTTATAACACGTTATCAAAGACGAGTGCTCTACCAATTATAAATTCCTTCCGACTCTCAAATAAATCCCTTCCAATTAGGAATCCCTTCCGGCTCTCAAATAAATCCTTACGAATTCCTTACGGCTCTCAAACAAATTCCTTCCGGCTCTCAAACAAATTACTATTTTTTAATTATCCTTTCATAAATGATTGATATATGTGTTGATGTTAGTGATGAGTGTTACTCAGAATGTGCCAACATTCCGGTCACAACATCGAATTCGTCCTTCCACTTCCACTAACCCTTAACCCACGAAATGTCTTATTTTTACGGTTTGAGGACTTATGGCGGTTTCGAAGTCATGCGGTTGAAAAAGCAAGAGTGAGGAGTTGAAAAGAACATGGGGAAGTTACAAGGAAGTTACATATTTTCAAGGGAGATGTGGAAGTTATCTTCAAGCACTAAGAGTCCAGATTAGATTATATATATATATATATATATATATATATATATATATATATATATATATATATATATATATATATACACACTGCTATGAAGATTAAAACTTGGAGTTGAGAGAAACACAATCTGCATAGTCTATTGACATAGATTATAGAGTTTATTGTATATTTCTATCTCGATACTTCCGATGGTGAATGTTCCAACATTTCACTCAACATTGGGTCTTTATATGTATTAGTGATAGGTTAGATTGATCATTGTCTAGTCACTATATACGTAGATCCATTCACGGTGTGGCTTATATTTTCTCCGATTGTATCACTTAACAATTACTAGTGATATTTTGCCGGTTGGTAGTATAGACTTATCTATAGTCTATACAAAATTTTGTATCTATCTTGCAAAGTGTTTAAGACTTCCATTGTATATTTCGATTATTTATTTTTGTCTGCGTGTTGTTCTTCGAATGTGCCAACATTCTTGACAACAATCTGCAAAAACACTCACGCATACCTTCAATTGGCACCAGAGCCATTGAACTCGTTATCCCGAGTTTTGATCCCGTGTTTGGTGTGATTTATTGCGATGGAATATCCTATGACATCTCCAATTAGGCCACCAGTTCTTGATGGTACGAATTATGCAATTTGGAAGCCTAAGATGCGCATGTACATCAAATCTATTGATGAACGTGCATGAAGGAGTATTTTAACCGGATGGACTCCACCAACAGCCTGCCCACTCGATAACATCAAGCTCAAATCAAGAGGGAGTTAGAATGGACAAATGATGAGGTGACCACGACCGGCTTCAATTCAAAGGCACTCAATGCGTTATTCACTTCCACGGATGTTTCCATGTTCAAAATAATTTCTAATTGTGTATCTCGCAAAAGATGCATGGGAGAGATTACAAGAATATTGTGAAGGATCCGAGGATGAAGGAAGATGGGACCATATCCTCCTACAATGAAAAGATCACTCGAGATTTCCAATGAATCTCAAGCACTTGGTGAAGCTATATCCAATACAAGGTTAGTACATAAAATCTTAAGAACTGTTCCTAAACGTTTTGATGCTAAGATATGTGCTATTGAGGAAGCTAAAGATATCGATGCTATTACTCAAAATGAGTTGATGAGTATTTTGAAAACGTATGAAATGAATTTTTCTCAAAGAGATAATGAGAAATCAAAAGAAAATTTCTGTTTTCAAAGGAGAAACATCTTCAAGCTTGATAAACAATCTGCTTGTTTATTCGAAATAGATTCGATGAAGATGTTATTGATGATTGTGCCGACAATGCCGATAACATTGCTTTCTTAACAAAGCGGTTTAATGCGTTTTTGAAAAGAGAGCAAATAGACTTAGAAATAATTTGCAAATTAAGAATCAAGATAGAGATCAGGAGGTAGTTCACGCCAATTGCACGATAAAAATAGGAACGTTAATCAACCTAGGCAATTTGATAGAGGTAACAAGATCAAATATGATCAGAATATAGGAAAAATATTAAATGTGATGCATGTTCTGATTTTGGTCATTATGCTAATGAATGTGCCAACACTCTTTTGAGAAAAAGGGTAAATTTCAATGCTACCTTAAGTGGTGAATCGATTGTGAAAATGATTCGATAAAAATGAAGAATATGCTTTTTCTCGCAAGGATTATATATTATGATACTCTTGATGATTTCTTTGGATGATTACGATGTCGAGTCAAATGTGCCAACATTTGAGGAAACATTGGAAGCTCGAGACTTAATTGTTTCTCAAGTTCTTGTGTAGATAAAGAGGTACTTCTAACAATGTTTGCGAATATTGTAAGTCCAGTTATCTAAAGCTTGAAAAGGAGTTGGAATCCACTCGAAAGCCTTGAGGGACATGACTATTGAAGAGTCACATCAAAAGGATTTGGTGATAAAGCTTGAGGTCATACTAACAAGGAAAGATCCGGAGATATGCAACCTCAAAGAACACTCAAAAACACAACACCGAATTTCAAAAGATATTCAGAAAGTTCAGCTAAACTTGATGAGGCACTAACAATTGGAAGCACGAGTAGACATGGTCTTGGTTATGATGGTAATATTACTCAGTTTTAAACAATAATAAACTGTTGTGTTTACAAAACCTTGTTGAACTGAAAAATTGCAAAATGATTACGAAAAGAAGGATGTTTGTCATTATTGTTTCAATGAGGGTCACAAACGACCAAACTTGTTTAAGAATGAGACAGGATAAAAAGTTTTCTAAAATGTCCTTGAAAATGTTGTCACATTCTCGCTCAACATTCGAAACAAACAGTTCAAAAATCTTTTCAAAAATCTGTTCAAAAATCTACTTGGGTGAGAAAGTCAAATCATATGTAATGTTGTTTACACCTCTTTAAAAGCATGTGTTCCGGGACTATGGTATTTTGATAGTGGGTGTTCTAGACACATGACCGGTGAGGAAAGTTATCTCACCGATTATAAAGCATATGATGGTGGAAATGTTACATATGGAGGAGGTTCAAAAGGTAAACTCATTGGAATAGGTACTATGAATGTTCCTAGTTTTCCAAACTTGACAAAAGTCTTACATGTTAAAGGTTTACTTGCAAATTTGATTAGTATTAGTCAATTATGTGATGATGACTTGCATGTAAAGTTTGATAAAAGTTCATGCTATGTGTTAAACAATGATGATAATTGTCTCATGGTTGTGATAGATCTGTTGATAATTGTTATCTAATTGATTCGAATCAAGCATGCTTTAATGTTCAAGTGTTGAGAGTATACTTTGACATCAAAAACTTGGACATGCTCATTATAGGAATATTGTCAAATTATTGAAATTTGATCCGTTAAAGGTCTGCCTAAGTTACAAATACGTATGTCAAATGTGTGTGGATCTGCCAAAGTGGTAAACAAGTCAAAATATCACATGAAATGTTGACACATTGTACTACGAAACATTGCTTGAACTTTTACATATGGATTTAATGGGACCAATGGAGAGAAAGCATTGGTGGTAAGAGATATTCTTTTGTCATAGTAGATGATTATTCAAGGTTTAAATGGATTAAATTTCTTAAGAAAAATTAGATGCTTTTGGAGTATTCAAAATTCTCTATAAACGGTTTAAAAATGTTTGACACTAAGGTAAAAAGAATAAGGTCGATCATGTTAGGGAGTTTGAGAACAGCTTATTCACTAATTTTTGTGAAGATAAATGTATAATTCAATAGTTTTCTTCTCTTAAAACACCTCAACAAAATGGTGTAGCGAAAGGAAAAATAGAACTCTACAAGAGATGACTAGAGTAATGCTTTTATCCAAGAAACTTTCAAAAGGTTTTGGGTTGAAGCTTTGAATCTTGCTTGTCATATATCCAATAGAGTTTATTTAAGACCTAATTCTACTAAAACACCTTATGAGTTTTTGAATAACAAAAAATCTAATCGAAATACTTTCATGTCTATGGTTGTGTTTGCTACATTACGAATGATAGAGACCGGCTACACAAATTTGATTTAAAGAGTGATAAGGGTTTTTTTCTTGGTTATGCTAGAAACAGTAGAGCCTTTAGGATTTATAATCTTAGGACCGACATTGTTCAAGAGTCTATGAATGTTGTTTTTGATGATAATGCAAGTCTTGCAGATAATACCATTGAAGAAGATGTAATCGATCTTATTGAGCAGGATGCAAAGTTCTAATATTTCGAATCGATTGAGAATGTTGCTACAAATGTGCTCACATCGGAAGCAACATCACCTCAACATCCAAATTAGCGAGAACTATGTCTTATCCTCGCTGATACCATCTTCCGTAATTCTCAAAAATCATCCACAAAGAAGCATCATATGCAAACCACAATCAGTGTACAAACAAGAAGAAAATTGAGTTTTGATGCAAGACATGTGGTAAGATCTATACGTATGACATCTATGTGCAACAAGGTGAACTTTGAATGTTTTCATACTCTCAATGAACCTAAAAATATTGATGAAGCAATGAAAGATGAAAATCGGATTAATGCAATGCATGAGGAGTTAAATCAATTTGAAAGGAATGATGTTTGGATACTTGTACCTAGGCACGATAATGTGAATGTAATTGATACCAAATGGATCTTAAAAAACAAAACCGATGAATCTGGTAATGTTGTGAGAAACAAAGCTAGATTAGTTGCTCAAGGCTATACACAAGTAGAAGGAATTGATTTTGATGAGACTTTTACTCTGTTGCTAGAATTGAATCCATAAGACTATTACTTGCTATTGCATGTTAAATTGATATAAAGCGCATCAAATGGATGTCAAGGCCGCATTTCTAAATGGAATTCTTATGGAAGAAGCATATGTGGAACAACCTAAGAGGTTTGAAAATCATGAATTTTCTGATCATATTTATAAACTTAAGAAAGCTTTATATGGTTTAAAGCAAGCACCTAGGGCATGGTATGGTAGATTAACCGATTTTCTTATTGAATTCGGTTTCTATAGAGGTGAAGGTGATAGGACTTTGTTTATAAAATATTCTGAAATGATATTATGATTGCTCAAATATATGTTGATGACATTGTTTTTGGTTCTACATGTGAGAAAATGCTTGAATTATTTGTGCATGAAATGACCACTACCTTTGAAATGTCGATGGTTGGAGACTTGAATTACTTTTTAGGTCTTCAAATTGAACAATGCAAGGATGGTATTTCCTTTTGTCAAAATAAATATGCCAAAAATCTTGTGAAAAGGTTTGGTTTAGACAATGCTAAACACATGAAGACACCTATGGGAGCGACACAAAAATTGTGTAAAGACAGTGTTGGCACAAATGTTGACCCAACATTGTATAGGTCGATGATTGGTAGTCTTTTGTATCGACTCCTAGTAGGCCGGACATCATGTTTAGAGTTTGTTTATGTGCTCGTTATCAAGCTAATCCTAAAGAATCTCACATGAATTCGGTTAAGAGGATACTTAGATATGTGGAGCACATGCGATTATGGAATATGGTATAGCAAAGACACTAATTTTTCTTTGATTGACTATAGTGATGCGAGATTGGGCGGTGGCCGGTAATGATAGAAAAAGCACAAGTGGAGGACGTTTTTATATGGGTAACAATCTTGTTTCTTGGCATAGCGAAAATAAAATTGTGTCTCCCTATCTACGGCTGAATTCGAATACATAGGCATGGGAAATTGTTGTACTCAGCTTCTATGGCTTAAGAAGATGTTCGATGATTACGGTTTGGAGAGCAATATTCTTCTTGTTTATTGTGACAATACAAGTGCAATTAATATATCTAAGAACTTTGCAACATTCTTTAACTAAGCATATAAGTATTAGACACCACTTCATTAGGGACCTTGTAGAAAAAAAAGTTGTAAAGTTGGAATACATTTCTACTGAAAAGCAAATTGCGAGACATTTTTACTAAAATCCTTGATAATGAGAGGTTTTCTTCTCTTAGAAAATCTCTAGGTTTATGCACAATTTAGACATATTATTCTGTGTGTTGTGACAAATGTGCCAACATTTGTAACAACACTAGAACAATTTATTTAAATTTTTCAATGTATTGTAATATTTAATATTTTTGAAATCTCTTGTGTAAATAGTATTAGAATGATTAGTGTGAAAATTGCATTATTATTGTGTGCTTAATTGTCTAAATTTGATATTATTTTCATGTTAATTCACATTTAACTGACCAAATTGCATTTAATTATTTAAGTTCGTGTTTTAAGTGTTAATTTGTAGGTTGAGTTGAACTTTGAGTACAAATTGAGGATAATTTTTTTATTCAAATCAAATGAGCAATTGCATGGGTAGAAAGAGGGCTGAGAGACGAGCTCAATGCAAAAAGAATCAAGTCAATCGGACGTCGCACGCAAAAGATACGGTCGAACGAAGGTGAGACGGGCGAAAAACACCCACAATCGCATACACCCATTGAATCAGCGAATACACCCACAACCCATCCACCCAACACACCCACCATTTTGATGAGTTCACCCACCATCTTCCACACTCAATCAGCGCCATTCGCGATCTTCCACAAATCTGCAGAAATCAATCAACCACCAAATCCTCTCACCACAACCATTTTCCGACAACCACAATCCGTCGTCACTCAAACACCACGCCGCCGCACATCAGCCCAACCACCACCATCACCGCCGTTTCACCCTCACCGATTCACCAGCAGATCCAAAACCGATGCAGCCACCGCCGAGTCGTCACCAGTGCGCCGCCGTCGCGGTGCTGCACCGAGATCGATGAAGCCCTCAGCACCGCCGGCGACGCGACCCAGCACCATTCCGGCATTCCCGTCACAGCTTCATCGCCGTTCCAGATCTGCAGCAACCGAGGCGTTCTTTGTTCGAACCGAGGCGTAATTCCTTCACTCGACCCGAGTCCACACCCAACCGAGTCGAGGCATGTCGAGGCAAGTCGAGGCAAACGTTGAGGAACAGTGTCTCAACGTAGAAATCAACTCGGTCCGAGTTGGAATTCTTACCTGAGCCGAGTTGAAGACGTACAGTGCAGATGAAATCTTTTTCCAATTTCTCATATTTTTGGGGCCTTTTTGCAATTTATTAAAATTAACTCCTAACCCCACTATAAATACTTCATTCTCATATTATTCCAAAGGGGGATTCCACACATCATTAGAAACACACAATACACATTAGATTAGGATTCCCATAGAATTAGATAGAAATTCCCACACACTCCTCACTTTTACACACACTTAGCCTAGATTAGTTAATTGCCTTTAAATTTCCATAGATTAGAATTTAATTTGCATTGCCCAATAGTTATCTAGCTTAGATATTTAGTTTTCTTCATTGTAATTTCAATTTCAAGCAAGGATTGAAGGATTTTGTATGCATTGCAAATTTATTTCAAGTTTTGAAGAATTCAAGGTGTTATCTCTCTCATCTTACTTTTATTACATTGCAATTGGTAAGGGTTTCTTAATTTCACTCTTGATTGCCATGGATTTTATTGAATTGATGATGATTGGCTAAATTTCCTTAGTGCTTGGGTGTGAGGATCTTTGATGATTTGATTATGGTGATGATTTGATTGGATTTTCCTTTTGTGTGAGAGATTGATTATCCTTATGTGATTTGTATGTGTTGATTGCTAATCTATGATTTGATCCTTTGTTGCTTGATTAATTATCGCATGGAGGCGTGGGTAATTAAATCGGTGCTTAGGTGTTAGGATTAGAGGTGTGATCAATGTCAATATTGGGTTAACTCAAGGAGACTTGGTTAATTTCATTAGAACCGGCATAAGGGCACGTAATTGCTTGATTTATAATTGGGTAATTAGTGAAGGGGCTTAGAGTGTCGTCTTTAAGACAATCTACGTGCTTATTGTGTGCTCTTCCTAGGCTTATCCAAGACGGTTGAGTGCTTCATACGTGATTGACCCTATCATTCTCTTGCATGTGGATTTTCCAATCTTGTTTGATCCGTAGTTGATGATTCTTTGGTGAATTGCACCCGAGCACTCGCTTTCTCCTTGGTATTTGTCTTGTGTTATTTGCTTTCTAGTTAATTGCTTTATAGTTGCTAGTTTAGTTATTTGTTCTTGCTTGTTTGTTGGTTTTATTTGTTGATTTTAGTTATTGCATAATCCCGTGCTTGACTCGAGTAATTCCGCGAAGCTTGTAGCTCTAGGGATCCTTGCTCTCCTAATTCTCGTGGGTTCGATATCTTGATTGGTCGAAATTATTTGCTACGATAAAATGGCGACAATCATAGAACCCGTGATTAATATAAATTATCTGGACACACTTCTCTCAAATGCAATTAAATAAACTCACAATTAGATGTTATGTCCAGCTGAGTAACTATGGGACACGGAGTTGACTACTACGATGTACTCTTTTCAAAAGGTGACTTGAAATGCATCAATATATTCACAATCCATTGAGTAATTATGGGACACGGAGTCGACAACTACGATGATCTCTTACAAAAAAATGAATCAATGTGAATAAGTGAGAAAAGCAAAATATAGTGCAACACAAATGAATTTATTTCATGTAAAAGCGTGTTGAGAAGTGTGTGTGCCGACATTCAAGATATAACATTACGGTTCTTATATGTATATTTACCTCTACGAGTTTGAAAATTTTCGAATATTATTTTATGAAGATTTATTTATTTTAAATTGTTTCCAAAGAATATTATATAGTCTAAATTAATTTTATTGTGCGCTTATTTTATCTAGATTAAGCGGTTTTTAGCATGTCTTTGAAATAAACTTCCAACATTCGGTAATGCCCTATTTCTTAGGGATGTGTTTAAATTTTATTCGATTAACTCGATGTGTTCACAACTTATATGATCTTTCTCTTCCCTATTTAAGGTCCTTAGTGTTCAAAGTGTGTTCTATACCTTATATCATAGTTTCAAATTTTAGCACAAGTGTTTAAAGGTATTATTGATTATACTTCTTAGTATTATTTTTCAATCACCACTTATTATTCAAATTGATTATTTAATTAATATAATTTTAATAGTGCTTGCGAGTTATTAAATTATCATGGCTAATCAAAAGGGCTCTTCACCTTCACATTCAAAACACTCAACCTCTCCTGTTACTTCATCTTATTCATGAAACCTTCGACTCCCTAGCTACAATGGCTGCAGAAAATATTTCTCGGCGGTGTTGGCGCACCGATCCCGACATCACCCGCATCAATTAGGGTTGGGTTGATGGATGTGCCATTATCGCCAACCCACACCGAGAATCCGTCGAGCAACCATCGAGACTCCGATTTTGGGCGGAACGCCACAAAATCAAGATGGCGGCGGCTAGCGAAGCCCCCGTTCTCGAAACTTACCCTATGACGGTTGAGCTAGCTGAAGGAGCCACTTACGATCAAATCGTCTACGCGTTCAAAACCCTCACTAAGGACGATTTACCCCGTTGTCAAGGTCGGCGACGTGGAGATAGATTTCCAACAATACAAACACCTCATGTTTACACCACCTCACCACCACGAGATGCTCCAATGGATGACCCATCAATCGATTCGATCGACACTTGGTGAGCTTACTACGCGCTTCGAAACTATTCGCCAAAAGGCGTCGAGCTCCGGGGGACGTGGTCAAAAGCGTCGTTCTTACGAACAATGGGTAGAAGGATTACTCGGAAAAGGAAAGAAACAGAAACACGATGATGGTGTTGCTTCAAACCAATTCAAGTGTTCGACTCGACTCTTCCGAAGAGGAAATGAGAGAAGCAAGTCTAGAGAAAGAAACCAACGATCAAGCCTCTGTTCCAGTTGCTCGGCCCGAGGGTGAGTGCGAGGATTCTCAAATAAATCAAACATTGACGGAAATGGCTGCTCGTTTGGAAAGGAGGAGCAAAAGCACAATGAACCGCAAGATGTGTCGAAAGATGGTGGCACACCCATGGACACATCATCCTTTGAGTCTGAGTCCTCGTCATCGGAAGCTAGTAAGGCAAAATCGATGAGGTACATACCGATTCCTCTCTGCATATGTCCTCTTCTCGATTGATGATAGTTATCATGGTGTTGATAGTGATAAATTTAGGACTTTGAGAACTAGACTAATTGTGGGAGAAAGGATAATAAAGATGGATGACTTCATTTCTATGAATATGGTTGGTTATCTTGAACAAAGGTTTTTACTGTTTGCACTTCAATTTGTCACTCCTTATCCGATTGATTGGGTATATAAATTTTATGTCAACTTGAAGGATAGTACTTCTAGGGTTAATTCTAAGAACCTTGGAAAGGTCAAATTTAGGGAAAGATGATTGAAGTTACTCCCGCTACGATTAATTGCTTTTCTTAGGACTAGGGATGATGAAGATCCTCGATTGATGAAGTGATAAGTGTGATCACTGGAGGGAGACAAACAAAGGTGGAGGTATAGGATGAACTCCTCGATTCTCACTAGTTTGTATAGTGTCCCGCACAAGTTGATTGTGTACAATTGGCTACCCTCATCCAACACCACTACCCTTACATCTCGAACAAGTTCGTACTCATGTACAAAATTGGTCACTTGCAAAGATTCAACCTAGGGAAGACAATCTTTGAAAATATGATGACCTATTCGGGAAGGTTGAAGGATAAAGGATCACGCCATATCCCACCTTAATATTTATGATGATCTCGGCTCTCGGATTTGAGAGGGAAAATTAAAAAATAATCACCATTTGCTCGAGTTTAGGGATCTCACATGTACCGAGAAGTGGACCTCATGTGATTGATCCGCCTTACGAGATCCAAATGCTCCCGAAGTTGAAGTTCTCGCTAATCACCACCGATGTGTCGAGAGATGTTGGCACACACGCCGCCAACATACCGCATTTACACCACAATTTATCCGCGATCAAATTGCTATGACAGATAATTCGATTACTAATGCCAAGTGTCTCGTTGAGCAATCTTGAGATGCACAAAAGGATCTAGGAAACGCTCCTTTCTACCGTCACAGGGGGAGTGGGACTTTGCACGAATGCACCGAATGCCGATGATGGTGATGGATCTCACGATGCCGTGGATGGAGGACGGGTTGTTCTTGATGCTACCGATGGTGGACCGGATGCAAATATCTCTAGAGCCGGGACAAGTACAGCCTCCCGATGCTGAAATGAGAACAGATACCTAGAATGTGCGGATAATGTGCCCACAATTCCTACCAACAATGCTGATGGACCCAACAGTTCAAACATGGATGTTGATGCTTTGAGAAGATAGATGCGATGATTGGGATGATGAAGATCTCGGTGTCGTATGATGATTTGTGTAATTGGGGACATTGATGATCCGAACAAGGGGAGCTTTCAAAGAATGGAGAAGCTTGAAGAAAGGGGGAGTTCGTGCGGACTCATCAAGATGCAACTATTAAACTAAATGCCCCAATCCTCTCCTAATATTCATCTATAAGCTTTATCTGCTTTTTGTAAAGACTCAAGTTATATTTTATTTTTATGTTTATGTTTTGAACTTATAATTTTTTAGGTTTGTTTTTGAACTTATTATTAGTTTGGTATTAAGTTAAGTTTTGTTTTGGTTAAGTCCTTGTTGATAGGCTTAAAAGCCAACACTCACCCTTCAAGTGTAAATGGATCGTGTAGCTAGTAAGTTACCGTTTAAATTATCAAACCTCGAAAATCAAGTGTGAGATATCCCTAAATTTAATAATTTAATTGCAATTGTAGCACAAGCAATTTAATAGGATGGATTAGATTTAAGCTACGATTAATTAAATCAAATAACTAAATTACTAATAACGAAATTCAATCAATAATAAAGACGTGCTCGGTGCTTATCAACAAATGGGTATCAATTACGCAACGAATTCAAATGAGTATTTGTCAGTCAATCAATTAATAAGAGCAATCTTTATCACAAGCAATAATCCCAGACTTGGTAAGCCCAGGAACTATGCTACATTAAACGCACGAAAGATTGAAAGGACTAAGTCACTCTTTCCTCCCGGGCAAGAACACGAGTCAATAGGTTACCCTAGCGTGACTCCCCTTCGATACTAAGGCACCTTACCTATGGTCTCTTCACTAATCACTCGACTACTAATCTAAGTAATTAATGTGGAATTAATGTATTTCTAATGGTATTAATCAAGTCTCCTTGCATTAAACCAATATTAACTCTAATTTCCTAATTAATTCCCTCGCCCAATTTAGTTATCAAAATACTTAGTCTCCTTGCGATAATTAAACAACTATGCATGGAATTAGAAATTAATTAACAATAGATCAATCAACCCTCATTAATCCAATTAATTAATCAACAATCAAAATAACTCATAAGAATTTCTCACTAATCAATCACCCATAAGTATCAAAACACCCTAGCACTATGAATTTAGTCTAGCATAATTGAAGAAATTAAATCCATGAAATTAATTGAATAAACGAGAGTCATAACAAGAAATTGAATTAATAAGACCTGAAATTAAAAGTAGAATATCACCTAGATGGCGTCCAATCATAAAGAAATCATCCGTTGATCGTCTAAATTGAAGAATAAAATGAATCCCTAATTATGTGTGTGTGAAAAGTGTGTAATAGTGTGTGTAAGAATTAAATCCTAATTTTCCTCTCTAATTTCCTGCTAATTTCTGCGCTAAAAATCCCCTTCAAAAATCTGAGTATGGGATATATATAGTGGGGCTAGGATTAAGTTTCAAAATATTGCAATTTGGGCCCTGAAAATATGAGAAATTCAAGAAATTAAAACTGCTGCAAATCTGCGTGGGGCTGTGAATGGAGGCGACGAATCGGCGGCGGCCTGGAGATGCGACGACGATGATTGCAGCGCGGCGTTGACGGGTTATGCGGCGGTGAAGCTCTGGTGCGGGCTTGGTTGAATCGCGGTGGTGAGCGAGTCGCAACAATCGGTTGCTGGGTCGTCGCCGGAACTGGTTGGCGACGGTGGAGGAGTGGATGGCTTGTCGGCGGTGGTTTTGAGGTTGTTGGTGGTTGAATTGCAGATCTGGTAATTTGGGGTTGCGCTGGTGCGCGAAAATCTGATGAAGACGAAGTAGGTGTGCTAATTAAATTCGTGGGTGTAGTGAGTGGGTGCACTCAACAATCTGGTGGGTGCATGCATCTGTTTTGCCTACCACAACTTCATTCGATCATATTTTCTTCATACGAGCTCCGTTTGACCTCATTCTTTTTGCGTTATGATCGTCTCTCGACCCTCTTTCTACTCATGCAATTGCCCAATTGAATTGAATATAATAACTGACCTCAATTTGCATTCAAAGTTGCCTCAAAACTGCAATTTAAACTCACAATATTATATCAAACAATTAAATGCAATTTGACCAAATAATAGTAAATTAACATGAAAATCATATCAATTTGAGACAATTAAGCACACAATTATCATGCAGAATTCACCCTAATCACTTGTTACTATGCTCCGATTTTATTTTGGTGAAGTCTAGTATTTGTTAATGTTCATATTTCGTGTTACTCCTATTTTATTATTTATGTCTTTGTGTTATGTTCTTTGTTTAGGTTTCTTATAGTTTTTGTCTAAAGCTCTGTTTTATTTTGTTTATGTTAGTTTCTATGTTATTGTTTTATGTTTGCTCTAATTTTATTTTTATTATGTGTTAAATCTATGTTATATTCGTATTATATGTTTAAGTGTTATTCGTTTTGGCTAAGTAATGAGATGTCAATTACTTGATATTGATTTACTTATCTCTATCAGGTACACATCTCCTTTCAATGGTACAATATCGTGTGTGTTCTAGTAGAAAGGCCGAATTGGGGGGAGATTGTTGATGTTAGTGACAAGTGTTCCTCGTAATGTGCCAACATTCCGGTCACAATATTAGAATTCGCCCTTCCACTTCCACTAACCCTTAACCCACGAAATGTCTTGTTCAATGTCTTGTGCTGTGACATGGGAGTAAGTCGAGGGATGATGCTCGCACAATGATGCAGCAGTGTCCCGGTTCGGCCGAGCATAATACCAAGCAAGCCGCTCGCCCGTACCATGCGAGGAGAGCTACCCCACGAAGGGTTCCGCGAAGACCGAGGAGCGACTAGCCGGAGACAAGATCTCCCCAAAGAGGAAAAGAATCGGGCAGACCGCGGTCGAGAAGATGTCATGTCCAAAAAGGAAAAGATCTCGCCGCCAAGAGGGATCCCAGCAGCTTAAGCCACGTGGAGGCCCCGAGAGGGTTAGAAGTCTCGATCCTCCGTGCGGTACCTTGATAGGCGCATTTAATTTTGTACCATTACATTAAATGCACCCGATTCCACGGGATTTGGGAACCGCCAATTGGCATGTATAAATAAGACTCGCATGGCACAATAATATGAATCGAAAAACATCCAACCTTAAGCCTCGGATGACCCTCCCAAAGAAACCTCTTTGTATTTCTGCTTTACGCATTTATATCTCTTATCATTGTTCATCAATACCCTCATATTAACCGCCAATCATTAGCATTCAATGTACTTTAATCCAAGCTACTAAACAAAGCCGATTAAACACCCAAATACCCGATTATTGGGTGGCTTAATCAAGTAACAACAATTGGCGCCGTCTGTGGGAAACGCTGGATAATAAAAGCCACTCCCAATCGATATTTCTTCTGCTTTCAAGGAAACGCCATAACTAACTAAATGAGCCACAAGTGCACGTAAGCCCCGATGGTGAAGAGCAAGCAGGGCAAAACAGCCCGATCCGCAACATTGATGACCAAATTCCTCTACCCCTCCAAGAGTACCAGACTCCAGAGCAAGTGAGCAGAGCCATCCAACAGCTCCAAGCCCGAGCCCGTGAGCTTGAATCTCGAGCACGACCCATTGCTGTTCCCGCCGAAGGCCCGTCGAGGCCTCAAAAGGGGAAGAGGAAGACTGTGACCAAGAGGCCGAGAGCCAGTGACCGATCGGGGTGCGCCACCGAACAGTCGGTGTTTGATCGCCTGGGCTCCCAAGCCCGAAGGCTCGATTTCGACGAGCGGCCCCAGTGTCTCCTCCGAGGGAGGCTGTCCACCGCAGCCCACAATGTGCCCAGAGCGCGGTGGTGGCAAGGTCAAGGGTCCCGATCCTCGATCGCATCGGACCCAACGTGGCTCATCGAGCCCTCTCCCCAGGCCTGCACCGGCCGTAGTCGCCTCCAGCCGAAAGCCGGACCTCATAGAGGGCCGTGTGGACGCCCGCGAGGAATCCCCAAGAGGACTACCGTTAACCAGCCTCTCTCTATGGCCATTGAGATGGCGGAGGTCCGTACCAAGATTTTGCCTCCGCAACCGCCTGTATGAGGGAAAGATCGACCAGAGGTCCATCTCGAAGTACATCACTTACATGACCGGGAGGGGAATCGGATGCCACAAAGTATCGTTTATTTTCGCTGATGTCGGGCGAGCTAGCCCACAAATGGTACACCTCTATCCCCGTTCGCACGATCGGCGATTTCTCCACCTCGGCCAACAATTTGTCTCCTATTTCGCCTCAAAATTGCTCGCCGGCAGGCAGAGGCTCATGGCCATCAGCAAAGTGGAGAAGGAATCCAACGAGGAGTACCTCGATAGGCCGGATGAAGTGCTCCTCACGGTGAGCCCGTTGGTGACGAGCCGCAGCCTTCACGCAATGATGAGCGGCTCAGCGAGACTCACACATGTTCCGTCACATGACCAAGTAGTACCCGTCTTCTTACGCCGAATTCAGGCGGCGAGCGGGCGACCTGATTACAGTGCAAAAGCTCCTCGCCCAACGCCTGGCGAAGTCAAGACACCCGTCGCCGAGGCAAATGACGTAGCTCCACCCGCAAAGAGACCCCATCACGCCAAGAGACGAGATCAAGCCAAAGTTCAAGGGACTTTCAAAAGTTTCGAGGGGTTGAGGTCGTGGACAAACCGAAGTGCTCGCCCGCCTTTGTGTTCAATGTGATGAAGGGAGAAGGGGTATTCACCCCGCCTAAGCCCTCAAGAGCAATCTTGTGAGGAAGGCCTCAAACAAATTCTCGCGCCTTTCACGACGGCCCGGCACAATACGAGCAAATGCAGGATCTTCTTCGGCACTGTGGAGGCTATACGAGGAAGGTAAGTTGGGAGAGTATGTCAAGAAGCCGGCCCCGCACCCGAGGCATGACGGGAGGAGCGGGCCTCCTCGCAAGAACAGAGAGGAGGAACACGGGCAGCAGCCGTGGTCGCCGCCGAGGTGGACGCAGGTACAAGAATGATGACATTCCCCACCGAACCAGGGGGATGTGTCCAAATGATCCAGCCAGAGGGAGTAGCACGGGCGGATCGACTCCCATCCTCGCCATGTCAAACAGAAGCGGAAGGCCGAACTCCGCACTATCGACAACATCCACGTCGCCGCACCTCCCCGAGCCAACGATTTCAAAATCCGCCACCATCGCCTTCTCCAACGCCGATCGTGAGGGCCTCTTTTTCCCAAAGAATGAGGCCTTGGTCATCTCGACCAAAATTCAGGGATGACCGTGGAAAGGATCCCGATTGACAACGGCTGCTATCGCAACATAATCTTCAAGTCCGCCTGGATCGACGATGGGCAACTCCGACCAAGTTCATCAAGCCATACGATTTGCGGTTGAAGGGCTTCGGGACACAACAGTGATCCCCTATGGAAAAATCAAGTCGTCTATGGAGCTCGCGGACTTCCGAAACGAGAAACTTAGTATCACTAGGCCATTAGAATTTGTAATCGTCGACCACCCAAATATCTATAACTAGATGAGTCCTCACAGACATGGATTTTCATAAAAATCAATTAATATTATAATATATTATGTATGCATAAATTAATTTGTCCATTGTGAAATAATATAATTATATTATATAATAAATATATTCAAATAAAATATATGTATAAAATTATAAGTTATTCTTTTATTAATGCACGACCTTTAATTTCAATCTCAATTTAATTATGATTTACGTCAATTCTATAATAGTTTCAAATCCATGTGATTATATTTCTTTTAATTAGACTCAATATTATTTTTAAAATTTCATTAATCATTTAATATATTTAATTACATATTTGAAATTTTCATGATTTTCTAAATGAAAAAATCATCAAATATAGTGAGACGTTAAAATAAATATAAAAAAATTTACATAATTTGAATATTTTATAATTTAATTAATAAATTTAGTAATAATAAAATAAATATACTTAATTTACTTGTTTTTATTACTAACAAAAATTCTAATATACTTTAGATTTAAGATAAATATAATAGATATTTAATATTTATAAATTGGCTTAGTTGGTAAAAATATTAATAGTGTCATTTATGAGGTGTAAGGTTCATATCTATGTGGATGTATTTTTTTAAATAGATTTTATAGAGCCACATAGATGACACATAAGTTTTATACACATATGCTCAAGTAAGTTATTTTTAGGATGACATATAAGACAAATTAATGTGGGTTTGACACATAAGCCAAATGAATGTGAGTTTGACACATCATCAAAATCAAACTCTCTATTAGTATAATAGGGATGGCTTTCTCGGTCTACCTTTTCTTGAAACGTTTGAGGCGGTTGCCTCCTCCTACTTTTATTGTATCAAATTCCCCACCCCCGAGGGAAGTTGACATCAGAAAGGCAATCAAAAAATGGCAAAGAAGTGTTTGAACTACTCTGGTCTTGACTTTCTTTCCGCACATTTATTTGATCTCGCAATGTAATACTTTAACGAGGGGGACAACATGGGCGCAATTGCGCAGCAGGACATGCTCGCTAGCTCCTCCTCGGGACATCCCGCTTGTGCATGCGAGGATTTGGAACCAAGACTTGGTTTCGAACCCGCAACCATAGACACTGGATCCAAGGGGCAATACCCACGATCCCCAAGGCCTCAAGCGGATCGCTCCGATTGAAGAGCTAGAGCGTGTTCCCGTTGACCCATCTCGCCCGAGCTCGAGGTCACCATAGGGGCGAAAGTCCCCGCCGATATAAGGGATGACCTCATCAAGTTTCTCCAAGAGAATGTGAGTGTATTCGCGTGGTCGCATCAAGACATGGTCGGGATCGATCCAAAGCACGCTTGCCATCATCTCAAGATCGATCCATCGCGACGACCAGCCTCGCAGTAAAAGGAGGAAGTTTGGCCCGAAAAATACGCTTCTCGCCGAGGAGGTCAAGAAACTCTGGACAACAAACCGATCGAGTTCACCGAAGACGAGCCCCAATGGGTTGCCAATGCGGTTCTCGTCAAAAAGGCAAACAACGCGTGAGGCCGTGGTATCGATTTTACCGACCTCAACGCAGCTCGCCCGAAAGATCACTTCCCAATGCCGCACATTGACCACCTCGCCGACAAAGACCGCAGGCACGAGATGATGTCGTTCATGGACGCTGCCATGGATACCACCAAATCCCTATGGCGGTGGAAGACATCAAACACACTTCTTTCCTCACTGGAGAAGAACATTTATTCTTGGGCGAGGATGCCTTTCGGCCTCAAGAATCACGGTGCAACTTATCAAAGGTTAGTGAATACCATGTTTGCTGACCAGATTGGGAAAACTATGGAAGTATACATTGACAACATAGTTGTCAAAAGCCCGAGAAAGGAAGATCATCTAAGAGACCTCAAGGAAACCTTTTCTATCCTTGAGAAATACAACATGAAGCTCAACCCAAAGAAGTGCACTTTGGGGTGGGATCGAGAAAATTCCTTGGCCACATTGCCAGCCAGAGGGGCATAGAGGCCAACCCGGCTCAAATCAAAGCTATCCTCGACATGGAGGAACCAAAATCGGTGAAGCAGTCCAGAGATCGACCGGTGTCTCGCGGCCCTTAGTCGTTTCATCTCACGATTGGGCGACAAGAGCAAGCCCTTCTTCGCAGCAATAAAAAAGCGTAAATTCTCCCGAACAAAGAAAGCCAGCTCGCGTTCAAGGAACTCAAAGAGTATTTAAGTAATCCTTAGATCCTCGCCAAGCCGATCCTGGGGAAACTCTCCTTTTATATCTCGCAGCCTCCGAAACAAATGATAAGCGTTGTCCTTGTGCGAGCAGAGGGACGGCAACATCTCCCCATCTACTACATTAGCCAAGTGCTACATAACGTCGAGCTCAGATATTCGCCACTCGAGAAGCTCGCAGACGCTACTGGTCATGGCCGCAAGAAAATTTCGAGCATATTTCTTCGACCACCAGATTCAAGTACTCACAACCATGCCACTTGGCAGGTACTCCACCGTCCAGACACTAGTGGGCGACTCCTAAAGTGGGCCCTAGAACTCACCCAAGACAAAGCATCTCATACGCTCCGCGCACCGCGATCAAAGGGCAAGCGCCGGCAGACTTCGTGGCGGAGCTTACCTTCCCACCCAACCCTACGAATCTCAAGATTCCCCCATGGAGACTCTACATCGGACCGGAGGGCCAGTGTTTTACAAATGCGATAAGGTTTGATTTCCGGCAACGAACAATGAAGCCGAGTACGAAGCTCCTGGTCCGCGGCCTCGAACTCGCAAAGGCCATAGGAGTTCGAAACCTCCATATCTTCATGGACTCTCTCACGGTCGTAAATCAAATGAAGGGTGAATACTAAGCCGGGGTGAACAAATGATGAAGTACCACGAGCTCGTCATCACCCTTTGCGAGCAACTTCACTAAGTGTTCATCGAACAAATCCCCGCGAGCACAACTCGCAGGCGGACGCCCTATCCAAGCTCGCAACATCGGAGGGCGCCGCGACATGTCTAATATCGTCCTAACGAAGCTTACCCGCCTCAATCACCGAGAATCTAGTGGCCACCGTCACCGAGCGTAAAGAAAGCTGGATGACTCCCATCTTCAAGTATCTCGACTGGGAGCCGCCAGAGGACAGACCGAAGCTCGCCGCATTCAGCCTCCGAGCCGCGAGATTCTTGATCTTGGACGGCCAGCTATACAAACGAAGCTTCACCCTACCCTTCTTGAAATGCATCACTCCCGAGGAGGGTCACATCATTCTTGCGGAGATCCACAACGGCGTGTGCGGAAACCACGCCGGCGACCAATCTCTCGGTCTACGTAACGATGCGACAAGGATACTTGGCCCACTTTAAGGAAAGACGTGATCGCCTATGCCGAGTAAGTGTCACCGGTGCCAAGTCATGGCACCAAACATCAAACTCTCGCCTAAAAATCTCAAATCCATATTTAGCCCGTGGTCATTCGCACGGTGGGGGATCGACTTGATTGGTCCTTCGCCAACGGCCCCGGGCGGATGCAAATTTGTTGTGGTCGCCGCCGACTATTTCACCAAGTGGGCGGAAGCAGAGCCCTCAATAAGATCAACCAAGTGGCCATCATCGATTCATCCGGAAGAATATCATATGCAGATTCGGGCTTCCACGTGCAATCGTATTCGACAATGGGAAACAGGATTCGGACGGCCTCGTTATCACGAGAATTTTGCGAGCATTGGAAAATAAAGAGGTTGTTCGCAACACCCTATCACCCTGCACCAACGGCCAGGTCGAAGCGGTCAACAAAATCCTCAATCACACCACGAAGGGCAAGCTTAAGGACAAGAAGGGGAAGTGGGCCCAGAACTCCCGATATTCTCTCGGGCTTACAGGACAACAACGAGAAACTCCACAGAGAGACACCTTTTGCTCTCACCTACGGCACCGAGGCGGTCATCCCATCCGAGGTCTCGTTACCCACCTATCGAACCTCTCAAACTCTCAATGAGGAGAACGAGGCCGCAAGAAGACTTGACCTTGACACGTTAGAAGAACGTCGCCAGCATCTGCTCACGTAAACGCCGCCTACAAGCGAAGTTCGGAGAGGTACTACAATACAAAAGTCAAACTCCGACGATTCTCAAAAGGCGATTTGGTTCTTAAGAAGTCCCATGGCCCGAGCACCGGGTATTTGGCCCGAATCGGGAGGGCCAATTCAGGTATCCGAGTGGCTACCGGTGGGGCATACGAGCTAGAGCACCCCGATGGCACTCCGGACCAATACCCCCGGAACGCCACCACCTCAAGAAATACTACCAAGAACTCGGGCCACTTGTAAGCCATATCCGAACCTCTTCGCATGTAATAGATTGTATCGTGGGTTTTTTGAATTTAATAAAATTACCGCTTTCTTGCGAAGTCGTTCAGTTTCTTAAAAGTAAGTGAGCCACGAAAATCTTTAAGACTCGCGACGACTCACACTCTCACCGAGCACCACAAGCCTCGCCGTGTGGCCTAGGCCCACGCGAGCACCAAAAAGCCTCCCGACGAGGCTCGAGCCTCGCAGGAGCATAAAATTCTACACAGTGGTTATACCCACGGTAGCACAAAGACTAGCGTGAGAAGAATGGCCTCACCGCGAGCACCAAAGTCTCGTGGCCGGGCCTAAGCCCTCACGAGCAACAAAAGTCTCCCGTCGCGGCCTTTGCCCGGTGAGCATTAAAGTCTACACAGGGATTACACCCACAGAGCATAAAGACTCGCACGAGAAGAATGGCCTCGCCGCGAGCACGAAAGTCTCACGATGCGGCCTAAGCCCACGCCAAGAATGTCTTACGGCTGCACGACGATGTCCGTTTGCAAAGCCTTACGGTCAACGATACCGTCCCGTTTGACACCTAAAGCCTCGCGCGAGAAGAATGGCCTCGCCCGCGAGCACAAAGACTCCCGGCGAGCATAACCTCCCGGCGAGCACGAAAGATTCTTGGTCGAAATTCCCAACGAGCACCAAAGACTCCCGGCGAGCACAACCTCCCGGCGAGCATTTTTCCTTGTACATTTCAAGATATTTAAACATGTTACATTGTTTGACGCTCGAATGGTTACTTCGCAGTCGCGAGAACCGATCGTTACAACACGAGAATATAAAGTTGCAGAAATAAAGTGCTGAAGCTAAAGGCGCGAGCAACGGATAAAAGAGAATTTTTTCATTTCATAATTGAGGCGGCCTACGGCCGAAGTACAAAAGTTCTAAACCCTAAACCCTAAACCAAAAGTAAAAGAAGAATTACAACGGCAATGGGGAATTCAAGATATCCCTTGGAGTTCAAGGTATTCATTATACAGGAAAGATCAAGGCCGTGGCGGGAACGAGAGTTCAAGGTACGGAACGAGAGTTTAAAGTATTGATCAACTCTGCTCAGTGCTCGCCACCTCGCTCTCCGCCGGAACTCCAGTCGTCACTCCAACCACCGGATCCTCGCCGCCCACCGCCTCGCGCCCGCCCCTACCTCGCCCCCGCCTCGTCTTCGTCCTCGCAGGAGGATCGCAGCGTGTCCCGGTAGGGGAACCAAGAGAGGTCCACGCCATGGACAGTCGCTGTGTCCTTGAAAGGGAAGTCCAGGGTTTCGGGACGGCATGCTCGGGGTCGAGGACATAGGCCTTGAGTGACCTCTCCGTGGGGCGGAATCCATCTTCGCCTTCTTGGTCGCGGATGGCGTCGGCGTAGGCAAGGAAGTATGCGATGTCACCCATGACATCCGCATCCTTGAGGGGGTCGGTGCAGTAGTCTCGGAGCTCGATCTCCGCCGACTCGGCCCTCCTCGCGTCCGCCTTAGCCTGGGCGATCGCCTCCTCGGTGATTGGAGTGAATTGATGCATGTTTTAGGGCCTATTTTAGTGCAAAAAGTGAGCTAAAGTGTGATTTTTGTGCCTAAATGTGAAAAGTAGCACTCTTTTGCCTAAAAGTATTACTTTGTGAGATTTTGATGTTTTTCGCCCGCTTTGCGGGTAAATCGGTGGAATTTTGCCAAACCGAGAGTACCGGTATTCTTAGAGTGAAAAGACGAACATACGGGACGAAACGGGGTCGGGCCCGAAGCCCTTCTCGATAAAAATTCCCTGGTCTCGAGCACAGTCGAGGGTGCACAGACCTCGACTCGAGGTTCATCTTTGGAGGGAAAAATTTTCAAAAGTCGGCGAGCTCGACTCGAGGGAGGAGCCTCGAGTCGAGGGATGAGAAATTTGCGGGATCCTCGACTGAGGGCTGAGCCTCGACTCGAGGCGGCGATAATTTGAAGAAACGTGTTAGCGACTCTTAGGCCTCGACTCGAGGGCACGAAGCTCGACTAGAGGAGTGCCCAAACCGAAAATTCAGTTTTAAAGCCATTTGAAGCCAAAACAGAGGCATATCTTAATTCTAGCGGTTTAGAGCGGTTTCTAGGAGTTTCTTTGGGCGAATTTTGCATTTTGTAGCTTGAATTCACTTGTAATTGCCATAGATTGTTAGAATTAGATTAGATTCTACATTTAGTCCACTAGATTAGTAGTTTGATTGATTGTAATTGAAGATTGCAGTGTGATTGGGAGAATTGAAGTTGGATTGAAGCATTGTAGAAGATTAATCATTCTTATTTTTGTCTATTGAAGCTAAATTGGTGATGTTCTTACCCTTTGTTCTCTTTAATTCATTGCTTGTGTTGATTAGATTGTTATTTGCTTTCTTAGATTTTCTACCCATGGCTTTTGCTTGTAGCACCATGGGCTAATAGCTTTGTGCTTGGGATAATTGAAATTAGGGATGAAGTGATTGTTTCATGCTATGATTGTTGATAATTGTGATAAATTGAATTAGATTGCTTCCTAATTGTGATTCTTAATTGTGCTTCATGAAAAATTGTCTCTTTTGATTAATGGTTGATCACCCTAGCAATAGGCGAGAGTTGAGCTAACGTGATTAGGTGTTAATCGGGTTTCAATTTTGCATGATTGTATGAATTGGGGACTTCTACATTGAGAGATGGGAAGAACTAAGGATACTCACATTAGGCATTGTGATATTAATGGAGTGATTAATTTCATGATGTTTTATGCTTTCTAATTTGATTGATTTGCATTTGGATACAATCATAGCTTGTTAATCATGGATTCCTTGATGGAGATTATCCCTTGCACCCAATTCCCCCATTGATTTTAGTATATTTGATCTTGCATTCTAGGTGTTTGATAGATTATTTTCATAATCTTGTCATTTAATTCCTTGCATTTTGTAGAGATTTAGTCCAAAAACTTGTTGCAACTTTAGCCATTTAGAACTCTTATCCTCAAATTTCGTTTGCATACTTTCTCCCTTGGGTTCGATATTTTGATGATTGGTCTTAATAACTCTTACCCTATACACTCCAAACACTCAGCCTTCCCTTCTTGGCGGCGGCGAGGCTGCTCAAGCCCGAGCTTGGGCACGGGCCCGGTCGGCGCGTGCCGGGAGGACTCGGCGGCCTCGCCTTCTCGCGCTCGGCGGCGAGCGCACTCTCATGCGAAGATTGGGCAAGGCGGAGAGTCACTAGAGCTTCATCCCGAGCAGCGGTCGGCTCTTTGACTTGCCCCTCCAACACCGCTATCCGCCCACCATGGCATCCCTCTCCTCCCGGTGGCGGATGGACCGCTTCACTTCCTCATCCCGGGACCGGAGGGCCCGCCGCGACACGATCGAGTTTGGGAGGTCGGGATATGGCTCACCATGAGCACGCTCTCGCGGTTGAAGTTGACCGCGGCCTCCGGCTCGTCTGTCCGGCTCGCGGCGAGGTTCCGCATTACCGAGCCGATATGCGCGGGAGCCCAGTGGCGGAGCGCCGAGAGGCGAGAAAAATTGTGGATCATGGGGGCCTCGGGACCCCATCGGCGAGCAGCCTACACGAAGAGCGGAAGTATAGAAAAAGAAAATAAGAAGCAAAACTACGAGCTATGAGAAGCGTAACATTTACCGGCTCTCCATGGCCGGATCGCGACCCAGGAAGGTAGGGTCGGTGGGATCCTCGGCAACGGGCGCGGTGCTGCCGAGGTCCCTGCTCCCGAGGAGCGGCGTCATGCCGCGATTTCTTCGGACCTCCACCGCGGTGACCTCCTCACCTCGTCATCGTCCGCTGCGGACGAGTCCGACCCTCACTGTCAGGGGGGCGACCAGGCACGGGAAGACCCACGAGGAGTAGGCCGAGGCAACACCCACGGGTGCGGCTTTCACCCGTGGTGGCTCTTGAGGGCCCCGCGCCCGGTAGTGGGGCGTGAGGTTTGGCCGCTCGGGGCCACGTTTCCTTCCTCGCGGTAGGCGCGCTCTTTCCCCAACCCGCTGCGGCGGCTTCGGTTTGCCCATTATCTCCGGGGCAAGTGCGGAAAACGGGAATCACGAGGCTGCGAGAAACTAGTTGTGATTAGTTGATAGCGAGCAGCGAACAAAAGTAAATAAATGCGAGCAAATACTTACCGGGTTCAAGGTCCACCTCGCGGGCGGTGACCGAGCGAGCTCGTTTCAAATGCTCAACGGTCAGAATCCTCTGCCAATGCCTTTCGTTCTCGGGAGCTCCTTGATCCGCTTTAAACACGGCTCAAAGTCCCAATTCGGTTCCCGTGGCGAGCAATCTCGAGTCCTGTAAAGACAGAAAAGAAATTAGATCGGTAGCCTTCGACATCGGAAGAGAGGGAAGTCTTACTCGCTCACTTCCGATCAAACTCGGTGGGACAAGTGAGGGTAGTCCCACGAGCAGCCCACCGCCTTCCAAGCCCTGCTACCTGGAACCAGCGGTGTGTCCACTCGTAGACTTTGTTCGGGACACCCGCGATGAGGGACCCTTACTTCGGCTTGAGATACAGCCCGTCTTTCCCGTCCGCGAGGCCGTACACGTATAGGAACTCCTTGGAGCTCGGCATCCGAAAAAACGGTGCTCGCCAAGAGCACCAGCGGGGCCATCAAGCGTCTCCACCCGTTGGGGTGCAATTGGATGGGGGCCACCTCCCGGGCCGTGAAGTAGTAGGAGAGGCACGGCGGGAATGGGAATCGGACTCCAGCCTCCATCATCGCGAAGTTCACGAGATATCATCCCGGAAAGAGGCTGATCGGGTTGCTCGTGACCTCGGGCGGTGAAGGTGCACCGAGGAGGAATCTCCTATTGCTCGCGGAGCGGTGCGGCTCGGCAGAGGTCATCGAGCTCTCCCGGGCGTCCCGAGTCGCACGGCCAATGAGAGGGTTCTTCTCGCCGGATCATATTATCATCTCGCTTTCACCCTCTCATATGGGTAGGTGGCCAAGTAGGTGGCGAAGTCAAAGTCGGGCACCGGACACCGCCAACCGATCCATAAAATGCACCCACTCCTCGTATATGCGGGCTCGATCCGCTCGCTCGCTGCCTCCTCTCCTCGGCCTCCTCCTCCCGGGCGCGAGCGGCCTCATCGAGGGCTCCCTCCACCTCATCCCGGTCCGAAGAGTCAGATTCGGGCGAGGAATCGAGACCGAGATCGGAGTCGGTTACTTCCTCGTCATCGGGGCCACCGCCGCCAGTGTAACTCTCTCGGGAGACTCAAGTCAACCCCAAGATCACCCAAACCGCAAACTCGGGGCTCCCGCGAGATCCGGCGCATCTCCGCCTCGAGACGGCCCGGCCCGGAATGGAGATGGGGCAACCGGCCGCCCAAACACAACGTCTAATCCCTTCAAATCTGCCTCCGACCAGGCCCCCAACGATCGTCGGGGCCGGGGCCACCAGAACCACCACTACTGGACCCACTCTCCATCTCAAACCCAAGAAAAGAAAGGGAAAAGAGAACACCAGGGGTTTACCTAGGAATGCCGACGGAGACCAACGTAAATCCAAAGCAAAGGAACTCTCGGTCGAATCGGGACGTTTTGTGAAGATCGTCTCTCAAATTCTCAAAGAGCGTAAAGTGGCAAATGGCTGAGACTCCCCCTATTTATAGATATGGGGAGGGGCCTCTTAACAATTTCCCAAAGCATGAAAGCGGGGCCTGTGGGGAATTTTCCCTAAATTGGGACCCTCGATGTTATCCCCGCCTCGGGACAACGCGCGCGTGGACCTCCCGCGCCATTAATACGGCAGCCCACGCGCCTAGGAAATAGCGTCCACTCGCTCCCTTTAAGGTGAAAGGGTGCATCGATTACCGTAAAAGCTGCTACACGACGTCATCATGGGCGTAGAAGGGGCGTCACGGGAGCGTCCGAGAAGAACTAGCTCGCATCAAGTCGCACCTCGCTCCCGGCCGAGCACGGCCGGGACCGAGTTGGGGGCAATTGTTGTGACATGGGAGTAAGTCAAGGGATGATGCTTGCACAATGATGCTAGCAGTGTCCGGTTCGTGAGCATAATACCAAGATAGAAGCCGCTCAAATGCATGCCATGCGAGGAGAGCTACCCCACGAAGGGTTCCGGCGAAGACCGAGGAGCGACCAGCCGGAGACAAGATCTCCCCTAATGAGGAAAAGAATCCGGGGCAGACCGCGGTCTAAGATGTCATGTCCAAAAAGGAAAAGATCTCGCCGCCAAGAGGGATCCCAGCAGTTAAGTCACGTGGAAGGCCACCGAGAGGGTTAGAAGTCCGATCCTCCGTGCGGTACCTTGATAGGCGCATTTAATTTTTGTACCATTACATTAAATGCACCCGATTCCACGGGATTTGGGAACCGCCAATTGACATGTATAAACAAGACCTGCATGGCACAATAATACGGATCGAAAAACATCGAACCTTAAGCCTGGGATCGACCCTCCCAAAGAAACCTCTTTGCATTCTTGCTTTCGCATTTATATCTCTTATCATTGTTCATCAATACCCTCATATTAACTGCCAATCATTAGCATTCAATGTACTTTAATCCAAGCTACTAAACAGACCGATTAAACACCCAAATACCCGATTATTGGGTGACTTAATCGGTGTAACAATATCTTGTTTTTACGGTTTGAAGACTTATGGCGGTTTCGAAGTCATGCGGTTGAAAAAGCAAGAGTGAGGAGTTGAAAAGAACATGGGGAAGTTACAAGGAAGTTACCTAATTTCAAGGGAGATGTGGAAGTTATCTTCAAGCACTAAGAGTCCAGATTATCTATATATACATGGCTGCTATGAAGATTAAAACTTGGAATTGAGAGAAACACAATCTATCATAGTCTATTGGCATACATTATAGAGTTTATTGTATGTTTCTATCTCGATACTTCCGTTGGTGAATATTCCAACATTTCACTCAACATTAGGTCTTTATATGTATTAGTGATAGGTTAGATTGATCATTGTCTAGTCACTATATACGTAGATCCATTCACGGTGTGGCTTATGTTTTCACCGATTGTATCACTTAACAATTACTAGTGATATTTCATTTGGTTGGCGGTATAGACTTATCTATAATCTATACAAAATCTTGATATTCATCTTGCAAAGTGTTTAAGACTTTCGTTGTATATTTCGATTATTTATTTTTGTCTCGTGTTGTTCTTCAAATGTGCCAACATTCGTGACAACAATCTGCAAAAACACTCACGCACACCTTCAATATGCATATATATTTTTATAGATAGTATATGATAATGATAATTAATTGCAATATTTATTTAGAAAATGATTTTAGAGAATCATGATTTCGTTATATGTTTATATTTTCTTTTTGCTATATAAAATGAACATATTTTCATGTGGGCTATCTTGATTTTGTTTTTATTAATAGTTTGTGAATAGATTTACATTGATTTGACCATGTGTTGTGGTGTGAGGATTGTTCTTGCAAAAAAAGGAATTAGAATTCATGTTATATTTATAATACTCTTGCTACATGCTCGAGTTATATTTATATTGAAAAAGTTTTGTTTATGAAAAGGCATTAGAGATAATTAACGATTTGAATATTTCAAAATTTTTTCTATTCTATGTATATATTTAGATTGAATTGGTTGTGCAAGAGTTATGCAAGACATATACGGTTTACGATATATTTGAAAATAATGGAATATTGAGCTTGCTCTTGATGATAATAATTACTTGACTTGGACCCTTGATTTATTTATATTAACTCACTTCACAAATGGGTGATTAATATATTTTTGATCAAACGGTTATAATATAATAGTCAATAATTATCTACATTTCTTAATTTTTTTAAAAAATTACTTTAGAATATTCTATACTAGTTGATCTCCCGCGTATTACGCGGTATTTTCGTTATATAAACTTTACAATATAATATACTAGTATTAGGCCCCGCGAATATCGCAGTAATGAAAGAAAAATAATATATATAATAATAAAAAATTAAATTAAAAATTTATAATAAATTATTTAAATTAAAATTTTAATTCAAATATGTAAAAATAAAATTATATATATAGTATTTAATAACTCTAAAACACTAAATGAATCCTCAAATTTATATTTCACATCAAAAACTATACTTATAATTATAAATTTTGAAAAATTTCTTTATAAAGAACATTTATGGATAAATTTGATTAGAGGGTCAAATTAATGCCTATGAAAATATTATTCACATAAGATTAGGTGTGTAATATTTCTTATAAATTGCATATTTGAACATAATTTCAGAATAATTTAAACTTTCAAATTTTAAATTTAGATATTTAGGAGATATTATGAATCGATCATAATGTTCAAAGTATTTGATCGTTCATCATATCTTCATAGATATATATATATATATATATATATACTGATCATTCACTTCAAAATATGAATTTTCAAAAAATATCTTAATCTTCAAATTATTAATCGTAAAAAAAAAAAAAAAAACATAAAAATCAACTTTAACTCATCATATGAAATCTGGTTGAGCCACCAATTTTTGTGAATAACCTTCTCTATAATAAAATCTTTCTTTTGCTTTAATTTTTTTTTCAATTAAGTCTGGTCAAACAACATTTTAGTGATCATTGAAAAATATTTTATTTTTGGGCACTCTTGAGTGAGACGATTTTATACATAAAACGGGTCTCACCACGACCCTGCTTTATATGGTTGATATCCCCGCTCACATATTTGGTACTCCTACAATTTTTAAAGTGTATTTTTTTCTTAATTATCATTCTCATGCCTTTGATATTCCTTCATATATATATTTGATACCTCTCATAATATATTTAACACAAAATTTAATGCGAAGCGATTTCATAGTATGAAATTAATACCATTATATTTATTTATCGATATTATAGCATTCATTTTCATATTATGAAACTAACTTACAGTAAGAATGACTCTATATTTAATATCTATAAAGGATGAGACCTATCTCATGTAGATATGCTCTCATGCAATTTCTTTTCTTTTATTATATATATATATATATATATATATATATATATATATATATATATATTTATTGTGCTTATAGGCGGTGATTGGAGTGTATAGTGTAAGAGTTATTAAGACCAATCAACAAAAATATCGAACCCAAGGGAGAAAGTATGCAAATGAAATTCAAGGATAAGAGTTCTAAATGGCTAGAGTTGCAACAAGCTCTTGAACTAAATCACTACAAATTGCAAGAATTTAAATGGCAAGATTATGCAAACAATTTATCAAACACCTAGAATGCAAGATCAAATAGACTAAAATCAATGAGGGAAAAGGGTGCAAGGGATAATCTCCATCAAGGAATCCATGATTAACAAGCTATGATTGTATCCAAATGCAAATCAATCAAATTAGAAAGCATAAACCATCATGAAATTAATCACTCCATTAATATCACAATGCCTAATGTGAGTATCCTTAGTTCTTCCCATCTCTCAATGTAGAAGTCCCCAATTCATACAATCATGCAAAATTGAAACCCGATTAACACCTAATCACGTTAGCTCAACTCTCGCCTATTGCTAGGGTGATCAACCATTAATCAAAAGAGACAATTTTTCATGAAGCACAATTAAGAATCACAATTAGGAAGCAATCTAATTCAATTGATCACAATTGTCAACAATCATAGCATGAGGCAATCACTTCATCCCTAATTTCAATTATCCCAAGCACAAGGCTATTAGCCCATGGTGCTACAAGCAAAAACCATGGCTAGAAAATCTAAGAAAGCAATTGAAAATCTAATCACTACAAGCAATGAATTAAAGAGATCAAAGGTTAAGAACATCACCAATTAAGCTTCAATAGGCAAAAATAAGAATGATTAATCTTGTACAAGGCTTCAATTCAACTTCACTTCTTCTCAATTCTCAGCTGCAAAACTTCAATTACAATCACCAATCTACTAATCTAATGATCTAAATGTGGAATCTCTCTAAATTCTAACAATCTAGTGCAATTACAAGTAAATTCAAGCTACAAAATGTAAAATTCGCTCAAAGGAACTCCTAGAAACTGCTCTGAACCGCTAAAATCAACTCCCCTCTGTTTTGGCTTTCCATGGCTTAAAAACTGAATTTTTCGGTTTTGGGCACTCCTCGAGTCGAGCTTCATGCCCTCGAGTCGAGGCCTAAAGTCGCTAACACGTTTCTTCAAAAATCTCTCCTGCCTCGAGTCGAGGCCTCGCCCTCGAGTCGAGCTTTGCCATTTTCGTTCCCCTCGACTCGAGGCTCCTCCCTCGAGTCGAGCTTGCCAACTTTTGAAATTATTTCCCTCCGGCATGAACCTCGAGTCGAGGTCTGTGCACCCTCGACTCGAACTCGAGTTCGGGGAATTTTTATCGAGAAGGGCTCGGGCCCGACCCCGTTTCGTCCCGTATGTTCGTCTTTTCATTCTAAGAATCCCGGTACTCTCGGTTTGGCAAAATTCCACCGATTTACCTGCAAAACGGGCGAAATACATCAAAACCTCACAAATAATACTTTTTAGGCAAAAGAGTGATACTTTTCACATTTAGGCACAAAACTAACACTTTAGCTCACTTTTTGCACTAAAAATAGCCCTAAAAACATGTATCAATTCACTCCAATCATACCCCCAAACTTGAATTGTTGCTCGTCCTCGAGCAACGTAGAAACTAAGAACAAAGGAGTGAATTGATTGCAATTATGTCACATGGCATCATAGACGAAAAATAAGACAATCGAACTCATCAATGATCACTTGTATCAATGCAACTATCCACTAGCCATCAAGACAAATCATGCTCAAACAAATGCTCAATCAAATACTCAACACATTGCTCCTTCCATGGAGTGTTTCACTCTTCACTCAAGTGTATCAAGGTTTAAAGCACTCAATCATCAATTCACAAATAAGTACACCATATGCTTGCCACAAGACTTAATCTCAATCAAAATCATTTGTGATCAATCAAGAATCAAAGAGGTCTTTATTCTAGGTTGTAATGTAGGCTCTTTGGAAAGGTGGGATATTTATGGATAAGAGTGACTAATTAGTAGAGACTTGAATGAAAGCTAATCAATACAATACACATCTCTTCACTTTCATCTAGCACACTCTTACTATTGAACTTCAATAATCAATCCACCATTCACTTGAGCTTTCTCTTTTTAAGCTCACAAATTGAATCTTTCTTTTCATGCACTTTCTTTACAATTCAATCTTTCTTCACAACCTTTCTTTTCTTTATGCTTCATTCATCACTTTGCTCATCATCTTCCCACAATTAGCAATCAAATCACCATCATTAGCCAACATTCAAGCTCAACTAATCATAGGACAAGAAAGGCTCATCAAAATAGGCTAAATGGTTTCAATTTCACTTGGCTTGCCAAAGAATAAGAATAATAGGCTCAAAATGGCTCACTAAGGAAATCAAATGTATTTGGTAGGATAGTATTTGGCAAAGTGACTCAACATATCAAACATGGCCTCTTATCATATTAATGAAATCACACAAAGATCAATATCCACAAGTCAAGTGGCAAGTTCTAGCATACAAATCATGAACGATGCACTCTCAAAGGATCATTCAATCGTATAAGATGTACGATTATTAAAGCACAAAACTCACGGGCTTAACTTGAGCAATGAATCAAGAATTTTCAATCACATTCATCTTCTCATAATTAATCAAGCAACTAGCATCAAGCTACACATCTACTAATAATCATATCAAAATCCAAAAATCTTACAACTCAAGCACAAATGCTCATGTACATAATCTCAAGCATACTCACTATCTCAAAATGATACTCAAAAATATGTCAAATAATCCACTATTAAGCTCAAAATCAAATAAATCTCAAAAGTCTAGGAATAAGGAATCCAAAGAAATCATCAAGGAATAATCATCAATAGACCATCAAACTCAATAAGATCAAGATAATAACCACCATCAATAAAATCATCCAAAACTCCAAAACAATCATAACCATCATCAAGTCAAGAGTATAAGCATCATCAAGAGTACAACGGAAAACAAGAATATCGAATCTAAAGAACAACAAGAAGAGGGAATGAGGAATAGGGGATAGCCCTAATAGTCGGACGGCGGCGGTGGAGGAGGATAGTGTCCTGGCCCGAAATTCCACGAGCTCATCTGCGAAGGAGTGAATACATGTCATGCCGAGTCTTCATTGATTCTTCTTGCATCCTCCTTGTCTCTTCATTAAACCTACGTGAATCCTCCATCATTCGGTACATCTCATCTTGACGGTCGAGACTCTCTATGTGCATCCTCGACTATCCGCCCACATCTCCTCCGTCGTAACCCACGGTCTGCGAGACGAACCCCGCCTCGTACTCTCTACTCCTCATCTCATCCTGCCGGTACATATTAATTTCGGTGATACTCCTCTTCCATCCGGGACAGTGCTCTTCTTGCTCGGCTCCTCGTCATCCTCATCCTCGTCCTCAGACTCAACCTCCTCGGCAACATCTCGGCTCTAGCGCATCTCCATCATCATCGGAAGAATCGGAATCCGACCCCGATCTGGCGACTGCACGATCATCATCATCCCCCTCATCTCTAAGCACGTCTCCATGCTCCCTGGTGTAAGCATCGATGGCATCGGTGTGACGCTGCGACCACATACGCAGATTGATAGTCACAAAAGCTCGAGATCCGAAAACAGAGTCAACCTCTTATTAGGAAGAGGAAACCGGCCACCATGATCTGCTTTGTAGGCACCACGTCCTCCCAATACGATCTAGCGTCCTCATGCGCCTCATAGTGTCCGTAGTCAAATCTGGACCATCTAGTGCCACCGGGTTATGAGTAGGAATACCAAGGTGCTCGGCTATCGAGTAATCATCCCACCAAAATTTATCTTCTTGAATTTAGTGCTCGTGGCTCTCTCAAATAAGTAGCATAGGTAGGCGGCCGCATTAAATCCGACTCCATGCAAGAAACACCACAAAACATATAGCTCTTCGTAAACCACAGCCTCCTCCCTCCGATCTCGCGAATATGGTACTTGCGAGGATCTTCTCTAAGTATCGGACCACCGGATTCCGAATGTGCGTGCTCTTAGACTTCCCGGTACAAACTCAGTTGACTCGGAGCCCCGAATCAAATACGTCCCGTAACCTCTTAGCATTGTACTCCTCTAATGTTCAAAAGTGATCTATCGGGGTCGGTAGGTGCTCCTAGTAGCTCATTAATCTCATCTAACGTCAATTCGTACTCATTTCCCATAAGCTCAAAAGTGATCTTCCGTGCAAACTTGTTCCTCCTAGCCTTGTGGACTTTGACGGTGCATAAAAACTCTAGAGTGAGTCCAAGATAGGTCCGAGGTCTCTTAGCTAGAAAACCTCCCATGCCTACTTGCTCGAACAATCTCGGAATGTCATCTTCAATCCCCATAGAAAGCATGCGGTTATGATCTACGAGACGAGTTCTCACCACCTTCTTGTACAACTCGGCATATAAAATAATGTGCTTTCTCCACTTGTATGCATCCCACTGAATTCCCAATTCAGCGGGCATTCGGTGTGCAAAACGTATGGCCTCTTCTCTCTCGGATCTCAAAGCATCCGAAAAGTTGTGGCCATCCACTCCTCTAAACATGACTCTGCACAAATAATCCCAATAGCACCAATGAGTCCAACAATCAAAAAGCTAGCTCAAAATATCACTCTAAATTATGAACAAGTCAACAACAATTTCCAAGCCCAACAAAATTCCTAATGACTAAGCAATAAATCCTCACAAAATGGTCAATGAGTCCATCAAATCAAATATAATCCATAGAAGTGCTCAACTAATCCTCAACTTATACATACTTACCTAGATGGCTTCACAATAGACACCAAAGAACTAATCTCAATGAATAATCATGCAAATAAGCTCAAAAAAATCATATCTCCAAACATGAACCAACTAGCAAACATTTAAACAATTAAGCATTACTCACAATCAACTTCTATCATCATCAAAAACCCCTATTTGACCAAATATTCAACAATGCACTAGAAAATCCTATCATGCTCAATAATCACCATCCAAGCCAAATTCACCAATAAACGAGCAACACAAAATATATACAATCCTAACATGCTCCTACAATCCTCAATTACTCAAAATAATCTCCCTAAAGGCTTCAATTGATCAACATAAATCATGCATATAAAGTGTTAGACAAAATGCCCAAATGAAAGTCTAATTCAACTAAATTCATGCAATTTCATCAACACCCAAGCATCAACAATACACCAATCACGAAATTGAAAGCCAAAAAAGAAGAATTTTCATACCTTTTCGAGGAAATTTGGCTTTGAATGCTAAGAATGAACACCTATGCACCTTCCACTCAAAACCCCCAAATTTGGATGAATAAACCCACAAATTCCAATCTTGGATGCAATACAATGATAATGTGATGATATTGTGATATTTAACCGGTGAAAACAGCAGGAAAATGTCAAAATTATGAAGGAACGGCGAATAGGATCGTTAAAGGGAAGAAACCCTCGAGTCGTGATATCCGAAACTAATCTGCGTATTTATAACAGACACCAGCCTCGAGTCGAGGGTCAGGCCTCGACTCGAGGATTCCCACTTTCAAAAGCCTCGACTCGAGGTTCCTCCCTCGGGTCGAGGAATGTGCCATTTCCGTAAATTTTTCTAAGTCTAAGTACCTCGACTCGAGGTCTATGCAAGCTCGACCTCGGGTCGAGATCAGGGCATTTTTACGAATCCCAAGTCCGACCCGACCCCGAGAACTCCCAAAATAGACCTCTACACGCCTAATGAACCCAAATATGCAAGAAATTACCGTTTTGGTCCCTCGATTTAAGCCCGGTCGCTCATTCGATCGAGGAGACCGGGTTCTCTTCCTTAATGCTCATTTTCACCAACTTTTAAGCTTTCCTTTCTTCCCAATTCCTTGTTCAATTCCCTCGTTTGTCAATCTCCGTAGTGATTATACCTACAAACGAGCATCATTAGTCATCAAATAATCATCAATAAGGGATGCAATTCTAACCTAGACACACACACCCCCAAACTTGAATGAGGATATGCATTTAACATTAAGTATGGGAATGATACAATTATGCAACCCCTTAATTGATATAACACTAAAGCACAAAAGACCAAGTAAGCTCTCCATCAACTAACACCATCTCCTAGCATGAGCAATTCCAAAGAATCCAAGGCAAAAACCACAAGACAAACAAAACACAACACACACCAAAACAATAAAATGATGGGTTGCCTCCCATCTAGCGCTAGGTTTAACGTCCTTTGCCGGACGGAACTCTAGGAGTTCATACTTCCCTTTCATCTACAAGAATGTTAGGCACTTCTTTTGGGGTGGAAGGGTCCTTGTGCCTAACCAAAATCTCCTTTGTCATTAGACAACATCCCATTTCGTCTTCCACTAAGAGTTTTCCTTCTTCTTTAATCTCCTTCACTTTCAACACCTCTTTGAGTCTTTTTACTCCTAGTAGTCTCATCCAATCCAATTCCTTCCATACTACTTGGTCTCCAACTACAAAGGTTTCCACCTTCTTCTCAATCGGTTGCTTCCTTTCTTCTAACACCCCCAAACTTGAGCATTGCTCAAGTTTGGTCACTTCCTTTTCACCTTCTTTTTCAAGCTTCTTATCACCAAAATCAAGCAAAGTATCAATGACGGCTTCCTTCTTCCTACAATCATCCAAAGAAACACAAGACTTATTAGCCATCACATGACAAGAAGGAATAAAATGCTCCTTAATTAAAGAGTTAGAAGAAGAAAAAGATAAAGAATCATCCCTATCAATGGAAGAGCATGAATTGATGATCTCTATATAGCCACACTTCTTCTTCTCCATCTTGCTTTGTGCAACTTCTTCCAATGGAGCTCTCGAAAATGTCATCTCTTTTCCATTGTAGCTCAATGTGAGCTCCCTCTCTCAACATCGATAATTGCTTTTCCCGTAGCAAGGAAAGGTCGACCAAGTATGATCGGTGCCTCAAGCTCCTCCTTCATATCAAGAACAATGAAATCAACCGGAAATAGGAACTTGCCAACTCCTACCAATACATCTTCAATGATCCCGTATGGACGAGCAAATGATTGATCCGCCAATTGAAGGTTGATATTAGTAGGAATCACCTCTCCTAGCTTCAATTTCTCAAAAATTGCCAAAGGCATGACATTTATACTAGCTCCCAAGTCACACAAACCTTGAATGTTCACATTCTCACCTATCTTGCATGGTATAATGAAGCTCCCCGGATCCTTCTTTTTTTTGTGGTAAATCTCTCTCCGATATCTCCTTGCACTCCTCCACGAGCTTAAGTATACCCTTTTCATCCCAACTCCTCCTCTTAGACATAATATCTCTCAAAAACTTATTATAGTTGGGTATTTGTTCAAGGGCATCCATTAGTGGAATTTCAACATGCAAACTCTTTAAGACTTTCAAAAACTTACCAAACTCCTCCTCTAGCTTTTTCTTCACTACTCTTTGAGGATAGGGAACCGACTTAGCTTTCATAGGCACTCCCCATGCATCTTTCTTGGACTTCTCCTCTTCTTTCTTAGATTCTCTTCTTGCTTGCCCTTCACTTGACTCTTCTTTTTCCACAACCACATTTTCTTCAATAACTTCTTCTTCTTGCACCACTTCTTCTTCAACATCTCCATCTCTAAGCCTCTTTGGACCTTCATAGCTAATACCACTCCTTAGCTTGATGGCACTACAAAATTCTTTAGGATTAGGCTCGGTAGTAGATGGATACTTTCCTTTGTTTTGCAAGTGGTCCACCGTAGACGAGAGCTTCCCAACCGTAGTAGCAAGTTGCCCTACTTGATGCTCAATCGCCTTGAAACGAGTATCCATTTGTTTTCCTAAATCATCAAGCCTTGAATCATTTGCTTCCAACTTCTTCACAATCAATCCCAAGATCTCCTCCGTAGTTGCCTTCCCTTCATTGTTTGGAGCCTTTGCACCGGATCAAATCCGGGAGGAAATTGAACGGCGGCTCTAGGATTGGCATATGAAAAATTCTCATGTCTCCTCCATGTATTCCCATTGAATGGAGCTTGTGGTTGAGGTTGATAACTTCCTTGTGGCCTATTTTGGTAAGGCATTTGATAAGGCCTTCCTCCTTGATAGTTCCCTTGATAGCTTCCTCCTTGATAGCCTCCTTGGAATGGAGGCCTACCCATATAACTCACCTCTTCCACCGGCAATGAACTTGGCCCAACATCAACATGAGGAATTGATGGACTAACACTTGCTTGGCTTTGTGAAGTCGTAAGAGCTCCCAATCGGTCCATCATAGTCATCATCATACTCTTCATACTCTCTAGCTCATCAACTTGTGACACTCTATGATGTGCTCCTCTATTAACCGACACTTGGAAAGAGTCTTGAGCTATGTTCTCCATAATTTCATTCATTTGCCCCACGGTTTTTGACCAAATCGATCCATTAGCACAAGCATTCAAAAATGACCTATCCCCATCCGTCAACCCATTGCAAAAATACATAATGGTTTGCTCTTCCGGGAAACCATGTTGAGGGCAATTAATAAGTAACATGCCATACCTCTCCCATGCCTCCGGTATCGTCTCCCCACTCTTTGTCGGAAATGGGAAATAGCCTCCTTTGCTTGCACGGTCTTCGATGGTGGGTAAAATTTCATCAAGAATTTCTTTGACAACTCCTCCCATGTCCGTACGGTCCCGGGCGGTAATGAATTCAACCATGCTTTTGCTCTTCCTTTCAATGTAAAGGCAAATAGCCTCAACTTCTTAGCATCTTCGGGCACCCCATGGTATTTTGTAGTATCGGCTATCTCAAGAAATTGTGCCATATGTTGATGTGGACACTCATTTTCATCTCTACCCTCAAATTGCTTCTCCCTAAGCATTCTCACCAAAGCGGGACTTATCTCGAAGTTATTAGCATCTATTCTCGGCCTCGCTATCCCATCATAATACTCCCTAAGTTGTGGTTCAAAGAACTCTCTCAAAGGCCTTCCATGAGGTGGTGGTTCATTTACATGTTGTGGTTGTGGTTGTGGTTGTGGCGGCTCATGGTATCGTGGCTCTTGATTATACGGCATATTGGGATAATATGGTGGAAATTGTTGAGGATGAGGTGGATAGTAGGGATATTGATGAGCTTGAGGTGGATAAGGGTAGGGATTTTGGTAGGGATAGTTTTGTGGTGGCATCCCTTGAGGAAAGGGGCCAACTTGAGCATGGTAGTGATTCCCATTACCTCCATTTTCTCCTCCTCCTACTCCTTGTCCATGTACCTCCTCTTCTTGAGGATCACCCACTAATCTCTCCTCATGCCTTTGCTCTTCTCCTTCCATAGCTTCCCTTCTTCTTCTCACACGATTTCTCCTCAATGTAGCCTCAATCTCCGGATTTAGTGGCAAGGGTGGAACACCACTTGATCTTGTTAGCATACACCTACAATGCCACAAATCCAAGAATCAAATTCTCACCAATAAAATCAACAAAAACAAAAATAAAAACAACAAATAGCCACTTCAAACAATCCTCTAGTCTCACTTATTAGCGCAAAAACTAACTCCCCGGCAACGGCGCCATTTGATTGGAGTGTATAGTGTAAGAGTTATTAAGACCAATCAACAAAAATATCGAACCCAAGGGAGAAAGTATGCAAATGAAATTCAAGGATAAGAGTTCTAAATGGCTAGAGTTGCAACAAGCTCTTGAACTAAATCACTACAAATTGCAAGAATTTAAATGGCAAGATTATGCAAACAATTTATCAAACACCTAGAATGCAAGATCAAATAGACTAAAATCAATGAGGGAAAAGGGTGCAAGGGATAATCTCCATCAAGGAATCCATGATTAACAAGCTATGATTGTATCCAAATGCAAATCAATCAAATTAGAAAGCATAAACCATCATGAAATTAATCACTCCATTAATATCACAATGCCTAATGTGAGTATCCTTAGTTCTTCCCATCTCTCAATGTAGAAGTCCCCAATTCATACAATCATGCAAAATTGAAACCCGATTAACACCTAATCACGTTAGCTCAACTCGCCTATTGCTAGGGTGATCAACCATTAATCAAAAGAGACAATTTTTCATGAAGCACAATTAAGAATCACAATTAGGAAGCAATCTAATTCAATTGATCACAATTGTCAACAATCATAGCATGAGGCAATCACTTCATCCCTAATTTCAATTATCCCAAGCACAAGGCTATTAGCCCATGGTGCTACAAGCAAAAACCATGGCTAGAAAATCTAAGAAAGCAATTGAAAATCTAATCACTACAAGCAATGAATTAAAGAGATCAAAGGTTAAGAACATCACCAATTAAGCTTCAATAGGCAAAAATAAGAATGATTAATCTTGTACAAGGCTTCAATTCAACTTCACTTCTTCTCAATTCTCAGCTGCAAAACTTCAATTACAATCACCAATCTACTAATCTAATGATCTAAATGTGGAATCTCTCTAAATTCTAACAATCTAGTGCAATTACAAGTAAATTCAAGCTACAAAATGTAAAATTCGCTCAAAGGAACTCCTAGAAACCGCTCTGAATTGCTAAAATCAACTCCCCCTCTGTTTTGGCTTTCCATGGCTTAAAAACTGAATTTTTCGGTTTTGGGCACTCCTCGAGTCGAGCTTCATGCCCTCGAGTCGAGGCCTAAAGTCGCTAACACGTTTCTTCAAAAATCTCTCCTGCCTCGAGTCGAGGCCTCGCCCTCGAGTCGAGCTTTCTGCCATTTTCGTTCCCCTCGACTCGAGGCTCCTCCCTCGAGTCGAGCTTGCCAACTTTTTTGAAATTATTTCCCTCCGGCATGAACCTCGAGTCGAGGTCTGTGCACCCTCGACTCGAACTCGAGTTCAGTGGAATTTTTATCGAGAAGGGCTCGGGCCCGACCCCGTTTCGTCCCGTATGTTCGTCTTTTCATTCTAAGAATCCCGGTACTCTCGGTTTGGCAAAATTCCACCGATTTACCCGCAAAACGGGCGAAATACATCAAAACCTCACAAATAATACTTTTAGGCAAAAGAGTGATACTTTTCACATTTAGGCACAAAAACTAACACTTTAGCTCACTTTTTGCACTAAAAATAGCCCTAAAAACATGTATCAATTCACTCCAATCAGCGGCTAAACATGTGCTCGTCTGCTGGTAGAGGTTGATATCACTCTTTCTCTCTCTCTCCCCATTCGAAAGTATGAAGATCACTTTGTGAATAGGTCGACTATGGTAAAGCCGGTGGCGTAAACGCCAGGTGGAACTTTGTGGCTCTCCAACTTGGACTTGTTAATGCCAGCTACCTACCACACCAAGGCCGTCTACTTCTACCGCTCCAACGGCGCCGCCAACTTCTTTGACCCGACGGTCTTGAAGGCGGCGCCGGCCGCGCCTGGTTGAGTTCTACCCCTATGCTTTGGGAGGCTTAGGAGGAGAGAAGATAATCGGTTGGAGGTGAATTGCAATAGCGAGGGGTTGTTGTTTGTGGAGGCGGAGTGCGATGCCACGGTCGACGATTTTGGTGATTTCGCCTCCAACCCGGAGAACCGCCTCATCCCCGCCGTCGATTATTCTCAAGGAATTTCAACCTTCCCACTTTGGCTATTACAGGTTAATTTGTGTTTCAATTAATAACTATAACAACTAATTTTCTCAAAATAACTTTTCTCACAATACTTTACCTATATTGGTCCGTGTTATTAGGAATAATTCAATCACTTGATATCAATCTTTTAATTAATTTCTTTTGATAAGAAAAGTATATCTGAGTTGAATGATTCAATAATACGAAGTGTGCCTCTATTATAGAGGAATTACAGAATTTAGTCAAACAAGTTATGTGGGAAAATATACAATTAAATCTTTCCTAATTACAAAATGTATCGAAGGAATTAATTAAAAGATTGATATCAAGTGATTGAATCATTCCTAATACGTGTATTAATTCCTCACTTTTTAGTGAAAAAAAAACTGAATTTTTAATTAAAAACAACTGCATTTTAAAAAAGATGCACTTAAGTTGCAGTGTAACCGATTTACTTGAAACTTACTCTTTTAGTTCTTGAAAGAGTAAGTCTCTTATAAACCAATTTTACCAATTTTACTCCGTAACTCTAAACGGTATTAATATTTTTTATTATATAATATTTTTATCAAACTAATACATTTTAATGAGATTACTAATTAATAATGTTAAAAAATACACATAAAATACAAACAAGTTTCACTATAAACTTGATCCATTATATATTTCATCTTGGTTGTTTTAGGATGCATACAGACATTTGCTCTCATTTTTTTGGCGCTTATATTGAGAAAAGTGATGATGGTACGATAAAATTTTGTTGATTTTTCAAAAGTTTAAGTTAGAGAGAAGGGTGATAAATATATATAAATAAGTATATGTATTGTGGGTGAAGGGTGAGAGTATACTTACGGTTTTGGGTTTGCGGTGTTGAGACGTATCGATATGGATCTAAGATTTTCATTTTGGGAACGAAAAATAATAATAAGCGAGAGGAAAAAATATTGGGAGTATATAATAATTTTTTTGTTTTTCCTAAAATAATTTAAAAAAATAATTTGGGAGTGCAGGTGTACCTCTTATCTTAAGTTTGGATCCATAATAGATTTTTTTATGGTGCGATTAACTCGTTTCAAATGTGGCGGAGTTAGTTTAGGTGTTGCAAATGAGCACCATTTATCGACGGGCTTTCGGCTCTCCATTTTCAACTCATGTTCCGACATAGCTCGAGGCTTCACCATCAGCGTCCCTCCATTCTTCGACCGCACTCTACTTGCAGCGTGATCCTCCACGCGCTAACTTCTCCCACATCGAATACCAACCCCCACCCCAATTGACAACTCCTTTGGATAACGACTACGAAACCACATTTTCTATATTCAAGCCGACACGTGATCAACTGAATACCCTCAAGGCTAAATGCAAAGAGGATGAGGATGGAAACGTGCTCAACTACAACACGCACGAGGTTGTTACAGCCACGTGTGGCGGTGCGTGTGCATGGTACGTGGCTTGCCTGCAGATCGGGAAAGCAAGTTGCATATTCCGGTGGACGGGCGGAGCAGGCTGCGGCCGCCGCTTCCCGTCGGGTTACTTTGGGAATGTGGTATTCTCGGCTACTCCGATTGCTTCGTGCGGTGAGCTGGTATCGAATCCGTTGAGGTTTGCGGTGGGTAAAGTTCACGCGCCATAGCGCGATTGGGTGATGAATACTTGAGGTCGGCTCTTGATTACTTGGAATTGAAGGGTGATATTTATGCAATGGCGCGTGGCACGCACACTACTAAATGCCCGAATCTGGGGATCATCGGTTGGGTCCGGTTACCACTTTACGACCCGGATTTCGGATGGGGAAAACCCGTTTATTGCGGACCCGGAGCAGCTCCGTATGAAGGGAAGAGTTATCTGCTGCGGAGTTCGGAAAATGACGGGAGCTTACTCTACGGTGTGACGTTGCTAAAACAACATATGAAGCCGTTTGAGAAGCCGCTCTATATATGAGGCCTGCTACTTTGCCATTCTCGATTGATTTCCAATGTACTTGTATGATGATCGATGAAATTGCCTAATTTGTTTCGTTTGAATTATTATGCATGGATTATTGTATAATTGAAAGCCTGGTGTTTGCTTTCTTTCGGTTAAAATATTTTAGTTTGAACACCAAACTTTTATTTTTTCGCAAATCGTCTCAAATTAATTTAGTATCGTAACTTTGTATATTGCTCATTTTAAGCTCAATTTATGCATAAGGATATTGTTTTGTTGGCTCATTTTTTATTCCGTAATTTTTACTTTTTCACATATTGTCCCAAGCAATGTGCAAAAACGACAACGTTTGACAAAATTTGTACGTAAATTGAGCAATATACAAAGTTACATGTTCAAAATGAATTTATTAATTGTCTTATTTTGGGACGATTTAGAAATTAAAAAAATTATGAAATCAGATGTTGCATAATGGACAATCTCTCTTGAAATTCGGGTTGATCAATTGCAGGAAGTCTGCCTTAATTGCAAGAGTTTCCAGAACACCAGGCCTCTTTAAGTTTGTCCAACAATTCATACGTCTGTAGGAGTAATGGCCCCAAGAAGGGAAAATTGTACAATTGGTACTCCCATGAGAATTGACACTAATGAAAATTATATTTTTTTAACGAAAATAGTCCTATACGAAATTTTATTAAAAACACACAAATTTTGAACACGTGAATAACACGCGCCATTAAAGTTGCACTTTTGGTCACTTAAGATTTTAATTTAAATTTTAACATGGATTTTTTATTTAAAATATTCAATAATAATTAGATTTTTATAAATACTTTCAAATCTTTAGTATTTAGTAATTATAAATAGTTTTTAAAATTTTAAAACGCATCATCTTTAGTTTTATCCAATTTTCGTATAATTTTTAAATTTTTAGATCTACATAAATTGTTATTTTTTCTTTTGGTTAAAACACTACAAAAATCCAAAATTAACGAGGGGGATTAGCGAGGGAAGAAAACCCTCGTTAATTAGCGAGGGATAGGCGAGGGCCGAATTAACGAGGGCCTTCGCGGAAACGGGCCCTCGTTAATTAACGAGGGCCTTAGCGACGGCTAGTATTAACGAGGGCCGGGCCCTCGCCAAGCCCAAAATTAACGAGGGCGGGGGCCCCCTCGCCAGCCCAAATTTACCGAGGGCTTGGGCCGTCGCTGGCCCCTCGTTAAAATCAATATAAATACCGAGAAACCCATTCCCCCAGCCCCCACGCAGCTTTTTTTTCTCCCCACAGCTTCCACGCCGCCGCCGCCGCTGAAATTGGCCCATCCACTAGTTGGGCTTTGTTGTACTCGCTCCTAGGAACATTTCTACGGTGAGTTTTTATGATTTAATCGGTTAATTTTGTTGTTATTTTATCAATTTTGTATTTTTCATATGCATGTATTTGTGTAATTTTGTTGTTAATTTTGTTGTTATTATACATATGTTTGTATAGGTATTGATTTATTAGTTATTTAGTGTTAATTTTTGTAATTGTTATGTGTATTTTAATTATTAATAATTATTTAGAAATAATTAGTAGTATATATAATATTATTAATTATTTAGAGTTAGTATGTATATGTGCAATTATATAATTAGTAGTATAAAATTATTAATTTTATTTAGAATAATTAGTATGTATGCAATTATATAAATTTATTTTTAATATTATTATAATTTTAATTTAATTGTTATAATTTATATATTTGTAGGTGTGTTGAAAAAGATTCGATCCGGGCATATAATTTCACTACACGCCTCCACTATCACCGTAAGTATTCTTTTTTAATTAATTATTTAAAGATATGCTTTTAATTTAATTGTAATAATTATTTGATTTAAAATTATTTTGCATGCATGATATAATAATAATTTATATATATGGTGATCGATGTTCGATCAAATTTTGTATGATAGTTCAATTATAATATTAGTTTTGAAAATTGAATCGATGTTCGATTCAAGTTGATGTTGGAGTTGAGGGTTGATGAATTGTTTGGTATTGTTTGTCAGAATGTGCGCTCCGACTTGATTAATTTTAATTAAGTCGGAAATGGATGCACTAGGAATTAATTACTTGATATATTAACTAGGGAATACGATAAAATAAAACAAAACTCTGCGAAATTTTTAGAAAATATATATATTAATATTAGGAAAAAAATATTAAGTGGAAGAATTAATTATAATGATTTAATTAAATTTTGAATCTTCATTAATTTGAAACAGATGAATTATTCAAGCCGTAGTTGGATGTATGGTCCAAGAATGATTAATGGCATGATATCTCCCGAATTTCTTAGTGGAATCGAATCGCTTATAGAATTCGCTACTAGTAACCCGGAATGGATGAGTGGAGGAAAGATTAGGTGTCCTTGCTCGAAATTCAAATGTAGGAACCATAGTTTTAGAGAACCCATTGACGTGAAATCACATTTGTTTAGGCATGGGTTTATGTCTAATTATCACAATTGGATTTTGCACGGTGAGCAAAATTGGAATTCTATGCCACACCGAAACTATGATCAGCCGTGGCCGACTTCATATAGAGTTGACGACACCGCAACACCTAGCTCGTACCAAAATATGATGATGGACTTAACTTGGTCCTAACATCAGTTTCCAAAATGTGGAAGAAGAGCCCCTTAGTGAGGAACCTCCTAATCAAAGATGCCGCACATTTTTTTCGACATGCTTCGTGCAAATGGATCGAGGATCTCGTATCTCGGTTGCGAGTCTCATTCTCGATTGTCATTCAATGCCCGTCTTTTAAACATTAAAACCGAGAATAGACTGTCTGAAAGGGGTTACAATCAAATAGTTGATTTGATTAGTGAGATTTGCCCTCCGTAAAATCTGGTGCCCAAGAAATTTTCCGATATTAAACAGTTGATGGGTGGGATGGGTCTTCCCGTAGAGAGGATTGATTCTTTGTGCAAATAATTGTATGATATATTGGGGTGCAGACAGGAGCTTGAATCTTGTAAGGTTTGTGGTCGATCCCGATTCAAACCTCGCTAGACGTGGTGTGGATGGTCGATGGAAAAGAACAAATCCTTTCAAAGAGATGTTTTATTTTCCTATCATTCCTCGATTGTAGCTGTATCAGTCCACTACTACCGCTAAGGATATGATATGGCATGCTAGTTGCTATAATGATGAGGCTGGTGTTATGCGTCACCCCGCAAATTCGTTGGCTTGGAAACACCTGGACTATTCATATCCCGATTTTGCACTGAAATACGGAATGTGAGGTCGGGTTTGAGCACCGATGGTTTTCAGCCGTTTGGGCGATCGGAAAAACAAGATTCGTCATGGCCAGTGATAGTGACACCGCATAATTTGCCCCCATGGTTGTGCATGAAAGAACAATTCATGTTTCGACGGTTTTGGTGCCTGGTCCTAAAAATCCGAAGGATAATATAGATGTATTTTTACAGCCACTAATTCATGATTTGAACATGTTGTGGGGAAATGGGGTGGAAACCTATGATGTTGCTAGAAAGCGAGAATTTTATGATGCGAGCCGTATTAATCTGGACCACTAATCCAAAGCTTGTTATTCACTTGATAAGAGTCAAAAGGATGATGCGTGCGGATGGGTAATCGAGTTGAAGTTTCCCGATGACTATGTGTCTAACCTATCTCGATGTGTAGATTGGAGCAAATTGAAGATGTTTGGGATGAAGAGTCATGATTGTCATGTGTTTATGCAGACTACTCCCGATTGCTTTTCGTGAAACTCTGCCGCCGAATGTGTGGAAAGCAATCACCGAACTTAGTTTGTTCTTTAGGGAGTTAACTTCTACATCCATTACAAGTAGAGAACATGGCTCAATTGGAAGCAGATGTTCCAGTTTATATTGTGTAAGTTGGAACGTATTTTTCGCCTACCTTATTCAATTCGATGGAGCATCTGCTCGTGCACCTTGCATACGAAGCAAGGATAGCTGGTCCTGTGCAAAGTATAGATGGATGTATCCATTTGAGAGGTAATTTATAACTCTAAATTATTTGATTACCTAAAACGGTTATATATATATATATATATATATATATAACACTTGATTCATTTAATTAGGTATCTTCACAATTTAAAGCTCGAGTGTTGGTAACAAGGCGCATGTTGAAGCATCGATTGCAAATGCGTATTTAACAAAAGAGGCCTCAATATTTTGTTCCCTCTATTTTGCGATCACGTTCGGACGAGGCGGCACGGTGTACCTCGTAATTACGATGGTCGGGGCGAGGTACCCGAAGTAGCGAAAGGTACTTTGTCCATATTTATACCTCTGGTCGACATCTTGGAAAGGTGAACAAAAGATGGATTGTAGATGAGGAGAAAAACACGGCTCATACGTACGTGTTATCAATTGTCCCGAGTTGCAACCGTATATCGAATAAGTTTATAACGTTCAACTTTTGTTAATTATACCGTCAATCCGTATATTAAATAATCAAATCCCCTTTTGTAGTATGTTTTCCGAGCAATTGCAAAAATACCAACCGGGACTCTCGAGGGCTGAACAAGATAATAGACTACAAGATGAGTTTGCATCGTGGTTTGAACAACTTGTAAGGATAAACAATATTCAAAATCGGTGGATACGTGATCTTTCTAGCGGTCCTTCGAGTTGTGTCACCACATACCCTGGATATTACGTGAATGGTTACAAATTTCACACACGAACTTATGGCTCATCCAAATCTACTTCAAATTGTGGCGTTTGTATCAAGGGTAAAAATTATGATGCGAGATGAGAATTTTTCTACGGGATCCTCGAGGAAGTAGTGCAATTGGAGTACCCGGACGTATTGAGAAAAATGTTGTTCTGTTCAAGTGTGAGTGGTTTGATCCATCCGTGCCAAATGGAACTAGAGTACATCCTCATTACAAACTTGTGGACGTTAATCAAAGGGGAAGATACGGCCGCTCACGATCCTTTTGTGTTAGCAAGTCAAGCCACTCAAGTTTACTATTGCAAGTACCGGAAAGCGTAGACATGAGTGGTTGGTCGCTTTGCAAAATCAAACCGAGATCCTTGGTTGAAACCGTACCAACGAATGAACAAGAGCTTCCCCTTTCAAGACGACCTTGAGTCCCAAATTAATATTGTGCAAACGGATGATGATCCAATCATATTGACAAATGTCAACGGTGCACTAATTGATATTGAAAATAATGAAGAAGAGGAAGGAGAAGACGAAGAAGAAGAAGAAAATGATGATGATGATGAGGAGGAGAGTGAAGAGGAGGAGGAGGATGAAAACTCAGGATGAATATTGAATATATAGTGTAATAATTATGTGTGTTTCATTTTAATGCACCGCTCGAGTATATGATGAATTATTTGTTATTGAATAGTGTAATAATGTGCTTTTATTTAATTATTGTTACTGAGATGAGCGGACCGTCTGGATGGAGGGGACCGTCCGGGGTCCAGGGGACGATTTGGAGTCGACGGAGCGTCTGGATCTGGGTCGAGGGTACCGATCGGTACCCATTATTCAGAGATGAAGCGGACGAGGCTGTCGGCTCGAGTCTTATGAGGACCATCCAGATCCGGCTCCGGCTCCTGCGGGTTCGATCGTGGATATATGGATCTACAGGGGCACGTAAGTTAAATACTTGTGAATAATAAACTGTGTCATATTTATATGTCTATTAATTTCGCGTGTTTATTCCGTTTTGCAGGTTGATGCCATCGAATCAGGTATCCAGGATTATTCGGGATATTATGTACAAACAAATGGAGTCCGGTGCATTCACTTTCCGAGATATCTCCTCAGAGGTTGCACGCATCGGGAGTCATTTCGTGTACATTATATTTTTGTTATTCGCTATTTAATTTTGATTAATTTATAAACTTTAACGCTTATTGGAAAGTACAATAATATTTTGTTTGGCAGCGAGTGACTAGGTGGGACCCTTCCGCTACGAACTCAACGGAGGTGTATCACTGTTCCTTCGTAGGGCGGGAAAGATACACCGATATGCCGAACAACATGAAAACGTTGTTCTTCACCAAGGAACAGTGTCTGGATGGGATGACGCCGTCTTCAATCCACTTCTCGAGTATTGGGGTAGAGAAGAGGTGAGGTCAAAGAGCGCGCAGTTGTAGGAGGAATCGAATGTCTGGAGCCTGGAGGCCGGGTGCCGGCATCTCCGTCCATAGGGCGGATCCCGTGGAGCAGCCGAGTATTCATATGACTTTGTAAGTAATTTTTAATGCTAGTTCAATATTTTAATTAAACACGTGGTTCTAATTAAATAAATACAGAGAGGAAGCATGGACGGCCCCCACCGACCGGGACATAGTGCAAAGGCATTATCACGCAACTCCTGAAGGGGAGTACACCTACGGGGTCATAGTGACACGGTTGTAAGTATTTTCATTTTATATTATGTAATAATTTATAAAAAAATTATATATATGTCTATTTTTGTAATCTAAAATTTTAATTGTGGAAATATTAAATGCGATTATGAAGTACAAGAGGCGGCCTTCCGAGATGCCTCAGCCTCTGAGGGGTCGAGCTCGAACCCCAACCCGACTTATCCCAGGATCTATGTCCAAAGAGTTGGAAAACAACACGGGAGGGTTCGGGGTCTCGGTCCACTGGGTAAGTCCAGACACATCCCTCCGGCTCTTGTTCATCATCGAGCACTCCTCCTAGTGGGATCACCCAAGCCGATATGGACCGGATGCTCCAAGAGGAGCGTGAGAGGGTGCGGTTGGAGATGGAGCAGATGCGAGAGCAGATGCGAGCGGAGATGAGCGGAGATGCGAGCGGAGTTGCAGCGGACATGCAACGTCAACTCCGAGGAGATGTTGCAGGGGTTGCGGGGTTCCTTCCTCGGTGGTGATATTCCCACCGGGTCCGGGGTGGTTCTCGACTACCATCCCGTGGGTCCCGGGTTCTAGGCGCCGCTAAATGAATTATTTGTGTTTAAAACTATAAATTTTTCTGAATGTTAATTAAGAATTTATGAATTTTAAATGTTTATGAGTATGAATTTTAATTAATTTATAAGATGATGAATTTTAGTTATTTAAGTATCAATTTTAATTGTTTAAGAGTACATATTTACACATGATAATATAGTTGATAATTTAATTGAATATATATGTGATAATAATAATAATTATAAACATGATAATATATATATGCAATAATAATAATAACAATAATATATGATAACATGTATATAGTGAATTTTAGGATACATTTTAATTGAATATATACAATATTAATAATTATAAAATAATAATATATATACTAATTGAATAGTGTAATAATGTGGTTTTATTTAATTATTGTATATAGTAAATGATAGGATACAATTTAATTGAATATATACAATAATTATAAAATAATAATAAATATATTAAATATTGTATACAATTTAATTGAATATATATAATAATTACAAAATAATAATAAATATATTAAATATAGTATACAATTTAATTGAATATATACAATAATTATAAAATAATAATAAATATATTAAATATTGTATACAATTTAATTGAATATATATATTAATTAAAAATAATAATAAATATATTAAATATAGTATACAATTTAATTGAATATATGTGATAACATATATAATCGAATAATAGTTATATTAAACATATTTAATTGAATAACATTTATAAATTAAAAATATATAAAATATTGAACATAATATGATATTAATATATTTAAAAGCAAAAACATATCGAATGATTAGCTTTGCTCAAACGGTAAAGCGCCCAAGCTCTCTCCTCCACTCTCTCGCAGGTCGCGGGTTCGAATCCCTTGCCACGCGTTCGAATCCCTTGCCACGCGAAAAAAACGCCCTAGCTAGCCCCCTGTGCCGCGGCCGGGGCGCGGTTCGATCCCCCGGCCGAAATTCTTTTTTATTAGCAATGATTTTAGCGAGGGCGAGACGAGGGCCCGCCCTCGCCACCTGGCCCTCGCCAATTCCCTCGCCATCCGGCCCTCGCCGAACCTCGCCAAAACCCTCGCCAAACTCCCTCGCCAAAACCTCGCCACATACCTCGCCAATTCCCTCGCCAATTCAGCCCTCGGTAAAGCCCTCGCTAAACTCGTCCTCGCCAAATCCTCGCTAATTAACGAGGCGGGTGCCCTCGCTAATTGCCGAGGATTTGGCGAGGGAAGTGTTTACCGACAAGGTTTTGCCGAGGGCTACCTTCCCTCGGTAAAGCCCTCGCCAACCCTCCCCCTCGTTAATTCTCTCGCTAACCCTCGCCAAATTCGTTTTTTTTTGTGGTGAAAGGTTCTACTCATCAATGAAAGTGGTCCATTGGTGAAAAAGAAAAAGAGTCACGAGATGAAAGTGGTCCCATCGGTGAAAAAGAAAAAATCACTTATAATACACATTAATAATTTATAAATATATAAAAATCATAAAGTTACATTCAGTGAAAATATAAAGAACTTGTATTTTTAAAAAACAATAGAAATCTAATCAATATTTATTTACAAAATAAAGAAAAAAATATTTTTTCGTAAAATTATAGAAAATTTATTAGAAATATATTTAAAATATTTGAATATATTCCCTCTATTCGGGAAAGCTTTCATATGTAGTAGGGCATATACTTTAAGAAAAGAGTAATGATTGAGGTTTTGAGAGATAATTTTTTAAACTTTTATGTATAAAGTAAAAAAAAATCATTGGGTTATGTGTGTGTGAGAATAAAAGTAACGACATTTGTGTAAATTAGTGAAAATTGTGAGGGTGGCGTTCATAAAGAGTTTTCATTTTAAAAGTGTAAAATTTATAATAGAGCAGACGTAAAGAAAAATGTATAAATTTTTATGGGAGTACATAAAAAGCTCATAAACCCATACCGATAGGTCCAAAGAACCTCCACGCAGTATCGTTACTGTCAAATTGATTGTAAAAATCTTCCTGTCCAAACGCAATTTAATTAGTTTGAATTTTCAATTTTTATTTTTCAAATTTCTATCTTACGTCGTCTCAAATGGGCTGTGAAGTACTGATTAATGTCATGTCCCAATTAGGGGGTGGAACCAGAATTATTTAGTGAGGGGCCAAAATATAATTAATAAATATAGAAGTGTTTAAAAATTTTACAATTAAGATCGAAATGTTTTAATTAATAAAAATATGGCAAAACATAATATTCTAATTAACATAAACATTTCACAATATTGGATTTGGTAAGAATAAAACTCATTCATCAACATGTAATTTTTAACTTGTTGGAATTTCATTCAAAATATGAATTTTCAAAAAATGATATTACTCATCAAACTATTAATCTGGAAAAAAACATAAAATCAACTTTAACTCGTCATATGAAATATGCGTTTAGTCTAGAAAAATAATAAAACATAAAACAACAAAATAACGATCAAAATTTTTAAAATATGAATATGAAAAAAAGAAAAAAAAGAAAGATATATTAAAGCATATGAATCAGAAACAATAATTAATCTTCAAAAAAATAAAATATAAACAATAAAAATATCTATCATAATTTTTGAAATATGAATCTGCAAAAATAATAAAAAATAAATAGATTAGCACGTTAGAAACATATGAAATAAAAATCAATGAAAGAGGTCATGAAGATGAATAAGGAAATCGGTCAAAGAAGGAGAGAAGAAATATATTTGGATTTGTGATGAAAAACAAATGAGTGGTATCAAGTATTTATAGACTAATATGTAAATAGATGGATGATTGAGAATAAAATTTATAAAATCGATAGTTGAGATTAATACTTAAAGCTTAAATGAATGAGAGGAGAGGAATTTTGAAATAGAAGAGTGTGGCTTTGCCACATAAGCTTTAAGTTTAGGCTTTATAAGGTTATAGATATGTAAGATTATCATTTTTATGGTAAAATTTGAAAAATTAATACTCCCTCCGTCTCGAAAAAAATTTTCACATGTAGGAGGACACACACTTTAAAAAAGAAGAATAATGATTGAGGTTTTGAGGGGTAATTTTGTAAAATTTTAAATATAAAGTAAAAAAATTTATTGGGATATGTGTATGTGAATAAAAATAATAACATTTTGTGTTAATTAAATTTGAAATTGTGAGGGTGAAGTTTATAGAGGATTTTCATTTTAAGAGTGCGAAACTTATAGTGGGACGAACGAAAAAACAAGTGTAAAAAGTTTTATGGGACGGAGGCGGTACTTTTCTATCGAAAATTGCACGATGAACTCATTTCACATAGATTTTAATCTTTTATCCATTGTTTTTAACCCCAATTTTTTTGCACCCGCCATTATGACTAAAACAACCGGAAGGAAAAGGAGACAATTTTAGTACAGTCATTAAGAACTTTTATATTGTTCTTCAACTTCAATGATTATGAATAAATCCATGAAGGCGTTTTTATTTATGGCTTATGCTAAAGAGATGTAAAAACTTTTATTTATGGCTTATGGCTTATGTTCTAATTTTTGTTTTTGTTTTTGGTTGGAAATTAATAGATATATTAGTAATCATCTTTTCAACTTTTTTTTTTTTACGGGACTCTACTACATTTCATCTTCGATACCTAGTATATACGTAATAAAAGGAAAAGTGGCAAATTTTTCGTAAAAAGAAATTGTCTTTGACTGATGTTTGGTTATCTTTTTAAGGCTTTTTGTTTTTGAAAAGTTAACTTTTAGCAGAAAATTTCAACTTTTTGTTATTGACAAATTGTCTTATCTATAAAATATAGGTGATAAATTGTCTTATCTATAAAATATAGGTGATATAGGGGTGAGAGGATCAAACAAACATTCACCGATACATTTTGTATTGTACATTGTGATTATAAAATTGAGTATCTTAATGTAAAACAAGAGAAATCAGAAAAATATTGGGAGGAGGAGAAACATTGTCTGCTCATTTCATTACCTTGCAACACATTCGAATCATACTAATGAGAAAAAACTATAAGTGCATAAAGACCATCAAAAATATTATTTAAATGGGCAAAAAAAAAGACAGCCTAAAATAAAGCAAGTCCAAGACTTTTCAGCAAAATTAACTTTTGGGAGCTTCTTCATCATTTCAAGTTGGATTCATCCTCTTTTCACTTCAAAAATTGTAATACACACTACAACAAAAACTACATATCATGACACTTTTTGGGTCATTTTTTTATAAGTGTCTCTAACAATTATTTTTGGGACACTTAATTAAATTTGCTCATTATATTTAATTATTGAGACACTTAAAAATGTAATCCCAAAAATGAAATTGGTGAAAAAGTGCCCTAATTCTCTATTGGGACACTACACTTGGAGGCACATGTGAACTACCTCAAAATTTATAAGTGCCCCAACAGTACATATTGGGGCACTTTTAATGTCTGGAAAGCTCTCTTTTTGTTGTAGTGACATGTATTTATATTATATATGGGAGTGATGATTTGAGCATTTATTTAGAAAATAAAAACTAATTATTTCGGCGGCGACCACCAATAACTCCACCGCTTGTTAACATATCCACCCAGCTTTTAATGGTCTTGAGCGGCAATCGATCCGCCCTCTCCGTAATCCCTGCTAATCTTTATATCTTCACTTCAACGTCACCGTACAAAGTCTCAATGAAATTACTCCATCATCCTACCAATTAAATTAATTAATTAAAATAATACGACGAAAATACACTTTTTTTCACTCTTGGAATTTCTTATGCGTGTCCAATTTATCATAATTTAACAACATATATTCCTAATTTCAATTAAATTTCTAAAAAAATAATTTAGCATCTCGAATTAATAAGATGTTGGTATAGTAAGCTGATTAATGATGTCGTTCTCTTATTGGGCCGGTCTCGATTTGCAGCTCAATGACACGAGCCAGGCTGTTCCGACGAGATCTCTTGCAGATATATCGATGACAGATCTCTTGTAGTATATCGATGATGTGGAATTCGAACAAAATGCTTGATTCGGTGTACAAGATGTGGGAGGCAGTGGTGGGCGCCACCCGCCGGTCCAGTGCAGCGACCGGTCCAGCGCGGTGGTCCACGGCGCCGAGAAGAAGGGCAGCTGGCGCATGTGCTGGTGGTGCTTCCCGTGGTCGGTGGAGTGGGGACTAGTCAGATTCGGAGGACCATGTGGTGGGGCTGGTCGAGCCATATTTTGTAGTAACGGTGAAAAGTCATAATTGGGGATGGGGTGGGAGGGAGAGGTGCGTGCTGGGTGGGGATGGGGGTTAAAAGAGGGCACGTTGTGAAATACTATTCGCCATTAGGCACCTCACCTTGCTCACGTGTCACATTCTCAGTATATGACATGATATACTATTTATGGAATATAATTTTATAATTACGCCCCCGTCTTCACCAATGTGTGTCTTTATGTGTTTTTATTTAATGTATAAATTTAAATTGTAACAATATTTTATTTAGAGTTTCCTTTAATATAGAGAGAGGTAGTCGTCTTTTTTATTTTTTTTTTGAAAGGGAGAGAGGTAATCTTCTTGGTATCCGTATAAGACGTAGATATTGCTAGAGTAAGGAGTAAGGTTGGATTTGCATCTCTCCATTTCTTTGTTGTAAATTTTCTCCATTTCTTTATTATAAATTTTTGTAAATTTCAAAAAGAGATAAATAGAATAATAAAATAATAGGTGATAGGTGAAATACAAAAAGTAGAACCCACCTATTATTTTATTATAACAAAGTCTACTATGAATAAGGGTTCACGGTGAGACTTGATCATTTACTAAAAGGTACTAGTTGTAATAACTGAATGGTATTACCTATATTACTAAAAATATCAGTCGTGATAAGCTGGAAAATGTCCTATAATGTTAAAAAGTATCGGTCGTGATAATGAAGAGTATTAGTTATATTATTAAAGTGTATTGGTCATGATAATGAAGAGTATTACCTATATTACTAAAAGATATTAGTCGGGATAATTGTAAAGTAAATTGATCTATTATTTTAATATGGATTAAGTTTCACCGTGAAACTTGGTTCACGAGACACACTATTTTATTATTGTGTTTATCTCTCTCGAAATTTACAAAAATTTACAACAAACAAATTTAGAGGATCCAAATTCGAGTAGGGTCATAAGCCCACAAATTATATACACTCTCCATCTTATAAATTTGGAATCATGTTATTTCAACATACCAAATTGATAAATACATATACTTTTAATTACTTTTAAATACACACGCTTCGTATACGATTGAATTTTTCACACAAATTTTAGTGTGCGGTTGAATTTTCACACAAGTGTATATACTTAAAATGTGCAACTAAAATTTTGCACGAAAGACATTTTTGCCATGGAAAAGGTTTTCAAAGATAGCCTATTTTCGAACTAAGAGTAGAATCAAGAAACCCATATAAAAGGGTTTCATAGAAGTTTAAAACAAACAATCAACAAGTAGACACGACAAGACAAACACTTACTATTTTCGTCCCATAAAAACTTTAATAGGAAGGGTGCATACATTTAAAAAAAAAAAAAAAAAAAAAAGAATAATGATTGAAGTTTTGAGGGATAATTTTATAAACTTTTTTATGTATAAAATTAAAAAAATATTAAATTGTGTGTACGTGTGAGTAATAAAATAATTGCATTTTGCAAAAATTAGTGAAAATTGTGAGGGTGAAATTTATAAAGAGTTTTGCATAGGCGTAAAATTTATAGTGAGACGTAGAAAAAGGAAAATCTAATAGGTTCAATTAACCTTGAAACAAAGACCAACAAGTATCGGCAAGTTTTTATTTTTATTTTTTTATATACGGTATATATCTACCTAGAATGTATTGCAATCTACTAGGGATGGAGGAAATACCGAAAATGTCGATATACCGAGCGTATGCGTGCCGAAAAATACCGAAAAATACCGAATTTGCGGTATACCGAAAATTTCGATGCGGTATGGTTACCGTATGCGAAATTTTCGATGCGGTATCGGTATAGGATTTTAAAATTTTCGGTATTTCGGTATATACGAAATACCGAAATATTTTCGGTATTTCGGTATTTCGGTATATACCGTATACCGTAAATATTTTTAAAATAATTATTTAATTAATTTGTTTATAATTTAAATAATATAATAAAGAAATGTACAATAATAATTTTTTTAATTAATTGTTCGGTATGAGCGGTAAATCGGTATGATTCGGTGTGGTCGGTATAGTCGGTATGATTCGGTATGGGCGGTATAATCGGTATGGACGGTACGGTAAGGTATACCGAAAAATCGGTACGGTATGCGGTATGAATTTTTTTAATACCGAAATTGGTATACCGAACTTTCGGTATACCGAAATTTGATGCGGTATCGGTATGTTTTTTATAAATACCGAAATTTTCGGTACGGTATCACGGTATTTTCGGTATACCGCACCGATCCATCCCTACAATCTACTTAATTCATGAGAAAATGGCGGAAGAAAGGGGTATATATACAACTTTTTAAACCATATATTGATTAATTTGATTATTTCAACTTCATGTAGATATGCATGAAACACCTAACCTTAGCTCCTAAGATAGTATTTTTTCATGATCTTTCCAAAAATTATCAATTGTATATACTCACCGTCATGCAAGTACCTATTACCAAAGTCCGTCCTACCATTTGACAAGGTTGAAAAAGTCAGCGATAATCGGGCGTTTTGAGGCCGCTTAGTGCCTAGACCGCCTAGGTGCCGCCTATTTTTTTAATTAAAAAAATATAAAATCGATTGCCTAAATGTCACCTAGCCCGCCTAGATGGCGCTGGCCATGAAAACGTCTAGTCGACTCGGCCTCCGGCCACGAAAACGCCTAAAATGCTCAAATTAGGCAAAATCGGAGCCGGCAACCGTCTACTCGCCTTGGCGGCACTAAGCCGATTCTTGCAACAATGCCGTTTGAAAGGCACGATGCAGAAAAAAATAGTCCGTTCACATAAAGGGAATGGAAAATGGTGATGAAAGGGGAGAGAAAGCGACTTTACCTTAGGGGCATGAGAGTAAATACACCTTTAAAAATTTCTTGATGTAAAATTTGAAAATATACGGTTGGTGGAATTCATTCTTGTATCGGAGAAAAAACTAAAAATGACTTGCATCTTAAAATATTTAATTCTTTGCAAGTCATTATTTCCACCAATATAAGTAATATATGTCTGAAACAAAAAAAAAATAACACAAATTTGCAAGTCATTATTTCAAGAACACAGAACGGAGGAAATGGACATACGGTGGTGCTCCGATACAATAATATTTCTACATGAGTTACTTTCTAATAAAATTTGTTCATAGTAGAAGCTGATACCATGACATTCATTCGTTGATACCTTAATGAGTGTAATAGTAGTACTAAATATTTATGGTATCAATAAATTAATGTGATGATATTAATTTTATACTATAAAACTATTTCACACTCGATTTTTGTTTTCACCTCTAACAAACTTTATGTCCATTGAGACACATTGCATGAATTACAAGCAAATAAATTGGTGAAAGTAAATTACTTACCTAATTGGAAAGACATGGAAGTATTATTTTCACTTCTCTATGTAAGAAAAAAACAATGAATGAAGAATAGAAGACGAAAGGTGAGTATATAAGTTGAAGGGTATTTAGGATATATATATTTAGTAAAAATCTTATTTTCTTATGAAATGGTAGGTAAACGTAAACAATTCCTTTTGTTATGGGGACTGAATAAAAAACCTCATTCACTCTGAAAAATTACATGCATGATTTTTTTTTTTTTCAAATTACATGAATTTCATGGAAGAGACAACTTGTATCAGACTTCATAATTAGCCAGAAACACATATATTGTACTACATAATTAGTGAGACAAATATATAAAAAGAGAATAGTTTTTTTGAAAAAATTCACGTGAAATTGTAATATATATTCCCTCCTATTCATAATATATGTCGTTTGACTTTTCGTATTATTTACAATTTAAATGTTGTTTTCCACTTTTAAATGTGAATTAATTATAATTTTTCCTATTTGCCCTTAGTTTTTTTTTTAAATTACATTGATAATAATAATTTTTAGGAAAATTACCTTCCAATACACATTCTTGTGTAGTTTTACAAAAAGGTCAATTGCCATTTTGAGTTTTTCATTCGATACACGTTTTGGAAGGTAAAGTCATTTTTGTCCCTATTTTCATTTTACAATTAGATATAATTGCACAGTACCACAAATATTAAACATTGTCTACCGTTGATCTTTGTCGATCTTGTCACTTACTTCTCTCCTTCCATTACTGAAGTTTTTCCCAATTTGATTTTCAAATTTGTAGTCCATCGTAAACTTGAATGGTGACAATGATGGTGAATCGCGCAAGGAGGCGGATCTTTGGAAAATGGAGAGTCGATGGTGGTGGCACTGGGGCTATGCGATGATGGTGATGGTGTTTCCCGCGATGATGTAGGGCGACGCGGTGGTGAGGAGCAATTTGTGGCCGGTGATGGAGAAGGTCGACGGAGCTATGCGACGAAGGCTGGTGGTTACGGCTGTCTATGTACAAATGTGCAAGAGAATGTGCAAATGTGCAAGAGTGTGACGCCGGTGATGGAGAAGGTCGACGGGGTATGCCATGATAGTGGTGGTTACGGTGTGGGAGGCGCGGCAGCGGTGATGGGGTCGCGCGACGGTGGTCGGTGGATGGAAAGTCGGCGACGAAGGGTTGTGTTGAATGGTTGTTGCAGGTTGGGGAGGCGCGATGGGGGTGCAAATCTGTGAAGGAGACGATGGGTGCACTTATCGCGTGTGGGTGCACTCAACAATCGATGGGTGTATCTCGTCCATCTACATACATGTCTGTCGGTACATATGTGCAAGAGAATGTGCAAATGTTGAAGAGAATATACATATAGGTATGTATAATCAAAATAGTACCCATTTTATAAAAGAATGAGTTTTTACCCAAATTTAACATAAAAAGACTCAAATGCCCTTTACTAAAGTATACATCCTACACTTTTATATGTAGAAAAAAATTGTGCGTCACTTCCACTTTCTCTTCACATCTTCATCATCTTCTTTTAAGATTATGGTAAGTAATCCACCTTAATTAGTATTTCATTTCCATTTTTCTCTTGTTCTCTTTTGTATTTTTGAATATACATATAAAATAGAAAAAATGGATGATGAAATTGCTTGTCTCATTGGTGAAATTGATTATCTCGATGGTGATATTGCTTGTCTTGATAGTCTCTTCATCTTATATTTTTGATATACACGTAAAATAGAAAAAAATCGATGGTGAAATTGCTTGTCTCACGTATGAAATTGATTGTCTTGATGGTGATAATGCTTGTCTCGATAGTAAAAATGTTTGTCTCGCTGGGTTCCATCGAGATAGTATTCAAATCTTCATAACTTTAAGATTTGAAGTTTTGAATATTGTCTCGAGGGGTTATCGAGACAAATATTTTCCTAGCGAGACAAATATTTTTCACCCACGAGACAAGACCATCGAAACAAATACTTTTACCATCGAGATAAATATTTTTACCATCGAGACAAACCCAACGAGACAACATATTATCATCGAGACAAACACTGTGAGACAAATATTTTTCTATCGAGACATATTTTTTTCCAGTAAACAAACACCGCGAGACAAGCATTTTGCTATCGAGACATATTTTTGCCTAGCGAGACAAGTTTGTTTCTTAGATTTTTAGACTCCCAAACAAATTTTGTCATTTAGACAAATCCATTTTTATTTTTAAAAACACTATACAATTTTGTTTTTTATTTATTTAGACAAATTCATTTTTTATTTTTTTAAAACACTACACATATTATATTATTTTATGTGATATTTTTTTGTATTCATTATTTATTTATCTGTTTTTTTCGGATGGAAGAGGATGAAGTTGTACTAGTTCATCATGGATATTGGGATGAAATGATGTATAAAAAATGGAAAAGAGGATTTGACATATATATATATATATATATATATATATATATATATATATATATATCATTGCGAACAATGTCATTTGAGGAGTTTATGGATGTTTTTCATAATATTGTGAGAACTAATCTTAGATGTTGTAATTATGAGTTGCATTGTTTGATGGAAACAAAACGTCTTCCAAAAAAATATCGTATTTGTAGACAAGTTAGTTATACACAAATATTTTGTGATCAACGTCCTGTTCAAATTAGTGATGAAGAATGATGTATTGTTTGAACTTATATTGTGAATTTTTTAACTTGGATTATGTAATTTTTGCATATTGGATTGTGTTTTCTTTTATAATTATTTAAACTTAAATTGTGTAATATTTGTATATTAAATAACAACACATGTTTGCTCATATCACAATTATCACTACGGAACATGATGCTCAAAACTAAATCAATACATGCTCAAAGGAATTTACTACATTAAACAATATGTTTTTAATAATTTCTCCGCTAGAATATGTGTTGCGTGACCATTGATTGAGATGACCATGAAATTTTTCCAACTCCACACACTACCTACTAGAAAATAATTTTTTATATTGTTTACTGATTTTTAATTATTTTATTTTTTTCTAAATTTTGTGCTTGTCTCGTTAGACAAAGGTTTGTCTCGCTAGGTTGTCTCGCTTGGCAAAACTTTATCTCGGCTGGGGTTTTGTTTCGCTAGGCAAAATTTAGTCTCGTTGGGGTTTGTCTCGCTAGACAAAGCTTTGTCTCACTCGGGTTTGTCTCGCTAGACAAAATTTTGTCTCACTCGACAAAACTTTATCTCATTGGGGTTTGTCTCGCTAAGCAAAGTTTTGTCTCGTTGGGGTTTATCTCGCTAGACAAAGCTTTGTCTCGATAGGCAAACCTTTGTCTCGCTAGACAAAATATTGTCTCACTCAAGTTTGTCTCGCTAGACAAATTTTTGTCTCGCTAGGCAAAATAAGTAAATAGGGTATTTTGGTCTTTTTAAGTCAAAATTTGGTACAAAACTCATTTTTATGAAATGGGTAGAAAACTCTTTTTGTTATAAAAAAGGGCACAAATCTCACCGCCCCTATACATATATGTCCTGTCCATGTACAAATGTGCAAGAGAATGTGCAAAAATATACATATATGACCGACACGACCATTGTACATTGAGAGTAAAATTACCGCTATTTGTTTGAGAAGATTTTGAATTTCAAAAACGATCATACAACTATACATACAAAATAAAATATCTATAGCTAATTTAAAATTCAAATTTTAAAAGGAAGAAACAAGATTATAAATGTATAGCCAATTTGTCAAACTTGATGATGTCACTCCATGTGCCTTAATTTTCTTCCATATTACTAACAATGAACAGGGGTACACGCTTTCTTTGCACAGTACTTCCGTTTGGAAGCTTCAGGTACAATGGTCTGATTTTTTTCACTTTTTGTATCTCATTGTAAATTTGAGCAGTATTTGTATTGGGTTGTAAAATGAATAATAATTTGTACCAAATAGTAGCCCTCCTAATTTTTAGAGTCATGTGAAAAATGTCAAAGCTATTAATTAAGGGTATAGAAGAAAAGAAATAATTTTCTTAAAATATGTGAATGAGATTAGGATGACATATATTTTGAACTAGATGAACTCCGCGTATTACGCGGTATTGCCGTTAAATAAACTTTACAATATAATATATTATATATAATATTTTCAAATAATAATATATATATTAAAATAATGTATATGTATAAAAAAATTATAATTATAATATTAAATTTAAATAATGGTAATATTAATTGTATGACAATTCATGCTAGGGATTATAATTATTATAATTATGTGAAAGAATTTACTATAAGATTTGTTTCAAATTTATTTTACCATTAATAAAAAAAAAAAAGACGATTAATAGATTTTTTTATATAAATGATGCATAAATATTACTCCGAATAATATATATATATATATATATATCGTATATTTATAATAAATATCATATATGATTATATTAAGTTTTTTTATAAAAGTTGATACAACCACAATTTTCTTACATACATTTATAGGCTTAAGTTAAATATAATTTTATGTTTTAAAATTGTCATATGATAACACTTTTTAGATATAAAATAGATATTTAAAATATTTAAAGATTTATATATTAACTTATTTATTAAAAAATATACATATGGTCAAAAAAATTAAAAATTAAAAAATATACATATTGTGAGGTCTAAGGTTCAAACCTCCTTAGAAATATATTTTTAATTACTTTCTATATTAAAATGTCACATAGATGTCATATACTAATTATAAATCAATAGAAAAATGACACCTAGATTATTAACATATATATGCATTTAATAAGAATGTGACACCTCATTCAAATTAACCTCATGAGGACACCTAAGCAAAAACAAACTCCCTATTAGTAATATAGGGATTATATATATAATATTTTCAAATAATAATATATATATTAAAATAATGTATATGTATAAAAAAGAATTATAATTATAATATTAAATTTAAATAATGGTAATATTAATTGTATGACAATTCAGACTAGGAATTAGAATTATTATAATTATGTGAAAGAATTTACTATAAGATTTGTTTCAAATTTATTTTACAATTAATTAAAAAAAAGTCGAATAATAGAATTTTTCTTTATATAATTGATGCATAAATATTACTCGAATAATATATATATATATATTGTATATTTACAATAAATATCATATATGATTATATTAAGTTTTTATAAAAGTTGATACAACCACAATTTTTCTTACATACATTTATAGGCTTAAGTTATATATAATTTTATGTTAAAAAATTGTCATATGATAACACTTTTAGATATAAAATAGATATTTAAAATATTTAAAGATTTATATATTAACTTATTTATTAAAAATATACATATTTTGCAAGAGGTCTAAGGTTCAAACCTCCTTAAAAATATATTTTTTAATTAATTCCTATATTAAAATGCAACATAGATGTCATATATTAATTATAAATCAATAGAAAAATAACACATAGATTATTAACATATATATGCATTTAATTAGAATGTGACACCTCATTCAAATTAACCTCATGACGACACCTAAGCAAAAACAAACTCCCTATTAGTAATATAGGGATTTATTGTTCTAGAGAGCTTATGGTTTTAGAACAAATAACAAACCACATCTTCAAATATTAGAATATTTTATATTTTATTGATTATACATTTAGTTGATTTAAGATACTATGTTGATCATTGAGTCTTTGGTTGTGCACTTCGAATATCTGTTTTAACTTGCGTATCTTTTCTATTAAAGAAGGTGTCTAGGAGACTTTTGTTGGGTCTAGTAATAAATTTGTTGTTCCTTCTTTTAAAACAAAGATTCATTCTTATAACATTCGTGTGGAAAAATAATGTGAATTGACTATTCAATATATACATTATTTGCTTGTATTTGGAAATTGATGTTTATGCTTGAATATTTGCTAAGTCTCTTTTGTCCTTCCGCAAGTTCTTTTGAGTTTAATTAATTGCTTATTCAAAATGAGTTTTACTATATTTCGATGTCATTTTAAAGAGCATAGAATTTGTGATATTACATTTTAGTTCCTAAATTGAAATAAAAATTCTTTGGAAATCTCGTCATGCTAGTTTGCACAAGTAGATTTTGACCTATTAAGTGTTGAGCTCAAAGATTTCGGATATGACGAGTGATCAAAATACTTGATCCTTTTAAGTGTTTATCATATTATTTAACTTCCCAAAGCTTGTTAAAAAGTTATTTTCGATTGTGAATCATCAATTATTTTGGCTTATGGAGAAAGATAATATTTTGTGCTTGGTAGATAGTAGTACTACACATACTATCCCGAAAGATAGAAAAATTTTCCAAAATTTGATGGAAAAAAAGGGGAGTGTCACAACAATTGCTAATGATAATATCTATTAATAATAGGCTCTGGTAGAGCTTTAGTGATTCTCCTATGGGTACTGAATTAATCATTAATGATACATTGTTATGTCCACAATCTAAATGTACCCTTCTCGGTTTAAAGACATCGATTAAATGGTTATCACATTGAAACTAACACTCGAGAACAATAGTGCATATCTTTTGATGTCACAATCACTAGGATGTCGAAAATATGTTGTTGAAAAACTTTCTTCTTTCTCATCCGGATTGTATTATACATACATTCGACCTTCTAATCTCCATGTTGCCATGAGCTTAAAATTTAATGATTCAAATTCTTTCGAGTGACTAAATCGCATATATCTCGATGTAAATACACCTTTGTGGGTAGAGGTCTCAATGAAATCAAGTATACATATTGATGCCCTCATACGCGGAAGCGTAAAGGAACTCTTAACACAAAGGAAATAAATCCCTGAAAACTAAAATTAGCAAAAATATTCAGTCACCCCTGAAATCTCTTGAAGAGATTCGTCTGAAGACGAAAATCCTAGTAACGATATATGTGCACAAAATAAAATACTAGGATTGCGGAACGAGACCAAAATATTTTGGAAAATGATGAAGATCTCAGTTGATGTAAACATAAAAGTTACAATGAATTTTATAAATACGGGAGAAACTTATAATAGAAGTATTATTGTTGTCGACAACGAATTTGCCGCCATAATTGTTCTTTCTATTACAAATAATGATCCGGATCCGTAACCCAAGTCAATAGCCGAGTGCCTAAGCGCTCGGGTAAAATGGAAAGAAGCAATTGAGGCAAAGCTAGACTCGCTAAACAAAAGAAAAGTATTTGGTACTATCGTATGTAAACCCGAAAACATTATTCTGTTGGATATAAATGGGTATTTGTACGAAAATGAAATGAGAAAAATGAGGTGGTGAGATACAAAGTGAGATTAGTAACTCAAGGGTTTTAACAAAGACCCGGTATTGATTTTGATCAAACATATTCTCTGTTATGAATGGAATAACGTTCCGCTACTTAATATCCCTAGCAAGGTAAAATTAAATTTAGAAATACGGTTAATGAATGTTGTAACCGCATATTTATATGGATCATTGGATGCCAATATTTATATGAAAATTCCTGATGGATTCAAGATTCCTCATATGAGGAATGATGAAAATCGCGGTATGTATAGTATAAAACCGCAGAGGTCATTATATGGCCTAAAACAGTGGAGTCGTATGTGTTACAATCGACTCGGTGAGTTCCTCACGAAGAAGAAATATATAAACAATGAAGCATTTCCTTGCGTATTTATAAAGAAATCACTAAATGGTTTTGTATCATCTCGGTTTATGTTGATGATCTAAATATAATTGGAACATGTAAGGAGATTGAAGAAGCTAAATCAACCTTAAAGACTGAATTTGAAATGAAAACCTTGGGTAAAACCAAGTATTGTCTCGGCTTGCAGATCGAGCATCTCCCAGAAGGAATTCTCGTACACCACGGTCAACCTACTGAAGAAGGTATTGGAGAGATTCTATATGGATAAATCTCATCCTCTAAGCACACCAATGGTTGTTCGCTCCCTTGAAGTGGATAAGGACCCATTTAGACCTAAGAAAGATACGGAAGATATATTAGGACCGAAGTTCCTTACCTAAGTGCAATTGATGCATTACTTTATCTTGCAAACCGCACTAGATTTGGATATTGCATTTGCGGTGAAATTTGCTTGCAAGGTTTAGTGCTTCTCCTACAAGGAGATATTGGAATGATGTTAAACATATTTTACGGTATCTTCAAGGTTCACATGATCTTCGTTTATTTTATACAAGAAATTAAGACAAAACATTAGTGGGCTATGCAGATCTTTGGTTATATGTCCGATCCCCATACCGCGGATCTCGATTGGTTATATTTTTCTCTGCGGTGGTACCGCAATTTCATAGAGGTCTATTAAACAATCTATGGTTACTACCTCTCAAATCATTCAGATATTATTGCTTTATATGAGGTCTCACGAGAATGTGTTTGGTTAAAGTCATTGGTAAAACACATTTGTAATTCGTGTGATATTCTAAAAAATGATATATCCCCTCTTGTCCTTATGAGGACAATGCAAATTGTATTTGCACAGATGAGTAATGAATATATTAAATGAAACTTGACAAAATACATTTCACCGAAATTCTTTTATCCGTATGAACTCCTAAAGAGTGGTGAAATTATCATACAAAAGGTACGCTCTAGTGACAATCTGATTGATTTGTTTACTAAATCACTTCCTACATCTACTTTTGAAAATATGTCCATGCTATTGGGATGCGTAGGCTTGGAAGATTGTTGTGCCGATCCTCATACCGCCATATCTCAGAATGGTTATATTTTTCTGCGGTGGTACCGCAATTTCATAGAGGTGTGTTAAACAATCTATGGTTGACAGCCATTTTCATATTAATCATCCTAAAATTTGGACATTTCATTTTGTTCCTGTAGTTAAATTCTGAATCAATATAATTTTAAAAAAATATTATTAACTATAAGGGATCGGAATATAACATATAACTATTATAAAATTTAAAAATAAGCAGGAAATGATTGCAAAAATATTGATTCATGTGGGAAATTCATGAGTATTGAAATCTTTATATATGTATGGATTGTATAGGGTAAAATCATATCAGTCGCTCATACCGTGTGAATTCTGGTCTCAAACTCCGAACCTATTGGCCTTCGACCTCAACTTCTAATTTTTTGGTTCGGCAGTTGTTCATGCTCTATTCACAAACTTATTGACCTTGATTTCCGTTATATAGCACTACAAAATCCTAGCTAATTAATTCATCATCAAATGGGTTGCGCCGCCACAGGGCCCACACAAGTATTTTGACCTAGGTCAAATGGTATTCAAGTGATATTATATTTTAATATAAATAATAAAATATGAAAAAATAACTATGGATGAATTTATATATGATATAAATAATTTAGAATACACATATATATATATATATACCTTAATGAAATTGTGTTTGCATTGATGACTTAATTGCCGATGAAGTAATATTTCGAAAGAACTTTAGAATTATTTATAAAAAAAAGAAGAAGAAATAATTAAAAAATGCTTGCATTCCAATCGTGGAATTATATTAATAAATCATAAGCGAATTATTTGTTAAATTTATTTATTTTTGGATCATTAGGTAGAGCTAACAATTTAGGTTGCTCATTCCAACACATTGACCAGTTGATATCCTTGGACTGGATCAAGTCGACCTAAGTTTTAATTGGGCCTAAAAATGTAATTCTACCGGCCTTACTTGGGTTAGAGGGTCAGCTAAGCCCAATCCCCAAAATTTAAATTTTATTTTTAGTGAAAAAGTATTTATAAACTAAATTTAATTAGTTTTTGGAGACAAAAGTTAAATCATAAAAACATTAACTCACCTAGAGTCCAAACAAAGAATTAAACCAATCAAATATAAATATTACAAAAATTATTATAAGAATCGAAAAGTCCTATATTATAGAAGAGATTGAATGCAAATTAACAATTTTTCTCATGTACAAGGATATCGTGTTTAATAAAACCATATAAGGAAAGATTCAAATGTTCCATATTAATAATTTATATTTGTTAATATAAACTAGTAACACGTACTTACCCTTACGGTAACACATAATTGTTATTACAAGAACACATACTTTTGAAAAAAATATGTTACTATATGAACACAAATGTATTCTTTGTATAGAGAAATATGTGTTACTATATGAAGAAAAAAAAACGTATTACTATATGAACAAAAACATGTTACTTTATGGAAAAATATGTGTTACTATATGAATAAATCGTAACCGCATTAGGAGTTGCGATATTAATTTAAGTTTAAACGAAATAAAAATTTATCATCGAAGTTTGCATAAGCTTTGTATTCATCACTATTGAAGTTTTATCTACTATGTTTTCATCAATTGGATCATCCCTCTTTTTCCTTTTTTTTCATCGGAGTTCACGGTTTTATCCCTCCTCATCGTCGGCGTTTACGCGTCTGAAAGAACCTTGATGCGTGGTTGGGGTTGGTTGGGGAACACAGCACAACCATGAAAGTTGTGGAGCGACAGAGGAGGAAGAAGAGTTAGAACGGAGGAAGAAGAAGAAATCTGCGTGGAGGAAGAAGAAGAAATGCGCTAATTTGACCCGTTCTTTATCTTGACCCACAAGATTTAATAATTTCTTTTTTTAATTAATATTGACGGTGCAATATTTCACAAGAGACTGCTCAACATCTAATTAGTTGTATTACTACAATTATATTTATAAATAAAAAAGAAAAATGAACTTCCTAAATTCCAATGTAGAGCTAAGATCAAATCAACACATTATGATCAACGGTCATAAATGTTTCCCTCCAATTCTCAATATGGAAACCAATTGATGTATTATATATTTATAGATCTCAAATTAATCAAATCTTTTGACAAGAACAAAATTTTTAAAAGACTCTTAATAAAAATAATATTAAAAAAGGGTGAGTTACTACTAGGTACAATTTTGAACACTAAATTACTACTAGGTACAATTGCTTTTCTAATTACTACTAGGTACAATGTTTTGATTGATTTTTCCAGTTTTACCCTTCTATTTGTGTTGTGCATGTGAATGTGCAGATTACTTTTTCAATTCCCAAGAAAATTACTTTCTTTGCCAATTTTTCTTTTTCCAATTTTCAATTTTTCTCTTTCCAATTTACCGGTGATATTCGATTTGCTCTCACAAATGGGTATGCAAATTTTGCATCTATTTCTTGACAAATTTTTGTATCTATTCTGTACATAAAACATATATATGCAAGGTATCTAAGATAAAATCGTGTCAACGTATATCATTTTTATACCAATATTTTCTTGTGTGATTTCTTGTATTTACAACACTAAAATTGATAAATATATATTTACTGATTCATTATTTTTTCGTTATATTTTGATTCAAAATTCAAAAAATGCAAAAATCATCCCAACAAATAAAAATATATTTCCAGAATTATTGCCACAAAATCTTACTTGGGTTAGAGGGTCAGCTAAGCCCAATCCCCAAAATTTAAATTTTATTTTTAGTGAAAAAGTATTTATAAACTAAGTTTAATTAGTTTTTGGAGACAAAAGTTAAATCATTAAAACATTAACTCACCGAGAGTCCAAACAAAGAATTAAACCAATCAAATATAAATATTATAAAAAATTATTATAAGAATATAAAAGTCTTATATTATAGAAGAGATTGAATGCAAGTTAACAATTTTTCTCATGTACAAGGATATCGTGTTTAATAAAACCATATAAGGAAAGATTCAAATGTTCCATATTAATAATTTATATTTGATAATATAAATCTCAAATTAATCAAATCTTTTGACAAGAACAAAATTTTTAAAAGACTCTTAATAAAAATAATATTAAAAAAGGGTGAGTTACTATTAGGTACAATTTTGAACATTAAATTACTACTAGGTACAATTGTTTTTCTAATTACTATTAGGTACAATGTTTTGATTGATTTTTCCAGTTTTACCCTTCTATTTGTGTTGTGCATGTGAATGTGCGATTACTTTTTCAATTTCCAAGAAAATTACTTTCTTTGTCAATTTTCTCTTTCCAATTTCTTTGCCAATTTTTTTCTTTCCAATTTACGGTCATATTCGATTTGCTCTCACAAATGGGTATGCAAATTTTTGTATCTATTCCTTGACAAATTTTTGTATCTATTCATGTACATAAAACATATATATGCAAGGTATCCAAGATAAAATCGTCTCAACGTATATCATTTTTTCACCAATATTTTCTTGTGTGATTTCTTGTATTTACAACACTAAAATTGATAAATATATATTTATAGTTGGTTATTTTTTCGTTACATTTTGATTCAAAATTCATAAAAATGCAAAAATTATCACAACAAATCAAAAATATATTTCCGAATTATTGCCACAAAAAAAAATTACGCACATGTGCAAATATCATTGCACTTGTGCGAGAAAAAAATCTCTACACATTATCACTTTGTCATTTTATACAACGATATCTAGTAAGAAAAACACAAAGAACAAGAAAAATCAAACAAGAATTAAAAATTCAAAACTTAAACTAAAATACCACAAATCAAACATTGGAATCTAGACAATTTCCCGGAAGAAACAACAAATTTCCAGTAGAATAACACAAAGAATAAGAAAAAACAAACAACAAAATCACAAAAATCATACAAAACCTCAACAAAATTCCAATGGCGTCGTTGTTCTCCGAGAAAATTATCTCGTGTGATTTTCTCAAGGTATCGAACAAAATCTTGACTACCTCGAGATCGGATCTCACGAGCCGAATTCCGAGCTTTCCATGACTCTGTAGCCGCCGTCGCCGTAACAGATCTGTCCTCTGTAGCCGTCGTCGATCTATGGCCATCACCGTAATAGAGCCACCGTCGCTGCCCGCCTTCGTCTTCGGGAGAGTCGCCTCGGTGGTCACGAGGTCAGGTTCTTCATCGCCGTCTCGTCGCGTCTCCCTTCTCCACTAAGGCAACGACTTCACATTTCGGCGGCTTGAATCTTCCAAGGGCGGCGCGATGCTAGGTGGTTGCGGAGAGAGCACCGTCGGGAGAGGCGCACAGGGGCGGTGGGCGGTCGTAGTGGGGTGGTGGGCGGTCGCCTGGGGCGGTGGGTGGTAGAGGCGAATTTGCCGTCTTGTATGAGAGAGAGAGGTGACAGAGAGAGAGAGAGAGAGAGTCCGAGAGTGAGAGAGGTTGGGGAGAAAGTGAGAGAGAAATTAGGGTTTTATTGATTAAATGTGGGAAGGGGAATTTTAGGGATGAATAGTAGTGGATAGTAATTTATGAAAAGTATTGTAGTGGGTAGTTATTTTTGTTTATATATTGTAGTGGATAATAATAAATTCTTAAAAAATAATTAAAATATTGGGGTGTCCATTAGCCAATGGGCCAAATTGGCTCGAGCCCGTTAAGCCCACGAGGCCAAATGGACTAGAATTTTTTTAAGTTTATATATATTTAGGCCTTGTTTGGTTTCTTTTATTAGGGGTGTATTGATTCCTAATACTACTTTATCACTTGTTTGGTTTGTTGTATAGCTTATACTTGCGGCCGTTACTAAGCATGGACTCGTTTTTAAATAATACGATTATATGGAATTATAGATTCGACGTCTTACCATGTATTTGTAATACTTATTATTTGACCAACATGTATTATAAAATACCAAAAACCCTTCTCTCTCTCTCTCTCTTTTTTTTTTTAATTTATAAGAAGAAAAAAATTGGTCTAATATAAATTAATTCTAGTTATAACACTTCATACCAAACATAATATTGATAGCTAATCACTAATTATTTAACTCAATTTTTTAAAACCAAAAACAAATTGACAAATGGTGGTATTACAAATATAGGTATTATGGTTCGGTATTTTCTAATACAGCAACCAAACGAGGCCTAATAGTATTAATTCATATTTATCTTTGGGATGATTGGAAGATCTCTTAGGTTGGGTTGGAACGACCGACTCACCGATACTATCTTTAAATCATTAATGAGAAAATAAAATAAAATGGAAAGTTTGTCAATATTAGTAAATTTTTTTGATAAGTAAGAAATACCCGAATGCGCAATCCCTCATGATACTAGAGAAACATTAGTAAATTGGGTTACGTACCACATAATTATTGCTTCCAACCATATTGTATAATTCGAGGTCTTTTCTAATAAATTGAGTGTATATTGAGAATTTATGGGTTGTTTGTAAACTGCATTTTAAAGGAGTGGTTTAAATTGATTCAAGTTGAAATTTTAAAGTATATATAATGATGCGAGATAAAAATAACGAGTCCAACTACACGTAGGATCCATGGATATTCGGCCCAATAGGGCCCGGCAGTCTCTTGAATACCCTCCAAAGAGGGAGCCAAATCCGAGGTGGGCTTAAGGCCCAAACTAATTACGAGAGAGGCTGCAAAACGGAACCGGCTACGGGCGGGCCACGAGGCCCAAGCACAGGTGCGGGTGGGCCGTGAGGCCCAAACCTAGCTGCGAGGTGGGCCGCGAGGCCCAATCAAGATTTGAAGCCCATAAGCTAATGTTAATCAAGCCCATATGGGCGAATTATCCGATAAGACCGAGAAAACATGAGAACCAACAATCGGTTGAGAAGATTAAGACCCAAGTCGAGGAATATTCCTCATATTCTTCATTGATCGGGTCCAACCTCCGTCCGGAGGGAAATCATAGGCACAAAGCAATTTTCTTGAGAGAGAAGATATCAACGCACGACATCATGAGAGAACGTGCGAGATAATGCCCGAAACCGTGATAACGGTTATTCTTCCAAAAGTACGTATAAGTAATACACCCCGGAAGAGAGGTAACGGTATCGAACAACTGTCACTCTTACTTAGCTACTTCTCACGGACTTGCCTATCTTTTTCGGAGTGTTTTCGGTGATACGAATTGGCGTCGGAGTGCCTACGCAGGAGAACCCTCCGGCGTGTTTTGCGAGTACGTTTGTCCGAGAAGAGCTAGGGATTGCATTGCGTAAAGGCTTTACCCATGCGGAACCCAGTGGGGAAACAAGTTAGGTTAGTTTTTACGCATCATATAGTAATTTAAATATGAATATTTTTTGGTCAAAATTGGAAATAATTGCTAAAAATCTTAATATTAACTTTAAAGTCGGTTGTAATTTTTTTCAAAACTGATATATGGATGGTTTTCAGAATCAACTTTCAAATGATTATTTAATCAATCGAAAGCAGCACACAATCATGCAATATGCGCAAATCATTGCACATTATATTATATATAAACTATATTCATATATACAATAACACACAAATCTCACACCAGTATATACAGCACACTAAATATTTCTTACATGTGATTTTCTAATGTCGTGCTTACCTACCCAAAAACTCTAACCTATGTGACTGAGGTAAGTATAATTGGTTATAAGTTGACACCAAAGGTGATCATATCATTAATTGAGTTTTTTTTTTGGTAAATGCCATTTTATTTCACTATTTTTCATAAGAGCGATCGCAACAATACTCAGACCATATTGAATAAATTGATTGCAGAAGAACAATATACAAGACTACTATAGATTGATGATAAATATATCATTACAACTCTAGAATATAAATTATATCAATATATAAAATTAAAAATAATTATCTCAAACTCTAATGCTAAATTTGTTCGGTTATGATCCTCTGTTATTTTAATTTGGCGTTCATTGTCTTTAATACCGCCATGCATATGTTAATTGGTCATGTTTGATGGTGAAAATCAATCCACGTAGTTTTAGTGAGAAAGAGAGGTGATCCTAGGATTATGATCCTTTTGACAAATTTGATTCATGCTAGATTAAAAAAGAGTACATTACATAGAGCAACCCATGTATGATCTCTTGTAGTGAAATTGGATAGTTAAACTTCATTTGTTCCATCATCGTGAGTTCCTTGTTGATGATTCTCTCTCGAACTAGTGCTAAGACTAACACTACAAAAATAACACGAATTAACGAGGGCAGTTAACGAGGGGGTAAAACCCTCGTTAATTGCCGAGGGCTAGCCGAGGGTAAAATAACGAGGGACTTAGCGGCGGCACGTTAACCCTCGGTAAATTAGCGAGGGCTCGAGCGAGGCACGTTAACCCTCGGTAATTAACGAGGCGAGACCCTCGCCAATGCCACGTCACAATTAACGAGGGCTTTTCCCTCGGCAAATTAACGAGGGCAGGCACCCTCGGTGGGCCCCTCGCCAATTCCACATATTTAACCCCAGCGGCGACATTTTTCCCCCAAAATCGTGAAACTCTCCCAGTGCTGCCACCGCCGCCGCCTCCCGATCGCCGCCGCCATGAAATTACACCACCCACTAGTTGGGCTTTATTGTACTCGTTCCTAGGAACATTTCTACGGTGAGTTTTTATGATTTAATCGGTTAATTTTGTTGTTATTTTACAAATTTTGTATTTTTTTATATGCATGTATTTGTGTAATTTTGTTGTTATTGTACATAATATGCATATATTTGTGTAATTTTGTTGTTATTGTTGGTGATTTATTAATTATTTAGAGTTAATTTGTATAATTGTTATGTGTATTTTAATTATTTAGGAAAATATTAATTAATTAGTAATTATGCAATTATATAATTTTGTTGTTATAGTTGGTGATTTATTAATTATTTAGTGTTAATTTGTGCAATTGTTATGTATATTTAAGTATTTAAGAAAATTATTAGTACATGAATTATATATAATTATTTAGAGTTAAGTAATTAGTAATTATGCAATTAAATAATTTTGTTGTTATAGTTGGTGATTTATTATTTAGTGTTAATTTTTGTAATTGTTAGGTGTATTTTGATTATTAGTAATTATTTAGGAAAATTAGTAGTATAAGATTATTATATAATTATTTAGTGTTAATTAATTAGTAATTATGCAATTATATGATTTTGATTATTAATATTATTACAATTTTAATTTAATTGCTATAATTTGTAGGTGTGTACGTTTATTGAAAAAGATTCGATCCGGAGTATAATTTCATAGCCACCACTATCACCGTAAGTATTCTTTTTGTAATTAATTAATTATTATTTAAATATGATTTTAATTTAATTATAATAATTAATTAATTACAAATTATTTTGCATGCATGATATAATAATAATTTATATATATGGTGATCGATGTTCGATCAAATTTTTGTATGATAGTTCAATTATAATATTAATTTTGAAAATCGAATCGATGTTCGATTCAAGTTGATGTTGGAGTTGAGGGTTGATGAATTGTTTGGTATTGTTTCTTTGTAGAATGTGCGTTCGACTTGATTAATTTTAATTAAGTCGGAAATGGATGCACTAGGAATTAATTACTTGATATATTAAGCGGGAATGCGATAAAATAAAACAAAACTACTGTAGAAATTTTTAGAAAATATATATATTAATATTAGGAAAAAAATATTAAGTGGAAGAATTAATTATATATGATTTAATTAAATTTTGAATCTTCATTAATTTGAAACAGATGAATTATTCAAGCCGTAGTTGGATGTATGGTCCAAGAGCGATTAATGGCATGATATCTCCCGAATTTCTTAGTGGAATCGAATCGTTTATAGAATTCGCTACTAGTAACCGGAATGGATGAGTGGAGGAAAGATTAGGTGTCCTTGCTCGAAATTCAAATGTAGGAACCATAGTTTTAGAGAACCCATTGACGTGAAATCACATTTGTTTAGACATGGGTTTATGTCTAATTATCACAATTGGATTTTGCACGGTGAGCAAAATTGGAATTCTATGCCACACCGAAACTATGATCGGCCGGCGTCGACTTCATATAGAGTTGGCGACAACTGCAGCACCTAGCTCGTACCAAAATATGATGATGGACTTAACTTGGTCCTAACATCGGTTTCCAAAATGTGGAAGAAGAGCCCCTTAGTGAGGAACCTCCTAATCGGCATCTTTGCACATTTTTGACATGCTTCGTGCAACGGATCGGGATCTGTATCACGGTTGCGAGTCTCATTCTCGATTGTCATTCAATGCCCGTCTTTTAAACATTAAAACCGAGAATAGCATGTCTGAAAGGGTTACAATCAAATAGTTGATTTGATTAGTGAGATTTGCCCTCGAGAAAATGCGGTGCCCAAGAAATTTTACGATACTAAACGGTTGATGGGTGGGATGGGTCTTCCGTAGAGAGGATTGATTCTTTGTGCAAATAATTGTATGATATATTGGGGTGCGAGACAGGAGCTTGAATCTTGTAAGGTTTGTGGTCGATCCCGATACAAACCTGCTAGGCGTGGTGTGGATGGTCGATGGAAAAGAGCGGTCGTTTCAAAGAGATGTTCTATTTTCCTATCATTCCTCGATTGCAAAAGCGTATCAGTCCACTACTACTGCTAAGGATATGATATGGCATGCTAGTTGCTATAATGATGAGGCTGGTGTTATGCGTCACCCTGCAAATTCGTTGGCTTGGAAACACTGGACTATTCATATCCACGATTTTGCGGTGAAATACGGAATGTGAGGCTGGGTTTGAGCACCGATGGTTTTCGGCCGTTTGGGCGATCGGGAAACTTGATATTAAGTCATGGCGATGATAGTGACACCGCACAATTTGCCCCCATGGTTGTGCATGAAAGAACAATTCATGTTTCGACGGTTTTGGTGCACGGTCCTAAAAATCCGAAGGATAATATAGATGTATTTTTACAGCCACTAATTCATGATTTGAACCACTGGATATTACGTGAATGGTTACAAATTTCACACACGAACTTATGGCTCATCCAAATCTACTTCAAATTGTGGCGTTTGTATCAAGGGTAAAAATTATGATGCGAGATGAGAATGATTTCTACGGGATCCTCGAGGAAGTAGTGCAATTGGAGTACCGCGGACGTATTGAGAAAAATGTTGTTACGTTCAAGTGTGAGTGGTTTGATCCATACATGCCAAATGGAACTAGAGTACATCCTCATTACAAACTTGTGGACGTTAATCAAAGGGGAAGATACGGCCGCTACGATCCTTTGTGTTAGCAAGTCAAGCCACTCAAGTTTACTATTGCAAATACCCGGAAAGCGTAGACATGAGTGGTTGGCCGTTTGCAAAATCAAACCGAGATCCTTGGTCGAAGCTGTGCCAACGAATGAACAAGAGATTCTCCCCTTTCAAGACGACCTTGAGTCCCAAATTAATGTTGTGCAAACGGATGATGATCCACTCATATTGACAGATGTCAACGGTGCACTAATTGATATTGAAAATAATGAAGAAGAGGAAGGAGAAGACGAAGAAGAAGAAGAAAATGATAATGATGAGGAGGAGGAGAGTGAAGAGGAGGAGGAGGATGAAAACTCAGATGAATATTGAATATATAGTGTAATAATTATGTGTGTTTCATTTTAATGCATTGCTCGAGTATATGATGAATTATTTGTTATTGAATAGTGTAATAATGTGGTTTTATTTAATTATTGTTACGAGATGAGCGGACCGTCTGGATGGAGGGGACCGTGCTGGGTCCGAGGGACGATTTGGAGTCGACGGAGCGTGCGGATGCAGGTCGAGGGTACCGATGCCGGTACCCATTATTGATAGGATGAAGCGGACGAGGCCGTCGACTCGAGTCTTATGAGGACCATCCAGATCCGGCTCCAGCCTCAAGGGTTCGATCCTCGGATATATGGATCTACGAGGCACGTAAGTTAAATACTTGTGAATAATAAAGCTGTGTCATATTTATATGTCTATTATAATTTCGCGTGTTTATTCCGTTTTTGCGGAGTTGATGCCATCGAATCGGGTATCCGGGATTATTCGGGATATTATGTATAAACATATGGAGCCCGGTGCATTCACTTTCCGGATGATATCTCCTCGGAGGAGCAGACGTCTTGGGAGTCATTTGGTACATTATATTTTGTTATTCGCTATTTAATTTTGATTAATTTATAAACTTTAACGCTTATTGAGTACAATAATATTTTGTTTGGCGAGAGTGACTAGGTGGGACCCTTCCGTTCTGAACTCAACGGAGGTGTATCATTTGTTCCTTCGTAGAGGCGTGAAAGATACATCGATATCTTTGAACAACGTGAAAGCGTTGTTCTTCACCAAGGAACAGTGCTGGATGGGATGACGCCGTCTTCAATCCACTGCTCGAGTATTGGGGTCGAGAAGAGGTGAGGTCGAGCGCGCGGTGTAGGAGGAATCGAATGTCGGAGCACGGAGGCACGAATCTTGGCATCTCCGTCATAGGGGCGGATCCCGTGGATCACCAGTATTCATATGACTTTGTAAGTAATTTTTAAATGCTAGTTCAATATTTTAATTAAACATGTGGTTCTAATTAAATAAATACGGGAGAGGAAGCATGGACGGCCCCCACCGATCGGGACATAGTGCGGCATTACCACGCAACTCCTGAAGGAGAGTACACCTACGGGGCCCTTAGTGACACAATTGTAAGTATTTTCATTTTATATTATGTAATAATTTATAAAAAAATTATATATATGTCTATTTTTGTAATCTAAATTTTTAATTGTGGAAATATTCGTGCGGTATGAAGTACAAGAGGCGGCCTCCCGGATGCCTCGGCCCTGCGAGGGTCGAGCTCGAACCCCAACCCGACTTATCCCGAGATCTATGTCCAAAGAGTTGGAAAACAACACGGGAGGGTTCGGGGTCTCGGTCGGCTGGGGTAAGTCCAGACGCATCCCTCCGGCTCTTGTTCATCATCGAGCACTCCTCTAGTGGGATCACCCAAGTGATATGGACCGGATGCTCCAAGAGGAGCGTGAGAGGGTGCGGTTGTAGATGGAGCAGATGCGAGAGCGGATGCGAGCGGAGATGAGCGGAGATGCGAGCGGAGTTGCGGCGGACATGCAACGTCAACTCCGAGGAGATGTTGCGGGGGGTTGCGGGGTTCCCTTCCCCTGGTGGTGATATTCCCAGTGGTCCAGTGGTTACGATCGATCATCCGTGGGTCCCGGGTTCTAGGCGCCGCTAAATGAATTATTTGTGTTTAAAACTATAAATTTTTCGAGATGTTAATTAAGAATTTATGAATTTTAAATGTTTATGAGTATGAATTTTAATTAATTTATAAGATGATGAATTTTAGTTATTTAAAGTATCAATTTTAATTGTTTAAGAGTACATATTTACACATGATAATATAGTTGATAATTTAATTGAATATATATGTGATAATAATAATAATTATAAACATGATAATATATATATATGCAATAATAATAATAACAATAATATATGATAACATGTATATAGTGAATTTTAGGATACATTTTAATTGAATATATACAATATTAATAATTATAAAATAATAATATATATACTAATTGAATAGTGTAATAATGTGGTTTTATTTAATTATTGTATATAGTAAATGATAGGATACAATTTAATTGAATATATACAATAATTATAAAATAATAATAAATATATTAAATATTGTATACAATTTAATTGAATATATATAATAATTACAAAATAATAATAAATATATTAAATATAGTATACAATTTAATTGAATATATACAATAATTATAAAATAATAATAAATATATTAAATATTGTAGACAATTTAATTGAATATATATAATAATTAAAAAATAATAATAAATATAGTATACAATTTAATTGAATATATGTGATAACATATATAATTGAATAATAGTTATATTAAACATATTTAATTGAATAACATTTATATATTAAAAATATATAAAATATTGAACATAATATGATATTAATATATTTAAAAGCAAAAACATATCGAATGATTAGCTTTGCCCAAGCGGTAAAGCGCCCAAGCTCTCTCCTCCACTCTCTCGGAGGTCATGGGTTCGATCCCTTGCAACGCGAAAAAACGCCAGCTAGCCCCGAGGCCGCGGCCGAGGCGCGGGTTCGATCCCCGACCGCAATTCTTTTTATTACAATGATTTTAGCGAGGGCGAGACGAGGCCCGCCCTCGCCAATTCCCTCGCCACCTGGCCCTCCCGAACCCCTCGCCCTACACCCTCGCCCGATTCCCTCGCCAAATCCCTCGGCAATTAGCGAGGGCGGGTGCCCTCGCTAATTGCCGAGGGATTTGGCGAGGGAAGTGGTTACCGACAAGGTTTTGTCGAGGGCTACCTTCCCTCGGTAAAGCCCTCGCCAACCCCTCCCCCTCGTTAATTCCCTCGCTAACCCCCTCGCCAAATTCGTTTTTTTGTGGTGTAAGTTACTGTCATTTGGATCTCGACATCAAATAGTTGAGTTGTAGATTCATTCCACGTCATGTTTGTGGGCTTATTTAAATCTATGGGCCATGTGGCATCTAGGGGTGTGCATCGGTCGGTTCGAGCACCGAACCGAATAAGAAAAATCGAATTAACCGAAGTTCTGATATCGATACCCGAACCCGAACCCGAACCGAATACATGTAAATCAAAATTTAACCGGTTATTAATCGAATAACCCAATATGTGTAACTTGTTTTTTTTTTTTTTTTTGGCAAAAAAATCATAATTAATTCATACATAAATGCAACCCAATTTTAAAACACTCCAACAAATAATTAACAATAAAATAAAGTGCTCACTCTTTGTCTTTGCTAGAGTGCTAGGTTAAAACTTAAAACTAAGGTTAATACTTTTGTTATTATATTAATATATATATATATATATATATATATATATATATATATATATATATATATATATATATATTTTTATTCAATTATTCGGTTAATTTTTGGGTTTAACCGAACCATAACCGAACCGAAAACGAAAATTTTAAAAATGAAAACCATATCCGAACCGAAAACTAAATAACCAAACCGAATTGTAAATTTTGGTTTAGTTCGGTCGGTTAATTCGGTTTTATCTCGAATACCGCACACCCCTAGTGGCATCTACCGCCATTGGTGATGGAGATCTTATTTGACAAGGGGCGGAATCATATCTCACTTCTTCGTCATTAGGACTAAAAAAATATAAATCAAATGAATTAATCCATAAAATAATATATATTTTTAAGTGAAATATTAAAATTATCTAGGATCAAACATAATTAAATTTGAGATCATTTACATGTAATGCGCTAGTTCATCACCAGGTGCCCTTTGTATAGTAAATCTAGGACTTACGGAAACAACTACTTCCTCCGTCCCATTTTAATGGTCTTTTTAGGGACTAAATTTTTCCCAAAATATTTGTCATTTTGCAACAATCTATAAGAAATAAATGAGTTTTTCCAAATACACCCTTGTTCTTGTTTATTGTGATACTCCACTAATCTAGACAACTTTGTTTCACTTTGAAATTTACTTCCACAAGAAGGGTAAAATTGTCCTATTATACATATATTTATTATTTTCTTAATCATGTGAAACAACCTTAAGCGACCATTAAAATGGGACGGAGGGAGTATCATGTTACCTCCAGCTTGAGGTATAAGTGTAGTGTGTTGATGATAGTGTATTGTTGGGGTTGGTGCTACAAAAAGTTGGGCCCTATATATAATGAGAGAAATTAATTGTGTTAGTGATTCACATTTTAAATTTTATGAATATATAATTGGGCAGGGTTATTCTTACACTTTTTTTTGAGTACATACAAAAACTAAGTACACACACGAAATATTTGAATATACACACTGAAAGTTCCACAATACCCTTGATGCACACAAATTGGTACACATAATATGCGATAAATTTTTTCGCACAATTGTATGTTATTCGAAAAAAAAATCACACATTATTAGGTACACACATTTTGGACTCTGTTATAAGTACACACACTTTTGTTCGACATAATTTTTTGCACATTTACACAGCGTGCAATAAATTTATTCGCACATTAATGTATTGCGTGACAAAAAATTTCGCATATTGGTGTGTGTACTTAGACTTCCAAAATTTTGAAATTATAAGGGTACTTTAGTCATACACAACAATTTTGTTTAAAATTTTTTGTAAGTGTGTTTACTTAGATTTTTCGTGTGTGAAAATAAACTGACCCTATTTAATTTGGATTTTTATCGATACAAGTCCCGAAAGATATGTTATTTATCAATTCGGGCACGAAAGATAAAATTTATCAATCCGGGACCTAGAAGATGTTCATATTAAGAGATTTTATAAATTCGGGACTGAAAGATAGAATAATTATCAATTTGGGACCTTAATTTCAGGTCTTTGATTGGTAAAATCTCTTAATATAAACATGTTTCGATCCCGCATTGATAAGTTTTATCTTTCAACCCCGAATTGATAATTAATATAGCTTTCGGAACTTGGATTATTTTTCCTAAGTTTGGATATTTTAGTTTGATTTATGTAACGTGTTACTGATTTTAAAGTCCATGTGAAAATATTTTTAACCATATTATAAATTATATAAATTCTTTATTGAAAAATCATGCTTTATTTTGCATTTAATTATTAATGCATATTGAACTTGTACTTAAATATGTATGCATTTATTATGAACATATATTGAGTCATTAAAATTAAAATATATATATATATATATATATATATATATATAAATATATATTTATATATGACGTACGTCATAACTTGCCTGGGAGTTGGAGTTCTACCCCTTGCATCATGTACGTACATGTGAATATTAAGACCACGCTGCAGTATTGAAAATATTGGCATTATATATAATAAATTGTAGGATACAAAAAGTGCTAATAAATTAAAGCTTTGGCTATATATGTTTTTTTTTTTTTTTTTTTTTGAAAGGCATTGGCTATATATGTTAGGTAGTAAGTTTTTTTTTAAAACAAATTTCATTCCGGTATTAATTATTTCCATCGTGTAGTATTATTGATCGTAATATTTTAGCAACAAGTATTTTAGACCAAACAAATATCGAACCCAAGGGACTAGGAGTACAATGGAGCCTCAAAACATACGTTTCCATAGAATTATAGTGGCTAGTCACGATTTCAAAATTAAAGCAACAAAATGACAAACACAAATACGACAAGAGATTAAACTAAGCAATCAACCAAAGAAATATCAAGGATGAGAAAGTAGTGCTCGGGTGCAAATCACCAAAGACTTCGTCAAATTCGGATCATCAACAATCAAGTGTTCATTCAAGAGGGATCATAGGGATAACCAACAATTAATTCAAATAAAACCGTCTTTGGATAAGCCTAGGTTCTAAATGATCGATTACGCACGTAGGAATGTGAGAGACGACACTCTCACCCCTCACTAATTACAAGCAACAACAAGTAATCAATGTGCCTTAATGAGGTTCTAATTAATCAACCAAGTATCCTTGTGTTAACCAAATATCCACTTCAATCACTTTAGCAAACCTAACACCTATGCATCAATTCAATCAACCAAGTATCCTTGCATCAATTAAATCAATAAACACAAGATCAAAGCTCACCCAAGCAATTAAATCATACAAAGCACCATTAAGACAATTAATCACCTCAACAAATGAACACCCAATCATCAATTCACCAAAATCAACTTATCTATTGATCATTGCACCCAAGCACATAAGAAATTTAGCCAATCATGGCTAATGGAAAGTAACCCATGAACATTGAGTAAAGGGGAAACATAAACATGCTGAAATCAATAAACAAAACTTGATATAAATGGTAGAAGTCACCTTGATGGAGTCTATTACAACTTGGATGATCAATTCTAGCAGCTATTACACTTGGGTAAATGAAATCTCTCAAAAATTTTAAGACACCTATCACTATGTGTTTGTGTGTGTGAGGAATCTTGAAAATTAAACTAAGGAATTTCTCTAAGTCTAAATTGTGCTCTAAGTGTGTAAAAAACTCCTTCAATCAGCTGAAACAGGGGTATATATAATGAGGGCAAAGTTTTAAATAACGAAAATTGCACCTAGGTCCCTCAAAAATCGGATAATACAAAGAAACCGCGGGCCGGTGTCAACTCGGCTCGAGTTGAACCAACTCGGCTCGAGTTGGTCAACTCGGCTCGAGTTGAATGATGACAGTCGAGTTGAAACAAGGATTTTGGGCGAGAAATCTTACGGAGCCCTCAACTCGGCTCGAGTTGAACCAACTCGGCTCGAGTTGGTCAACTCGGCTCGAGTTCATGTGGAGCGGGTCGAGTTGGTTTTACGGCTTGGCTTCAATGCTTTACGAATCATGTTTCCCCCAACTCGGCTCGAGTTGAGTCAACTCGGCCCGAGTTGGTGCCGTTCTCGCTCACACGTTCATAACTTAAACTCCAGAGCTCCGATTCGGCTGATTCTTGTTGCGTTTCGACCCTCACTTCTTTGCCTTTCTCATTACTGTGTCATTATCCAAGCCAAGTCCTGCAACAAATGCAACACTACCCTTCTCGACTATTAGATTCACAATTATATCAATCACGATGAATAATGCAATGAAATTAGCACAAGTACATGTCTAAACTCACATCAAATCATGCACTATATCATCCTAATCAACTCCCCCAAACTAAAAGATTTGCTTGTCCTCAAGCAAAGAAATAAATGATCAAAGGGAAAAACTTTCATAGGCGCACAAATCGTGGACTAATCAACAAAATTCTACAATCAAGTGACTCTCCTCAAATGAATCATCAAGCCAAGAAGTAACTAATCACATTCACATGCATCTTGCTTCAACAATGGTGAATTTGAGCATGTAAACTACCAACTCGCGGGATGTGTGTTTCACGCTCATCACTCAAAAGTGTATAGGACAGGATATGCACTCAAGTAGTCAATCCACATACTCACAATACCATATGCTTGCCAAAAATCTCAATTCTCGACCTTTTACTAGGCCTTATTCATTGAATCAAAGAGGTCTTTTATGGGTTGTACCGTTGGCTCTTTGGAAAAGGTGGGGAATTTTGGAAGTAGTGACTCACAATTAGTAGAGCAAATGAAAGTTGATTAAGCAATTCAATACACTTCATCTCAAGTCTCAACAATCATCACTCTTTCTTTTCTTTTCATTCTTTTCACATGTAATTCACCACCAACTCCTTTGAGTTTTTCTTTTCAATCAAGCTCAAAATTGAATTTCACCTTCTCATCATTTCTTTCATTTTTTCACTATTCAATTTTTCTTCTTTTCAACCTTCTTTTCTTTCTTCTTTCTCACAACAAACTTATCCAATCATACCACCACACTTTTCTCTTTTAACTTCACCATTCTTTTGCCAACAATCATGCTCTACTAATCATATGGACAAAAAGGCTCGTAAAGATAGGCAAAATAGCTTTAATCTCACAAGCTTGCCAAAGAATAAGGATTCAAAGCTCAAGTGGGCTAACTATGGAATTCATCAATTTGGTGGGGATACAATTTGGCTAAGTGACTTGATTCTTACAACGAAAATGCCTCTTATCCCTTTCAACAAATTAGACCTAGACAAGCTTCAAATAAGACCAAGGGCAAGTTCTAGATCATGACCACATGGACGACATCACACACAAGAACATCATCGGGTTAAATGAATACCCATTTATGGCTCAAAACTCCTGGTTTATTATGGTAGACACATGCTCTCATAAACCAAGTTCCCACAAAAGTACATGCTACAATGACTAAATCACACCCTAACTTGATTCAACCTCCAATTCAAATCACAAGATCACCAATTTCACTCATGAAAAGTCCACGGCTATGATCACCAAGTTCACATGCTCAATTCTTTCAAATAACATTCACTCAATCAAATTTAACTTAAAGATCAACAATTCAATCCACAATTAAAAATAAGTGAAGTCTAAGATCAAATCCATACAACCCACAAATCGAAAATCAGTTAAAGAAGAGATACTCAAAAAGTCTACAGTCAATAAACTCACAAGGAGAAATAGCACGGCAAATATAGAATGGAAAAACAAAGGAAGTACCACCACAAGGTACTGGAATTCTCACGATCAACTTCATCATTGTGGTGGTTGGTATGGCGGGAAATGTCCTTGACTCAAATGCCAATTATACATGGCTTCTTGCATCCTAGCTTGCTCCAAAAGCATAGTCTCGATTCTCTCTTGACGCTCTTCGACTCCGTCATCCTCAAGTTAAGTCGTTCCACCCCCTTGTCAAATTTTGTAAATCAGTCCTCCTTTGATATGTTTGCACGATTTGTCTTCGGGCAGGTTCTCTAGCCGGTGGTTCCTCTTGATGTCCCATAGATGGTTCCTCTTGACTCCTCTCTCCTCTGTCTCACTTCTTCTTGATGACTCCGGCACATCTCTTCTTCTCTTGTCTTTACGGGGCATCGTCAAGTGTGCTCATCCAATCTCTATGGGCTTGCGATGATAATTGCCAGTTCCTCAAATTATCACTCGGTACCTCTATAAGCTCCGGCTTTGGAAGTGGAAATGCATTATCATCTTCGAGCTTAAGGCATAGGACTCCCTTCTTTCTTACAATCATCCTTGATCGCATCAAGGACCCCAAATCTAACCGAGTCTCCCTTCAATTGGTTCACCAAAATCGACCATACCGAAATCTTTGAGCAATAGGGGTTATTAATCCACCTATTTGGATATTCTTCACAGTGCTCTTGGCCGCCAAAGCGATAAGTTAGAGACTCCGCAAAGTTGGCTTCACACTCACGGCCATCTTAGACATGACTATTAGTTCATCTTCTCTAACAGACTCCAATTTCATGCCTAGCGTATACCGTTTGAGATAGAACCCGTTGCACATAACGGAACACTGGATTCCTAATCAAGGATGCCTTTGAGCGACATGGGTTGTATCTTTGGCTGTCGTACTCATTAACTCCGGCAATCTTTATCCAAAAACTCCCAGCACTTAGATTATCATGTTGATCACGTCCGGCTCTTCCTCCGTATGAAAAATCCTATTAATTTCCCACAAGTAAAGAAATCGGTCTTGGTTCCCAGTGCGAATCGATCCCGTTTCGTCTATCGTTTTCACCAAACATTGCATCTTCCAAGGTGCTCAAGAACTCCATGACCAATGACTCATAAGTCGGCTCTCGAGCTGTGAGAAAGTTCTTCCATCCTATCCTTTCAAACAATCCTTCCACTTCCTCTCTTATCCCGAGCGCCTCAACACATGCCTCATCATAATATTTTGTTGCTCTAATGGACATTTGAGCGAGCTCGATGAATCTGTCCAGCGTACTTGTACCCATCAACCCCGAAGTGCCAAATTCGGAGGGAGTCCGTCTACACCCCTTGTAGCAATCATAATCAATACATTCACGGACTTCCTCGGCGAATTCCCTATCCTCAACGTCTCTTCGTACCCTTTCTCTTCTCCTTGGCGGCATTTCCTATTCAAGCAAGCAAATTAGGCTAGTCTTAAAATTTTCTCAACATATCAAGCATAATCATGAAATTCTCACAACCTCAACCTATTGCTAGAACTATGCAATTTAATCACATTCATGAAGTCAACAAGTCTAGCAACAAGGCATGTAAGAATCTATCTTCACAACTTCAACCCATGAAAATTTCATTATAAAAGAAATTCCCAATGAGGCATGCAAAAATCTCACAATTAAGCAATTTACCAAACAATTTTTCTAATTATCTCAAGACATTCACAATTTCTCATTTCTCAATAACAATAAATCAAATTCCATGCCTAACCTATGAGATACAAAATTACCCAATTGGATTGAAATTGAAAGCACCCATCATGCATATTCACCAATTAGTAATTCCTCATCACAAATTAAACAAGAATTAACCATCAATTTCAACAAATTCCCTCTATTCCAAATTAAGCAACAATGAGACCCAATGCTTCAAATTTTTCAATCCCACACAAATTTGGCATACCCATATCAAATTGACATAAGAATTGGAAAACCCATCACTCAAAAACAACAAATTCATCTCAAATAGGCCACATTATGCATCAATTCATCCCACAAATAAAAAGCCCCAAAATTTCAATTCTAGGGTTCTTCCACTTCTTCACAAAAAAATCTCCAATCCTAACCAATGGATGAAATAGAGTAGAAAACATACCTCTTGTTCACCGAGAAATGAAAAACTAGACTTGATACTCTATGGAATTAACTCGATCCGAGTTGTTGGTGAAGAACTATGTGGGAGAAAGGGACCGTGCGTTTTCTTCTTTGAAGGGAAAGGGAGGAGTTGATTTTGAAATAATGAAGTAAAATGAGAGAATAAGGAGTGAAAAGCTGACTTAAAAAGAGTCAAACGACTTGAATCCCGTCGCCTCCAACTCGGTTCGAGTTCACCAACTCGGGTCGAGTTGGTCTCCCAATTATAACTCTGGACACTTCAACACGGGTCGAGTTGCATCAACTCGGTTCGAGTTGACTTTTCAACTCGGGTCGAGTTGGTCTTCCTCGGGCCGAGTTGATCCTGCTTCAAAAACTCCTGCCCACTTCAACTCGGGTCGAGTTGCATTAACTCGGGCCGAGTTGGACTTTTCACCTTCCGAGTGATTACGCCCTTTTCAACTCGGGTCGAGTTGGTCTCGACTCGGGCCGAGTTGAATCTTTCAGTATACCACGAAATCTTTCCTCATTTTTACCATCTTCTCTGCCTGAAACACAACAACACAATATGCAATGCAAATGGAATTGTGGTGATCATACCCCCAAACTTTTTATTGCTCATTTATTAAAAATTTTGGGCAAAAAGAATACAATGAAATTTGCACTTCAAGCATAAAATCCCCAAACAATTAATCAATCATCATTATCAATCTCACAAGCCCAATCCTAAGCAACATTAATCATCTTCATACACACGAGAAAAACCTCAAGACCATCATAAAAGAGCGGGTAGTGCACTGCGTGCAAAGGTCATATAAACCCGTGTGCACCGGTGCAATGTCAAGTGCTCAACAACAAAATCCCCCAAACTTAGACATTGCAAAAAATATCTAAGTTCGAGCCCGGGGTTGCTTACCCAAAACTCACGTATCATGACTCAAACATTGCACCAATGATACCCCAGAACTTCTCAACGCACGTTAATTCCCTCGAAACGCCATCCAAGACCTAACACAAACACAAAACACTTATTAAACAAAGAACAAACAAAGCAACAAAGAAAGCAAGAAAAGGATGGGTTGCCTCCCATCTAGCGCTATTTTTTAACGTCCTATGCCGGACGGAGCGTGAGTTGCTCAACTTTCCTCTAAGAATTGCTCATCCACAAGGCCGATTTGAGATGGTGCAAAATAATGCTTGATTCTATGACCATTAACCACAAACTTATCACCTCTCTCATTTATCAACTCAATGTGGCCATTAGGAAATGCTTGCACCACCACAAACGGACCACTCCATCTAGACTTTAGTTTTCCGGAAAAAGCTTCAATCGGGAATTGAATAAAAGCACTTTATCACCTTCCTTAAACTTCTTTTTCTTGATCCTTTGGTCATGCCATTTTTCGTCATCTCTTTGAGCCATTTGGCATTTTCATAAGCATTCTCCCTAAATTCTTGAAGCTCATGGAGTTGCAAGATCCTCTTCTCACCACACAAATCATTATCCAAATTCACCTTTCGAGTAGCCCAATACGCCTTATGCTCCAACTCCACCGGTAAATGGCATGCCTTTCCAAACACCAATTTATACGGGGACATCCCAATAGGGGTTTTGAATGCCGTACGGTAAGCCCACAATGCATCATTTAACTTCTTAGACCAATCCTTCCTTGAAATGCTCACTGTTCTCTCCAAGATCTTTTTAATTTGGCGATTAGACACCTCGGCAAGTCCATTTGTTTGAGGATGGTAAGGTGTGGAAACCTTGTGTGACACTCCATAACTATTCAACACATTAGCCAACAATTTGTTCACGAAGTGACTACCCCCATCACTCACCAATGCTCTTGGCACACCAAATCTTGCAAAAATGTTCCCCTTTAGAAACTCGATCACGGTTTTGGCATCATTGTTCTTTGTTGCAACCGCTTCAATCCATTTAGAGACATAATCCACGGCTAGCAAAATGTACTCATTGCCAAAGGAATTAGGAAAAGGTCCCATAAAATCCATGCCCCAAACATCAAATAATTCAACTTCAAGCATGTTGTTCAATGGCATCTCATCCCTCTTCGATATGTTCCCACTTCTTTGACACTTGTCACATCTCATCACAAACTCTTTGCAACTCTTGAACATTTTTGGCCAATAGAATCCCGATTGAAGAATCTTAAAGGTGGTCTTTTCCCCTCCATAATGTCCTCCACAAGGTGATGAATGACAATGAGTCATTATACTCTCCCATTCCTCTTGAGGCACACATCTTCTAATAATGGAATCAACCCCTTTCTTGTACAAGAAGGGATTATCCCAAAAGTAATCCTTCACATCTTTCAAAAATTTCTTCTTCTCATGTGGTTTCAAATCATAGGGCAACCTTCCTACTACAAGGTAATTAGCAAAATCCGCGTACCATGGTCCTTCTTCTCCATCCTCCTTGATTTTGATAGCAAACAAATGCTCATCCGGGAACTCCTCTTTCACTTCACCCCCTTCTTCATCATACCCTTCATCATGCTCCAACCGTGACAAATGATCGGCAATTACATTTTCACTCCCCTTCTTATCCTTGATGTCCAAATCAAATTCTTGTAGGAGTAGAATCCACCGAATCGAGTCTTGGCTTAGAGTCTTTCTTCGTCATCAAATACCTTATGGCCGCATGGTCGGTGTAAACAGTGGTTTTCGCACCTACTAGGTAGGGTCGAAATTTATCCTGCATACACCACCGCTAAGAGCTCCTTCTCCGTTGTAGTGTAATTGAGTTGGGTAGAATTGAATGTCTTGGACGCATAATAAATGGCTCGAAACTTCTTCTCTCTCACTTGTCCCAACACCACACCCATAGCCCAATCACTAGCATCACACATCACCACAAAGGGCTCCTCCCAATTTGGTGCCACAAGGATAGGCGTAGAAATCAATGCTTCCTTTAAAGCCCTGAAAGCAATCAAGCAATCATCGTTAAATTCGAAAGGAACATCTTTCTCAAGCAAATGTGAAAGGGGTTTAGAGAGTTTGGAAAAATCCCTTATAAATCTCCTATAAAAACCGGCATGTCCAAGGAAAGAACGGATCCCCTTGATGTTTGTGGGTGGAGGAAGCTTCTCAATGGCCACAACCTTGGCTCTATCCACTTGAATTCTGCATGAGACACATGATGGCCAAGAACTATCCCATCCCTTACCATAAAATGACATTTTTCCCAATTAAGGACAAGATTAGTTTCTTGGCACCTCTTAAGAACCCTCTCAAGATTAGCTAAGCACACATCATATGAACTTCCAAAAACTGAAAAATCATCCATAAATATCTCCATCACATTTTCAATCATATCATGGAAAATAGACATCATACAACGTTGAAGCGTTGCGGGAGCATTACACAATCCAAATGGCATACGCTTCCACGCATACGTTCCATAAGCACATGTAAATGTAGTCTTCTCTTGATCTTCGGGGCAATCATGATTTGATTGTACCCGAATAACCATCGAGAAAGCAATAAAATGCATGTCCACTCACACGATCCAACATTTGATCCATAAAGGGAAGGGGAAAATGGTCTTTGCATGTAGCCTTATTCAATTCTCTATAATCTACGCACACTCTCCACCCGGTCGCTACCCGTGTAGCAATGACCTCGTTGGAGTCGGTGGTAATCACCGTCATCCCTCCCTTTTTACTCACCACATGTAAAGGAGATACCCATGGGCTATCACTAATAGGAAAAATCATACCGGAATCAAGGAATTTAATCACCTCTTTCTTAATCACCTCTTGAATTAAAGGGTTAACCCGTCTTTGAGGTTGCACTATAGCCTTACTACCCTCTTCTACCCTTATTTTGTGCATACAAATAGATGGGTTAATCCCTTTCAAATCATCAATACACCAACCCAAAGCACCCTTATTTCTAGCTAGCACATGCAATAGTTTCTCAAGTTCATTAGCACTTAGAGTAGAAGAAACAATCACGGGGTACCTCATTTCTTCATCTAGATAAGCATACCGAAGGTGATCGGGTAGAGGCTTGAGCTTGTCCTTCTTTTCCTCCAATTCAGGCACCTCTTCTCCTTCTATTTTCAAGGGTAGAAATTTGGGTTGCCCTTTCCATTGATCACATCCCTTCATGTTCTCATCAACTTTGCCCCTACAATCATTAGAAATATGCAAAGAAAATTCATTAGACTCACCCAAATGCAATGCATGCAAATTTCTATTTAAGAACGAATAAGAATCAAGAGACAAAGAAGAGTTTGAGAAATCTTCCCATTCATCTTGAATGACCCCGTAATTAAGCTAACGAAGCTAACACTCTCCGCTTGATCATTTCTTTTCCAACGTCTTGTAGATAGAAAACTTGATCTCCTCATTGTTGAAACACAATTTGAGCTCTCCATCTTTCACATTGATCATAACCTCCCGTTGCAAGAAAAGGTCTTCCCAAAATGAGAGGCACATCTTGATCTTCTTCCATGTCCAAAATCACAAAGTCCGCCGGAAAGATGAAGCGATCTACCTTCACAAGCACGTCCTCAACCATTCCCCTAGGCCTCTTAATTGATCGATCGGCAAGCTGGAGTGTCATGGAGACCTCATTAATATCACCGAGATCAAGCCTTTTGTAAATAGAGTAGGGCATAAGGTTTATGCTTGCTCCGAGATCACATAACGCCCACATTGTATCACTTCCACCAATTTCACAAGGAATTGTGAAACTCCCGGATCTTTGAGCTTTTGTGGCACACTCTTTTGAAGCAAGGCGCTACACTCCTCCGTTAAACTCACCGTTTCATGCTCTTGGAGCCTCCTCTTCTTGGAAATCGCATCTTTGAGGAACTTCATGTAGTGTGGCATTTGTTCCAAGGCATCGGCAAAAGGTATGTTGATGTGAATCTTTTTGAAGATTTCTAGGAATTTAGCAAATCTCTCCTCCATCTTTTGCTTCATGAACCTTTTTGGAAAAGGAGGTGGATTTGGTGTCTTGGGTACTCCCCATCTATCACAAGGCACATGCTCCTCTTTTTCTCTCAACTCCTTGGCCAATTTCCACTTTGGAATACGAGTTGAACACTCCCCTTTTCGAGCACCTTTTCCTTCTTCTTCATCAAGGCTTCGTCCTCCTCCTTCATCATCCCTTTTTCCTCCTCATCTTCATTGAATCCATCAAACTCATTTTCTTCCTCTTCACCACCCTCTTCTTTCGGCATTGATGGTCCATCGTACTTCGTACCACTTCTCAATAGAATTCCCTTACATTGCTCTTTTGGATTCACCTCGGTATTTGAAGGAAACTTCCCTTTATTTTGTAAATTCCCCACGGTTGAGGCCAATTGTCCCATTTGGAATTCAAGGGATTTGATTTGTTTCCCTTGTTGAGCAATTAGAGACTCAAACTTTGCATCATTTTCTTCCGACCTCTTCAACAATAGGGCCAATAACTCATCCGTCGACGGCTTTCCTTCACCATTAGGTAGTTTAGCACCGGGATCAAAACCGGGGATATTGAACTGCCGCCTTGGGGTTAGCATAGGAGAAGTTATCATTTCTCCTCCACCCTTGATTGTAAGCATTTGAGTTAGACGAGGGTTGAGACGAGGATTGTCCTTGAGTATTGAGCGAGTTCCCTCCTTGTTGGTGTGGAGGTCTATACGGGACTTGGCCTTGAGGATTTTGAGATCTTCCTCCTTGAAAATTCTGTTGATACCCTCCTTGAAATTGGGGTCTTCCCATGTAATTCACATCCTCAACTTGACTTGATTGGCCCTCAAATTGCCCCTCTTGCATTACGGGAGATGGAGATGGTTGGCTCGGAGAAAGAGCGCTTACTTTCTCAATTAAAGTCATCATCATCGACTTCATCAAATCTCCTTGCTCGACTTGTGCAACTCTTTGATAAGCATTTTGATTTGTATTCCATTGGGACGCATTGTTCGCCACTCCATCTAGAATTTCTATCGCCTCTTGCGAAGTCAAGTATAAGAAGTCCCCCTTAGCACATGCATTCAAATGTAGTTGAGATGCTTCATCCACTCCACAATAAAAGAAGCATATTGTTTGCTCCTCCGGAAGCCGTGTTGGGGACACGATATCAACAAATTGTTGAAACGTTCCCATGCATCCTTGATACTCTCCTTTGGCTTTTGCTTAAAACCGGCAATCTCATTCCTTGCTTGGACGGTTCGAGAAGGAGGATAGAATTTGAGCAAAAATTTTTGACTTATCTCGTCCCAAGTGTGCACGCTTCCGGCGGTAAGGTTTTGCTTAGCCACTGCTTGGCCTTCCCCGTGAGGGTGAATGCAAACATCCTCAACTTCTTAGCATCTTCGGTCACTCCATTGAACTTCATAGTGTCCGCTAGCTCCAAGAATCTATCCAAGTGTTTGTGAGGATCATCTATCCCATCTCTTCCCTCAAATTGATTCTCCATGAGAAGCTTGATCATAGCCGGTGCAATCTCAAAATTATTAGCTTGGATATTCGGCCTAGCTATCCCATCGTAATACTCCCGTAGTTGAGGCTCAAAATAAGCACGAATAGGTCTACCTTCCCTTTGAGGTGGGGGATTTTGCGGGTTTTGATTGTTAGGCAAGGGTGGTGGTGGAGGATTGTATGGAGCAATGTAATTTTGGTCTTGATATGGAGGATATGGTGGATATGGAGGTGGGTATGGATATGGGTTTTGGCCTTGAATTGGAGGTGGTGGATATGGATATGGATATGGGTAAGGGTAAGGATAAGGATTTTGGGGATTTGGTGGATTTTGATGCACCATCTCTTCTCTTTGAGGTTGGGCACCTCTCAATTCCACTTGGATGCCTTGAATATTGATCTCCCCTTCTCCTCCTTCATGAGCAACCCTCTCTCCATGTGGGGTGGATCCCTTCCATTACTCTATCAAACGTCCTACGATTCCTCCTCCGATTCCTTCTTCTTGGTAGAGCTTCGTTATCAATTTTCAAAGTTCGAATAAGCACCTACCAAAAAGACACCAAGTATCAAATTCTTAAAACATAAACAACAAAACAACAAAAATAAATGCCACTAGTAACTCCACTCAACTTGAATTCAAGTTCCACCTAAGTGTCCTCAACTAATCCCCGGCAACGGCGCCATTTTGATCGTAATATTTTAGCAACAAGTATTTTAGACCAAACAAATATCGAACCCAAGGGACTAGGAGTACAATGGAGCCTAAAAACATACGTTTCCATAGAATTATAGTGGCTAGTCACGATTTCAAAATTAAAGCAACAAAATGACAAACACAAATACGACAAGAGATTAAACTAAGCAATCAACCAAAGAAATATCAAGGATGAGAAAGTAGTGCTCGGGTGCAAATCACCAAAGACTTCGTCAAATTCGGATCATCAACAATCAAGTGTTCATTCAAGAGGGATCATAGGGATAACCAACAATTAATTCAAATAAAACCGTCTTTGGATAAGCCTAGGTTCTAAATGATCGATTACGCACGTAGGAATGTGAGAGACGGCACTCTCACCCCTCACTAATTACAAGCAACAACAAGTAATCAATGTGCCTTAATGAGGTTATAATTAATCAACCAAGTATCCTTGTGTTAACCAAATATCCACTTCAATCACTTTAGCAAACCTAACACCTATGCATCAATTCAATCAACCAAGTATCCTTGCATCAATTAAATCAATAAACACAAGATCAAAGCTCACCCAAGCAATTAAATCATACAAAGCACCATTAAGACAATTAATCACCTCAACAAATGAACACCCAATCATCAATTCACCAAAATCAACTTATCTATTGATCATTGCACCCAAGCACATAAGAAATTTAGCCAATCATGGCTAATGGAAAGTAACCCATGAACATTGAGTAAAGGGGAAACATAAACATGCTGAAATCAATAAACAAAACTTGATATAAATGGTAGAAGTCACCTTGATGGAGTCTATTACAACTTGGATGATCAATTCTAGCAGCTATTACACTTGGGTAAATGAAATCTCTCAAAATTTTAAGACACCTATCACTATGTGTTTGTGTGTGTGAGGAATCTTGAAAATTAAACTAAGGAATTTCTCTAAGTCTAAATTGTGCTCTAAGTGTGTAAAAAACTCCTTCAATCAGCTGAAACAGGGGTATATATAATGAGGGCAAAGTTTTAAATAACGAAAATTGCACCTAGGTCCCTCAAAATCGGATAATACTGCAAAACCGCGCGAGGCCGGTGTCAACTCGGCTCGAGTTGAACCAACTCGGCTCGAGTTGGTCAACTCGGCTCGAGTTGAATGATGACAGTCGAGTTGAAACAAGGATTTTCGGGCGAAATCTTACGGAGCCCTCAACTCGGCTCGAGTTGAACCAACTCGGCTCGAGTTGGTCAACTCGGCTCGAGTTCATGTGGAGCGGGTCGAGTTGGTTTACGGCTTGGCTTCAATGCTTTACGAATCATGTTTCCCCCTCCAACTCGGCTCGAGTTGAGTCAACTCGGCCCGAGTTGGTGCCGTTCTCGCTCACACGTTCATAACTTAAACTCCCGAGCTCCGATTCAGCTGATTCTTGTTGCGTTTCGACCCTCACTTCTTTGCCTTTCTCATTCTGTGTCATTATCCAAGCCAAGTCCTGCAACAAATGCAACACTACCCTTCTCGACTATTAGATTCACAATTATATCAATCACGATGAATAATGCAATGAAATTAGCACAAGTACATGTCTAAACTCACATCAAATCATGCACTATATCATCCTAATCAATTATTATCAAATTTTAGTAGAAAAATACTTTATTTTCAAACATGTTGGGCTAAGAAAAGGGTAATTAGGGGTATTTGGCCCATCGTATAAATCCGTGAGGCCCACAATTCCTTTCTCTCCTCTCTCATCCCGTTTGGAAAGTGATCGTAAATTTGCGGTGATTTTTTTGGTTGGGTAAATTTGTGGTGATTGATTGCCTTCCTTCCAGAGATTTCATAATCATCTCCCTAATTGGTGTTGGAGATTCAAATTCGTAATTAATAAATTGATGGAGAAGGCGTCTAGATTTGATGGAATTCAAAATTATCCTTTGTGGAGAGAATCCAACTTTGTGAGAACGGTTGAGAGAGAGTGTTGAGACATTTGGTTCGTGTGCCTGCACCGTCGTCGAATAAGGAGTCGAGCACATGCTACACGAATTAAACCCAAGACGGCGACCCGAAATCCTAACGGTGATATCTAGAGCCGGGTTAGGTCGCCGTTGATACGATATCGTTCCGTCACTATTCTAGGACGTGCGTTGCCGCCTGCGTGCGTGAGCGCTACCACCGTCGATCCAGATTGCACCGGCGCCGTAGTGTGTAATCCGGTGCCGTCGTCATCGATCTGTTTCAAATTAATCCGCTATCGCCACCATAGATCGAGCTGCCGTTCGCCGTCCTCCCGTGTCGGCCGCTGTGTGTGGCTAGAGCACCGCCTATTCTCGGCGCCGGTGCTTGTTAAAATCTGCCGCCGCCGTCTGTTGGCCCCACTGATTGAGTGAATTATTAAAGAGCTTAGACAACCTTCTAGTGAAAATCTAAAAGGGGGTTGAATAGGAGTGAATTATTAAAGAGCTTAGACAACCTTCTAGTGAAAATCTAGAAGGGGGTTGAATAGATTTTCAAATCCTTTTTCAAAGATTAGATAATCAATTCAAAGTATAAAGCTATGCGGCGGAAAATAAATTTTAACTCAATCTTTAAGGATCAAAAGCAATCGACTAAGATTCTGAAATTGAATTTGTTTGAAAGTTTGATGAATAACAAGATAAGTAAACAAAGCATTAAAGAACACCAAGAATTATAGTGGTTCGGATCAAACAGATCCTACATCCACTCTTCTTTTCAACTTGAAGAAGGGCCTCGACTACTTACTATCTTACTCACTTACAAAGTTACAATTACAAACTTGTGAAGATTCCTATCTTCGATTCTATCTTCAACGCTTACTTCTCTGGAAACTTGTATATTACGGTGCGAAGTGTTGAAGATATACAAATAAGTGTTCTACAAACACTTTGAACTTTTTGAATATTACTTTTAAAAACTTTTGTGTGATCTTTAAGAGAACTTGTGAATATTGTGAACGAGAGTGCTAAATTATTATTTTTTTAAGCTGTACCTAAACTTATTTATAAGCACGAGAAACGGTTAGTTTGTTGTAACAAACTAAAAACCACTTAACAAACTTATTCTTGAAAAGCTGTCTTGTCCTCGGTGATCTTGGTCTTAGTCGTCTGCCGGTGACTTGGTGAAGACTTGTCTTTCTTATTCTACTCGGCTTGTCTTGACCTCGTCTTGAGCTCTTCATTATTCTCTCCAACAGATGACTATCTCAAGCTCGTCTCCGGATGACTTCTTCTTCTATGACCTCGGTGACTTTCCTAGCTTTACCTAGTCGGGTCAGCTAAGTACTAGACTTCTTTACCTCAAATTGTCCTATTCAATTAGTTGGTCATTGTACTTTACATGAGTTGACTCTAATCATTGCTTTTTAACTCATCAATACTTCTTCTAATCTAACAATTTCCCCCTTTTTGATGAAGTTAAAGCTGCAAGAAAGAGAAAAACTCACAAGCGATGTTAGTCAAGGTTATTCAAGACAATCGGATGAGTACATTTAAACACATAAGCACTTAGTTAAGATTTCATTCACATAAGAGCACTTAATTCATACTTAGAAATATTTTTAGAAAAGTTTTTAGAAAAGATTTAAGTCTTAAGACTTTATCGGATGATTAGTTCTTAGAAAATTTTAAGTCTTAGGACTTAGAAAATTTTTAGAAAATTTTAATACGAGATGGAAGTTTTCTCGGATGATTAACACTTAGAAATATTTTTAAGTTTTCTTAAAAAGTAAAAAAGCTTTAAAAATATAAGACAAGGTAAATCGGATAAGATCAAGTGTATTCACATAAGATTTACATATTTACAAAGTGGTGCAGATAAGAAAGAAAAATAAGGAAATGATAATCCTGTTCTTATCTGACACCCCATCATCTGCTTAGGGACCTCCAGCCAAGTAAAGACTCTTATCCTGAGTTTCTTCAGCTCTTCCTCATCGTGAGTCCAGACTCGACCTCGGCTTTGGTGAATGTTGTCTTCACCCGATTCAGATCGGGCGGTCCCATCAGCATTAAGCTTAGGCTTGGCGTGCTCGTAGGTCGGGCAATTAGGTCGCAGCTTGAAAACGTCACTAGCCTCATCGAGCAGCCTTCCATAGAGGTCGGGATCTTCTTTTTCAATCCATTCGTGCCATTGAATATCCTCGTCTGCAGCTCTAGTTGGGGATGCCTTCAAGATGTACCAATAGTACATCCATCCGGCATCCATGTTCTTATCACGATATTCTTTGGTGTATTTGCTCGCGACCATCTTTGGAGGCGGATGTGCGGTGGAAGGGTAGAAGTATACTTCATTTGTGGCTTTGGAAACCCACTTCCTAGTTCCCCTATCCCACTTCATCTCTGCCCCTTTGCCTAGCTTTTACTGTCTCTTCTTTTCCCTTTCTCGAACCACTCCTTCTCGGCTTTGATCCTTCCGATCTGTTCCTCAGACGAGGTTGTGTTGGTCCCACGGATTAGTGAACTAATAAAGAACCTTAGACAACCTTCTAGTGAAAATCTAGGGGGTTGAATAGATTTTTAAACCCTTTTTTAAAGATTAGAATATCAATTCAAAGTATCAAAGTTCACACAGTGGAAAACGGATTTAAACTCAATCTTTTATGGATCTAAAGCAATCGATTAAGAATCTGAAATTGAACTTGTTTGAAAGTTGATTTTGAACAAGATAAGTAAAATAAAGCGGTAAAGAACACAACGATCTATAGTGGTTCGGATCTTATTGATCCTACATCCACTCTCCTTCTTCAACTCGAAGAAGGGTCTCGACCACTTACTTACTTTCTTACTTACAATCTTACAATTACAACTTTCTGAAGATCTTCTATCTTCAATCCTATCTTTAACTTCCTATCTTCCTGGAATTTCTAGAATACGGTGCAATCGTGTTGAAGATATACAAGATAAGTGTTCTATAAATACTTTGAACTTAAGAATATTGCTTGAAAAACTCTTGTGAGAATTTGGAAAACTTGTGAATAACGTGAATAAGAGTGTTGAAAAGTTGTTGAGTTTGAAAATGTGCCTAAGTCTATTTATAAGCACGAGAAGCGGTTAGTTAGTTGTAACAAACTAACAACCACTTAACAAACTTAATCTTGATAATCGCCTTGACTCCAGGTGATCTTGGTCCTAGTCGTCTCCGGTGACTTGGTGAAGACTTACCTTTCTTATTCTACTCGGCTTGTCTTGACCTCATCTGAGCTCTTCATTGTTGTCTCCTATGATGACTATCTCAAGCTCGTCTTGAGATGACCTTTGCTTCTTCGACCTCGGTGACTTTTCGGCCTTCTGGTACGATCGGCCTAGTGCTAGGACTCTACCTCATTTGTTCTACGCAGTTAGCTGGCCATCTTACTTTATATGAGTTGACTCTAGCCTGACCTCTTTTAACTCATCAAAACTTCTTCCGATCTAACAATTTCTCCCTTTTTGATGAAGTTAAAATCGCAAGAAAGAGACAAACTCACAGTGATGTTAGTCAAGTTTATTCAAGGTAAACAGGATGAGTATATTAGGACATATTAACACTTAGTTCAGATTCATTCACATAAAAGCACTTAATTTACACTTAAAAAAAAATTTAGAAAAGTTTTAAGTCTTAAGACTTTATCGATGATTAGTACTTAGAAAATTTTAAGACTTAGAAAAAAATTTTAGAAAAGAAAGATAAGGAAAAGAAAGATAAGGATAAGAAAAATCCTGATTCTATCGTACACCCCATCGGCTTGCTTCAGGAACATCCAGCCAGGTGAAGGCTCTTGCTCTTAGCTTCTTCTGCTCTCTTCCTCGCCTCGTGAGTTTCGACTCCACCTCGGCTTTGGCAATCACAGTCTTTACCTGGTTCCAGATCAGGAGTCCCATCCGCGTTCGGCTTGGGTTTGGCATGCTCATAGGCCGGGCGACTAGGTCGCGATTGAAGATGTTGCTTGCCTCATCGAGCAGCCTTCCATAGAGGTTCGGGTCCTCCTTCTCCGTCCATTCGTGCATCAAGGTCTTCATCTGCACCGCACGCTTGGGGATGCCTTCAAGATGTACCAAAGCAGTACATCCATCTCGGCATCCATGCTCTTCTTTCGGTACTCTTCAGTGTATTGACCCAAAACCATCTTAGGAGGAGCAGACGAGCGGTGGGCGGGCGAAAGTCCGCTTCATCACCGCTTTGGAGACCCACTTTCGAGTACCCCGTCCCACTTCACTCTGCTCCCTTACCCATCTTCTTCGCCTTTTCTTTCTCTTTCCCCAATAACTCCTTTTCAGCCTTGATTCACCCGATCTTCTCTTGAGATAGATTGGAGTAGTCTGTTCTTTCCTCTTTTTCTCGGCCTTCAAAGATTTGGCAATGTCAACCTCGGTTGGCTCCCTTTGGTACTTTCCCTTTTCCTTTTCCCTTGGCCTCGGTGATCTGTCGAGACTCTTTGATTCTCGCCAGCAGCTTCTCTGTCTTCTCTTCTTCTCCTCATCCTCTCGGATGGCAACCTCTATCTGAGTCACCCTCACTGCAAGGCGGCAAGTTCGTACGATTATTCCTTCAATTCGCCTTTGCCGCCTCCGGCTCAGCTGTCGGCCTTAAGTTGCAGCTTGTCTAAGATGGCCTTTACATCATCTCGTGAGGGTGTCAACCTTGGCTTGCCCAGCTCCTTTCCTCTTTTTAACTTCATCGTTGAGGGCTCGGAGCTGGTCTTCCGATGAGGCACAACGCACACTGAAATCCGATTTATCACTGATCAAAACTTCCACCAGGATCGCGTTGTCCTCTGCCATTTTCTCCTTGGCGGCTTCACCTCCTCCTCTAAGCTGCCTGCAGACGACCAGCCAATGCGGAGCTGACTTTGTTAGATAAGTTTCGAGAGATGTTCACCTCGGCTATCCGCATATTAGTCGGCATGGTGTCTCAGAATCGCCCTTATTATTTGCTTCGTCTTCTGGCCATCATCTTCTCTACCTTCTGAATGATTTTCGGTGAAGGTTTTGGAAGCGAGAGGAGATGGCGGACGGGGGCTATCTCGAGTCTTCCTCGGTTGAGTCGGACGATAAGGGAGAGGAGGGCTTTTGGACTAGGGGAGCTCATCCGGATATCCCCAAAGATATTGTGGGAAATATCCGGCATTTGGACTTATGGAGCGGTTTGAGGGGAGGATTGGATATCGGATGGTGGGGGTGGAGGTATTTCGGGGGTGGAGAAGATGGTGGGGGTGGGATTTCGGAAGATGGTTGTGGAGAAGGTGTTGGTTGAGAAGTGGAGGGTGCGGGGTCAGCTATTTGAAGGGGAGAAGATGATGTAGAAGGTAACATGGTAGGAGGGAGATGGTGGTTATTGGGGTGGGTGAGTAGATAGGGCCGGTGAGAAAGGATAAGAAGTCGGATGGGGATGGTGAGGAAGTGGTTGGTATTTGGGGTAGAGGGGAAGATGGGAGATTGGGTTGGACTTCTTGGGAGGTAGAGGTGTTGAAGAGGCTCGGAGGTGCCGGCACTGGGACACCTCTTCATCGCCAGAGTGGGCAGATGAGGGGGAGGGGGAGGGAGATAAGCTAGAGGTGGCACCGAAGAGAGTACCTTCGAGGCTTTTCTGTCCTCTTTGGCGACGGGGAGGGTCCTCTCGGAGGCGATCTCTCGTGGCTGGACCACGCTGCTGCAGCCACCTCCACGATCTGCACCTCTTCAATCAGCTAGATAGCCGAGCAGCAGACGCCCCTTCCTTCTCTCGAGGCCTTGATCAGCCTCCTCCTTTTAGGTGCCTTCTCCTTCGACTTCATAGGTGTGAAGCCTCGGTGAGCTCACTGTCGGCTCTGCAGGTTGATCCTCCTCGGCGAGGGCTCGGCCACCCTCTCCTCGGCCGGCTTCCTCATCCAAGTCACTGGTCCACCAATAAGCTCGTTTTGGTGAGGAGCCCTTCGCTTTGTATAGCTCCTTACCCCGTCTGTCCATTTATCTCTCCAATCGGCATATTTTCCAGCGGCAACCGTGATTTTGTTGAACATACTCATGATGGACTTGGCTGTCCACCGACCATTAACAAACTCCAGTCTTCCCTTCTCGGTATTGAATCGGCCAACAACATCTCAGCCAGTTGACTTGGACTCCATCAAGAATGGCTCTTATGCGGTTCGACGAGGTCTGGTGAGTCCATCGTGGGAGTTTTGCTCCCAAGAATAAATTTCTTAGTCAATATCGTCATTAATGCACGATACTTCCTTTTCGGATATTCTTTTTCAATTCCTTCCTCCGATCCCTAAACGACGTTCGTGCAATCATCTCGAATGATTCTACCCGACCCACTGTCTCTGTATGTGAGAGGATTCACTCCTTCATCATTCATCTCAAAGATTCAAGCAACCTCGGCCCTTGTGATTACCAGATTTTCACCATCAATTTTGGTCTTAAAACTCCATCCTCATACACTCCATTGATGTAAAACTCTATTCCCCTCATATCTAACATCTTGTTCGTGTACGATTTCTTCGAAAACAAAAAGTCTTTAGTCCTGATCTCTCCAACAATCTCGTAATTTCTCGGGATTCTCCAACAGAGGTGGTGTCGAAATCGATATACATCTTTGACTTAATCTTTTTATTATATGCTTCCTTGTTGAAATCCACCATTATCGATGTAACTCCAATAAATTGGCGAGTATGGCTCATACAAAGATTTAGAAAGGGTTTTGAGAGTTAGAAATTTTACAGAGGGTAAGCTGGTTTTACGAAAGTGAAAGGATTTTAACGAAGAAGAAGATGTATATATAGGAGGAAAAATTTGGAGAGAGAAAATACGTGGAGGGAGGTTTTAAATCTGAATCATTTATTTGAAATTATTTCTTGTCTTTGAATCAACATTAAAAATGAGATAAACGATTGGGATTCAGCGCGTGAGATTAACTTGACTTTGAAATGCGTAAAAAGTAAATCGTATAGACTATTGATTTGATCGCCGGTAGGGTTACTTTATACAGAGAAGTAAGTATACAGACGTAAGCCTAGGTTTACCTTTCTTTGCACAAAGGTTTTCTAAAGCAGGACAAGGTTTTGAATTCGTCGAGAAATAACCTCGTCGAGTTTTTGAAAGACGATCTGGTTTCACCCATTTTTAGCAAAATTTAAGACAAGTTAATCATCATTTTTTTATTTCAAACAAAATATCGACTCACTGGGTTTTCAAATAACAACTCATACCGAAAAGTTTTGAAATAAATGAAATGTGAGAGTAATTTTGAAAACAAACTTTTTAAAGAAAACAAGAAAGAGGTGAACAGATGAGAAGATTTTATCGGTTTAGTAGATTCAAGCCGATCTAACAATGTTGATCTATTACCTCGTTCCTCGCAGATACACAAACTTCAAGAAACCATTAGTAGCCAAAGTAAGTCGGATAGGATGCAGATAGTCATCTGCAGAAAAAATCAGCTGACTATTGTGTCCTTATGCGATTTACTTAATTGTCGGATAAGCAATCATCAAGTCGAGATAAGGTCAATATGACTAATCCTTGATTCTTGATTCCTAAGAAGAGGAGATCAATGATATCGGCTACCGATTGTCATTTGACACATATCTAGTCTCGATAATTCTTTTCTAGACAAGATTTAAAGAAAGGAAAGGAGAGAAGGAAAAGCAGATATAAGATACAAACAATAGCAGCTTAAAAATCAGCTAAGGATGCATCAAGTAATCCTAACTCTAAACACAATTCTTTAAATCTAGATTCACTAAGGGTTTTGTAAGTAGATCTGCTCTGGGACTCGGTGGCTATCTTTTCTATCCTAATGTCATTCTTTTCAACATGATCTCTAATGAAGTGATATCTCGATATCTATATGCTTACATCTAGAATGCAAGACAGGGTTGTATGTCATGGCTATTGCACTATTATTATCACCGTAAATAGGAGCAGATGATGTTAGAATGTTATAATCCCTAAGTCTGTGACTAATCCAGAGGAGTTGAGAGCAACAACTACCACCGCCATGTATCCACTTCATTGTGGAGGTTGCAACAAATGTCTTTCATAGATAACCAAGAAATTAATTTGTTGCCTAAAAATTGACAAGTTCCAGAGGTGGATTTCCTATCAATTTTACAGCCTCCAAAGTCTCGAGTCCGAATAGCACGATAGCTCGAAGTTGTCATCGGATGGGTACCACAACCCAACCTCGCAAAGTCCCTTTAAGATATTTAAGGATTTTCTTAGCCGTCTCCAGATGAGTTTTCTTGGGATTAGATTGAAATCTTGCACATATCCCAACTACAAAGGCTATATCTCGGCCTACTTGCGGTGAGATAGAGAAGGGATCCAATTAGTCCACGATACTCCGTTGCATCCGTGGGTATCCCCGCTCATCTGAATCCATAGAGAAGTTAGTTGCCATAGGTATTTTAACTTCCCGACTAGTAGTCATCCCAAATTTATCTATAAGGTCCTTAACATATTTAGTCCGATGTATGAATATGCCCTTACTCGTCTACTTAATCTGCAAGCCTAGAAAATATGTCAATTCACCCATCATAGACATCTCAAACCTCGTTTTTCATGAGAACACTAATTCTTCACATAAAGTCGATTAGGTGAACCAAATATGATATCATCCACATAAATTTGAACCAACAAGATGTTGCCATCTATTTCTTTTCTAAACAAAGTTCGATCTATCTTACCTTTTGAGAAACCACTTGAAATCAAGAATTCAGATAGAGTATCGTACCAAGCCCTGGTGCTTGTTTCAGTCCATATAGAGCCTTATTGAGTTTATAGACCTTGTTATTGATCTTAAACCCAGGAGGTTGTTCTACATAGACTTCCTCAATTAACACACCATTTAGGAATGCGAGACTTGACATCCATCTCGAAAGACTTTGAAAGATTTATAAGCAAAGCAAATGTCAAAAACAGCCTTATTGTTTCTAATCTAGTATCTGGAGCATAGGTTTCATCATAGTCTATCCTCGATGCCGTGAGTAACCTTGAGCTACCAATCTTGCCTTATTACGAACAATAATGTTGTTTTCATCGCTTTATTCTTAAACACCCATTTGGTTCCTATAACCTTTCTATGTAAGGGTCTATCCACCAGTTCCCAAACATTTTGCCTTTCAAACCGATGCGCTTCTTCTGCATGGCTGTTATCCGATTTGGATCGAGATAGAGCCTCCTCAATAGACTTAGGCTCGAGAAGTGATACATAGCACTGAACAAACTTTGGGAATCCAACATTGTTCGTGTCTCCGCACACTACTAGATGGGTCCCCAATGATTTGGCCAGTTGGATGATAACTTCTCATCCTCTTGCCTATTTGAGTAGAAGTATCCTCATCATCGTAGGCTCACGACAACTCATCCGACTCTACCCGAGTAGACATTCCCCCTGCATCTACTAACCTGTCTCGATCGGATGATGTCAAGGGTGTCTCCTCGATGGAATCGATGAGGGGTCACCTTCTCGATTCTTAGATGGGGATTCTTCATCATCTGAATCAATCAAAACTAGGCAGATAGACTGTTCTATGTTTAGTTTTAGTTAGTTCAATTTTATCTAGATCATCGTAATTTGATTCACTTTATCCGAAAGGTATGCAGTTCATCAAATACCATATGAGGAGTTTCCTCCATACAAAGAGTTGTCTTGTTGAAGACTCGAAAGCTTTGGAGGTGTTGGAATATCCCAAGAATATTCCATCACCGCCTTAGCATAAAAATCCTCACTTAGACTTCCCATTATTATGGATGAAGCATTTACAACCAAAAGCACGAAAGTATGAGATTCTTGGAACCTTACCCTTCCAAATCTCATAAGGTGTCTTACCATTACTCTTGGTGGTAAGCATACATTGCAGTGTAGCAAGCTGTGTTGATAGCCTCGGCTGTAACCTATGAGGTGTTCCATAGTCGGCTAGCATGCTCTGGCTGCTTCTTTGAGAGTTCTATTTCTCCTCTCCACAACTCCATTCTGCCGTGGTGTTCTAGTCAAGAAGTCTCATGAACTATACCATTCTCATTCGGATAGTTAGATAAACAATAATTCAAGAATTCGGTTCCCTTATCACTCCTAATTTTAATAATATTAACACCCTTCTCATTTTGAATTTGTATGAACAGATCGGGGATCTTGTTCACTTTGTCTCATCATCAACAAGTGTATCTTGAAAAATCATTTCCTTCCACAACAACAACATGTCAAGATGAAGGAGTTGTAAAACTCTTTCAGATGAGGATGTGTTAGTACTTTTAAAAGAGTGTCTCGAGCTGTTTACCTTTTTACAAGCATCACATTTGATTAGTTGAACAAATTTCTCGGTAGTCCTTTGACAAGATTCTTTTTAGCTAACTTACTAAGGGTTTTGAAGTTCAAATGACTAAGCCTTTTATGCCATAGCCAGCTGAGATCATCTCCACCCTTAGCTACAAGACATGTATCTTTGGGGCAATCTGTTAAAGTTAGCCACATAGACATTTCCATGTCTCAAGCCGATTAAAAGTACATTGTCCGAGGAGCTATCTAAGATATCACACCGTTGGTCCCGCTTAGTTGAGTATATGAGATAAAATCTGACACAAGCCTTCTAGGAAAAATCTAGAGGGGGGATTGAATAGATTTTTCGATTTTTACAAATCTTCAAAAACTTATTCAAATTTCCAAAGTAACACAAATGGAATGTAATTTTAACCTCAACTTTAATAAGATCAAAAGCACACCGATATTTAGTCTAACTTCAATTCTGAAATTATTCTTTGATTGATAAACTGAAAATTGAAATTGTGAGAAAAGTAAATTAAAGCAATAAAGAACACAAGATTTTATAGTGGTTCGGATTATAATCCTACATCCACTCTCCTTCTCCAACTTGAAGAAGAGACTCGCTTACCACTTACTTACTTTCAATCTGCCTTACAACTTACGACTTACAAATACCTTGATTCTTCAAAACTCCTAAATTCTTTCCCGGAATCTAACTATTACAAATGTAGTAGTGAACTTTGAAGATTACAAGTAAAGTGTTCTATAAACACTTAGAATTCTTTTGAAAAACTCTTTTAGAAAACTTGTGAATTGATTGTAAAGATAGAAATCTGAATAGAGAGCAATGTGTAATTCGTGATAAAGTGTAAAAGGTATTTGAAAAATGAAAATCTAGACCTATTTATAAGTCTGAAAAGACAGTTAGTTTGTTAGTCAGTTGACTAACAAACCGAAAACTACTCAACAAACTTAATCTTGGAAAGCGCTTTGCTCCTCGGTGATTTATCCTACTTATCTCGCAGAATCGACTTGGTGAAGACTCGCCTTTCTTATTCTACTCAACTTGTCTTGACCTCGTCGAGCTCTTCATACTTGTCTCCTGCAGATAACTAGATTTGAGCTTGTCTTCAGATGACTTGCAACTTCTAGTCTTGGTGACTTGCTCGATCAATGACCTAGTCCGATCGACTTAGTACAAGACCTTGACCTCACTGTTCTTCATTGTCATCTCGATCATCCGAATTGCTTCTTTTAACTTATCAAAACCTTTCTTGATCTAACAATTTCCCCCTTTTTGATGAAGTTAAAACCTACAAGGAAGAGACACACTCACAAACTGAAGTTAGTTAATAGTTAATCAAGATTACTAGATAGGTATTTAGAAACATATTTACACACCGAATCGATTTGTTCAAGTTAGAGCACTTAATTCACACTTAGAAAAATTTAAGAAAATATTCTTAAGTCTTAAGAATTTAGACTTAGTGAAAAGTTTTAAATCTTAAAAACTTAGAAACATTTTAAGACTTAGAAAATTTTTAGAAAAATTTTAAATGAGATGAAAATTTTCTCGGATGATTAACACTTAGAAAATTTTTAAGTTTTCTTAAAACATAAAGAAAGCTTTAAGAGATAAACAAGTAAATCACATAAGTCAAAGTATATTCATTCACATATATACATTTTTACAAATAAGGAGAACGATAGAAATGAAAGATAAGGAAAAGAAAATCCTGGTCTATCGATTCCCCATCGGCTTGCTTCGGGATGTTCACCAATTAAAAACCCTAGCTCTTAGTTGCTTGAGTTCCTCTTCGTCGTGAGCTGAGATTCTTTCTCGACTTTACCATATTGAAGCTAGAATCTCTTCCTTAAGTGATAGTCCCTGTGATTCTGCAAGACAGATTAGGTATGAGGTACCCTAGTGATCTTGGGTCCTTTAAGGTCAATAATCACTTTGGGTATCCAGACAAACATCTCATTCTTCAATAATAAATCAGTTGGATCTGTCTACCAAATCTGTCTACACACACATCACGTTTGAATGAGAATTTATTGTAGTCGATTTAGTGACTTTCTTAACCTTTGGAAAAGTAGGATAGCATCCGCTTCTCCCATCAAAAGAACTATAATAAGAATCTCTTCTAATCTTAGTTCTTGGAACCCTCTTAGTCGAATCAGGACTCCTTGTGCGAAATTTACTTTTCGATTAGAAGATGCGATCCTCATCCGACTTTGTGGTTTCCAAGGGTCAGTTTTAACTTCTTTTGATGTTTCAATTTGCCTTCACAAATTTTCTTGGTTTTTGAACTTCCGATTTATTATTTCTATCATAACCAAGTCCTGCTTTTATCATGGGATTTTTTAGAAATACTAAAGATGTGATCTATAATCGATTTTGAGTTATTAAGTGGCTCAATTTGAAGACAAGCTTCTCATTGGCCTTCTTAATTGACTCATTTTCAAGATAAACCATTTTAAATTTATCTTTCAAAGATTTTAATTCATTTTCTAGCCTTTCAGACAGACTAGCCGATGTACTAGCCTCGGCACTGGGGTAAACATTCACCCTTGAATGTTTCCTCGGACTTCAGAATAGTTCACAACTTGTTTGCCTTTGACTAGAGGCTCAATCGATCTTTCAAAGTTAAATTTTCAGTCTCTAATTGTTTGTAAGCACTTAGAGACATCTTTAAATCTTTCAAAAGTCCTTTGATAACGGTTTGGTCATTATGCGAGACAGATTTGTAAGAATCATTATCGGATGAGGAGTAGTAATCTACCTCTTTGGCCATCAGACAGACTTCATCGTCGATCCAAAATCAGATGAGGATGATGATGACTTTCTTGATTCTTCCTCCTCAGCAAGAAGAGCTCTCTGATCTGCAAAACGTCTATCTCTCTTCTTCCTTTTCTCCTCTCTTTCCTTGGGAGTCACTGAGTACGATCATAGCTGAAGTGACACGCTTGTTATAGGTTTAACAAGTATCTCCCTGTCGATTTAGGACTAATAGGATTCTTTCTTGCAGGTGATTTGTATCTTCTTGTCGATTCTTTCTCTTGTCATCATCTGTTGAGTCATCCTCTTTCCTTCTTGATCTAGATTTGGATCTGTCCTTCTCTCGCAAATCTCAATTTATTACGCATATATTTCATCCTTAATATGTCATACCTTTTTGTAAGCAAAGTGATCTGCTCCTTTAAGGATAGATCGGCTCCTTTAGGCTCATCTTGTCTTGTCTTCTTTGTTGACAAAGGCAACAAACTTAGATGAGGTGCTTGACTCCATCTCATCTTCCTCATCTTCAATCAATATCATATTCTAAAGCTTTAAGATAAGAAAATAAGGTATGATGTGAAATTGAGGATAAATTTTGAGTTGCTTTGAGGATATTGACCTTTTCTCTCCATCTTTTACTCAAGGATCTCGAGTATCTTGTTATTAATCTCCTTTTACGTATAATTCTTTCCCAAATCTGCCTTTGTTGAGAAGATTTGTCAATCTCATATCCAGTGGTCTACGCTTTCATTCTCTTTCATCTTGAATGTATCAAATGCATGTAATACCGATTGTAGCTTATTCTCCTTGACTTGGTCTGATCCCTCACAAACACTAGCAAGTGTTTCCCACATCTCCTTAGCTGTTTTGCACCTTTTTACTTTCTCAATCCAATCTTTGCTTAGAGTCTCAATAATCTCTATCCTAGCTACTTGGTCCAGATTATGAATCTTTCTCTCATCATTAGTCACCTGCACTTTTTTCTATTGTCTTGCCTTGGTTTCAAGCAGCTCCAGTCCATCACCGGTTCCTCCATGATAGAACTTAATTGGACCTTCTTCAAGCACTTCTTCCATCCGATCATGGATTGCCTTAAGATGGTTTTCCATCCCGAACTTCCAATAATCATATTCCTCAATTGAAAACCCAGTGCAAACTCCTAGACTTCTTACTCTTAACAGACGACATGGTGAATAAAAAAATCTCAACAAGAACTTGTTAGTAGCAAGGTTAGTGGATTGAAAATAAAGAAGATAAACAAGAAACAATTCCAGAACTTTTCAAGACCACAAATCTATATCAAACAAACTTAACACTACTCCGATACCACTTGTTGGTCCCACGGATTGAGTGAACTAATAAAGAACCTTAGATAACCTTCTAGTGAAAATCTAGAAAGGGGGGTTGAATAGATTTTCAAACCCTTTTTCAAAGATTAGAATATCAATTCAAAGTATCAAAGTTCACACAAATAAAAATGATTTAAACTCAATCTTTTATGGATCAAAAGCAATTTGATTAAGAATCGAAATTGAACTTGTTTGAAAGTTGATTTTGAATAAGATAAGTAAAATAAAGCAAGAAAGAACACAATGATCTATAGTGGTTCGGATCTAATTGATCCTACATCCACTCTCCTTCTTCAACTCGAAGAAGGGTCTTAACCACTTACTTACTTTCTTACTTACAATCTTACAATTACAACTTTCTCAAGATCTTCTATCTTCAATCCTATCTTCAACTTCCTATCTTCCTGGAATTTCTAGAATATAGTGCAATCGTGTTGAAGATATACAAGATAAGTGTTCTATAAACACTTTAAACTTAAGAATATTGCTTCAAAAACTCTTGTGAGAATTTGGAAAACTTGTGAATAACGTGAATAAGAGTGCTTTGAAAAGTTGTTGAGTTTGAAATCGTGCCTAAGTTTATTTATAAGCATGAGAAGCAGTTAGTTAGTTGTAACAAACTAACAACCACTTAACAAACTTAATCTTGATAACCGCCTTGACTCCACCTGATCTTGGTCCTAGTCGTGCACCTGACTTGGTGAAGACTTGCCTTTCTTATTCTACTCGGCTTGTCTTGACCTCGCCTCGAGCTCTTCATTGTTATCTCCTACATGATGACTATCTCAAGCTCGTCTTCGATGACCTTTGCTTCTTCGACCTCACCTGACTTTTTCAGCCTTCCCGGTCTCGATCAACCTAGTGCTAGGACTCTACCTCACTGCTCTACGCAGCTTAGCCGGTCATCTTACTTTATATGAGTTGACTCTAGTCCGACCTCTTTTAACTCATCAAAACTTCTTCCGATCTCGACAGTTGGAGTAGTCCGCTTCTCTCTTCTTCTTCTCACCATGAGTGATTTGGCAATGTCGACCTCGCTGGCTCTTTCTCACCGCTTCCCTTTTCCCTTGCCTTTGGTCTCGTATGCTTTCTTTGATTCTTTCACCGCCAGCAGCTCCTCCGATTTCTCCACTTCATCTTTCTTCCTCCTCTCTTCGTCTTCCCCGATGGCATCTTCTATCTCGAGGCCACCCTCGGTGAAGTGCGGCAAGTTCATCTGCTTTCTCCTTCAACTCGGCCTTTGCCAGCCTCGGCTCTGCATGTATCGACCTTGATTTGTAGCTTGTGCGAATTGGCCATGACATCACTGTGAGGGCCTTCAGTTTGGCTTGCCCATTACTTCCCTTTTTAACTTCATTGGTTAGGGTTCGTAGCTGGTTTTCCAGAGAGGCACAACGAACCCAAAAGTCTCGATTTGTCGCTGTCAATGCCTCTACCATGATCGCGTTGTCCTCTGCCACCTTAGCTTTCAGCAGCCTTCACCTCCTCTTCCAAGTCGCCGCACGACCGACCAATGCAGAGCCGGTCTTGTCGATAAGTTCCTCGATATATTGACCTCAAGTATCCGCATGTTTGTCAAAGCATCATCTCCGTTACCGCCCGACTATCTCTGCTTTGTCTTCTTGGCCATCGCTCTCTACCTTCTGTAATTTTCGCCGTAGATTGGGAAGGTAGAAGAGATGGCGCATGGGGGTTGCCTCGAGTCTTCCTCCTTGGAGGAGTCGACGAGGAGGGAGATGAGGGGTTTTTGGAGGGGAGCTCATCCGGATATCCCCAAAGATGTTGTGAGAGATATCTCGGGATTTGGACTTGGGGAGCGGGTTGAGGTGGAGGTGGGATATCGGATGAGGGATGATGGTGGGGGTATTTCGTAAGATGGTGGTGGGGAAGATGTTGGCTGGGATGTGGAGGGGCTCGACTGTCTCGTGGGGGAGGAGATGAGGTGGTAGGTAAAATGGCGGGAGGGGAGATGGTGGTTATGGGAGTAGAAGAGTAGACGGGGTCGATGGGTAGGGGTAGGGATTCTGCTGGGGATGGGGAGGGTGTGGTTTGTATTTGGGGTAAAGGGGTAGATGGGAGATCGGTTTGACTATAGGGAGGTAGTCAGCTGTTGCAGGCTCCGAGGTGCCACTGGGATACCTCTTCATCGCTGTGGTGAGCAGATGAGGGGAGGGAGGATTTCAAGAAGATAAGCTAGAAGATGTGCCAAAAGAGAGTACCTTTTGTGGCTTTTCTGTCTTCTTTGGAGATGGGGAAGGGGTTCTCTCGGAGCTTATCTCCTGGATATCTTGGGGCTTGCACAACACAGCCGCAGTCACTTCGAGTTTGGGATTCTTCGATCGCCAGATCGGGCCGTGCAAATGATGTTGCTCCCTTCTTCTCCGAGGCTTTAATCATCCTCCTCCGCTTAGGTGCCTTCTCCTCGCCTTCATTGGGCCGTGAAGCCTCACTCGAGCTCACCGTTGGCTCCGTCTGTTGTTCCTCCTCACCGAGGGTTCAGCTATCCTCTCCTCACCGCTTCCTCATCGAGTCCGCTAGCCCTCCAATCAGCTCATTCTTGGTGAGGAGCCCTTTTTGCTTGGTGTAGCTCCTCACCCCATCTGTCCCGCTTGAGGTCGTCGGCCGCCAGATCCTCTAGGAGGACAATTATCTTGTTGAACAAGCTTGTAATGGACTTGGCACCATTCACCATTGTTGCGTATAAGCCTCTCCTTCTCCGTCTTCAATCTCCCCATGAACAAATTTCTCAGGCCCAGCTTAACCTACACTCCATCCGTAATTGCCCTAATGCGCTTTAATCTGGGCCTTATCAACCCATCGTGGGAATTTTGCTCCCAAAATACACTTAGTCAAGATCGTCATCGCAGACGATACTTCCTCCTAAGCATATTTTTCTTTAACTCCTTCCTCCTATCCTCGAATGAAGATCGGACAATCATCTCAAATGATTCCACCCAATCTTTCATCTTTGTAAACCAGGGGTTCACTCCCTCAAAGCATTTGTATCGAACACCCTAGCTACTTCCTCCTTCGTAACCACCACATTATCCCCATCAACCTTCGATTTAAAAACACCATTTTCCGTAACTCCATTGACATAAAACTCGATCCCTTACATGTCGAGGGTCTTGTTTTCTCTAATTTCTTCGAGCAAAAGTCCTCGCCTCGATCTTTCCAAAAGTCTCGGAATCTCAAGCGACTGGATCGGAGGTTGTGTCGAAATCTTCATACATCTCCGATTTGATTTTCTTGTTGTATGCGTCTTTGTTGATGTTCAACATTGTTGAAGTGATTCCAATAAATTTGCGACTACGACTCATAAAAGGTTTAAGAGGGGTTTTGAGAGTTGAGAATTTTACAAAGGATAAATCGCTTTTCCGAAAGTGAAAAGGGGTAAACGAAGAAGAAGGTGAATTTATAGGAGGGAAAATTTGGAGAGAGAATCCACGTGGCAAGTGGATTTAAATCTGAATCGCTTTATTCAAAATGATTTCTTGTGGCCGGATCAACGGTTAAAAATGGGATAAACGATTGGGATCCAAAGGTGCATGAGAATAACTCAACTTTGAAATGCGTAAAAGTAGCTGTATAGGCTGCGGATTTGACGGCTAGCAGGTGGTTACTTTATGCGAGAAAAGTAAGTATACCCGACGTAAGCCTAGGTTACTTTTGCCCTTTTAACAATATGAGTGCGTATACCTTTGCCTTCGCCAACAGTTGTATAGATTTTTATTTTGTACTGTGGGAGATGTGCAAGCATTAGTCTCTATTATACTTTATTTATCCATTAAATTAAATTGATTGTGTGGTTTTCTTGATTTAACTTTAAATTCAAATTCGGATGTTATTTTTTCTTCAACTAGTTAGGTTCCAAGGACTACCTGTTCACCATTGTGATACTTTAAAGAATTTGTAAAACATATTTAGATAAAGTTAAGATTGTACCAAAAATTTATTCAGATAAATTTAAATTCAAGTAAGACTTGCATAAAATGGTTTCATAGTGATACAACATATAATTTTAGATTATTATTTTAATATTTTTGAAAATAATAAATATTAATTGACAATTATAAACAATTATAAACATGATAATATATAGGTGACAATATAATTGAATGTATATGTGATAATAATTATAATTATAAAATGATAATATATAGTAAATATAGAGTTAACAATTTAATTGAATATATATGTGATAATAATAACAATTATAAAATGATAATATATAGTTGACAATTTAATTGAATATATATGCACTACAAAAAAATGGCAATTTACCGAGGGGACTTAGCGAGGTTCAAAACCCTCGCGAATTAACGAGGGGTTTGGCGAGGGTTTTATTTACCGAGGGCGTTAACGAGGGTTCGAACCCCTCGCGAAATACCGAGGGAATTAACGACGGAAAGACCCTCGCCAACGTTTGCCGACGGAATTAACGACGGCTAGGGCCCCCTCGCTAATTACCGAGCACGGGCCCTCGCTAATTTACCGACGGCCCTCTCCCCCTCGGCCCGTTAAAATTACCGAGGGCCCATTTCCCTCGCTGGGCCCCTCGGCAAAAGCCCATTTATAAAACCCAAAGAATGGGTTTTCTTCCCACGCACAGATCCTTTCCCAACCATTCCAGCCGCGCGCCCGCCTCCGTCCGCCGCCGCCTGAAATTGGTCCGTACAATAGTCGGGCTTTGTTCTACTTATTCCCGGGAACATTTCTACGGTGAGTTTTTATGATTTAATCGGTTAATTTTGTTGTTATTTACAAATTTTATATTTTTTCATATGCATGTATTTGTGTAATTTTGTTGTTAATTTTGTTGTTATTATACATAATATGCATGTATTTGTGTAATTTTGTTGTTATAGTTGATGATTTATTAATTATTTAATGTTAATTTGTATAATGTTATGTGTATTTTAATTATTTAGGAAAATGTTAATTAATTAGTAATTACGCAATTATATAATTTTGTTGTTATTGTTGGTGATTTATTAATTATTTAGTGTTAATATGTATAATTGTTATGTATATTTTAATTATTTAGGAAAATTATTAGTATATGAATTATATATAATTATTTAGAAAAATGTTAATTAATTAGTAATTATGCAATTTAATAAGTTTGTTGTTATAGTTGGTGATTTATTAATTATTTAGTGTTAATTTTTGTAATTGTTATGTGTATTTCGATTATTAGTAATTATTTAGGAAAATTAGTAGTATAAGATTATTATATAATTATTTAGTGTTAATTAATTAGTAATTATGCAATTATATAATTTTGATTATTAATATTATTATAATTTTAATTTAATTGTTATAATTTATATATTTGTAGGTGTGTACGTTTATTGAAAAAGATTCGATCCGGGAGTATAATTTCATAGCCACCACTATCACCGTAAGTAATCTTTTTGTAATTAATTATTATTTAAAAATGGTTTTAATTTAATTATAATAATTATTTGATTTAAAAATAATTTGCATGCATGATATAATACCAATTTATATATATGGTGATCGATGTTCGATCAAATTTTGCATGCTAGTTCAATTATAATATTAATTTTGAAAATTGAATCGATGTTCGATTCAACAAGTTGATGTTGGAGTTGAGGGTTGATGAATTGTTTGGTATTGTTTCTTGTCAGAATGTGCGTTCCGACTTGATTAATTTTAATTAAGTCGGAAATGGATGCACTAGGAACTTGATATATTAAGCTGGGAATACGATAAAATAAGACAAAACTCTGCCGAAATTTTTAGAAAATATATATATTAATATTAGGAAAAAATATATTAACTGGAAGAATTAATTATGATTTAATTAAATTTTGAATCTTCATTAATGCAAAGCAGGATCTATTGCTATGAATTATTCAAGCCGTAGTTGGATGTATGGTCCAAGAACGATTAATGGCATGATATCTCCGAATTTCTTAGTGGAATCGAATCGTTTATAAAATTCGCTACTAGTAACCGGAATGGATGAGTGGAGGAAAGATTAGGTGTCCTTGCTCGAAATTCAAATGTAGGAACTAGAGTTTTAGAGAACCCATTAACGTGAAATCACATTTGTTTAGACATGGGTTTATGTCTAATTATCACAATTGGATTTTGCACGGTGAGCAAAATTGGAATTCTATGCCACACAAAAACTATGATCGGCCGACGTCGACTTCATATAGAGTTGGCGACACCGCATCTAGCTCGTACCACAATATGATGATGGACTTAACTGGTCCTAACATTAGTTTCCAAAATGTGGAAGAAGAGCCCCTTAGGGAGGAACCTCCTAATCGGCATCTTTGCACATTTTTGACATGCTTCGTGCGGCGGATCGAGTCTGTATCCTGGTTGCAGTCTCATTCTCGATTGTCATTCAATGCCCGTCTTTTAAACATTAAAGCCGAGAATAGATTGTCTGAAAGGGGTTACAATCAAATGGTTGAGTTGATTAGTGAGATTTGCCCTCCGTAAAATCTGGTGCCCAAGAAATTTTACGATACGAAGCTTGATTGATGGGTGGGATGAGTCTTCCGTAGAGAGGATTGATTGTTGTACAAATAATTGTATGATATATAGGGGTGCAGACAGGGAACTTGAATCGTGTAAGGTTTGTGGTCGGTCACGATTCAAACTCGCTAGACGTGGTGTGGATGGTCGATGGAAAAGAACAGTCCTTTCAAAGTGATGTTCTATTTTCCTATCATTCCTCGATTGCAAAGATGTCGATCACCAAGACTACCGCTAAGGATATGATATGGCATGCTAGTTGCTATAATGATGAGGCTGGTGTTATGCGTCACCTGCAAATTCATTGGCTTGGAAACACTGGACTATTCACATCCCGATTTTGCGGTGAAATACGGAATGTGAGGCCGGGTTTGAGCACCGATGGTTTTCAGCCGTTTGGGCGATCGGGAAAAAGATTCGTCATGGCGATGATAGTGACACCGCATAATCTGCCCCCATGGTTGTGTATGAAATAACAATTCATGTTTTTGACGGTTTTAGTGCTGGTCCTAAAAATCCAAAGGATAATTTAGATGTATTTCTGACCACTAATTCATGATTTGAACATCTTTGTGGGGAAATGGGGTGGAAACGTATGATGTTGCTAGAAAGCGAGAATTTTATGATGCGAGCCGCGTGTAACTGGACCATTAGCGACTTTCCGGCTTACTCAATCTTTATGCGGATGGAGCACCATTGGAAGGAGCTTGTCCATATTGTGCTGAGTACTCCGATGCCTTCACTTTAAAACTTCGATCGTAAACAATCGTGGTTTGATAATCATCGTAAGTTCTTACCAGGGGACATCCGTATCGCAGGAACAAGGCCGCATTCATCAAGAATACGATGAGTTCTGAGATGACCCACCACCCATCCGAACAGTGAAATGCTTCTACAAGAAATTGATTGGTTGGGAGTACCGGAAAGTGACTGAAGAGGGTGCCGAGGCCCACAACAAAAGATTAGATGGTGGTGGAGGAAGAAAAGTATTTTTGGGATTTGCCATATTGGAGTACCCTCTTGATCCCGCATAATTTGGATGTGATGCACATTGAAAAAAATGTGTTTGATAATTTGTTCTACGGTGACGAATGTGGAAGGGAAAACAAAAGACACAAATAAGTCTAGGGATGAACTTAATGAATATTGTCGTCGTCCCTCTCTAGAGAAATGTCAACGCACGGGAAAGTATCCCAAAGCTTGTTATTCACTTGATAAGAGTCAAAAGGATGATGCGTGCGGATGGGTAACCGAGTTGAAGTTTCCGATGACTATGTGTCTAACTTTGTCTCGATGTGTAGTGAAGCAAATTGAAGATGTTTGGGATGAAGAGTCATGATTGTCATGTGTTTATGCAGAGACTATTCCCGATTGCTTTTCGTGAAACTCTGCCGCCGAATGTGTGGAAAGCAATCACCGAACTTAGTTTGTTCTTTAGGGAGTTAACTTCGCATCCATTACGATTGAGAACATGGCTCGATTGGAAGCAGATATTCCAATTATATTGTGTAAGTTGGAACGTATCTTTCCGCCTGAGCCTTCTTCAATTCGATGGAGCATCTGCCCGTGCACCTTGCATACGAAGCAAGGATAGCTGGTCTGTGCGGTATAGATGGATGTATCCATTTGAGAGGTAATTTATAACTCTAAATTATTTGATTACCTAAAATGGTTATACTATATATATATATATATAACACTTGATTCATTTAATTAGGTATCTTTACAATTTAAAGCTAAGTGTTGGGAACAAGGCGCATGTTGAAGCATCGATTGCAAATGCGTATTTAACGAAAGAGGCCTCAATATTTTGTTCCCTCTATTTGGCGATCACGTTCGAGACGAGGCAGCACAATGTGCCTCGTAATTAAGATGGTCGTGGCGAGGTACCCCAAGTAGCGAAAGGTACTTTGTCCATATTTATACTTCCCGTCGACATCTTGGAAAGATAAACAAAAGATGGATTGTAGATGAGGAGAAAAACACGGCTCATACGTACGTGTTACTCAATTGTCCCGAGTTGCAACCGTATATCGAGTAAGTTTATAACGTTCAATTTTTGTTAATTACAACGTCAATCGGTATATTAAATAATCAAATCCCCTTTTGTAGTATGTTTTTGAGCAACCGCAACAATTCCAACCGGGACTCTCGAGGGTGACAGTAATGAAAGACTACAAGAGGAGTTTGCATCGTGGTTTGAACAAATTGTAAGGATAAATAATATTCAAAATCGGTGGATACGTGATCTTTCTAGCGGACCTTCGAGTTGTGTCACCACATACCACTGGATATTACGTGAATGGTTACAAATTCCACACACGAATTTATGGCTCATCAAAATCTACTTCAAATTGTGGAGTTTGTATCAAGGGTAAAAATTATGATGCAGATGAGAATGATTTCTACGGGGTCCTTGAGGAAGTAGTGCAATTGGAGTACCGGACGTATTGAGAAAAATGTTGTTACATTCAAGTGTGAGTGGTTTGATCCATCTCGTGCCAAATGGAACAAGAGTACATCCTCATTACAAACTTGTGGACGTTAATCAAAGGGGAAGATACGGCCGCTACGATCCTTTGTGTTAGCAAGTCAAGCCACTCAAGTTTACTATTGCAAGTACCGGAAAGCGTAGAAATGAATGGTTGGCCGTTTGCAAAATCAAACCGAGATCCTTGGTCGAAACCGTGTCAACAAATGAACAAGAGCTTCCCCCTTTCAAGACGACCTTGAGTCCCAAATTAATGGTGTGCAAGCGGATGATGATCCAATTATATTGTGAGATGTCAGCGGTGCATTAATTGATATTGAAAATAATGGAGAAGAAGAAGAAGAAGAAGAAGAAGAAGAAGAAGAAGAAGAAGAAGAAGAAGAAGAAGAAGAAGAAGAAGAAGAAGAAGAAGAAGAAGAAGAAAATGATGATGATGAGGAGGAGGAGGACGAGGAGGAGGATGAAGACTCGAGGCGAATATTGAATATATAGTGTAATGTAATAATTATGTGTGTTTCATTTGCATGTTATATATATGATGAATTATTTATTGTTGAACCGTGTAATAATGAGGTTTTATTTAATTATTATTCTGAGATGAGCGGACCGTCTGGATCGAGGGACGATCTGGATCTAGAGGAGATGGGTCGAGCGGACCGTGCAGGTCCGAGGGTCGAGATGGCAGGGTACCGTGCCGGTACCCTTTATTCGAGAGGAGGGGACGACGAGGCTATCGGCCCCGAGGCCTATGAGGACCATCATCCGGCTCCAGCTCCGGTGGGGAGGGTCACGGATATATGGATCTACCAGGGCACGTAAGTTAAATACTTGTGAATAATAAACTATGTCATATTTATATGTCTATTAATTTTGCGTGTTTATTCCCTTTTTGCGGGTTGATGCCATCGAATGCGGTATCCAGGACTATTCGGGAGATTATGTCTCAACACATGGAGCTCGGTGCATTCACTTTCCGGATGATATCTCTGAGAGGCTGCGGTTATCTTGGGAGACATTTCGGTACATTATATTTTGTTATTCGCTATTTAATTTTGATTAATTTATAAATTTTAACTCTTGTTAAGTACAATAATATTTTGTTTGGCAGAGAGAGACTAGGTGGGACCCTTCCGTTACGAACTCAACGAAGGTGTATCATTTGTTCCTTCGTAGGGCAGCAAGTAGATACAACGATATGCTTTGAACAACGTGAGAACGTTGTGGGTCACCAAGCCAGAGGCTCTGGATGGGATGGCGCCGTCTGGAATGGGTACTGCTCGCTTCTGGGATAGAGAAGACGTGAGAGCAAAAAGCCGGCGGTGTCGTACAAATCGCATGTCGGAGCCTCGGAGGCCTGGTGCGGCATCTCCGTCATAGGGGCGGATCCCGTGGATCGGCCGAGTATGCATATGACTATGTAAGTATTTTTTTAATGCTAGTTCAATATTTTAATTAAACACGTGGTTCTAATTAAATAAATACGGAGAGGAGGCATGGACGGCCCCCACGGACTGGGACATAGTGCGGCATTACCACCGGTATAATGACGGGAGTACACCTACTGGGCTATTAGTGACACACTTGTAAGTATTTTCATTTTATATTATGTAATAATTTATAATAAAATATTATATATATATATATATGTCTATTTTTGTAATCTAAAATTTTAATTGTCGAAATATTCGTACAAAGATGAAGTACAAGAGGTGGCCTCCCGGATGCCCTCGAGGGGTCGAGCTCCGAACCCCATGCCAACTTATCCCGAGATCTATGTCCAGGTGTTGGAAAACAACACGGGAGGGTTCGGGGTCTTGGTCACCTGGTAAGTCCAGACGCATCCCCTCCGGCTCCTGCTCATCGGATGCTCCTATTGGCGGCACCTACGGCCAAGCCGATGTCGACCGCATGCTCTAAGAGGAGCGTGAGAGATCGCGAAACAAATACAAGATGTGCAGGCAGAGGTGCGAGGCGGAGATGGAGCGAAGAGACGCAGCTTTGAGAGCGGAAATGCGGCGTCAATTCCAAGAGTGGATGCAGGGTTCCGGGTTCCTCGGTGGTGGTGGTAATCCACCAAATGGTCCGAGTGGTTACGATCACTCATCTTGTGGGTCTCGGAGGCGCCGAGTTCATTATATACATTTAAAACTATGAATTTTCTGAATATTGATTGATTAAGATGATGAATTTTAATTGTTTAAAGTATTAATTTTAATTCATGAAAAGTGCATATATAAACACATGATAATATAGTTCACAACTTAATTGAATATATATATATATATATATATATATAATAACAATTATAGAAATGATAATATATATGTGTGATAATAATAATAACAATTATAAATGATAATATATAGTGAATATATAATACAATTTAATTGAGTATATGTGTGATAATAATATAATAATAATTATAAACATGAATATATGTGTGATAATAATAATAATAATAAATGATAATATGTATATAGTGAATTATAGGATACAATTTAATTGAATATATACAATATTAACAATTATAAAATAATAATATATATAGTATATATATATATATATATAATTTAATTGAATATAGTATATAAACATGATAATATAGTTATATGTGATAATAATAAATATTATAAAATAATAATATATATAGTAAATATATATATATAATTTAATTGAATATAGTATATAAACATGATAATATAGTTATATGTGATAATAATAAATATTATAAAATAATAATATATATAGTAAATATATATATAATTGAATATATATGTTATAATAATAAAAATTTAAAAATGATATAATTTAATAATAATATATATAGTAGATAATTTAATTAAATATATAGTATACAATTTAATTAAATATATAGTATACAATTTAATTATAAATTAAATATATATAAAATATTGAACATAATATGATATTAATATAATTAAAAGCAAAATCATATCGAATGATTAGCTTTGCCCAAACGGTAAAGCGCCTAAGCTCTCTCCTCCACTCTCTCGGAGGTCGCGGGTTTGAACCCCTTGCCACACGAAAAATACGCCCCATCTAGCCCCCAAGCCGCGGCCGGGCGCGGGTTTGATCCCCGGCCGCAATTCTTTTTTATTAGGAGCGATTTTAGCGAGGAGGCGAGGCGAGGGGCCCGCCCTCGCTAGCTGGCCCTCGCCAATTCCTAGCCATCCGGCCTCGTCGAGCCCTCGCGATTCCCTCGCCACATGCCCTCGCCAAAACCCTCGCCACACGCCCCTCGCTAAAACCCTCGCCAATTCAGCCCTCGCTAAAGCCCTCGCTAAACTCGCCCTTGCCAAATCCCTCGGCAATTAGCGTGCCCTCGCTAATTGCCGAGGGATTTCGCGAGGGAAGTGTTTACCGACAAGGTTTTTGCCGAGGGCTACCTTCCCCAGAAAGCCCTCGCCAAACCCCTCCCCTCGTTAATTCCCTCGCTAACCCCTCGCCAATTTCGTTTTTTTTTTTGTGGTGATGTGATAATAATAATATGATTATAAATTAATAATATAGTAAATATATAGTTAACAATTTAATTGAATATATATGTGATAATAATAATTATTATAAAATGATAATATATAGTAAATATAGAGTTAACAATTTAATTGAATATATATGTGATAATAATAACAATTATAAAATGATAATATATAGTTGACAATTTAATTGAATATATATGTGATAATAATAATATGATTATAAATTGATAATATAGTAAATATATAGTTAACAATTTAATTGAATATGTATGTGATAATAATAAAAATTATAAAATGATAATATATAGTAAATATATAGTTAACAATTTAATTGAATATATATGAGATAATAATAACAATTATAACAATTATATGATATAAATATATTTCAAAGGAAAAATATAACGAATAACTTGCTTTGCCCAAGCGGTAAAGCGCACGCCCTCTATGCACATGCGACCTTGAGGTCGCGGGTTCAAACTGTGTGTGACAAAAATTGAGTATTAATGTGGGCTGGGTCCGCGGCCGAGGGCACGAGTTCAATTTCCACAGTCGTATTTTTTTATTAGGTTAAAGGTTAACGAGGACGAGACAAGGGGCAATGCCCTCGCGAGTTAACGAGGGGCAAATCCTCGCTAATTAACAGGCGGCAGCCCCTCGCTAACTAACGAGGCCACGCCCTCGGCAACTAATGAGGGCCACAACCCTCGTTAGCTAGCGAGGGCGAGACGAGGGATAAGTTAACGAGGACCTTTTTAACAAGGGTCTTTTTCTTTTGTTAAAGTCTTCTTTAACTTGAAACTATCGTTAAAGCCCTCTTTAAAACCCTTTTTTTGTGGTGTTCCACCAAAATCGAGTTTGAGAAGAATTGATGGTCCAAGAAATGAGCCTACCCTGTGCTCATCTCTCTGTGTGATTCTAATATTTAAGTGAAGATTCAGAAAGACACCGAAGAGAGGGTCAAAATGCAAAAAAATCGAAGCAATCGGAGGTCGGATGCTCAAGATATCGAAGATCAAAAATCAAAGGACCGATTGCGAGAGGTATCTCGAACCGAGACCAAATCATTGGTCGAGCCGAGATGATAGATGATTCACGTAGCCAAGGGATGTTGACTCGAGCTTATCTCGAGCTGAGTCTCGAGCTCGTCTCGGCCCAAGACGACTCTTGAGATCTAGTCGAGGCACCAAGGTTTGGTCGAGACGGCTAAGGAAGCTCACGACATTTGGGGGACTTTTGTCTCAACTTGGACAGATGTGTTATCTCGGTCCAAGACGTTGTCTCGACTCGGAGAGATGTGTTGTCTCATTCCGAGATGGTTGTTTTGAGTTTTTCTGCGTAACTCATTTTTCATGGGACTCCTTTGCAATTATACTTTTACATCCTAAATCCCTAATATATATACCCTCATATTCAAATTGAAAGGATTACTCACACTTGGGATCATACCACACACTCTTTTAGTTAGCCATATTTTCTCCCAAGCCTTTCTACATACTCTTCTTTTGTTTTTCGTAGGAAATTTGCATTTTTATAGATAGTTGTCTTACAATTTCTCTTAGATTAAGGTAGCCCATAGTTTCTCATATTGTAATTAATCTTTCATTTCAAGCAAGGAACAAGTAGTTGTAAGGATCAATTGCAAGTTATTTCAATCTATTCAATCAAGGTGATATTTCTCCATTTATTGTTTTCATCTATTTTTCCATAGGTATTGTTTTATCTTCTCTCTTTTCTTTTGTGTTGTTCAAATTAGCCATGGGCTAATTCCTTATGTTGCTTGGGTGTTTGAATTATATATGAATTTGGTGTAAATTATGAGTTAATTACTTTGATGAACATGTATTTGGGTTTTTGTAGCTTTTATTAATGGGCTTTGTATGGATCTTATGATTGATTGTTATTATTAGCGTGATTTATCGAATTTGTATGTTGCAACGAGAGTTGGATATACATGTTGGGTGATTATGTGAATGTTTCAGTTAATTGTAATGATTATAATTGTGATTGATTGCATCGAGAGGTGGATACTAGATTCCCCTTTAGTAGATATTGCATGCTTAGGTGTGTAGTGAAGAGACGACCCTAGGTACTAGTGCCCGATTGTGAACGTGTCTAGGTGTTCAACGATGCGAGATGCTTATATGTTAAATTCTCTGTGATCGCTCTTAGCCTAGCCCGATTCATGCCTTGATTTGTGTTAATTTGTGATTTCACCAAAGGATTATATAAGAGTACACCCGAGTGATCACTTCTCACACTTGCACTCGTCTCGAGTTTTATTTGTTTGTAATAGTTAATTGTTTGCTTGCTCTAGTTTGGCTTATTGATCATTTCTATCTGTGCACCTGTTAGCCACTATAATATTATGACAACGCTTTTTTTTTTGGCTCTGTCGTTCTCCTAGTCTTTTGGGTTCGATATTTTATTTGGTCGTTAATATACTTATTGCTAAAATACACGCGATCATTATGGAAAGTCTGGTTTTAGTATTTGGCAACAAAAAATAAAATGTGTTTTAATACAACGTTGCTTTAAAGTTGTTGATCTCTCATTTGCTTCCACCGATACCGATGATAAAAGAAAGAAATCAATGACCTTGCATGCTTTATCTACCATTATCCCGCATTTATCGACTTTGTGCTTAGAAAAGTAGGTGTTATGAGCTCTGCCAAGGAGTTATGGGACAAATTGGCGGAGCTATAAACTTCGTTGCCTAGTAAATTGTTTCTTCTTGAAAAGTTCTTTCATTTTAAACTTGATTGTCTCGTGGTATAAAAGAGAACTTAGATGTGTTTACTAAGTTGATTCGGGATATTAAATTGGTGGCGATAAGCATATTGATGAATATTACCCTATTGTGTTGTTAAATGTTATTCTGATTCGTATAATGACGTTAAGTCTGCCATTAAGTATGGTCGTGATTTTGTATCGCTTTGATACTGTGGTAAATGGTCTTAAGTCTAAGGAGTTAGATTTAAATCATAATGGAAATGGGAAGCACTCTGGGGAGGTCATGCATGATAGAGAGAAGGGTAGTAAGAAGCATGATAGCTACGATGACGAGAGCGATGAACCTAGGACTAAGTCGAAATCTCATGGTAAGCCTAGGCATAGAGCTAGGAAATGCTATAATTGTCATGAACCTGGTCATAAGATTAGAGATTGTCCTAAGCCTAGGAGAGACCAACAAGAAAATCGTGCTAATATGGCTTCGGGTGAAGAGAATGTAGAGTTTGGTGATGTCTATTAGGTTGTCTTTGTGCTTGCTTTGTGCGTCTTTGTGGTTTTATTATTGTGCTTTGTGAAATCATATGTTTTATGCTTAGATTTTGTGTCTTGTGCATGGCTTTGTGGTTCTTCGTGTCTTCGTGTTTCGGTTTCATGATCATGTTCTTTGTGCCTTGTATTTTTGTCTTAGTGTATTATTGAGGCTTTGCGTCTCATGTGTGCTTTGTGGTGACTTGGTGTTGTTCCTTTGTGGCTCCTTTATATTTTATTGGCTTTGTGGTTGCTCCCATTTAGGTGGAGTACATATTTTGTGTTATTTCTTTGTGGCTTTGTGTCTTAGGAGTGCTCCAAGTGAGGTGGAGCACTTGTCTTTGTGGTTGTGCTCTTACGTACGAGAACTAATTTTGTGTTTTTCTTTTGCGGGTATGTGGGAGCGGGTTGGGCGATGATGTACTCCTAATATTTTCTTTATAAGGGGCGGTGTACTAGCGCTGGACCAAATAGGTGGAGATTGTTGGGCAAAGGAAAGGGTAATTAGGGTATTTGGCCCATCGTGTAAATCCTGAGCCCCACAACTCCTTTCTCTCCTCTCTCTCATCCCGCTTTGGAAAGGGATCGTAAATTTGCGGTGATTGATTGTCTTCCTTCCAGAGATTTCATAATTGTCTCCTAATTGGTGTTGAAGATTCAAATTCGTAAATAATAAATTGATGGAGAAGGCATCCAGATTCGGTGGAATTCAAAATTATCCTTGTGTAGAGAATCCGGCTTTGTGAGAACGGTTAAGAGAGAGTGTTGAGACATTTGGTTCGTGTGCCTGCACCGTCGTCGAAAAGAGAGTCTCGAGCCTATGCTACACCCGAATTAAACACGAGACGGCGACCTGAAATCCTAACAAAACATCTTATACATACTTTTATTCTTCTACAAAAATCGATTTAGATTATTTCTTTATAAAAGCAAAATCAATTACTAAGACCCCAACAAATATGAGAATCAATACTAGCATGATATCTTCTTATGGAACTTTTATTTTACAAGAAATTGAACTTACATTTACATCATCAGATATGGAGATTCGTCATTATCAGATTCAAGATTGGGGATTAGCCATTCAGTACCATTCTCGATTACTCTACATGCGGGACACCCATTTTGTATCTGTAGTTGAATTATGAGCCAGTACAATCTAAAAAGAAAATATTAATTGAAAAATAATTAAATATTAAGTTTGTTGCTCTAAAAACCCAACATTGGCTTCATAAGTTTGATATATATGAAGTTCGACAATGTTGAATTTGTCATGAAACTCAGTTTTTTCACAAACTATTAATAATATATCCGGTACGTATGTGAAAAACCACATGTTAAAAATTTGATTTTTTAGATGTAGAATAAAAATATTTTATGTTGAAATGGAGTTTCATAAGAAATCAGTACATAAATTTATATACATACATACCTAGATGAAAAGATGTCCACACATTAGCTTAGCTTTTCCTCTACTATTATCCGAGGAAACAATTTCTAAACAAATGCTGCAAAGTTGTTCGGATGAAGTCTTTGATGAAGTTGAAGAAGCTATTTTTAATATAATTCTGACAAAATATTTATTCAGCAAACTGATGCAAACTTAGTTTTTCAGTATTGGTCCAGTAACTTTTGGACTCAGTTTTTGTAATTCTTTTTGGTAGTTACTTTCTTTAAGTTTTTAGTTAGTTTGTTAGCAAGTTAGTTAATTGTTGGGTGTTAGTTAGTTGGTTAGGTAGAATTGAAGTCTATATAACTAGTTGTATAAGCTCATTTGAGATAGGAAGAAAGGAGAAAAAACTTTATAGCTATTAATCGAATACTTTCTAGATGAGCTAGAGTATCGGTTTGGGTTTCATTGCTTGCCAACCTGAGTTGGGGCATCGAAATTACGTGAGATTGAGGAATTCGTTGCTTGCCAACCTGAGTTGAGGCATCGAAATCATCGAGTCTAATTCGCAGTTCTCATCACAAACAAAACACACAGTAAGTGATTTTCTTTTTGCTTCTAAAGACAATGAGAAATACTATTGCAGGTATTATTGTGTGTGCATATTAGTTCTGTATTTATAGGGAAAAAAATCAAATGATGCTTGAATTGCAACAATTAGCTCATTATTTATATATAAGATGTAATTTTTTATTTAAAAACTCTAATAAAATGGAATAAAATTTGAAAATGATTAAAAATATATTCATAAATGAATTACATAAATATAATTTTCCTGTTGTATAATGTGGAATTGTGTATTTATTTGTGTTCACATGATCATGTATATAGACGCATATATTTGAGTTTTCAATAAAACAACTGGATTATAACTACATTAATATTGTTTTCCTGTTTTTATTTTTTATGATCATATTGTTTTCCTGTTTTATAAAGTGGATATTTGTATTAATTATGCAATTAAAGTGCGTTGATACTTGGTAGGCGCATTTAAATAATTGTCCACTATATGTAAACCAATTGTGTATTTCTGTTGGTAAAAAAATATTACCTTACATACACCTTGTTAGGATAATTTAAATAAACATGTTTCAAAATTTAATATAATTACTAATTAATTTAATAATTGTGAGATACTCATGCTTTCTCATTAAAAAATTACTTAGGCTCCATTTGGATGGAGTGGATTTGAAATCAAGGGATTTGATGCATTCATACAAACTAAAATGGAGAAAAACTAAATGAATGGATTTGATTCACTCAAATATTAAGCACAAGTGGGAAAAGTGAGAGGATTTCAAATGACTAGATTTTGTTGGGTATTTGAAATCCTCCCACTTATAAGTAATATTTGTGTGAACCAAATTCATTCATTTAGTCTTTCCCCATTTTGGTTTGTAAATGTATGGTGTATTATCTTCAAATCCCTTGATTTCAAATGACACCATCCAAATGGAGTCTTATATAAATTAATAGAGATTTTTACAAGCAAGTGCTAGTTTTATGACCCAGTAAGTACTACCCTTTTTCTCTCTCTTACCAATTTTACCATCATACTACGCTTAATTCCTAATTTTTCTCTCTCTCCTCTTTTTCGCTCCCTCCGATTGTTTCTCTCTTTTAACGTGTCCATCAGTTTCCTTCCAATCGAGAGAGAGATTTCGGAAGCGATTTCACATTTCTACGAATATGAAGTTCAATCCATTCCCACCTTCACCATGGCTGCTTTAAACTAAAAACAAAATTTACACATATATGGTAGGACAAATCATTGACTTTTTTTTTTAAAAAAAAAAAAGTTAAGATCACACACGCACACTCATATAGTGAAATTTCGTTCTCAAAAGTATGTCCTTTTTATTTTACGTAAAATAAATTATATGTTTACAGAATTATACGTAATAAAGTTAATATATATTGTTATTATAATAAGATCAGTTAATGTGTAAAGTAAAGTAATTTTAATAAAACAAAATTTGCACATACATGGTAAGAGACAAATCATTGACTTTATTAAAAAAATAGGATTATACACATCGTTATAAAATTGAAATACCATTCTCAATAGTGTGTCCTTTTTATTTTACGTAAAAATTAAAAAAATTACGTATTTACAGAATTATATATGATGAAGTGTTATATATTCCCGATAAAAAACCAAGGGGGTTTAGCCCACTTGGCCACCGAACTCCTTACTTAAGTGGAAGACTTTGGTGAGCTAATTTCTAACCACTAACAATTAACATTTACCGATAAATATATATATATATATATATATATATATATATATATATATATATATATTCCCGATAAAAAATAAAGTGTTATATATTATTATTATTGCAATTTTATGCTAATTTTTATTATCTTGTTTTTCTTTTGAATTATAATTTCAATTTAAATATGATATTGGTAATAAATTCATATTTTTGGTATATTACGCATATAAAATAATAAAACATAAAAAAATAAACTGAACCAATCGTACTAGTCTAAATTATAAATATTTTAATTATTTAATTTAAAATTAGAAATACAAATTTTTAAATCTCGCACAAGGTTAAACTAATCATAAAATAAAATTGTAGCATGCCTACTTTTTATCATTTTATGAATCTTATTACTATTAATTTTCAATATCATTTTTTTATATATATATCCAACAACTTGAGAGACAATTCATCTATAAAACTACCAATATAAGTCCATACATTTTATCTACCTCCAAATCGTAATGGAGAATTCATGGGAACTAGCCTTTGCATCTCTAATTGCCCTGGCCTTTATCACAAGAATAATCCACAACAATCGACACCAAAAGGAAACTTCCACCAGGTCCAAAACCATGTCCTATAATTGGAAATATAAACCTTCTTGGTCCAATTTTGCATCAATCCCTTCATAATTTATCCCAAAAATACGGTGAAATGATGCTACTAAAGATCGGAAAATTTCCGATCATAGTAGCATCATCGCCCGAGATGGCCAAACAGTTCTTAAGGGTACATGATACAGTCTTTGCCTACAGGCCAGCACTAGCTGTTGGCAAATATGTTAACTACAATTACTCGAACATGGTGTGGACCCCGTCACGGTCCACACTGGCGAGGAACTGCGTAAAATATTCCAATCGGAGGTGTTAAATGCGAAAAGACTGGACATGTTCGAGATAATTCGTGTTCAGGAGAGGCGTAATTTGTTCTCTCGTCTCCGGTCCTTGTCAGGGAAGCCGGTTGTGCTGAGAGACCAGCTATTGCATCTCACTATTTCTACTATAAGTAGGATGGCTTTTGGGAGCAAATATTTCAGTGAAAATGAAGAGGAAAAGAACTTTTTGAAGCCTAATGAGTTACAAGAGATGTTGGATGAATGGTTCTTGCTTAATGGGGTGATCAATATAGGGGATTTTATTCCTTGGCTGAGGTTCTTTGATTTGCAGGGGTATGTAAAAAGAATGAAGAGTTTGTTCAAGAAAATCGATAGGTTTTATGAGCATGTGATTCTTGATCATCAAGCTAAAAGGGTTGCAGATATGGAGCACTTTGAGATGGACATGGTGGATACGTTGTTGCAACAGGCTCAAAATCCTAATCTTGAAATTACATTCACAAGAGATCGTATCAAGGCCCTATTACACGTACGTACACACTATTTTGAGGTTATCCAGGAATAATTCAAAAAAATATATATATTAGGCATATAATATTTTTTTATTTGAATTATTGCTGAATAACCCTCAAAGTAAACAAACCCTATATATGTACTTTTATAGAGTCATGTTAAAAGTTTTTTTCCTGTAACTTTTTAATGTTCAGTTTTGGTCCCAAAGCATACAACTTTTCGACTTAGTCAAATATTACAAATATTATCCAATTTTGGCCCAAAAGTGATGAAAAATTGAAAACGATATTGTTTTATGCCACGAGAATATCCAATTTTGACCCCAAATTAAATCCTCAATTGACATCTTGTGACATAAAACGCCCTCATTTTCAATTTTTGGCGAATTTATAGAGCCAAAATTGGATGATTTTTTAATAATATGAAATCAAAAAGTTAATTTTTAAGATCAAAATTGGATAATAGACATTATATTAAATAGTAAAAAATAACTCTCTCTATATATATATATATATATATATATATATATATATTATTAATATTTAAATCTACGAGTGACAATTGTGTGAATTTCGTATGATTATTACCCATTTAATTACAAAATGAGTCGTCAAACAAATATTTGTATATACAATTCATTTCGAATTTGTTGGGTAGACGTAGATCCATTGGAGTTCATGAATCTTAAATCTATACACCGAGGTTGGCACAAGTTTTTGGCTAAAATATGTACGTATAAATTATTTGGCCTTAATTTATACATAATGTATAATTGTAGGACGTTCTAGGCTGGAGGCACGAGATACTTCAGCTACCACAATTGAATAGGCGATATACGAAATTCTGAGACATCCGCAAATAATGAAAAAGGCGAAATACGAGCTTGATAGGATAATCGGGAGAAATAGATGGGTGGAAGAGAGTGATTTCTCTTAATTGCCATACATAAACGCCATCATCATGGAGTCGTTTAGGTTGCATCCGCTTGGTACGCTCTTATCCTCGCTACGCAAATGAGGATTGCGTAGTGTCGGGATACCACGTAGCTAAAGGGACAATAGTCCTCATCAACACGTGGAGCATAGGGAGGGACCCTAAGACGTGGGACGCACCCCAAGATTTTATACCGGAGAGGTTTATGGGGAAAGAAGTGGATATGTTTGGAGGTGATTTTGCACTTTTACCATTCGGGTCGGGTAGGAGGAGTTGCCGGGTACAACCTTGGACTTAAGGTTATTCGAGCGACGTTGGCAAATTTGTTGCATGGATTTGAGTTGAAATTGGTTGAGGGGATGAAGGCTGAAGATATATGTATGGAGGAAATATATGGACTTACCTCACATCCCAAACACTCTTTGTCCATAATCATGGAGCCAACTCTTGCACCACATCTTTACTAGTTGTACTTTATTGCTAGCTTAAAGAATAAATATAATATCAAGATGATCTTGATGCAATTAAATAAATGATGTTGTGATGTGAGGGATAGAATTTATTTTGGTTCCATAACTTTTTTACCTTTTTCGATTTTATCTCAAGAAACTATGATGTACTAATTTAATCTCAATTTTTGCGAATTATACAATAAACGTCGAAAATTCCACGTAACTACGAAACACTGCTGCTTTTGGTCATGCACTAGGCACGTGACCAACTTTTTCATGAATATCTAACTAGGCGGGACGTAGCATGCTTTGATAAATTAACATCCACCAATCAAACAATAGCAATGCACACGTAATTAAATCAGGAAATTAAAAAAATCAATCCAAATCAGGAAATTGAAAAGACATATCCCATTTCCCTCAAATCGGAAGAATCCTAGCATAGAAATTCATTCACACAAGTTCCCAATCCATTTCGCCCAAATCTTAAGAACCCCGGTATAGAAATTCATCGTCAATCCTAGAAAATTGAAATTGTGTCGTAGCGCAAATTTTTTTCCGTAACGAAGCTTTATGGAAATCCTTCAAGAAGAAAACATTGCCGACAATGTGTCAATCATCAATCACAACATCAACATCCAAATGAAGATAATTGATAGAAATTTCAAGTATTTAATTGCACCGTAATTGATATGATTCTTACCGAGTAGTTTTTGCACCCATAAAATTGTTGGGTGCGGAAGCTAAGATAGGTATGAAAAGTTTATTTGATTTAAAAATAATTTTTAGAACGTAGAGTAGCTACTGCTCACTCTTTTATATTACTTGTATTTTTCTTAATCAGATTACAAATGCGAGCACAACTATTTATAGTGTGCAATGGATAGTTCTAGACTTCAAGAATATAAGAAGTTGTTCAAAAATATTTAATAACATGACACACTTCAAAGATGACTCTTTGACTCTAAGACTTTGAATTTATTTTCTCAATACACTTATTCATGCATATTTTTTTTTTAATTGCAAATTAACTTTTAACACCTCCTTAATTTGCAATCTTGAATTGATTCTTGAATCTCACAAACTTGTCAAAGGAAATGATTTTGTCAAAACATAATTTGGTTGACATTTGTGTTGATGAACTCCATGCAAATTTTTCCTTCATTTACAAGCTCTCGGATGAAATGATGATGCAATTCAATATGCTTGGACCTTGCATGAAAGACTGAATTTTTTTCATAGCAATTGCCGACATGTTGTCACAATGAATTGTAGTTGGTTCGTTTTGCTTGTTCTTCAAATCCTCCAAAATTCTCCTAAGCCAAAGCTGCTTCACATGTCGCTTCAGCTGCAATATATTCCGCCTCAACAAGATAAAGCCAAAGTTTTTTGTTTCCTTAAACTTCATGATATAATATTTGTTCCAAGGCAAAACACATAACCAGATGTGCTTTTCGATCATCAAGAGATCCGGCCCAATCGTTGTCGGTGTAGCCAACAAGCTTGCAATTTTCTTCTTTCTTGAACTCAATTCCTAGGTTTTTGTACCTTTTAAGTACCTCAAAATTCTTTTTGCAGCAAAAAGTGATTTTGATTGGTTCATTCATGAACCTAGACAACAAACTAATAGAGTAAGTTATCTCCGGCCTTGTGTTGAGGTAGATCAAGGATCCAATCAACTTTCGGTAAGAGTGGCGTCAACTTTTTCTACATCATCACGAACTTGAAATTTATCATTTAACGCCATGGGAGTCGAGATGGGCTTGCATTCTCTCATGTTGAATTTCTTCAAGAAATCATCAATGTACTTCTCTTGATAAAGGAAAATTCTTCGGGCTTTGCTTGACTTGGATTCCTAGAAAATACTTCATAAGTCCCAAGTCGGTCATCTCGAATTTCTCCATCATTTTCTTCTTAAAATCTTCCACCAATCTTGTGTTTGTACCAAAATAGATGAGATCAACATAAAGACAAACAACAAGAAAATTACTATCAACATTTTTAACATATAGGGAAGATTCACTTAAGCTTCGGTTGAATCCATTCTCAATGAAATAGCCATTAATTTAGCTATTCCAAGCTCGAGGAGCTTGCTTCAAGCCGTATAATGCTTTCTTCAACTTGCAAACTTTATCTTCTTTGCCTTTAACTTTAAAACCTTCCGACTGCCGAGATAGACTTCATCTTTAATTTCTACATTGAGAAATGCAAATTTTACGTCAAGTTAATAAACACTCAACTCCAATTGGGCTGCCAAAGCAAGAACAATTCGAATTATTTCGATTCTTGAGACTGGAGCATAAGTTTCGAGAAGTCGACCCTGTGTTACCGAGCATACCCTTTTGCAACAAGTCTTGCTTTGTATTTTTTAATTTTGCTTCATCATCGAACTTGATCTTGAAGACCCACTTTATTCCAATGGTTTTCTTTTCTCTTGGCAAATCAACAAGCTCCCATGTTTTATTCTTCTCAAGGGTGGACATTTCTTCATTCATAGCTTTTGTCCAATGCTCATTTTTAATGCCTCTTCAAAAGTTTGGGGTTCGGTAGAGAATAAGCCAAATTCACAAGATTCGTAGATTTCACTCAATAGACGAGTTCTCCTTGGAGAGCTTTCTTCATCTGAAACATCAACTTCTTCACTTCCTTGTCCTTCATCAATTTGAGAAGGACTAGCTTGACGTCGAGTGGATTGTGGAAGGTTATGGATTCCGCCATTTGCTTTTCTTTCCAATCCCAAGATGCAGCTTCATCAAAAATCACATCACGTGAAACAATGACTTTATTAGTTGAAGGATCAAGAAGGCGATATCCTTTTGACTCATCACCGTAGCCAATGAAAATGAGTTTTGGCCTTTCTCATCAAATTTTCCACGGCTTTGAGATGGAATGAGTGCGTAAGCAATGCTGCCAAATATTTTGAAATGATCAACAACAGGTTTCTTCTTGTGTCAAGCTTCAAATGGGGTCTTGTTTCTAACCGCCATTGTTGGAGATCGGTTTAGAATGTATACGGTGGTGTGGACAGCTTCTCCCCAATATAAATTTGGAATTTCTTTGCCTTTCTGCATACGTTTTGCCATCTCCACAATTGTGCGATTCTTTCTTTCCGCCACACCGTTTCTTTGTGATGTTACGCTACGGTCAGCTACCTCTTGATTCCATTATTTTTGCAATATTCCATGAATGGGTTGTAAAGAAATTTGCCTCCACGATCAGTTCTCAAGGATTTGATTAGAAAAGCGCTTTCTTTTTCTACGAGAGTTTTGAATTGCAAGAATGTGGAAAATGCCTCGAATGGAAGGCAGTCCACTCACCATCCGTGTATAATCATCAACAAAGAGAATAAAATATCTCTTGTTACCTGGAGTAGGAGTTTGCATTGGCCCACATATGTCGAATGGATAAGCTCCAATGGTGTTTTTGCACGCTAAAATGATTTCGGATACGGGAGCTTGTGCATTTTCCCATATATGCAACCTTCACTCACTTCAACCTGTCTTCTGAATGGAAGGCAGTCCACTCACCATATTTTTCTCCTTAAGCAAACGAAGCCCCTTGTAGTTGAGGTGCCCATAACGCAAATGTCAAATATGTGACAAATCTACATCGTTCATTTTGAGAGCATGGTTATCACCGAGAGGCATATTGAGAGGAAATATTTTATTCTTCATTTCAATATTAACAATGAAAACATTCTTTTTATCAATAATCTTGCATCTTCCATCATTGAAATGAAGAGAAAATCTTTACGAACAAGGTGACCAACACTAAGAAGATTGTGAGAGAGATTGATACATAGAGAACATCGGTGATAAATTTTTGTTACCTTCCTTAGTGTGGACAACAATGGTTCCTTTTCCTTTTGCACTTTTCTTCGAGCCATCGCGAGAATGATTTGAGAAGTTACATTTGGATCAAGATCCACAAAGAAATCTCGGTTACCCGTCATGTGGTTGCTACATCCACTATCCACGTACCACATATTTGCTAATTCACTCTTCTTTGTTGGAATAGAGCAAGACTTCATCCTTTGAAAATTTTGCGTCTTCTTTTTCGTCATTTTTCTCCTTGTTTTGGAACCAACAATCCCTTTGAGAATGATTAGGGATTTTGCATCTTTGCATTTGAAGAAACAATCTTTGGGTTTATAATTTGTCTTTTTGCAAATAATACAGGAAGTATTATTACTGGAATTTTGTGGTTTCTTCCCTCTCCAATTGCCCTTCTTTCCATTTTGACGCCCAATTTTCAGATTTTTCCTTCTTGTGAGATGAACCACCTTGGTTGCTTGCACTTGTCTTTGAAACACTGCCTAGATTGAAAAGCTTGATCGGTTGACTGATTGGTTGACCGATTGATTCTTTGCTCATGTGCTAGAAGTGATCCCGTTAACTTGTACAACGTCAATTTTGATAAGTCTTTTGATTCTTCAATGGCGCAGCAATGTGATCAAATTTGGGGAAGACATCTGATTAGGGTGAATTATTGCATGATAATTGTGTGCTTATTTATCTCAATTGGATATAATTTTCATGTCAATTCACTAATATTTGACCAATTGCATTTGATTATTTGATTTGATGTTTTGAACTTTAAATTGTAAATTTTTGGTCAACTTTGAGTGCAATTTGGGGGTATTTGTTGTATTCAAATTAATGGAGAAATTGCATGGTTGGAAAGAGGGCTGAGAGATGGTCGTAATGCAAAAAGAATCAAGTCATTTGGAGTTTGTATGAAGGAGTTACGGTCGAACGAAGTTGAGGTAAGCAAATCAAGTTCAAAGGCCAACTTGGACCGAGTGGGTAATCCGACCGAGTCGAGTTAATGTTTGAGGAACGGAAAGTTTAGAAGAGATTACCAACTTGGTTGGTAGAGCCAACTCGACTCGAATCATGGCAACTCAGACCGAGTTGATACTCAAACCGAAGCGAGGGGTAAAGACGGGAACATAATGTTTTGAACATGAAAACCAACTCGGTTAGAGGGCAACTCGACTCGGTCCGCATGTAACTCGGGTCGAGGCATGATTAGAACTCGAGTCGAGGCAAATGTAAAGGTCAGATTCTGTAATGCAAAAATTTTGTCCAACTCAACTCGGTTGGGAGATGACTCGAGACCGAGTTGACCCTGTCAGCGGGGAAAAATTGTTGAAAGCCAGAATTTCGGTGACCCCTTTGCAATTATGAACTTTACACTCGAAATTCCTACTATTTATACCTCCAAATCTGAATCAAGAGCATCATTCACACTTGGAAACACACTCTCCAGTCCACACTTAGAAAATTTCCCTTAGTTTTTCTCTCTAATTTTCTTATCTCTTTCTCTTGTATTTCAATTTCATAGTTAGATTGTCTTTAATTTCTCATAAGTTTAAGTTTATCCATAGTTTATCTTAGTTTAATCTTTCAATTCAAGCAAAGAACTAGCTATTGTAAGGATCATTTACAAGTTTACATTCAATTCAATCAAGGTGATATTTCCCAATTTATTTCATCATGTGTATTATTTTATTTGCTTTAATTCCTATTGTGATGTTCAAATTAGTCATGGGCTAATCCGTTAGATTGCTTGGGTGTTTGAATTATCCATGAATTTGGTGTAAATCATGAATTGATTACTTTGATGGGCATGTAATTGTGGTTTTGATGCATCTATTATTGGGCTTTGTATGGATCTTATGATTGATTATTTTTATTAGCTTGATTTATCGAATTTGTATGTTGCAACGAGAGTTAGATATGCTTGTTGGGTAATCAAGTGAACGCTTCGATTAATTATGATGATTGTAGCTGCGATTGATTGCACTTTGAGAGGTGGATTAGTTGCTAGATCTCTCTTTAGTAGACATTGCATGCTTAGGTGTGTAGTGAAGAGACGACCCTAGGCATTAGTACCCGATTGTGAATGTGTTTAGGTGATCAACGGTCTTAGATGCTCACTTGTTAAATTCTATGTGATCGCTCTTAGCCTTGCCCGATTCATGCCTTGATTTGTGATTGATTTGTGATTTTACTAAAGAATTGTATAAGGAAAACACCCGAGCGATCGCTTCTCACCCTTGCACTCGTCTACAATTTAAATTGCTTTCGTAGTTATTAATTTGATTGCTCTTGTTTGGTTTGTTGATCATTTATGTTTTTACACCCAGTTAGCCACTATAATTCTATGACAACACTTACTTTTGAGGCTCCGCCGTTCTCCTAGTCTCTAGGGTTTGATAATTTGTTTGGTCATAGATATACTTATTGCTAAAATACACACGATCAAAATGGCGCCGTTGCGGGGACTAGTTGAGAACATTTAAGTGGAACTTGAATTCTTGTTGAGTAGTTTTACTAGTGGCATTATTTTTCTTGCTTTGTTATTTTTGTTTTGTGAATTTGATACTTGGCTTCTTGTGGTAGGTGCATTATCGAACTTCAACAATTGAGAACGAAGCACCTCCGAGAAGAAGGAATAGAGGAAAGAATCGTAGAGCCGCTGCTAGAGAGATGGAAGGGGATCCACCTCCTCTAAGGGAGGATCTTGCCAATGAAGGGGAGATCAATGTCCAAGGGATACATGTGGAGTTGAGGGGTGTGCAACCTCAACAAAGAGAGGAGATAATACCTCAAAACCCAACCCTCAAAATCTTTATCCTTACCTCTATCCTTATCCCTATCCACCACCTCCATTACAAGGCCAAAATCCATATCATTATCCACCTCCATATCAACCATATCCTCCATACCAAGATCAAAACTATGTTGCTCCTTACAACCCATCGCCATTACCTAATCATCAACCTCTTCAAAATCCACAAAATCCTCCACCTCCAAGAGAAGGAAGGCCAATTCGTGCTTATTTTGAGCCCCAACTCCGGAGTACTATGATGGTATTGCTAGACCAAATATCCAAGCCAACAATTTCAAATTGCACCCTCTATGATTAAGCTTATCATGGAGAATCAATTTGAAGGAAGGGATGGAATTGATGATCCTCACAAGCACTTGGATAGATTTTGGAATTGGCGGACACCATGAAGTACAATGGTATCTTCGAGGATGCTAAAAAGTTACGGTTGTTTTCATTCACTCTCACCGGTAAAGCAAAGCAATGGTTGAGCAAAACGATCTCTCCCGTAAGTGTTCATACATGGGAAGAAATGAGTCGAAGTTCTTGCTTAAGTTCTACCCTCCATCTAGAACCGTCCAAGCAAGAAACGAAATAGCTAGTTTCAAGCAAAAGCCCAAGGAAAGCATTAAAGATGCTTGGGAACGATTCAACAATCTGTTGATTTCGTGTCCCCAACACAGGATCCAGTGGAACAACCAATATGCATTTTCTATTGTGGAGTGGATGAAGCGGCTCAACTTCACTTGAACGTTTGTGCTAAGGGTGATTTTTTGTTCTTAACTTCCCAAGAGGCTATTGAGATACTAGATGGAGTGGCAAATAATGCTTCCCAATGGAACACTCACCAAGGCCCTAACCAAAGAGTAGCTAATGTGGAGCAAGGAGATTTGATAAAGTCAATGTTGATGACTTTAATTGAAAAAGTGAGCTCTCTTGCCTCACATCAACAAAGAGATACCCCTCCACCTCCAATGATGCAAAAGAAGGGCAAGTGCTTAGCCATGTGGGACCTTGTGAAGATGTGAATTATATGAGTAGACCACCTCAAGGAGGCTATCAACAAGGCTACCAAGGAGGGAAGCAAGGGCAATTCACTCAAGGGCAATACCGACCACCATATCAACAAGGAGTTCTTCTTTCCAACAAGGAGCTCAAGGTAACAATGCTTATAACTCAAACTTCTAAAAGAATGAAAACTTTTCATATTCCAATCCGAAGGCCGCCTGCACAATTCCCACCCGGATTTGATCTGGGTGCTAAACCACCAAATGGAGAGGGAAAGCCTTCTACGGATGAATTGTTAGCTATGTTGATTAAAAAATGGAAGAGAAAGATGCTAGAATTGAAGCAAGGCTCGATAAAATGAAAATTTTATTTGGGAGTCAAATTGTCCAATATGGGAACCAACTCAAGACCCTCGAGTTCCAAATGGGACAATTGGCCACAACCGTGGGTAATATGCAAAATAAGGGTAAGTGTCCTTCCAATATTGAAGTGAATCCTCGTGAGCACTACAATGCTATTCAATTGAGGAGTCAAGATTACGGTGATTAAAGATACGAAAGAAGCTGAGCAAAACTAGTCATCATGAGCTATTTTCACACTTGAAAGCTCATGAATATGATCTCAAACAAGAAGAAGAGCGAGGATGAAGAAAATTCAAATTCCACGGGAAAGGAAGTTGCTTTCAAGGTCACTTCAAATCAGTCATCTAAAGAACCTATTGGAGATGATTTAAGCTTGAAAGAGCAGATGGCTTTGACGACTTAAAGTTTGATAAAATGAATTCAAAATTTGGGAAATATAGAAGACATTGGAAGAATACAAAGAAAGCTGGTTTCAGATTCGAAACAAATCTTCGGATAAGAGATCGGAAGATTCCAAAGAGGATAGAAGGTTCAAGACTCCGAGAAAGAAGAAGAGAAGATAGTCCAAAAAGAAGAGATTTCTCTCCTAAAAGGGATTCTAGCCCAAGAAGATCTTCAAGAAGCGATGCTTGTTATACTTGTCATAAATCTGGACATTTCAACTATGATTGTCCAGAATTAACTCCTAGAGAAAGAGAAGAAAAGAGATTAATGAGGAACAGAAAGTTTCTTTGACAAGCGTGCTTTAGTGGTCAAGAGGAGGATACTCTTTCAAGTGATTCAATATCATCTTGAGACTTCTCTTGAGACAATGATTTGTGTCTTATGGCAAATGGAGATGAGGTATTTTGATTCTGTTCTTCGTCCGCTTCCCGTGTTTCTTTTGCGAAGCGTTTGACCATAACTTTATTGATAAGTTAATGGAAGATCTCAAAACCGCTATAAACGCTTACAATCGTGTGGAAAAGGAGAATGTGAGCTTAAAAAAATTGATCTATTTACACAAGGATCTATTAGCAAGACATCTCGAGACACTAACAGACTTTAATCGAGATAACTTCAAGAGTTAAACACTCTTAAAGTAAAGTACAACTGAATGGTCTGGTAGAAAGGTTGCTTGCCGAGAATCTTGAGAAAACTGATCGGTTGAAAATTCTACAAGCAAAGTTCGATGAACTTTTCCATCAGCATGAGCGTATAAAATCAAGTGAGGAACGTTTAAGTTTGAGGTTGGATCAACCGAACAAAGCTTATCATGCGGTTCAAACAATAGTTGAATCGTCTCAAACACCTAACGTAAAGAAGGGAATTGGTTTTACCATTGCCCAATCCTCACGAGTTCAAACAAGTGTACTTAAGAAGAGTACACATGTTAAGGGTAATGATTTGGTAGGAGAGGGTTCCAAACCTAAACCTGCCGATAAGGGTAAAAAGTTCTTGACCCAGCAAATCGGATGAATGGGAAGAAGAGTAGTTATACTCAACATCCTAAACAGCGATGAGGTATCAAAAGAAGGGGGAATCCCACCTTAAGAAACCTCGCAAGGTCGAGAAAAGTAGACATCACCGAAACCATCTCTCGAGGAGACAGGTCTCACCAAGACTACACAACCTAAGCAAACTTCAAAGCTTGCCGAATGGTCTACTAAGCCTTCCGTGCCTGTGAGATATGAATCTTTTGATGGCTCAAGTAGAACGTATCCTTATCATCAAAACCCTCGGACCATTGCACAACGGCTGATCACTCCATACGAAGACCTCGGAAGGGTGGAGAAGTTTTACGGAAGGAACACAGTCGACACCCATAGACATACATTCAAGAAGGCACCAAAGGATGAGATTGTCTAGAAAATACACTGGTGGTGGTAGATGATTATTCAAGATTCATATGGGTGATATTTATGTTCAAAAAGAACGAAACTATCACAAAGCTACCAGAGTTATCAAGAGATTACAAAACGAGAAGGGAGAAAATGTTGTAAGGATCAGAAGTGACAAAGGAACAGAATTTCTAAACTCTCACATAGCAACTTATTGCAAAGAGGTTGGGATTCAGCATGAAACGTCTGCGGCTCGCACTCCACGGCAAAATGGTGTTGCTGAAAGGAGAAATAGGACACTCAAGGAAGCTGCCGAACAATGCTAGCAGAGTATAATGTTCCTCGGAGGTTTTGGGCGAGAGGCGTGAATACGGCATGCTATACTCAGAATCGAAGCTTGCTGACCAAAGAACATGGAAAGACACCATACGAGTTATGGAAAGGTAGAATTCCTCGTGTCTCTTTCTTTCGTATTTTTGGGTGTAGGTGTTTCATTCATGACAATGGCAAATCCAAGTTAAAAACCTTTGATGCCAAGGTTCTTTGATGGAATATTTTTAGGATATTCCGGCACAAGCAAGGCCTATCGGGTTTTTAACGAGAAAACCCTTGTTGTGGAAGAAACACCTCATGTGGTTTTTAATGAGTCTATTGTTGAGTCTAAGGACAAAGGACGAGAAGAGTCACCGGTAGAGGAATTTGGGAAACTAGAACTCAAGGATAAGACAAAATATGTCAAGGTTCACTTACCCATTTTAGACTCGGATCACTACAAAAATACCGAATTTACCGAGGGAAATTAACGAGGGGGACACATCCCTCGCTAATTAACGAGTGGCGAGGCGAGGCCGGTTTAGCGAGGGAATTAGCGACGGAAAATAGGCCCTCGCCGGTTTAGCTGACTAATTAGCGACGGAAAATAGACCCTCGCCATTTACCCACGGCAAACCCGTCGCCAATTTTTACCGAGGCGGGCCTCGCCATTTACCGAGGGCATGGGCCCTCGCCTAAACCCTCGCCAAATTCGAAATAAATATAGCAGATCCCCTTTCCCCACAGTTCACGTCGCCTCATTCTTGGAGAAAAAGAACGCCGCCGCCGCTGCTTGCCGTCGCTCCGCGGGAAATTGACCCTACTTTTAGTCGGGCCTTATTGTACTCTTTCTCGGGAACGTTTATACGGTAAATTTTTAAGATTTAATCGGTTAATTTTTACAAGTTTTGTATTTTTCATATGCATGTATTTGTGTAATTTTGTTGTTAATTTTGTTGTTATTATACATAATATGCATGTATTTTGTGTAATTTTGTTGTTATAGTTGGTGATTTATTAATTATTTAGTGTTAATTTGTATAATTGTTATGTGTATTTTAATTATTTAGGAAAATATTAATTAATTAGTAATTATGCAATTATATAATTTTGTTGTTATAGTTGGTGATTTATTAATTATTTAGTGTTAATTTGTACAATTGTTATGTATATTTTAATTCTTTAGGAAAATTATTAGTATATGAATTATATATAATTATTTAGGAAAATATTAATTAATTAGTAATTATGCAATTATATAATTTTGTTGTTATAGTTGGTGATTTATTAATTATTTAGTGGTAATTTTTGTAATTGTTATGTGTATTTTGATTATTAGTAATTATTTAGGAAAATTAGTAGTATAAGATTATTATATAATTATTTAGTGTTAATTAATTAGTAATTATGCAATTATATAATTTTGATTATTAATATTATTATAATTTTAATTTAATTGTTATAATTTATATATTTGTAGGTGTGTACGTTTATTGAAAAAGATTCGATCAGGAGTATAATTTCATAGCCACCACTATCACCGTAAGTATTCTTTTTGTAATTAATTATTATTTAAAAATAGTTTTAATTTAATTATAATAATTATTTGATTTAAAAATAATTTGCATGCATGATATAATAATAATTTATATATATAATGATCGATGTTCGATCAAATTTTGCATGCTAGTTCAATTATAATATTAATTTTGAAAATTGAATCGATGTTCGATTCAACAAGTTGAAATTTTGTTGGAGTTGAGGGTTGATGAATTGTTTGGTATTATTTCTTTGTAGAATGTGCGTTCCGACTTGATAAATTTTAATTGAGTCGGAAATGGATGCACTAGGAATTTATTGATATATTAAGCGGGAATACGATAAAATAAGACAAAACTCTGCCGAAATTTTTAGAAAATATATATATTAATATTAGGTATTTTGTTGGAGTTGAGGGTTGATGAATTGTTTGGTATTATTTCTTTGTAGAATGTGCGTTCCGACTTGATAAATTTTAATTGAGTTGGAAATGGATGCACTAGGAATTAATTGATATATTAACTGGGAATACGATAAAATAAGACAAAACTCGCCAAATTTTTAGAAAATATATATATTAATATTAGGTATTAACGGAAGAATTAATTATGATTTAATTAAATTTTGAATCTTCATTAATCAAAGCAGATCTATTGCTATGAATTATTCAAGCCGTAGTTGGATGTATATGGTCCAAGAACGATTAATGGCATGATATCTCCTGAATTTCTTAGTGGAATCGAATCGTTTATAGAATTCGCTACTAGTAACCCGGAATGGATGAGTGGAGGAAAGATTAGGTGTCCTTGCTCGAAATTCAAATGTAGGAACCAGAGTTTTAGAGAACCCATTGACGCGAAATCACATTTATTTAGACATGGGTTTATGTCTAATTATCACAATTGGATTTTGCACGGTGAGCAAAATTGGAATTCTATGCCACACCGAAACTATGATCGGCCGGCGTCGACTTCATATAGAGTTGACGACACCGCAAAGATCTAGCTCGTACCACAATATGATGATGGACTTAACTGGTCCTAACATTAGTTTCCAAAATGTGGAAGAAGAGCCCCTTAGGGAGGAACCTCCTAATCAAAGCATCTTTGCACATTTTTGACATGCTTCGTGCGGCGGATCAGGATCTCGTATCCTCGGTTGCAGTCTCATTCTCGGTTGTCATTCAATGCCCGTCTTTTAAACATTAAAACCGAGAATAGATTGTCCGAAAGGGTTACAATCAAATGGTTGAGTTGATTAGTGAGATTTGCCCTCGAGAAAATGCGGTGCCCAAGAAATTTTACGATACGAAAGCTTGATTGATGGGTGGGATGGGTCTTCCGTAGAGAGGATTGATTGTTGTGCAAATAATTGTATGATATATTGGGGGTGCGAGACAGGGAACTTGAATCGTGTAAGGTTTGTGGTCGGTCACGATTCAAACCTGCTAGACGTGGTGTGGATGGTCGATTGAAAAGAACAGTCCTTTCAAAGAGATGTTCTATTTTCCTATCATTCCTCGATTGCAAAGACTGTATCGATCCAAGACTACCGCTAAGGATATGATATGGCATGCTAGTTGCTATAATGATGAGGCTGGTGTTATGCGTCACCCCGCAAATTCATTGGCTTGGAAACACTGACTATTCATATCCCGATTTTGCAAATTGAAATACGGAATGTGAGGTCGGTTTGAGCACTGATGGTTTTCAGCCGTTTGGGCGATCGGGAAAACAAGATTCGTCATGGCCAGTGATAGTGACACCGCATAATCTGCCCCCATGGTTGTGTATGAAAGAACAATTCATGTTTTTGACGGTTTTGGTGCTCGGTCCTAAAAATCCAAAGGATAATTTAGATGTATTTTTACAACCACTAATTCATGATTTGAACATCTTTGTGGGAAATGGGGTGAAAACGTATGATGTTGCTAGAAAGCGTAATTTTATGATGCGAGCCGCATTAATCTGGACCATTAGCGACTTTCCGGCTTACTCAATCTTTATCTGGATGGAGCACCTGGAAGGATCGCTTGTCCATATTGTGCCGAGTACTCCGATGCCTTCACTTTAAAATTCGATGTAAATGCATGTGGTTTGATAATCATCGTAAGTTCTTACCCGAGGGACATCCGTATCGCGGGAACAAGACCGCATTCATGAAGAATACTGAGTTACTGAGATGACCCACCACCCATCCGAACAGTGAAATGCTTCTACAAGAAATTGATTGGTTGGGGTACCGGAAAGTGACCGAAGAGGGTGCCGAGGCCCACAACAAAAGATTAGATGGTGGCTGGAGGAAGAAAAGTATTTTTGGGATTTGTCATATTGGAGTACCCTCTTGATCCCGCATAATTTGGATGTGATGCACATTGAAAAAAATGTGTTTGATAATTTGTTCTACACCGACGAATGTGGAAGGGAAAACAAAAGACACAAATAAGTCTAGGGATGAACTTAATGAATATTGTTGTCGTCCCTCTCTAGAGAAATGTCAACACACGGGAAAGTATCCCAAAGCTTGTTATTCACTTGATAAGAGTCAAAAGGATGATTTGTGCAGATGGGTAATCGAGTTGAAGTTTCCCGATGACTATGTGACTAACCTCGTCTCGATGTGTAGACTGGAGCAAATTGAAGATGTTTGGGATGAAGAGTCATGATTGTCATGTGTTTATGCAGAGACTACTCCCGATTGCTTTTCGTGAAACTCGCCGCCGAATGTGTGGAAAGCAATCACCGAACTTAGTTTGTTCTTTAGGAGTTAACTTCGCATCAATTACGATTGAGAACATGGCTCGATTGGAAGCAGATATTCCAGATTATATTGTGTAAGTTGGAACGTATCTTTCCGCCCAACTTCTTCAATTCGATGGAGCATCTGCTCGTGCACCTTGCATACGAAGCAAGGATAGCTGGTCTGTGGCAGATATAGATGGATGTATCCATTTGAGAGGTAATTTATAACTCTAAATTATTTGATTACCTAAAATGGTTATACTATACATATATATAACACTTGATTCATTTAATTAGGTATCTTTACAATTTAAAGCTAAGTGTTGGGAACAAGGCGCATGTTGAAGCATCGATTGCAAATGCGTATTTAACGAAAGAGGCCTCAATATTTTGTTCCCTCTATTTCGGCGATCACGTTCAGACGAGGCGACACAATGTACCTCGTAATTACGATGGTCGTGGCGAAGTACCCCAAGTAGCGAAAGGTACTTTGTCCATATTTATACCTCCCGGCCGACATCTTGGAAAGATAAACAAAAGATGGATTGTAGATGAGGAGAAAAACACGGCTCATACGTACGTGTTGCTGAATTGTCCCGAGTTGCAACCGTGATATCGAGTAAGTTTATAACGCTCAATTTTTGTTAATTGCAACGTCAATCCGTATATTAAATAATGAAATCCCCTTTTGTAGTATGTTTTTGAGCAACCGCAACAATTCAAACCGGGACTCTCGAGGGCTGAACAGGATGAAAGACTACAAGAGGAGTTTGCATCGTGGTTTGAACAACTTGTAAGGATAAATAATATTCAAAATCGGTGGATACGTGATCTTTCTAGCGGACCTTCGAGTTGTGTCACCACATACCCTGGATATTACGTGAATGGTTACAAATTTCACACACGAACTTATGGCTCATCAAAATCTACTTCAAATTATGGAGTTTGTATCAAGGGTAAAAATTATGATGCAGATAAGAATGATTTCTACGGGGTCCTTGAGGAAGTAGTGCAATTGGAGTACCCCAGGACGTATTGAGAAAAATGTTGTTCTGTTCAAGTGTGAGTGGTTTGATCCATCGGTGCCAAATGGAACAAGAGTACATCCTCATTACAAACTTGTGGACGTTAATCAAAGGGGAAGATACGGCCGCTACAATCCTTTTGTGTTAGCAAGTCAAGCCACTCAAGTTTACTATTGCAAGTACCCGGAAAGCGTAGAAATGAATGGTTGGCCGCTTGCAAAATCAAACCGAGATCCTTGGTCGATACCGTGTCAACGAATGAACAAGAGCTTCCCCTTTCAAGACGACCTTGAGTCCCAAATTCATGGTGTGCAAACGGATGATGATCCAATTATATTGACAGATGTCAACGGTGCATTAATTGATATTGAAAATAATGGAGAAGAAGAAGAAGAAGAAGAAGAAGAAGAAGAAGAAGAAGAAGAAGAAGAAGAAGAAGAAGAAGAAGAAGAAGAAAATGATGATGATGAGGAGGGGGAGGACGAGGACGAGGAGGAGGATGAAGACTCGCATTTAATATTGAATATATAATGTAATGTAATAATTATGTGTGTTTCATTTGCATGTTATATATATGATGAATCATTTATTATTGAACCGTGTAATAATGAGGTTTTATTTAATTATTATTACGTATGAGCGGACCGTCTGGATCGAGGGGACGATCTGGATCTAGAGGAGATGGGTCGAGCAGCACTGCCTAGGTCCAGTGGGTCGAGATGGCAGTGGTACCGCATCGTACCCTTTATTCAGGAGGAGGGGGACGACGAGGCTATCGGCCCCGAGGCCTATGAGGACCATCATCCAGCCTCCACCTCCACTCCAATGGGGAGGGTCCTGGATATATGGATCTACCAGGCACGTAAGTTAAATACTTGTGAATAATAAACTATGTCATATTTATATGTCTATTAATTTTGCGTGTTTATTGCCTTTTGCAGGTTGATGCCATCGAATGCGGTATCCAGGACTATTCGGGAGATTATGTCTCAACACATGGAGCCCGGTGCATTCACTTTCCTGATGATATCTCCCGAGAGGTCATAGCTTGTACCGGGAGACATTTCTGTACATTATTTTGTTATTCGCTATTTAATTTTGATTAATTTATAAACTTTAACTAGTTGTTAAGTACAATAATATTTTGTTTGGCAGAGAGAGACTAGGTGGGACCCATCCGTTACGAACTCAACGGAGGTGTATCACCTGTTCCTTCGTAGGGGCAAGAAGTAGATACACTGATATGCCGAACAACGTGAGAACGTTGTGGGTCACCAAGCAGCAGAGGCCTGGATGGGATGACGCCGTCTGGAATGGACTGCCGCCATCGGGATAGAGAAGACGTGAGAGCAAAAAGCCAGCGGTGTCGTAACATTCGCATGTCGGAGCTCGAGGCCGGGTATCGCATCTCCCGTCATAAAGGCGGATCCCGTGGATCAGCCGAGTATGCATATGACTATGTAAGTATTTTTAATGCTAGTTCAATATTTTAATTAAACACGTGGTTCTAATTAAATAAATACAGGAGAGGAGGCATGGATGGCCCTCACGGATCGGGACATAGTGCAAGATTACCACCAGTATAATGACGGGGAGTACACCTACGGGGCTATTAGTGACACACTTGTAAGTATTTTTATTTTATATTATGTAATAATTTATAATAAAATATTATATATATATATATATGTCTATTTTGTAATCTTAAATTTTAATTGTCGAAATATCCGTACAAAGCATGAAGTACAAGAGGTGGCCTCCCGTATGCCCTCCGAGGGGTCGAGCTCCGAACCCCATGCCGACTTATCCCAGCTCTATGTCCAGGCGGTTGGAAAACAACATGGGAGGGTTCGGGGTCTTGGTCACCGGTAAGTCCAGACGCATCCTCCGGCTCCCGCTCATCGGATGCTCCTATTGGCGGCACCTACAGCCTAAGCCGATGTAGACCGCATGCTCCAAGAAGAGCGTGAGAGATCACAGAAACAAATACAAGATGTGCAGCAGAGGTGCAAAGGCGGAGATGGAGCGAAGAGACGCAGCCTTTGAGAGCGGAAATGCAGCGTCAATTCCAAGAGTGGATGCAGGGTACCTGTTCTCACCGGTGGTGGTAATCCACCAAATGCTCCAAGTGGTTCTCGATCACTCATCTCGTGGGTCTCGGAGGCGCCGAGTTCATTATATATATTTAAAACTATGAATTTTCTGAATATTGATTGATTAAGATGATGAATTTTAATTGTTTAAAGTATTAATTTTAATTCATGAAAAGTGCATATATAAACACATGATATATATATATATATATATATATATATATATATATATATATATATAATAACAATTATAGAAATGATAATATATATGTGTGATAATAATAATAACAATTATAAATGATAATATATAGTGAATATATAATACAATTTAATTGAGTATATGTGTGATAATAATAATAATTATTATAAACATGATAATATATATGTGTGATAATAATAATAATAATAATAATAATAATAAATGATAATATGTATATAGTGAATTATAGGATACAATTTAATTGAATATATACAATATTAAAAATTATAAAATAATAATATATATAGTAAATATATATATAATTTAATTGAATATAGTAAACATGATAATATAGTGTATATGTGATAATAATAAATATTATAAAATAATAATATATATAGTAAATATATATATAATTGAATATATATGTTATAATAATAAAAATTTAAAAATGATATAATTTAATTAAATATATATAGTAGATAATTTAATTAAATATATAGTATACAATTTAATTAAATATATATAAAATATTGAACATAATATGATATTAATATAATTAAAAGCAAAATCATATCGAATGATTAGCTTTTGCCCAAACGGTAAAGCGCCCAAGCTCTCTCCTCCACTCTCTCGGAGGTCGCGGGTTCGTTACCCAGCTCTCGCGAAATAAATCGCCCAGCCAGCCCCAGGCCGCGGCCGAGCGCGGGTTCGATCCCCCGGCCGCGATTTTTTAATGTTTTGATATTAGCGAGGGCAAGACGAGGGGCCCGCCTCGCCAGCCGGCCTCGCCAATGCCCTCGCCACTAAAGCCGTCGCCAAATCCGTCGCGGTGGCCCCCTCGGCAATTCCCTCGCCAATCGAACCTCACCAAATCCTCGCCAACCTTGCCCTCGCCAACTCCTCGCCAACGAAGCCCTCGCTAAATCCTCGCCAATAAACCCTCGGCAATTCCTCGGCAATTAGCGAGGGCAGCCTCGCTAAGGGTTACCGACGACGATTTTGCCGAGGGCGCCTTCCTCGCTAATGCCCTCGCCAAACCCCTGCCCCTCGTTAAATCCTCGCTAAATCCCTCGCTAAATCCATTTATTTTTGTGGTGGATTCGACGATGATCGCAAATCTCTAAGTCACAGACTCAAGCAAAACAAAGTCTGTTGAAGAAACCCCAAGGGCCGCCGATGACTCACCAGAACACCGAGATGTGAATTTATCAAATCAAGGGGGAATGACGCAAGATGATGTTCCAACAATACCTTCGTAAGAGTTAAACGTATCTAATAGAAGGAATTGGATGACCGATCATCCCAGTTGACTTAATCTTAGGTAATCCCCAAGATGGAGTCAAACAAGAAGGAAAATAAACCTAGATGGTTTATTTAGCTGCTATGTCTCTTTACAAGAACCTAAGAATATTGAAGAAGCGTTGTTGGACACAAATTGGATAGAAGCTATGCAAGATGAACTGAATCAATTCACACGACAAGATGTTTGGGTACTCGTTGATAGACCAAAACACCAAAAAGTGATTGGAACAAAGTGGATTTTCAAGAACAAGAAAAATGAGAAAGATGAAGTCACTAGAAATAAAGCAAGGCTTATCGCGCAAGGTTACTAGCAATTTAAGGAATTGACTATGACGAGACGCTTGCACCAATAGCCGATTAGAAGCTATAAGATTATTCCTTGCGTGACGCAGCCTTATATGAAATTCAGTAGTATATCAAATAGACGTAAAGTCTGCGTTTCTAAATGGAGTTCTCGTCAAGAAGTATACGTTGAACAACCCCGTGTTTTGTTCAAGGAAATCAAGTTTACCGTCTCAAGAAAGCTCTATATGGACTAAAGCAAGCTCCTCGAGCTTGGTATGACACACTATCACATTTTTACTTGATCATGGATTCAAGAAAGGAAAGATTGATCGAACCTTGTTCAATTGAAGAAGAACGAGATATTCTATTAGTACAGCATCTATGTGGACTACATAATCTTTGGATCTCCAAACAAGAAGCTTTGTGAAAAATTCAGTGAATTGATGCAAAGTATGTTTGAAATGTCTATGATGGGAGAAATGAATTATTTCTTAGGTCTTCAAGTCAAGCAAACTTCTAAAGGAATATTCATAAACCAAGCAAAGTATACCAAAAACATGCTAGAAAAGTTTGGAATGTTAACAAGCAAGGATGCAAAAATTCCAATGGTAACAAACTACAAGATGGATCCAAATGAGGATGGTGAAAGTGTTGATCGGACCATGTACAGAGGATTAATAGGTTCCTTCTGTATCTAACGGTTAGCGACTGACATTTCCTTCAGCTTGGAGTATGCGCTAGATTTCAAGCCAATCCAAAGAAAAGTCATTTGGATGCAGCAAAGAAGATTTTAAAGTATCTCAAGGGTACAACAAACTTAGATCTCGTGGTACCTGCCGACGACAACTTGGAACTCGGTGGATATTCGATTCGATTATGGTGGTTGTAGAATTGATAGAAAATCAACCACGGGTACATGTCAATTTCTTGGAAGTAAGTTGGTTTCTTGATTTTCTAAGAAGCAAACTTCATGGCTACGCTAACTACGTAAGCGAGAATATATGGTCACGAGCCGTTGCTCACAATTACTTTGGATAAGTCAACAATTGCAAGACTATCACATTGTCACTAAAGAAATTCCTATCTTTTGTGATAGCAAGATGCCATTGCTATTAATCGTAATCCAAGATTTCACACAAGATGCAAGCATGTAGATATACGTCATCACTTTATTAGAGATCATGTTGAAAAGAAAAACATTCAAATGGAAAAGATTCATACAGATCGACAAAGAGCAGACATTCTTACAAAACCGTTGGCTAAGCACCGTTTAGAGATCTATCTCGTAGAATTAGGTCTACTTGGATCCGGAAAAATCATGTTAACACATTATCAAGAAGGTTAATGAGTATAAAGCTTCTTGAAGAGAGCATTAAACTTCTTTGAAGAGAATATAAAGCTTCTTTGAAGAGAGCATTAAACTTGTTGAAGAGAATATAAAGCTTGTGAAGAGAGCATTAAACTTGTCAAGAGAGTATAAAGCTTGTCAAGAGAACTTTCAAACTCAAGAAAGTTTTAAAACCTTGCTGCTACAAGATTTCGGTGGATTCGATTGATTACAATATCAACTCACGTATATGTTATTCTTACTCTCTCTCTCTCTTCTCTTCTCTGTCTATTCGCTTGAAAAATATTTTGGTATAAAATATTCCTTATTCTATGTGGTTAAGATAATTTTTGGAATATTTTATTCCTTCGATTATCCTCAAAGATTGGGAATTAATTCTCGTGAATTGTCAAATCAAATCTTTTCAACCACAAATTATGGGGTAATTTTTTCCTTAAAATATTATTTTACATCCTATTTCTCAAGGACCCGAAAATCTTTTAATTTTGGAAAATACCTTTTTCAAATCCAGAATCGAGGACACGCATTTTTCGAATTCGAACCATTTAATCCATAACCGCTTGATCTAATCGTGCAATATGTCAATCAATGGTCAAAACTTATTTCGTAATTTAAAAATTAGCGGTTTCCTTCTTCTCTCTTATAAATTGATTTTCTCATCTCTTTCTCTTTCACTACATCTTATCTTCGTTCTCTGCTTTTCCTTCTTCTCGAAATTTGATCAATTTCTGCTTTAATATCAATGGCTCAAACAATCTTCTTCTTCGAAAAAGGTCGCAGTGGAAACACAACACTCTAGATCCTTTGGCCCTATCGGAGAAAGTGCGGAGCGAATTATCGGTGGATTTCCGAACAACCGGACAATGAGAAGCAAAGGAGATTCTAAATCTCTTATCTAATCGGGCTTGTATCAAGGTATTGCTTGGCTCATTCTTCGTAACGACGGACTCTTGATGCCTACGCTGCTCAATTTCTCGGTTCGTGGTGAGTTTGGAAGGAACAACATCAAAACAACAGTGTTCGGTCAAAGTTTGACCATCAAAACGACAGGATGTTCATCAAAACTTGGGTTTGTCCCTTCAAGGCATTAACCTTAATCATATATGTCGGAAAACCATCTCGAAGCCTTTCGCTCTCTAGCGACAACTTCGTGTCGTCATCATGTGTCGACTTGAAGAAAGCATATCTTAAGCGGAAATATAGATCGTTGTTTGATATCATGGTAAAGGTTATGTTTGGTGAACGACAGAGTATGGACTCGGTAAGTCGAGGCGTCTTTGCGCTTTGAAGGCGATTGTGGATGGAGTGGAGTATGATTGGCCGCAAGTTCTTTGAGATTCTGCAGAAGGAAAAGAATCGGTTCTTTCGGACCGAGGTTGACGGACATCCAGAGGTTAAAGTGTGGGCTGTGGAACAAGATGTTTCTATGTAAAATAAGATTACAGTTGCTAGAGAAGGTGATGCCTAACACGGCGTGGGACCCGAAGTGGACGAAACCATATACTAAGGCAAAGTTTATGGCTGAATAAGGATGAGGAGCCGAGTGGTCCTCCCGATTCGATGATGAAGAAGATCAGCCGAAATTGAGGAAGAACCCGCCGATGTGTTACCACCACGTGGTTGCTCCCGAGACCGATGATATCGGGAAGGATGAGATTGTGAAGGATTCGGACAACCCATCTAAGAATATTAGTGAACAGTGCACCCAAAGCAAGTTCCAAGGCTGCTAGTTCAGGGAGAAGACTCAAGTCTTCTCGAAGCGAAGATCGATTCCGATTTCAAAGTTACCACAGAGGAAGGCCAAGAGGTTAACTATGGTAACTCGGAAAGATTCAGTGAGCAGCCGCACTGCAGGAGCAACCGCCTCCTAAGGTATCTCCCGGCAAGAAAGGTTCGTCACAGAGGATGCAATGGAGGTTGATGATTCTCCATTATCGACGATGAAGAGATGGTCTCTCATGCAACCGCCGGGTGAGAAGGAACAGTACCAATTCCGTTTCCTTCTCTTTCTCGAGATTCCTTCTTCTTCAAAATCAGCCGCACCAATGGAAGTCCTGTGCAAAATCAGCTGAGCCTATCACCCGTGTTGCCGAGGGTGATCTCGGAGAAGATGTGATTGGAGCAGATCCGATGGAGTCCGTGCAAATGGTAAACCTTGCTGGTAGAATACGTGGACCGCTTTGAGAAATGTTTGATGGCCGAGGCTTCTACTTGGGTGGATAGCAAGTTTCCTAGATTACATGATTTTTCGAGAGGAGCGTAGTTTGGCCGATAGATATCCCGGTATGGAAGAATGCAAGGCTTGGAGCTATTGATGATCTCATTCTTCCGGCAAATGAGATTGGTCACAATGAGTTCTCTCGGTGGGAATTTGAGCTACGCACCAAGGCTGGAGTAGCGAGCATTTGACTTAACCTCGGATCATCGATTGCTTGCCTAGTTGCTCGATTGTTGGATGAACCAGAGCCCGCAGAGGATGGTTCAGCTTCCTCCCTTTACAATGTCTCAAGAGATCAGGAAAGGTGTCTATTCTATCCCTCCTCCTCTTCCCGATTTTACATCTCGTACGCTTGCCAAATTTTATGCCTCGTTGTTGTTCATGAGGATTTGTATAACTCTTACTCTACAAAGTTTGATGAGTTAACACAACAAGATGCTACAATGTTTTCTCGTATTGGCTGTTAAATATACCCCTCTTGCCGAGTCCATTGAGTCCTCAAAGTCCTACATCGAAGCCGCCATTCAGACGGCCCCCTCCTTGATCCGTCAAACTACCGCTGATATGTTATCTCGAGCAACAGGGACTATTATCGAAACTCTTTCTCGACATGATGTTGAATAACATAAATGAGGTTAGGAAGCATGTTGAGAGCGTAAAGGCTGAAGGGGAGAAAGTCAAGCTAATCTCAGGAAAGTGTTTGCCGAAAGAGAGTTGGTTGAGGACAAATTTCGGACAAAGATGGAGGAACAGCTTAACGAAACTCAGTGGCATGGATGCGCAGCTACGAGAAGGAATTGATCGAATACGGCCATCCATTCTTCTCTCTGGAGATGGGAAAACAAATTGCTATGCAAGAGGCGAATGCCCGATTGACGGAGATGGCTACCATCGCATGACATCGCCGCTGTTAAGCATATGTTAGCAATTGATGAGAAGATTGCTTCTCCAATAGCAAATGAGTTTGCCGAATCAAAAGTTTACGGTAAAAGTTCACTTGCATGCACGGGATATACTTTCCAAGATGTCAAGCTCGCTGGACCCCTCATTTGAGTGATGTTAAAAGGGGGAAGGCCGGTTGAGAACCGAGATGGTTGAGAGATATGAGGCGAAGGATAAAGAATTGAAGGAGGTGAAAGATAGGCTGGAGGCCGTTGAAATTTTTTTGCTGGAACGGAAAGAAAAGGCAGATTTGAAGAGAGCTTCGCGAGAGTCATCCGGACATGGTTCCGGTGTGGGCGAAGGTCAAAGTTCTCAACCTTTGAAAATGAGAAGGTTGGTTAAGATGTCTGAAAAAGTTGACAGAGTGAAGTCTGAAGAAGAGTTGGAAGCTTTGCATGAGGAAGCTTTTCTTCTGATTTAGAAACTAGAAGAATGGAGGAAAAGGACAGTCACAAGATGATTAAACTTCTTGGAAAGCAAGGAAAAGAGATGGATGTTTTGGACAAGAAACAAAAGAAGATGTTCATACCGAAGAAAGTTGTTGCAAAGTCTCATTGTGTCAAAGAAGAAGCAAAGTAGGAAAGGAAAGAAGCTCTGGAGAGAGAGGCCGAGGAAGACTTTATTCTTCCTCACAACACTAATGGATATGTGGATGATTGCTGCCCTCCCGAGAGGATTGAGGAATGCAAAGCATCAAAGAGAGATTTCATTTGCTCATACTATGTGTGCAAAAGTATCGGCATCGGGCCACAAAGAAATGAAACATTCTTTGCTTGGATGGAGGAAAGGCACGGTGATCTTTGGGCGTAGATCTTGAAAGCTTCATTGAGTTCAACCTAAACCTTCAAGCGCTGAGTTTGAAAAGATTCCTACTCGATCCACAAAGAGATGGGAAGTTTGATCACCGAGTGTTCGTAAGACGCTCAAAATCTGCTTGGCCGAGGTCACCCACCCATTGAACAGATAACAAGGAACTCTATGATAGAGTGTACGAGTGGCTGAATGTTCCAACAGGGTTTCAAGATATGACTCGAGGAAGATCCGAAGGTTGCCGGTTGGGAGCCGGTGAAGTCTCTGCTTATCTTTTTATGTATTTCTTAGTTATCCTTTGCTCTTTTTGCCTTTCACTGTAATATGTACCGATCTCTCTATATTAATAGAAGTGAATGTTTTGCGCTAAGACAACTTCTCGTTGTCATCCGGTTTCGTTTGAGATCTCTTTAAAGGTCTCTTCTTGTCTTCTTTTCGCATATCTTTGTTTTCGTGCTTCAAGAAGGTTTTAACATCATCAAAAAGGGGGAATTTGTTAGGATTAGAATTTGTATGTTTTGATGATGTTCCTAAAACCTAAGTGTAATAGGACCACCTGAACTCGTTAGTCACCGATGATCTAGATAGGGTTTATGTCTTAGTATAGTTAATCTTGCTAGGCTTGACGAAGATCCGTATTGATTGAGAATCGAAGGTCACCGATAAGAAGACTTAAAGATCTAAGAGAGATTTCATTCGAAGACATCTAGAAGGGCTTCGTGAAGATAAAGAAGAGATAATAAGGTATATGCAAAAAGAGTGTTGTCAGAAAGGTTCAAGTGAAGATAGCAAGGTTGGAATCATGCTACAACAAGTTTTGGAACCGTGGCCGGAGCAAGGTTGTAAGGTTGCTAGAGTTGACTTCAAGAGATTCATCGTGGTTAACAAAAGTCGAAGGATAATTCGTAGATACCCGAAATCAATCTAGAGAAGATTGGATTCTCAATCAAGATCAATCAAGATATAATTGATTGATATCGCATACAATCAATTATCCAAAGTCAAACAAATCTTCCAACGATCACTTACCATTTCTTGAAGACCTGATTGATAAATTAGCCTAACGGCTAGTCAAATTCAGGATCATATAAACCGAAGTGAAGGATTTTGAAAGATACACGCGCGAGAAACATCAAGAGAAATCCATTTTCATTCATTGCAAGACACGCATAATTCTTCGTACTGTAAATCGATTCAATACGTTGATATTCTTAAAGAGATTTATTTTTGTGAAGGAAGTGTAAATCACCTTTCATTATCTCTCGTACGAGAAAAGGTTGATTGTTTCGTATCTAAGAGTTAACAATCGAATATCACATTGATTGTACCAAGGGCAGGAACTTGTTAAACTTCCCGTGGCTCTAATCCTCGAGGAGATTAGAGGAGACAAGACCAGCTTTGGTGGATAGTAAGGCCCCTGTGGATTCAGTGGAGAGTGGACGTAGGATCGTTATATCCGAACCACTATAAAAATCTTTGTGTCTTTACAAGCTTTCTGCATACATACTTATAATCGCTCATTCATCATTATTTTAATAAACTTGCACTAAACTTGCTGAGTATTCTTCACCAAGGTTTTCATTAAAAGGGTTTTTCAAATACACACGAGATTAGCTTCCGCACCATCGAAGACTTCGAAGCTCAAGTCCGCTGATCACACCTAACACACTCGAGTACCTTGCCGTAGAAGACTTCAAAGCCTTCGACCTCACACTCACTCACAAAAAGTCAAAAAGTTTTGAGTGTGGTAAAGTCTATTCAACCCCCTCTAAACTTTACACCTCCGTTTACATCTCGTCCGGGACCAACAAAAAATAAGTAAAACTTGGGGGAAGGGGATGAACTCGGACGTTTGGAAAAGAAGGAAGAAAAGAAAGAAAAGAACGCAGAAGAAGGAGCGTAACGTTGTTAGGAGATTTCGAGAGAAAAACAAGATAACACTTTATTATCATTTCTTTTGTAATTCTTGTTCGAATAATTACCTGTAATCGTGCATTCCATGTCCTCGTTTAGAGGCTAAACTACTTTCTAATCCGAGGACACCGTAACTGAAATGTTTCGTGTTTAATAGTAAGGTATATCTGTCTTTAATTATTTTTTCTCGTTGTTTGTTTAATTGCTAAGCATAGTTTGAATAATTGTTTATGTGAGCCTCGATCATCTTGCATGCCTAACATTCGCTCGTAGCTAGATTACATGTTATAATCCGTAATTGTTATATGTGTATAATCGTAGTAGCAAATAGAGTTTGTAGCTCTAAGGACAACGAGTTCTAGATTGTATGATTCGAACGCTTTTGTTTTCATTGTCTAGTTCACCCTATTAGTTTGACACGTTAATGCATTACATGAATAGAATCCTAGATACACATTTTGGGGTTATTCGTGGGATAGGTTAATTAGGGATCGTACTCGCTAATTAATTAAATTTAAGAACTAATACGAGCTAGTTTGGTCGTACTCACTAGTTTGGGTGAGATTTGAGATAGGACAGAGGTATTAGTTGCTATTATGAAGAGGTATTTCAGTGAGGTTATCCTTGGGTTAGATTAATTTTCTCATTGTTGTCAAATTCATTGTGTTACATTTGTTTTACTCTTTGCATAAGTTACGTTTTAGGGGCTTTGATAGCTTTCATTGCTATACTTGTTTATTTTTTGTATTTCTTGTGTCTAGTTCTTTGTGTGTTGTTTTGTTTTGGTAAGTTGGGTGTATTTACGTGGAGTTCAAGCATGATAGTTAAGCACTTAATCGTTGAATTAGCTGCTGATTTTTTATATTAAATATGCTGAAAATGTGAGTTGCATGTCTTGATTGGTGATTGCACTTGAATTCATGTGTTAGTCATAGAATTGAGTCGATTGTTAGTTGCTTGACTTTGACATTACAACTTGATAATTTGTTCTTGGTAGTCATTTTGGTCTTTTGAAAAAGTGAAGTTTGGGTTGGTGCGTAAAGTTGAAAATAATGAATTGTTGTGGTTGGAGAAAAAAATAAAAGGAGTATTAGTTGAAGAATTGTGAAAAAATAACGAGGGGCCAATACGACTGTCTCGCTCTTAGGGGTTCAAGTGTAAAAGAAAACACGAAAAGAGCTAAAACTCGAGAGTAGTGCGGAGCCGCAAGCACTCGTTTGAAAATCAAAAGAAAAAAAAAGAGAAATAAAGGAGTTAGGCACCACTTAGATTTGTACTTTGAAGAAAGACTGAATCAAACTTATTTGAGAACAAGTTGTTAGGAAGTTTTGGAGATGACTTGAGTAGCTAAGAGTAGATGAGATTTTGTGATTGGGTTGTGAATATAAGTTTTGAATTGCTTTGATAGGCATGTAATACATGAGTTTGACTTAGGAACTCAAGAGCTAGGGAAATGGAAAAGTGTCTTAGCCGTCTTGCTTGAACCTGTGTGTGTAGTGTTTGCTTGAGGACAAACAAAGGTCTAAGTGTAGGGGGATTTGATAAGTGGAAAATTGTCTGTATTTTATGTGCTTTAATTAATTATTTTATTATTAATTAAGTGCCACAATATTATTATTTCCACTCATTATTATTTTTGTTGTCTTTTTACCGTGATATTTCATTTCTTTATTAAATACATGAGGTAATTAGATAATTTTGGGAGCCCGAGAGAGAAACCGAGAAGTAGAGAATCGAAAGTCGCACTTGCCTTTTTCGGAAGCGTGTTCAGAATGGAAATAAAATGATTGATAGGAGAAGATTGATTATTTCCTTGTTGGAAAAGAAGTTACACTTGGGGGAAGGGGGAAATATACCAACATACCAAAACAAAGCAACAATACCACTACACAAAGAACTAGACATAAGAAATACAAAAATAAACGAAATAGCAATGAAAGCTATCAAAGCCATAATGGGAACACGAGAACAACAAGAAGAACACAAGAAAGAAAAATAACTAAACTCACAAATAAAAATAAAACAGCAGAAAATTAAAATAAGCGATATTAAAATAAAATATTGGGTTGCCTCCCAACAAGCGCCTTCTTTTTATTGTCATTGGCTCGACATAGGAAGCTTATTTCAACAAATTTTGCCCACGTATGTATACTTCAAGTGCTTAGGAGGTGGCTTCAATTCAAGTTGTGGTTCCTCGGTGGCCTTGGTTCCTTTATCCTCCCATTGCAGATTATGCATGAATTTTTCCTCTAACTTATTCCCGCAATCAAGCTCGAAGACTTCCCGTACAATTTGCTCAATGACACTCACAAAGAAAAAGAGAGTCGGACTTAAAAATTTCATAGCATCGAGGATATTAAATTGAGTAATCTACCCGTCAAATTCCATTGTGAGAGTCCCCTCACGAACATCTATTTTGTTTGGGAAGTATTCAAGAATGGTCTTCCCAACAAAATAGGCGTGGAATCCATCGGGTTTCTATTCATATTTAATACATAGAAATCAGCAGGAAATATCAATTGATTTACCTCCACGAGGACGTCCTCAACTACTCCGGCGGGTAGACAAGACTTTTATTGGCTAGTTGAATAACAACTCCATTCTCTTCAATGGCTCGATACCTAGTTGCTCATACACCGCCAAAGGCATGACATTAATAGCGGCCCCAAGATCAAGCATAGCTTGCTCGATCTTATGGTTCCCTATCGCGCAAGGGGATTACAAACATTCCCGGTCCTTCTGCTTTTGGGGGCAATTTCTTCCGAAATACCGCCAAGACAGCCTCTCCCATAAAATTTTTCTCATCACAAGCCAATTTACGCTTGTTGGTACACAACTCCTTCAAGTACTTAGCGTATCTCGAAAATTGCTTAATTGCGTCCATCAAAGATATATTAATTTCAACCTTACGTAACACATCAAACAACCGCTAGTCTTTGACATTTTTTCAGCCTTTTTAAACCTGGAAGGAAAGGGTAATTCATTAGTAATAATGGGAATTAAACTATGAGATTTTACCTCTTTTTCCTGCTCTGCACGCCGACACTAAAGGGGTCAATGTTAGTACATTCTCGCATCCAGATTTTTCTAAACAGCTTCCTCGGTCTCAATTTGCTCGTATCGTGCTTCAATCAACCTTAGGCATCTTAGTGTGCCCCTCACCACCGCTACACCTCGTCCTCCATCTCCCCACTCTGTTTGGGTGCCGAAATTTCTTCTAATTGCTTACCACTCCTTAAAGTGATGGCACTCACATTTCGAGGATTGATTTCAGTTGGACCGGCAATTTACCACTATTTTGTGCTTGTAGTTAGCTGACGGCAATAGCTATTTGGCTCATTTGGACTTCCAAATTCCTTTAACCAGACTCTAAAGTTCGTTGCCCAAACTCTAGAGATCTTACTACCCCTTGAGTGTCTTGCTGAAATTTCATGGTGTTGGATGTCAACGCCTTCATCAAATCCTCCAAAGAAGGTCCCGAATCCCTCTCACCCATGTGTTGCCCGGAGCCCTAAGCTCCTCTATCATTCCCTCTATATAATTGAAATTTTCGTTCCCGATATGGAGGTCCGTAATTATCTCCGGTTGATTATTTTGTTGGTTCCCGTAACGAAGGTTGGGATGATCTCTCCACCCGTGATTATAGGTGTTGGAATATGGATCATACCTTTGACCTTGAGAATTTCCATAACCTAATGCATTAGCTTGTCAGAACTCATCATTCAACATTCGACAATCATCGATCGAATGCTCATTGTGTGGCAAAGTTTGCATGGGCGGACTTCCGGAGTTTTGGTCTTCATCATCATTTCCATCATGCTTGCAATTTTTCTAAAGCATCATTTTTGGCTGCTCCATAGGTCTGTTCATCGCATCACGTACTCCAAACTGCTGGTATTGGCCGCCATGCTAGAAATCAATTCTACCGCATTGTTGGTGTTTTACTCATCAAAGCTCCTCCACCGGCTGCATCGAGCATGTTCCTATCGGTGAGGGTAAGACCCTCATAAAAATATTGATAAGCAATTGATCACTAATTTGATGTTGTGGACACGAAGCTATGAGACGTTTGAAACATTTCCATTACTCATACAAATGGCCTCTCCCGGCCCCTATCTAGCACCCGATATTTCTTTCCTCAAGACCACCACTCGGGTGACTGGAAAATAATATTGGAGGAATAACCTCTCCATCTCATTCCATGAGTTGACTGCTCTGGTGGCAAGAAATATAACTAGTCTCTTGCGGTGCTTTTTAGTGCAAATGGAAATTCACTTAGCTTGACATGCTCCGCTGAAACCCCGTAGATTTCATACTAAAGCATACAACGTGGAACTCTTTTAGGAAAGCATGTGGGTTTTCACCGCAAGACCAAGGAAAGAAGGTAATATGTGAATTAATCCTAATTTAAGTTCAAAATTAACATTAGCAACAACAATGGGAATATCAACGCCGCCAAAATTTTGTGTGTTGTCGCTGGTACCCAAATACAATTTAAATCCCAAACCAACCTACTAATGCAAGAGGGCAAGGGGTCGAACCCACAGGGGACTAGTTAATTTATATCAAATAAATTCGTGTGAACAACAAATAAAATGGGGGAGAATTGGATATCTTATCTAAAACATAACTTATGCAAAGAGTAAAACAAATGTAACACAAATGAATTTGACAACAATGAGAAAAATTAATCTAACTCAAAGATAACCTCCCGAAATACCTCTTCGTAATAGCAACTAATACCTCTCGTCCTATCTCAAATTTCACCCCTAAACTAGTGGTACGACCAAACTAGCTCGTATTAGTTCTTAAGTTTAATTAATTAGCGAGTACAACCCCTAATTAACCTATCCCACGAATAACCTCAAAATGTGTATCTAGGATTCAATTCATGTAATGCATTAACGTGTCAAACTAATAGGCGAACTAGACTATGAAAATGAAACGCTCGAATCATACAATCTAGAACTCGTTGTTGGGAGTTTTCTCGAGAGAAAAGTAAGAGAACACTTTACTATCATTTCTTTTGTAATTCTTGTTCGAACAATTACCCGTAATCGTGCATTCCATGGCCTCGTTTAGAGGCTAAACTACTTTTTAATCCGAGGACGCTAAAACTTTAAATGATTTGTGTTTAATAGTAACATATTTCTATCTTTAATTATTTTTCTTGTTGTTTGTTTAATTGCTAAGCATAGTTCGAATTATTGTTTATGTGAGTCTCGATCATCTTGCATTTCTAATATTAGTTCGTAGCTAGATTACATTCTATAATCCGTAATTGTTATATGTGTGTAATCGTAGTAACAAATAGAGTTTGTAGCTCTAAGGACAACGAGTTCTAGATTGTATGATTCGAACGCTTTTGTTTTCATAGTCTAGTTCGCCCTATTAATTTGGCACGTTAATGCATTACATGAATTGAATTAATAATTGGACCCCACAATACTTTTTATTATTTTATCTCTTTTATGCATTTTTAAAAAAATTGTGTCCAACCATTTGTGCATGCATTTATTGGACAAGGAGAGTATAAAGTATAAAATAATGTCATCATTTCTTTAAAATAAATATTTAGGGCGCTTGGTTGAAAATTATATAGGTTAATGAAAGTAAAAAATGACAAATGACATTACGTTTCTTCTTAAATAAGATAATAATTCTATTTTGATTAATTTAGGATATAGAGAGAAATATATTTTTATTTTGATTTTCATTAAAGATTTTGAATCACGTCACCTTAATATTTTATCACAATTTGCAAATTACTCCCTCCATGTTTACTTTTTTTATTTGGACTTACATAGTAAATATACATATATTTTAAAAGTAAAAAATTAATTTATTTTTATTTTATCTTCATCCTCTCAAACCATCACTTATATAATTACTTAAAATTATCATTCATTTTTTATCACAAACAAACACTTTATTTAATTATAGATCACACAATATCTTTATTTATATACTCTATCCATTTGGTGGACAAAATGAGTATATTTTTAACAATATTATCCTCGAATTAATCATGAAAAAACGTAATGAAGGTTTAAGAAAATCAATCATTTTTATCAAACACTTAAAGAGATGGTATTATAATTTGTTACACAAAAACTAGGTCTAATCATTTTTATCAATCATTTGGTGCATTACCGTTGGAAATGCCGGTGAGATGCAACCTCGTACGCTTAAGGAACCAGATGGGAAAAATCTCCTTTCGGACAATACGTTATGCGGACATTGAAGGGGAAGAGAAAGAGTTAGAAGATCAGGTGAGACATAATTTGGAGACTCGATATACCATTGGAAGGGGAAAAACTTCAGGAGTTGGGCGAGAACAAGGAAGTTTTCGCGGTTGATAAGCCGGGGAGGCGGGTACTTCCACTTGTTCATCTTCGTGCAGCTCACTTGTTCATGCCTCTAAGGCTACTACTAAAAAGGAAAACGTCGTGCTAATACTATTTCTCGGGAATATAACTTGCGAAACAAATCTAGCCAGAGTGGAGTGCGGACTTCGCCTCCTTATGATAATAGCTACGTGATTACCTCAAATGCCGATATGAGATGCTTTAAAATCAATGCGGGTTGTGGCTTCTAAGAGTTGGGCAGATATGTGTGAAGATGATTTACCGTAGTAGTAGGAATGGTGGGATAATGTGAGTGATGGATTTGATAAATTAGGGGTTAAGTTTTTAAACAGGAATTTCTGCCTCTAGATCGACATGTGATCTTATGGTTTTTCTTTTCTTTTAATATAATAACTTATTACACAAAAACTAGGTCTAATTAAATCAATCATGAATCTTGAAATTACACGATTCTCATACCTAACTAACTAACTTTCCTACAAAGGTAGTGAATAAGAGGCCGAAGCCGTCTCCTTCAAATCCACCACCACCCCACCGCCGCCGCCGTCATCAGTAACCAAATCATTCGTCCTCCTAAACACCGCGTGCGCCACCGTGGCCGCCAGCCCCGCCGCCAGCCCCACCAAAAACACCGTGGCACGCGTCAGCAGCAGCGAGGCCACCGTAAAGATGGAGAGAAGGACGAGCACGACCCGCTCCTCCACCCCGTACCCGAACAAAACGATCGGGTCGTGGGCGGATGAAATAGAGAAACAGCCATGCAAACATGGTGGCGGTGAAGACGATGAGGGAAACGGGGTGCCACAGGAGGCTAATGAAAAGCATGAAGAGAACAACCATGGCGTAGTTGACGTGGAAATGGGAGGCGTTTGTTTGGAGGCGGTGGACGGCGGCGTTGAGGGTTTCCGGTAGTGAGAAAGAGACCATCATTTCTTTCCATGGCCGACGGATCCCGACCCCGATCGGATCCGTTGGCGGGCGTGGGAGAGGAACGGCAGCTCCGGTGGCGGCGGCGCGTCGGTGGGGATTGTGCCGTAGGTTGTGCTCATTATTATTAGGTGGTTTGTTGGAGAGAAGAAGGGAGATATGTGGATGATCAAGAGGTGGTTGAATTAATGTGTGAGAGAGGGAAGGAGTTTGACATTCTTTATTGCACATCCATTTTAATTTGGGATCTCGTTATATAGTATTATCCAAAATATTGGGTAAATTGCATTTTTGGTACTAGGAGAATGAGTGATTTGCAAAATAATTCTCTTTTGACACTTTTGTTTTCGTAATTTTTTCGAAATTTTTAATCGCAAGAAAATTGCAATTTTGGTCTTAAGAGAATGAGATAAAATTACAGTTTTAGTCCTAAAAAATAATGGTTGGGACTATTTTCGCAAAAATAAGGACCAAAAAAATTTGGGTTTAAAATTGTCATTGAAAAATTCTCATAGGACCAAAACTACAATTTTTCCCGAAAATATTACATAAATGTTCATTATTTATGGTATGATACTCCATAAATAATTAATTTGTGTGGACTCCCCTAATTATATAGTGGACATATAAGTTGGTGTCTATTGATTGGCATATGATCTTTTTCAATAATATTATATAGGCAAAAACTTGAATGAGACCGAGTCACTTTTTAATAAATTGTTATCACTTTTTAAAAAAGTGATACAAATTAGTATAAAAGTGATAACAAATTGAAAAGTGATTATAACAATTTATGAAAAAATGACTGTCTCATGTCCATCTCATAAATGAGACGGTCTCACACAAGTAGTACACCTATTATATATATTTTTTAGAATGTAAAGTAAAATAATATAGTAGGATGAAGGATTTGTGATATAATATAGTAGGATTTGTACGTACAATTCTGATTGGATTATTGTGAGTAATTTTACTATGTGTTCTTTTTTAAAATAAAAAATATTGCTATGTGTTTGAAGGGGGGTAAAGTTATTTTTAGACCCGTGCTGGATTTTAGTCCTGAACTGCCGTCTTGTTAACCAAAAAATTGATTACCAAGGATTATGTTGTACATCAAGATGAACCATATGAAATAAGGAGATTTAGGACTAAGTCTCCAATGCACCTGCTGCCCAACTAATATTATTTAATAAAAATAATTAATAATGTGTAAAAATAAGTGAAAGCACAATGGCCAATGCACCAAGACCAGTGTTTTACTAAAATGTATCATATCAACTCTATATATGAAGGTGTGTGTTGTATTATTTTTTTATTTTTGTGACAGGATGTGTGTTGTATTATTATAAATTGTGACATTATTGTATTTAAAAATTAGGTGTTTAAAAAAATAAAAATGGGACGGAATATGATTTAAAAGGGTACATACTATTTAGAATGAGATGACCATGGATTTCAAAGATCAAGTTTAATATCTCAAGAGTGTATTATTAATTTGATTTGGGATTAGAAATTATCAAAATGTGAAATTTTAAAGTTTAAATACAGTTCTACTTTGAAATTTTACAAATTAATCTTTTGAAACTCAATACATGATTCACCCTATAAAGGAGAAAAAAGAAACTAAAGCAAATGATTACAAAATTTGAGTTATAATCTTCAGAAAAATAAAATGCATTAATATAAAAACGAACCAATGTTAGGACAAGTGAAACTTGACATGGAATGTGAAAGAAAATGTAGCCAACAGAAAGTTAATGTTAGTAGACACATCCCGTGAAGAGTCACGTTATTTGTGAAGAAGAAATTAATTAAAGGGGAGACTACTCTCCACTACAAATTACTGTCGCTTTTTACATCCAACTACAATTACTGTGCATTCTTTCAAAAAGATACAAAAATTGGAAATAGTTAAACGCTTTTACCCTTGCTGCTTGAAGCGGACTTCTCTCGTTCAATTCCTGCGTGTTATACTTGTTCATTGTCGAGAGACGAAGAAAAATTAGGGCCGATGGGTTGACGTCACCAGGTTTGACAAATTGCCTATACATTAAACTCCTTTTCTTCCTTTTTAAAATTTGAATTTCAAATTAGCTATAGATACTTATTCCATGTGTATAGTTGTGTATGATCGTTTTTGAATTTCAAATTCTTCCTAAACAAATAGCGAGAAAATTCAGAATTCATTAATCTAAGAAATATTGCGTTACGATCATTGTTTTAGATTTCACTCTATATATATATATATTTTATTGAATGTTCATTCTTTGGATCGATGGATGATTTGATCATTTTGAGTGTGAATTACAACGAAGAGTGCAAACCGATACAATTGAATAAGGATAGCATATGAAGACGTTACATCAAAAATTCAAGGTACGTGGAAAGATTTGTCTTTGGACAAAATTCTTGTATGCGTTTCTCGGTGGGTAGCATTAAGAAGCTGTTGTTTGGTGTCTAATGAAGATTTGAAAAACATGATTCTTATATGTAATCTTACATCTAGTAGAGTGGTTAATGTAGAAGTTATTTCAAGTACATGCATCTAGTAATGAGAATAGCATGTATAACATGCCCGACTGGGAAAAAACTTTTCTCGTTGAAGCCGATGACTTTGATTGTGAAAATTTGGTTCAAGATCATTCAATTATATCTTCCAATTCGGAAGAAACAGAATTAGATCAGGAGTTTTCGTGGATTGTGTAGAATACCAAATTATGAGATGTGTCCAATAGAAAAGGGTCAAAAAGATTTATCGGATCATTGGCGGGATATATTCAAAGATGGGGTTGGTAGTGTTTTTATGGAGGTGTTGTGGAGTTTAGAATTGAGCTAGTTAAGTTCACGGTTAAAAAGGGTTTTAGGTTCAAATATATTAGGAATGATTCCAGATATGTACATGCGGTATGTAAGTGTGAGGATGATTTTTGTTGCCCTTGGTTTATTAAAGCTAAGAGATGTAAAAATAGCAATGACTTCTTTGTTGTGAATGCAAATTGGGATCACAATTGTGTAGGATCAATGGTTAAATCTAAGAAAATCAAACTTGGATCTAGAATTGTTGGAGATTTAGTTCTTGAGGCGATTAAGTCAAATCCAAAACTTAGTCCTAAGGATATCGTTTATTATATGAAAGCCCATTATTCACTGGATATTGAATATATGGACGCTTAGCGATCTATTGAAAAGGCACGTTGTATGTTATATGGGTCATTCAATGAGTCTTATGCAAATCTTAGATGGTATTGTGAAGCAATTAATAGAACAAATCCAGGGAGCTTGGTAGAGCTTCAAAAGAATGAACAGACGAATCGATTTCAAAGAATATTCATTGCATATAAAGCTTCAATTGACGGTTTTCAATATTGTCATCCAATGTTGTTCATAGACGGAACGCTTTATGAAAGGCCATGCACAGTGGTACACGCTTGTAGCGGTGCAAAAGATGGAAATAATGGTAAAAAATCAGAAATATTTTAAATTATTTACAGCTTTATGAAATAGTAATACAAATGTATTAATGTTGGTCATTATTATTTGTTCTAGGTTTGTTTCTGTTGCTATTTCGTTGTGTCACTGAAAATGAAGAAAACTCGGGAGTGATTTTTAAGAAAATTAAGAGATGGTTTGGTACATTGAAACAAATTGTGTACATATCTCGATCGCAACTCGGGTTTGATGACGAGCGTTTTCGAAAGTCTTTGATCAAAGATGTTCATTTCTATTGCTTGTATCATTTGATAGCGAATCTAAAGGGTCATTTTTCTCGGTGGAGGGTCTAGAAAGGTACTTGATCGGGTTATGCACCTTCTTTCGAGATTCTCGCATATGCTCCGAACAAACGTGTTTTTATGAAAAAATAGTCCTTTTTAAAAAGGAAGGTGGTTTGAAGTCGAAGAATGGTTAGAGAGTCTCGCCTTATGAAAAATGGGCGATCTCATTTTGCCCTAATATACGTAGGTATGGTGAAATGACGTCCAATCTTTGTTGAATCGTATAATTCATGGATAAGACATGCTAGAGGTTTTCCTATATCTTATATGTTGGAATACATACGTAAGGAATGTTGTCGTTGGTATCCGGAAAGGCGTGCGGCAAAGAAGCTTAATTGTGGACTAGTGTACTATGTGCCAAAAAGGAAAACGGTAGATGGAGCTATCGGATATATGTAAAACTTGGGAAGTAATACAATGTCCAAATGGTCAAGATGAGGTATTATCTAATATTTCGGTAATGGTTGATCTTAAATTAAGATGTTGTACATGTTATCGATGGCAAATAAGTGGATTTCCATGCACTCATGCGGTTGCTGATTATACGCAAAGTTTGCTCTTCGATTTATTCACATATTGAATAATGTTTCTTTCCGCTACATACCGTAAGTGTTACATGTTTAATATTAATCCAATACTAGACAACCGAGAAGTTTGAATGTTCTTCCTTCAAAGATGATGTAAATCGAGTTTTGCCTCCGATATTAAAAAAAAAGACCGAGAGGCCAAAGTCAAAAAGAAAATTGTCTTATGGAGAAAGAGGAGTGACAAATAAAGCATTTTATGTAACATTTGTGGAATTCTCGAAGCATGATCATTACACATGTTCAATTACAAATGCCGTACGCGATTTAAATACATTTTCAAGCGATAGGTTATTTATATTAATTTTATATTATAATTTTATTGAAATTTTCATTTTTGGCAGTAATTTTGGAAGAAGATTAGTATGAAAAAGTGGATGCAACGGATGACGTTATTGTATAGATGATTGGATAGATGATTTAGATGTTTTTGGTTGGTGTATTTTGAAATATACACATTAAACTGGTTTGAACTAACTGGTATTTTTAATGTTATTTATGTATATACGATAATCTTTCCAGAATTTAACTTCTTTAGATATTTGTTAATTATGAACATAGTGTCTCAATTATGCAAAGTATGAACAAGAAAATAATTTCAATTTTAAGTAAGAAATAAAAAATAATGTTTCTTATATATTACAAAAATAAACCACATACTTTAGATTGAACTACACATCAATGAGTAAAACTTAAACATAAATTTTTACATAATAACAAACTTAATTATAATTATCATGAAGCAGAACACAAGTCATTATCATGATATGAACATAAAACAAAGTGGAAAGTGATATTTGGTAATATTTCCCACTTTGGTATCATGCACCCTCCTTTGTAAACTTCGTTACCTCATCGATTCTTGTTGTAAGTTTGATGGACAATTTGAAGGTGTACACCAATGAGACCAACCGTGTATATCACGGTGATAGAACAACCTTCCGGGATTTCTTGAAGTTTCCAACAATTTAATCGTAGTTGGTGACAAGCAAACACGACAAACTGATTTTCGATACATTATATAGGTATCACTGGATTTGAAATTACTACTAGAGGACATGGTTCTAATTTTGTAATAGCAAAATGATCTATAACCAATGATCTATTTATAGATTTATTTGTAACGGCTATATGTTATTTTTACAAACAAAATGTATATTCAGCTTTTTTGTAACGGTTATATAAACTATTCATATAATATATTTTAAATATGTGCATTATTTTAATATAAAATACAATAGTATACAACATTGTACATTTATAACAACTTATGTGCAAACTTATATTACCGCACTGTTTAAATATAATTGAATATCATTAACTTATAATATTAAACATTTAATTTTGTTTCAAGGTTTCAATAATTAAATGTTTAATTATTTTAAGCAAAAAAAAAAATAAAATTTCAATTTCAGATTTATTATCGATTGTATTGGTATTATGAGTAGAATTATAAAATTGATTCCGAAATAATTTTCTGCATTGCATTAATATAATACTTCACATATTCCAATTTGGGTTGATAATCATTGTAATAGACGTGTGGAAATAGATCTATTCATGTTTCCACTTTCCCCATAAAAAGTGATGTACATCACATGTGGTTAAATCAACATTAAATTTGTCTATTTCATAGATAAGAATTGGAAAAATTCATGTTTATTTCTTGGAATATTCTATTTATTAAAAATCGTTATACTAAAATATTTAAATTAACAAATAAAAAAATTAATTCAGAAATACTAATGAAGTTTTTACTTTTAAAAATATAACATAATTAAGGTAATTTTAATAATATATACATTTTCATATTGTACTTGCACATAAACTTTTGAAAAAGTTAGTAAGAAGTATATTGTTTAAAATCAATAAAAAATATCTAGAAATAAAAATAATATTAGTTTAAAAAAGACCTTTATTTAATTAGTAATGTTAGGAAAGAAAAGTTGTATTTAGTTTTGATGTGTTAAAAGTGTAAAATAGGATGACCAAATGAGCATCATGTATAGGCAATTTGAAGTAAGTAATTGTAAATAAAACTAAGTACAAGTCAGGATGAGGACAAGAAATCGACAAGGACGAGAAATCGAGATGAGGACAGAAAGTCGCACGAGGACAACGCAAGGAAGACAGATGAAGTCTAACACAATATACAAGTCGCCTGAGACATAGAAGGAAGACGAAGACAGGTGAGGAAAATAGCAGAGACGATGAAGTGTTAGAAAGATTTCACACAAGTTTCAAGAATCGGTTTCAACCGACCAAGAGGAAGTTACAAGTTTCAATTATATTGTTATAATCGACTAAAACAGAATTCAAGGAAGTTACAACTACCAATTGAAGATCTTTATAAATAGGGATAGAAATTAGAATAGAATCACTTTTGATTCTTTGCATCTACACTGACTATGCACACATTCTATATACACGAGTCATAAAAGTTGTAAACACACACAAACGTTCTATACGTTTTTGTTTTAGTGTTTGTAGAACACTTTTCACGAGAACATCTTCAAGCCATTAATATTCGTAAGTTAGGAAGAAATCATTGTAAGGTGAAGATTCACGATTATAAGTAAGTAAGCAAGAAGGAAGCAAGATAGTAAGTGAAGACCCTTCTTCAAGTTGAAGAAGGAGAGTGGATGTAGGATCGTTTGATCCAAACCACTATAAATCTGGTGTTCTTTATCGCTTTCATTTACTTACCCGCTTCTTTTCTATTTCCATTCATTATTCAAAGATTAATTTAGAATCAAAGTTAAAACTAAAATATCAATTTGCTTTCTTGTTAAAGTTGAGTTTAAAATTGTTTTCCATTGTGCTACTTGATTTTGAATAAGTTTGAAAGATTTGTAAAAATCTATAAAATCTATTCAACCCTCCCCCTCTAGATTTTATCCTAGAAGGCTAACTCAAGTTTTTCTTAAATCAACTCAACTAATCGGGACCAACAAGTGGTATCGGAGCGGTGTTAAGTCGTTCGATATTGATTTTAGGTCTTAACCAAGATTCTGAATTTTTCTTGACTATCTTCATTTTCTTTGTATCACTAACAGTTCTACTAACAAGATTGTGGAGTGTTTTGTTTTTCTATCTCACCATGTCTTGTTAAGAGCAAGAAATCAAGGAGTCTACCCGATTTCTCAATTGAAGAATATGATTATTGAAAGTTTAGAATGGAGAACCATCTCAAAGTTATCCATGATAGGATGGAGGAGGTTCTTGAGGAAGGACCTATTAAATTTTATCATGGAGGCACCAAAGAATGGCAATCAATCACCAAACAAGAGTGAGGCAAGAAAAGAAAAGCTCGAGAACTCACAAGTGATGAAAGAAAGATTCATAACTGGATCAAGTTGCTAGAACAGAGATCATTGAAACATTGAGTAAGGAATGGATTGAAAAGGTGAAAAGATGCAAGACTCGCCCGAGGAAATGTGGGAAACTCTTGGCCGGAATCTGCGAAGGTTCGAGATCAGTCAAAGAAAACAAATTGCGATCTGTTCTACATGTTTTTGATACTTTCAAGATGAAAGAAGGAGAGTCCATTGATCAACTAGATGTTAGGCCGACTAATCTACCGAACAAGGCAAATGATTTGGGTAAAACCTATACAGAGAAAGAAATCAACAATAAAGTGTTGAGGTCATTAAGCAAAAGATGGAGAGAGAAAGCTAATATTCAAAGCTACTCGAATCTATCTTCAATTTCACATCACGCTTTATTTTCTCATCCGAAGGCATTAGAATATGACATCCAAATCGAAGATGAAGAAGATGAAGCGAGAATCTTCAATATCCGGAAAGGCTGTAGCATTTGTTCGTCAAGATGAATGCGAAAAAGATCTCCAAGGCATCTCGATTTGTCTATTAAGGAAGAAATGACTCTTGTTAAAAAGATATGAAAGGCCGAGAATGAAGTACAAAAGAAACAAGAGAAACAGATCTGGTGAAGGAAGTAGATCGAGATAGAGAAGAAAAGAGTTCGAGACAATGATAAGAAAAAGGATCGAGACGAGGAATCATAAGTCACCAATCGGACGAGGAGATAGTAGTCCTAAGACAGACAGATGAGATATTTGTTATACATGCAACAAACCTGGTCACTATAGCTATGATTGTCCTCAACTCACTCCCGGAGAAAGAGAAGAAAAGAGGAAAAAGAGAGATAGAAGGTATGCCGATCGAGAGAGCTCTTCCGGGCCGAGAAAGAAGAAGTTCATGAGACATTATCATCCTCATCTAATTTTGGATCGATGACGACATCTCGCTTAATGGAAAAAGAGGTACATTACTATTCATCCTCGTATAATGATTGTGATACCTTATCCGAAATCGATCCTAGTCTTATTGAGAAACTTTTGAAAGATTTGGAGACCGCTCTATCTCGCTTATAAGCAGATAGAGACTGAAAATTTTAATTTAAAGAATCAAATTACTGATCTAACTAAGGTCAATCAAACTAAGGAAAGTGAGAAAGCATTTGTACATTCAAGGGGGAATGTCGATCGAGATGATCACTAGTACCTTGTCCGATAAGACAGATAAGTTAGAACAGAATTGAATTCTTTAAAAATAAAATTTTCAAATATCTATTCTGTGAATGAGAGTTACAAAAAGACTAAGAGAGAATTAAATCTCAAGTTAGGACTTGAATAACTCCCAAACCACAATAGATAAAATCTTCAATACTTCACAAAAGTCTAGTGATAAAAGCTGGATTAGGTTTTGATAGGAGTAAGAAAAATGATCCAATAAAACCTAGAGTTTTTGTTAAAGCAACTAAACCAAAGATAGAAACTAGATTTAGTCACAGGAAACCAAAGGAATTAATTACCTCATCCGATACTTCGAAAAGAAAAAGCAGACGAGGAAAGAAACTCCAAAGGCTAAACCTAAGACTAAGTCAAAGTCTTATCCTATGTATAATAGCTTTGATGGAAGAAGTAAAACATATCCATTTTTACCAAGATTTAAGACAATCTCAAAAGATCGAGTTAAATAAGATTGATCTTGAAAGTCTTATTCTAGTAGATAGATATGGGTGTAAACTTCAATCTATGGTTTTAAGGAACATTGATATCTTTGTCTGCGAATTACTAAAAGTCAACTTAACATGAAAGGACCCAAAATACAAAGGGTACCTAAGCAATAAATTTGTGATTGCAGGGAAGATAAGAAGATAGTTGATAGAGGAGACATTCTTGAGGTCATCCGGTACATTGACAGTGGTTGTTCCAAGCATATGACCTATGAAAGACGACTTCTCTCTAACTATCGGACCATAGATGGACCAAGAGTAATATTTGGAGATAACAATTATGGACTTACCAAAGGTGTAGGAACACCGATGATAGGAGATATTCAAGTACATGAAGTCTACTACATGGAAGGATTGAAGCATAATCTACTATCTGTTTCACAATTTTGTGATAAGGGGTTTTGTGTCAAATTTACTTATAATGCATTCTATGTATTAGATGGTATCAATGAAAATATTCTATTAGCTGAGTCGACAAGGTAACATTTATGTTGTAAATTTCAAAAGTTGTCCTAAAGATACTTGTCTTGTTGCTAAGAGTTCGGATGACTTAAGTTGGGTGTGGCACGACGGCTTGGTCACTTAAACTTCAAAACTCTTAACAAAATAGCAAGGAAATCTTTAGTTAAAGGGCTCCACGATAAAGTATTTTCAAAGAACCATGTATGTGATTCTTGTCAAAAAGGAAAAGCAGACTAAAGCTTCTTTTAAAACAATAAGTAGTCCTTCTTCGAAAGGATTCCGGAACTTCTTCACATGGATCTTTTTGGTCCAAGAACACCTCTCGGCTTTAGTGGAAGAAAATATACCTTGGTAATTGTTGATGATTTTTCAAGATTTACTTGGGTTATTTTCTTGTACAAAAAGAATGAGACTATGATTAAGATTCCAATTTCTTAAAAAGATTCAAAATGAAAAAGGATTAAATATTGTTAAAATTAGAAGTGATAAAGGTCTTTGAATATCTAAATAAGCTGATTACTAACTAATGCATTGAGAATGACATAGCTCAGAAACATTCGCAACAAGAACTCCACAACAAAATGGTGTAGTTGAAAGGAGAAACAGAACCTTGAAAGAGGCAGCTAGAACAATGTTATCTCGAGTACCATACTCCTCACGTGTTTTGGGGCGTAAGGCAAATACTGCTATGTTCAAAATAGAAGTTTAATTGTTAAAAATAAATGTAAAACTCCCTATGAAATTTGGAAGGGAAGGTCTCCCAAAATTTCATACTTTCATATATTTGGTTGTAAATGTTTCATACACAACAATGAGAAATCTCAATTAAAAACTTTTGATGCCAAGATAGCAGATGGGATATTCTTGGGATACTCATCCGTATCAAAGGCATATAGAGTTTTTAATAAGACAACCTTGTGTGTAGAAGAAAAACCCCATGTGGTATTTGATGAATCTTCTTTTGAGTTTGATAAGACAGGGGACATCACAAAGATATCGATGATCCGGATCGATGACTATCAAGAGATCAACCATAAAATTCTATATTCAAGAATCGATTCAAATGAAGAGGAAAAATCGGACAGAGAAAGAACATGAAAGATCTTCCTCACCAACCGATCTACCAGGATGATCGGACTACAAATCCATCGGATGATCGGGTAGAGTCATCGTGAAGGTAACATAGAATCATCCGAAATAAATAATTCAGACAAAACTTTATCCACCGTGAAAGATAAAGGTAAGAAAGTAATATCATATCACCCAATTGAGCGTATAATTGGGGATTTAAATTCTGTGTCCAGACGAGGATCCAACTAAATCAAGATTGTATGTTCAGTTGCTATGTGTCATTACTTGAACCTATATCTATTACGTAAGCTCTAATCGATTCCAATCGGATTAATGTCATGCAAGAAGAACTAAATCGATTTCAAAGACAAGATGTGTGGGAGCTTATTGAAAGGCCTCATCATCAAAAAGTCATTGGAACTAAATGGGTCTTTAAAAACAAAAGGGATGAAAACAATATTGTGGTTAGAAATAAGGCCAGACTAGTTGCTCAAGGTTATTCACAATCGGAGGGTATTGATTATGATGAAACCTTTGCACCAAGATGCCCTGGAAGCCATAAGATTGTTTTTAGCCTATGCCGCTTTTTAAAAGATTCATAGTTTTTCAAATGGATGTTAAGTCGGCATTTCTTAATGGAATCCTAGCCGAGGAAGTTTATGTAGAGCAACCTCCTGGTTTTGTCAAATGAGACAAGATTTATAAACTAAGGAAAGCTCTATATGAACTTAAACAAGCACCAAGAGCATGGTATGACACCTTGTCTCGATTATTTAATTCAAAGTGGTTTTGTTAAAGGTAGAATTGATAGAACTCTTTTTAGAAAAGAATATGGTTGCGATCTTTTTGTTAGTTCAGATTTATGTTGATGATTTATTTTTGGATCAACTAACAAATCTTTGTGTGAAGAATTTAGTCATCTCATGAAAAGCAGATTTGAAATGTCCATGATGGGTGAGATGACTTATTTTCTTGGACTCCAAGTTAAGCAGGACAAAGAAGGGAATTTTCATCAACCAAGCCAAATATACAAAGATCTTATTGATAAATTTGGAATAGGTACTAGCGAGAAGCTAAGATACCTATGATGACAAATTTTTCAATGGATCCAGAATGAGAAGGAGAAGACACTAATCAAACCGAGTATCGAGGTCTAATTGGTTCTTTATTATATTTAATCGCTAGTAGACACGATATTTCATTTGCAGTTGGAGTCTGATGCTCGATTTCAAGCTAATCCTAAGAAAAGCCATCTTGAAGCAAGAAAGAAAATTCTTAAGTATCGAAAGGAACATTAAATGTTGGATTGTGGTATCCGGTGATGACAACTTTGAGTTGTGCGGATACTCGGAACTCAGATTTTGGTGGGTGTAAGATAGATAGAAAATCTACATCCGGTACTTGCCAATTTCTTGGTAGTAAGCTGATTTCATGGTTGTCTAAGAAACAAACCTCTGTAGCTACTTCCACAATCAAGCCGAGTATATGGCACCGGAAGTTGTTGTTCACACCGATCTGGATTAGTCAATGCCTAAGGGACTATAACATTATCACCAAAGATGTACCTATCTTTTGTGATAGTAATAGTGTCATAGCTATTACCCGTAACCCAGTCCTACATACAAGATGCAAGCATGTAGATATCGACACCACTTCATCCGAGACCATGTAGAGAAAGGTGACATCGGACTAGAGAAGATTCTTACCGATTTTCAAAGAGCAGACATCTTGACAAAGCCACTAGCAGAGACAAGGTTTAAAGAACTATCTGTAGAATTAGGATTATTAGATGCTTCTTTAGTTAATCTATATTCTTTGTTTTTCATACTTTGTCTCTCTCTTAATTAGTTTATTATGTCTAGAAAGAATTATCGGACTAGATATGAGTCAAAGGACAATCGTGTAGCTGATATCATTGATCTCCTATCTTGGAATCAAGAATCAAGGATTAGTCATATTGACCTTATTTGATTTGATGATTACTTATCCGACATTGGTAAATCGAGACAAGGACACAATAGTCAACCGACTTCTATAGAATCGATGACTATTGCACCTTATCCGACTTACCCTTGGTACTAATGACTTGTCTAAGTGTCTTTGATTTCAGAAAGAACAAGGTTTGATAAACATGTCTCTAAATACAAGACAAGGTCTACTTACCCAAGTGCTCGTGGAGCAGACTATGATGCTATCAATCCGTATAAGGTTAAGTCTTCAGGAAGTATCCTCTAAACTTTTTAATCTGTTTATATTAGATTATGAATATTAGGTTCATATAATTAATATATGAATTTAATATCATAATCTTTTTAAATATTTCTTCAAAAAATAAAGTTACTCAAGATATTAAATATATTTTGTTTTACAAAATAAAAGGATAAGGGTTCAAATTTTTTTTTCAAAACTTATATATTTTATTTTATCTCTCCAATTAACTGAAAAGTATTTTCTTAAATAAGTAACTCTGTCAGAGAGAAGTTACTATGGACCCGAAATCTTATCAAATTTACTTTTGAAATACGCTGAGTATGCCTCACGCGCTTGAGAAATGGAGGCGGTTTTACGAAATATGAACCGTCTTAATATCACGCGCGACATATTTAATAATATTCTCTGCACTTTTCAAAATAAATGTCATAATTGCATTAATGGCGATTCGAAAGCCTATATTTACACTTTTTCAGGCAATTATTAGTTTTATAATTGTTTATTATTATATTTCTCCATATATAAAGGAACTCGTGTGCATAATTTCATTTACACACTCATAAAACCCTTCATATTTTCTCAAACTTTTCCTTTCCTCCTAAACCATCTATATTCATCAATGGCGGAATCTAAGAAAGCAAAATCAAGTTTGAATATTATCTTACTTCTATTCGAGATAAAACAAAGTCGAGATGTATGTTGAATGGGATATTTCAACCGATCCCGAAACCAGAGAGATTCGAATTTGCTCGAATCAAGAGGTTTGAAACAATACCGCACGATGAAACCGTCAAGGAATCTTACTGTGGACGATCTTTCCGCCGAATTCTTAACCAGGGCAAAGGCAATCGATGGTTTGGAATCACAAATCCGAACCAAAGAAAAGAAGAAAAAGGTGGTATTATCCATTCTTTGAGATTGGAGAAATTTTTGGTTAAGCATCATTGGCGAAAACCCTTTCACATACAAGGCGTCGGAATACTTGGAGAGTTTCCGATTGATGGCAAGGAGAACTTATCGAATACAACCGCAAATCTTAAAAGGCCGATGTTGAAAAGGAAGTATCGACTCTTGATGTTGATTTTAACAAAATGCATCTTGGGAGAACAACAGAGTCACGATGGGTTAACTAAGCCAAGGATCTGGCTGTCCGAGAGCAATAATAGATGGAGCAGAGATCAATTGGGCGAGATTGGTATATTCGAGGATAATGGAGGAGAAGAAGAAATTCACCAAGACCCGATTCACGAGATGAATTGATGAGATGGTCCTTAACCAAAATCGCAAGTATGATCGCAAGGATTACCATCATACTTGAACACAAGCTAGGGTCGACAACCCGGACTGGAATACGGGTGTGAAGAAGTATACCGTGCATGAAGGGACTCCTGATCAAGGATGAAAAACTCTATGGACCAACAGATTCGGAAGGAGACGGGGATGCTCCGGCTCCATCCCCAGCCTCCTAGAAAGAAGGCTTCAAAAGTCAAGGCAAAGGAAGCCAAGACAATGTTGGTGGATGAATCCTCGTCTGCCGAGACGGAGGAAGCGAGAGGAGGAAGAGGTGGAGACAGCCTTCCAAAGGGGGAAGTGTCTCACAGAGAGATGACCGAGTATCCGGACAGACGGAGACGGTGGATGTCTCATCCGAAGAACCCGAACAAGGAGAGAAAGCGAGATCACCATCATCATCTTCATCCTCATCCGAGGATGAAGTACCAAAACCCTCCACATCCCAACCTCGGCAATGAAGAGGCAGTGAGACCGCCGCCTCCGAGCCTCTAAAACGGTCAACTCCCAAAAGTCCAACTCAAACCCAACCCTCATATGATCCATTCTCTTTCTTACCATCTACCTCATCTGAACTAGACCTATTCCTCAACCTTCCCAATCCATACGGTGAAATGGGTCCAACCGAAACCTCCTTAAGGATTCTTGGAAAGAAATTCCTACTCAGAAAGAATCCGCTCTAGCAGACGAGCCCGAACTTCTAAAAGAACTCAATGGCGTATATCTCGCTAAGGAGACTAAGATTGGGCTCATTTGAAGAGACAGTCATTCGATATCGAAGCCGGTGGAAATAATCTATCCATCTCGGGAAAAAGAAGTCCTCAGGGAAGGCTAAACTTAAATCCTTCCAAGACATCCCGACGTAAGACGCTTTTGTTAACTACATTTTACAAAGGGTGTATCTTGGAGATGAGGCACCAGGAGGTGGAGAAAACAGGTTGAGAAGGAGGAGGAGGCTGAAAAAGGATGACATGCCCGAGAAGGGAGTTGAGGAAGAAAGGTTGGAAGGAGTGACTGGTGGAGCTGCCGATGAGCCACCGAGATGGATACGGTGAGGAGGCACAAACACAACAGATGGTGGAGCTCGTACAAGCCGAGGTAGAATCAAGAATGCCAACAACATCACATTGGGCGTATTCTCCTCCAGTGCAATCGAAGCTATAATTCCTATTGAGGAGATAGATTTAACTCTATCCTCTCCATCCAAGAAACTACAGGACCTTCAAGATCTCGTGTTCCGTATCCGAGTTTAATGCTCTAAAGGAGGAAGTGCTGAATTTGAAGAGAGCTAGTCCGAGTGCTCTACAACTAGTTCTGGAGTCATAACTTCTTCAATCAAAGAAAACATAGAGGCTGCTGTCCATGAGAAAACTAAGATTGACCTCTATTTTTCGGGAATCAGGACATGAAGAAAACATGGCTAAGCTCAAAGTAAGGTAGCCGAGGAGATGAACTCTCAAGAGGCCTAGATCAAACAATACGTTCGAGATGCTTATAGAGAAATCGGTGATAGCGTAGAAGATCGTGTCAAGGAATCGTGGAGAGCAAAAGAAGGTTCATTCTCTCAAGTGTTAAAGATGCAGCTTAGCCATGGAGAAAGATAGGCAGACGGCTATTCTAAAACAGTTCATGGAGAATGAATTCAGATTTAATGTAAGCCGCTCACAAGAAGCATTGTGATCACTGGATCGGAAAGACTGGACTCGTAAGGAATGAGTTGATGGGCCAGTATTGAGCAAGTGGTCACTATCTCGCAACACCCGATTTGTTGATGTAAAAAAGGGGGAAGATAGTGAGCTCAAGAAAAGAGTTCGATTGCAAGATGATCGATTCTTTGGCCTTGAATCTCGAGACTAGATGAGTCGAGGAATTGTTAAGAACAGAAGAGGAGAAGAAGAAGGCAGAGGAGAAGTCTCGAGAGCCTTAAGGAGACCGAAAAGGAGATCAAGGACGATCAGATCCACCGAATCTGAACCCGAGCTGAATTGCCACCTACCACCGATCCTTTCCCTGTCCTATCAATCAAATCTCCTCATCCTCAACAAAAGTAGCTGGGAAAGCAAAGACTTCTAGTCAACCTCGAAGACCCTCCGAGATAGAGGAGGAAGAAAGAATTCTAAAGAGGAAAAGGGAAGAGAAGGAAAAATATAAAAGAAGGGATGCTAAGAGGAGAAGGGAGCGGGAGAAAGCGGTGGGAAAATTTATGACAGGAAGACGAGGAAGTGGGTTCAAAGGTCAAAGAATAAGGAAGGAGAAGAGGTGCTTCGCCCTTTCCATAGAACAGATGTTGTGCCCAAGGAAATCCTTCCCATGGATCAACAAGCAAAATGGAGAGCTTATGAAGGGAATGGATCTTCTGTTCCATGTATGCAAGAAAATCTCATGGGGCATGACGAGAACATTGCATTCCATGAATGGCTAGAGGCGAAGGATCCCAGCTTCTATCAAGACTTAATTGATCTTGGAGACACGGAATTCAATGTGGACATAGACGCACCACCTTATTCAACCATGTCAGCTCCGCTTTCCCAAGATGGCCGTCTGGATAGAGAGAAGGTGAAGCAGATGTCGATCCAAGCCGAGACGATGGCGAGATCTAGTTGAGGGTGGGGAGACATTGAGTCTCAAGAAACGTGTCTTCGATCGATGACTATTCCGTAAGAAGACAGTGGTACGATTAAGTCTATCTCTTACTACTCTTCGATTGCGATGTGATAAATGTGGAAAATGTGCAAGTCTGTGAATATTTGTGAAATATACTTTTTGAATTACTACTCATAAACTTGGTTGTTTAACTAACTTGTTTTATTTTCAAATTGACTAATTCTTGGAATAAGTAACTAGCTTATAAGTTTATAACACTCAATCATCCGAAAAATTTCTAAATTTATTTTGTATGTTTACTTCCGATTATCCGACCTCAATCTTGATTAAGTATTGCTTTGATCATCTGAATATAATGTCTATTGCCTCGATTATCCGACTATGTGACTTAATTGTATACTTTGTATTATTCTTATCTTCAAAGAGTACTAACATTGTTCTTTTCTTGAGTGTGTTTTAACATCATCAAAAAGAGGAAAATTGTTAGGAAAGAAAAGTTGTATTTAGTTTTGATGTGTTAAAAGTGTAAAATAGGATGACCAAATTGAGCATCATGTATAGATAAATTGAAGTAAGTAATTGTAAATAAAACTAAGTACAAGTCGATGAGGACAAGAAATCAGACAAGGACGAAATCGATGAGAACAGAAAGTCGACGAGGACAACGCAAGGAAGACAAATGAAGTCTAACACAATATACAAGTCACCGAGACATAGAAGGAAGACGAAGACAGGGTGAGGAAAATAGCAGACGATGAAGTGTTAGAAAGATTTCACACAAGTTTCAAGAAGCTGCTTTCAATCGACCAAGAGGAAGTTACAAGTTTCAGCTTATATTGTTATAACTGACTAAAACAGAATTCAAGGAAGTTACAACTACCAATTGAAGATCTTTATAAATAGGGATAGAAATTAGAATAGAATCACTTTTGATTCTTTGCATCTACACAAACTATTCACACATTCTATATACACGAGTCATAAAAGTTGTAAACACACACAAACGTTCTATACGTTTTTTGTTTTAGTGTTTGTAGAACACTTTTCACGTAACATCTTCAAGCCATTAATATTCGAAGTTAGGAAGAAATCATTGTAAGGCTGAAGATTCACGATTGTAAGTAAGTAAGCAAGAAGGAAGCAAGATAGTAAGTGAAGACCCTTCTTCAAATTGAAGAAGGAGAGTGGATGTAGGATCGCTTGATCCGAACCACTATAAATCTGGTGTTCTTTATCGCTTTCATTTAATTAACCTCTTCTTTTCTATTTCCAGTTCATTATTCAAAGATTAATTTCTAGAATCAAAGTTAAAACTAAAATATCGGTTTGCTTTTGATCTTGTTAAAGTTGAGTTTAAAATTATTTTCCATTGTGCTACTTGATTTTGAATAAGTTTGAAAGATTTGTAAAAATCTATAAAATCTATTCAACCCCCTTCTAGATTTTATCCTAGAAGGCTAACTCAAGTTTTTCTTAAATCAACTCAACTAATCGGGACCAACAAGTAATTTTGATTAATTCGAAAAAAATTGATGAATTATTATTTTAAAAAATAAATTGAACGATGTATAATCTCAAAGAGTCACGTCAATAGATAATACGCACTCTAAACTCGGTGATCTCAGTACCTATGAAAAGACACATCTTTTCCTGCCGTTTGCCATCTTCTAATCGTCGATGGTTTCCTTTTATTCCCTCCATTTTCCTTTCTCGTAAAAGACTAGTGTTACTTCCTTAATTACACCGATTATACTTTCCAAAAAAAGAAAATCTACAAAAATCCCATGGCTGATTCAATGAAGAGCGCGATCATGAAACCAAAGTACCAACTTTGGGAGGAACTGTCTTCCTGCATTTAAATAATGGCTGATATAATGTCGAGGATTAATTCAAAACCATTAACGCAATCAAGCTTATCAACAAAGCATGGAAGTCGAGAATCGAAAACAAATATTTTCAAAGGGAACATCATCGGTTGCAAATGAGGAGGAAGAACCGCATTTGCTTTCTACTTCAACAGAGTTGGGGTATTGTCCTCTCCCTACGAGCCCTCGCCACTGGATCAACCATCAACACAAGGACATTGATGGATGGAGACAAAGAATACTACTATCTTGCCACCGTAATGGGTTAGTCCTATTTTTGCACTATAAGGGATGAGTTCTTCGTGAAAAATCCTATTAATGGGGATACGGTGAAAATACCTAATACCTTGATTGAGTTCCCTACTAACTCGAAATCTTCATACGTTTTTATGGTCTAGAGTATGATGAAAGAAATCATGATTATAAGATTACGAGGGTAGCAATGTTTGATACTAGGAGTCTCAGCAGAGTCTAAGGTTTTTTCACTTTCTCAAAATAGGTGGTATAATGTAGGTCCTTACAACTCGATTTCCTGTTTGGAAGCCATCTTGTTATGCTTCAGGAACATTCACCGGTTGGTTTCCAATTTTAGCATATATTTTGGGATTACCATTGTAAAGATAAAACCTTTGATTTCATTAGTTTACTGAATGAAGTCACACATTCATCAAAGATAGAGTTTGGGGCGATTGATGAGGACAGGCTGGTGGTATATTCCTCTCTGGCTATATCGCTCAGTGGCAATGGAAATCTGGATCATGCATGAATACAAAGTTCATGCATCATGGAGAAAGTACACATTTGTCGTTGATTTCCATCATTTAAATGGCGGTCCTTACATGGGGATTCATCCAAATGATTGATGAAGGATCGTAATGAAAGAATAATGTTCCGCCTTGAACCGACTAGATTATTTGTTATTTATGATATGAAGAACGGAGTGTTCCGTCATTTGCGCAGAAATGATGTGGAGTATGAATTTGCTACCCACTTTTCGGTAATTCAGAGTTTGGAAAGGCCGACGGAGATGCTTGGGCGGTAGGTTACCATTTTGAGAAGGACTTTTGGTGTGTTTTGTTTTTCTGTCCATGTTAATCTGCTTTTAAAAAACAAATTTAGTTAGTATTAGTAGAAAGCAAGATTATTATTATTATTAGTATGTTAGATCAGTTTGTTAATGTAGAACGTTACCTATAAATATTGTGTTAATATAATTTGAATTCATCGATCAAGTTATTTGCTCCGTCACTTTACTCTGTTTTCACCGCTTCCACTATGTACGAATTGTAGATAAAATGTACAATAATGAAGTAGAATGTACAAAACTAACCCAAAATATACAAACTATATGAATGAATAATGAATGCATACACAATGTATAATGTTTGAATAATATGTGCAAGTACAATAACAAAGTTCAAATTCAAGAAACATAACACAAGTTAAGAATGTACAACAAAGTTCAATAATTATAATGGGTCTAAAACATCGAGAGGGGATAATATCTCTCCACTAATATCTAATACAAAGTTACAAAGAATCGTAAATACCATAAAAAAATAGCATATGTAAAAACTATTATTAAAATTTACAAACATTGTTCTTTAAAGACTTAAAACTTAGAGTTTTTCTCAAGGATCAATAGTTCTGGGTTGACAAACTCAAGAACCATCCTGGCTCTGTAATCACCGAGATAGTTTATGAATAAAGTACCCGGTTTTACAGGTTACGAAGAACTAAAGACTCAATGTTATGACAGGACAACAACCCCACAATCAACAGAGTCAAAAGACTGCTGTGGACAAGGAACGGATTGAGGTTGTTTCAAAGGACCCTTCAACAACATGTGTTTGATTCTTTTCTGGAAAAGACCTCGTTTGACTTTGCTTCAACATATTCAACTGAAAGTCAATAAACCATACAAAATTAACGCCATTTTAGAAATGCAAACTTTGAACTTAAATTAAACTTATACTACAACAAAGATATCTACAATTGGTAATGATCGAGGCAAAAAATAAATGTATATGAGCTTGTTCCACTAGGTCCTTGACGCATTAATCGACGTAAATTAGTTTTAAAAATAGAGATCCTCGCTCAGCTTTAACCGTAAATTAGTTTTAAAAATAGAGATTCTCATTCAACTTATACAAATACAAAACAATGAAACTTATTCAAGATATACTCACCACAATCTTTGCTCCATTCAAATGAGGATCTTTATCAAAATTCCTTCTTGGACGCAGAGGAATTAAGGAAAATCCAAGAACTATTCTCAACATCCAGATACGAGGAGGGTCCTGTGATCTCCTAAATTTCGAGATGATTGACCATTTTCCTTTACTAGTAGAGGAAACATCGAGAAAGTGATTTGGACCCACAGCCTCCAATCTATCATCAATTAAAGTTTTACGGTCTTTGTTTGGATGTTACGTGCAAGAAGGTCCTACAAAAACAAAAGAATGTACACCAAAATTTCATATAAAAGAAAACAAATCTTTTTATATATATATGAAAAAAATAGTTGAATAAACATATGCAATAAGTATATAGAGCAAAGAAAATATACTATACCCATTTTGCGGTAAAAAACAATAGTGTTCGAAATGTGCATTCTTCATGAATTATTAACAAAGATCCGCCCATGAATCAATCACCTAAAAATAAAATATTACCAAAATATAAATACCGCAAAAATTGCATATTGTGAGACATAAAAGGGTCGTCCATTGTACTTATATTCTTGGATAAATGCTCGTGGCGTAATATAGAAAACAAGTCCTTCACAAAGAACATGAGCCAAAGGATTCTCGACCCTCCCACACCACCCTACCGCAGTAAATAAGAACATAAAAAAGGAGTTACTATAACACACTAACAACATGTTTTCCTGCACAAATTAATTGGGAATATAAAATATGTTACCCGTCTCCTTCAATTTCAATATATTGTATAATCTTACGCCTTACACTGGAATTATTTTCCTAACGGCACCAAAGGATTCATCGAAAACACGTTTCACGTACTTGGTCGCACAATCGCTTTCTTTTTATTTCTTTTCTCTCCTTCATGAATCTCAACAATTTCATGAGTCTTTAGCTGTGGAGATACTGCAAGCACTTTACGATCATCCATAGCACTTCATTCTTTCACCCTTTTAGCCATTGAACTTGGCTCTGGATACTTAAGCGGTTTCCTTTTACACTTTCCCCGGGGTCGGTCTTGCCCCTCAGACCTATATGAATCAATTGTTTCATACGTCTCAATACTATCCAAAGAAGGCCGCTTTCTCCTCCTTCACTTCTCATTCTCCAAGATAACAATATGAAACTTCTCGATACATTCAAGATGTGTCATGGTGGAGGGATTCTCACATATTTGAGTCAAAGAAGGACCAGAGCTCGGTTTCTCAACTTTGTAACTTTAAGGACTTATTCTCTTCCCTTAATCTTGATATGCCATCATCACGTTGTTTTATTAATCGAGAGAACTTGATGGAAACCTCGAGTCTGGTTTTCGTAAGAATATTCATCATATTGTTGTCCATCTCCTTTTTAAGATCTTGCTCCTGAACTTTAAGTTGGTTCTTCAACAACTCCAACTCCTTGTCCTTTTCGAAAATCAATAACTCAAATTCCTGCACTTTCATTTGATTCTTGAGCATCTCAATCTCCTTCTCCTTTTCGTAAATCTCCTTGTTCTTAATAGCTTCAATCTCCGCTTCCTTAACTGATCGCACATTTTCTAACACCATGCCATAAGAGAGCGCATCGAACACTATTTTGGACCTCGTTTCCCGTGCGACTTCTCCATTGATTCAAAGACCAAAAAATGCGTCTTTAATTTGTGCAAGCGAAAAATTGTTCACATCTTTGAATGGACTCTTAGTATATCTAACACTAAAAGACGATCGCCTATGAAATCAGAATTAAGATCATTAATCGTGCAACCTTCCCTAATACCACCACAAAATACCTCATTGATTTCATAATCTTTGAAGGTGTCATCTGGACCTTCTTTTCTCGGTGACCTACAGGAGATCTTTCTTGAACAGGAGTCGATGCTCCAAGATCAACGGTAGCAGCATCATCTTCATCAATTTCATTGTTCTCACTTTCATTATCATCGCTTTTCGATCCCCCCTTTGGGTGTCCTCCTCATTGGTATCGAATTGATTTTCATCTTCATCTTGATCAGATTGGGTTGCTTGGGTACAATTTTTGTTCCTCCCAAAAAGCATGCAACTTCTTAAAATCGATCTCATCCATTTTATAGGACTCTAACTTAGCTACCCGTACCTTTACAACATGATTATATTTTTTTTTTTGTTATTTGATCAATATCAATAAATAGTTGAAAAATAAAAAAGATATAGATAGTGCTTACATATTTCGAACCTGCATCGGATATCCTCGACTTTAACCAAATTTTTTTTGAAGCTCATTCAAGTCCTACTTTAAAAATCTGGGAAAACCACTTCATTCGTTGGTCTCACAATACCGGTATGCTCGCACGGCCAAGATCGAAAAACAATATATAAATCATCTTGAAAATACGTTATATAATAGAACTATAATTTATGTAGATCGCTTAGGTAACTTAACTGGTAGAAGCATTATACCGCCACCAACTTTCATGGTCTTAGACCTCCTTAATCGATTAATCAAAGCATCTCAAGAATATAACCACACCAATCATAGGTGAAAATTTCATCCACTTTCTCAACAAAACCGGTTAGAAGGGATGAAGCCGTGGCATTTTGATTTGGAGCTAAAACACAACTTAGGAAGTATAGGCAAGTTAAACGTGCAAGATCAACAACCCTATTTTCATATCTCATTTATAGAACCTTTCAACTTCTCATAAAGAACATGTTTATAAAGAATTAACTTCCCATTTCCTTCGACTACTCTTTTCTAAAACACTTTGACACCCAAGGTGCAACAGTAGCGAGAATCTTTCAACGGTATATGAGTAACACTACCACTAATACCAAATATAAGTTGAAGCGTCCCTTGAACAAAGAGGCACAACTTCACTTCACGCCAACAACAAATTTGCCCATATCCTTATTAAAACACAAAATAACCTCCTCGATATTTCGCCATATTTCCAACACCGCTTCATTAATTTTTATCACATTCGAATAACGTTAAACAAAAACCAAAAAGAGGTCTTCTTAATCTCATTTATGATACGATCATCATACTTAAGACTACTAATTTCCTTAATACAGTCCTTAAATTTCTCCTATAACAAGTTGTTGGCACGCTACTTATATTAACATCATCTATATGAAAAGAGAATAATCATTAGGTCATTTGTAATTAGACAGCAGATAATTCAAACAAAATTAAATCAAAAACATACCAAAATAAGGTGTCGAATTCTTTAAAGTTCGCTAACTTTATTCTCCTTTTCACGACTACTATCAGATTCATATTCATCTCTAAAATCATTGTCACTCTCAAGATCGCTTTATCGACTTGGGGAATCAATATGAGAACGCTTGAATACAAATTCACATTCAATCTATAAAAATAACGAAAATTACAAAATCTAAAATGCTAAATTCCTTTTCGACCAAAGTACTATAGCATTAACATTTACAAATTGTGTTAAAATACCTGAATTCTTTCTGAATTCTTTTTCTTTCGAGACTTCATCCCTATTGTTTGGATACAAGACACGACAGATATGTACACAATTTGTTAGAGGAAGAATTGTACAACAAGAATGTTCTAATACACATACAGATGTTCTCAAAAAAAGGAAAAAACAAACCTTCATTTGAATGCCTATTAGACATGTTAATTTTTATTTGCCCAAAACGGATCTTCTTCTTATCAACTCTTCGATCCCTAAATTAAAAGCAGTAACAGATTAAACAAAAAAATAGAATCAATTACACAAAAAATTAAAAGACCCAAATATTCTGGGATTTGCCTCGGGGTTTTTAACAACGTAAATTTTTGAATTTTTCAAGAATTAATAAAAACTTACATTTGAACGAGGCAGGGTACCATAAGAGCTTGCAGGCAGCGATGAGAATTCGCGAAAAATGGTACTCAAGCTAATTCAATCTGGATATATGCTTCCTACAAATTTGAAAAATTTCGAATTCAAAATGGGGGCATCGTTGAAATGGACAACAAATTCAACACATCATCAATGTTACCTACTAGGGCCTTGAAGCGTAGTACGGCAGGAACCTACAGTGGGTGGCGGAAAGCAAAGGAAAAGAAGGAGTAAGCCGCCGATTTGACAGACAAACAAGATACACACTCTTTTTTAGTTACACACGTTACTATTGTATTTGTATCTAATTGTAACATGAAAATAGGGACAAAAACGACTTTACCTTCCAAAACGTGTATCCGAATGAAAACTCAAAATGGCAATTGACCTTTTTGTAAAAGTACAGTAATGTGTATTGGGTGGTAATTTTCCCTTAAAAAAGAGTACTAGTGTGTACTGCTTGTCTCACAAATCAAGCAGCCTTACTCCTTCTTTTCCTTTGCTTCGCCTCCCACCGTAGCTTCCTAGCCGTACTACGTTTCAAGGCCCTACTAGGTAACATTGATGATGTGTTGAATTTGTTGTCCATTTCAACAAAGGCTCCCCATTTTGAATTCGAAATTTTTCAAATTTGTAGGGAAGCATATATCCATTGAATTAGCTTGAGTACCATTTTTCGCGAATTCTCATCGTGCCTCGCAAGCTCCTACGGTACCCTCAGCCTGTTCAAATGTAAGTTTTTATTAATTCTTGAAAAATTCAAAAATTTACGTTGTTAAAAACCCGGTGCAAATCCTTAATATTTGGGTCTTTTAATTCTGTTTTGTGTAATTGATTCTATTTTTTGTTTAACTCGCTCACTATTTTTAATTTAGGGATCGAAGAGTTGATAAGAGAAGATCCGCTTTGGGCAAATCAAAAATTAACATGTCTAATAGGCATTCAAATGAAGGTTTTTTTCTTTTTAGAGAACATCTGCATTTGTATTAGAACATTACCGTTGTACAATTCTTCCTCTAATAAATTGTGTACATATTTGTCGTGTCTTGTATCCAAACAATAGGGATGAAGTCTCGAAAGAAAAAGAATTCAAGAAAGAATTCAAGTATTTTAACACGCTTTGTAAATGTTATCATATAGTACTTTGGCTTAAAAGGAATTTAGCATTTTAGATTTTGTAATTTTCTGTTATTTTATAGATTCGGAATGTGAATTTGTATTCAAGCGTTCTCATATTGATTCCACCCAAGTCGATAGTGCTGAGAGTGACAAAGTGATTTTAGAGATGAATATGAATCGATAGTAGTCGTGAAAAGGAGAATAAAGTTAAGCGAACTTTAAAGAATTCAACACCTTATTTTGGTATGTTTTTCACTTTTAATTTTGTTTGAATTATCTCATTGCCTAATTACAAATGCCCTACCGATTATTCTCTTTTCATATAGATGATGTTAATATAAGTAGCGTGCCAACAACTTGTTATAGGAGCAATTTAAGGACCTGCATTAAGGAAATAAGTAGTCTTAAGTATGATGATCGTATCGTAAATGAGATTAAGAAGACCTCTTTTTGGTTTTTGTTTAACGTTATTCAGAATGTAATAAAAGAAATTAATGAAGCGGTGTTGGAAATATGAGCAAAATATCAGGGAGGTTATTTTGTGTTTTGATAAGGATATGGGCAAATTTGTTGTTGGCGGTGAAGTTGTGCCTCTTTGTTCAAGGGACGTTCAACTTATATTTGGTATTAGTGGGGTGTTACTCATATACCGTTGAAAGATTCTCGCTACTCCGCTGCACCTTGGGTGTCAAAGTGTTGGTCCCCGAAAGTTGAGTTGATTAAAACCTTGAGTTAGCTTCCTAGAACAAAATCTAGAAAGGGGGTTTGAATAGATTTTGTAGATTTTTTTCAAATCTTTCAAAATCAATTCAAAATATCGATTAAACACAGCGGAATATAATTGAGAACTCAACTTTTAACAAGATCAAAAGCAAGGTTGATATTCGATTTTAGTTAAGATTCCGAACTTTAATCTTGAATTAACAATATTGTAATTTGAAATGTAAATTAAAGAAAGCAAGAAATAACACCAGGATTTATAGTGGTTCGGATTTTAATAATCCTACATCCACTCTCCTTCTCCAATCAAGAAGGGACTCGCTTACTACTTACTTTCTCACTTTCAACTTACACTTACAACTTGTAAAAATCTTCAAGTCTTCGATCTCCTAAATCCTTCTCTAAAATCTAACTATTACAGTGAATAATGGATTTTGAAGATTACAAGAAAAGTGTTCTAAAAACACTTAGAACTTTTGAAAACTCTCTTGAAATACTTGTGAAAAGATTGTGATTGAAATCGAGTAGTGAATAGTGTGAAAAATCAAATTTGCATAAGTGTATTGAAGAATAAAATCTAGCCACTGTTTATAAGTCCGAAGACAGCTTAGTTTGTTAGTTAGTTCTAACAAACTTGAAACCGCTTAACAAACTTAATCTTGAAAATCGCTTTTGACCTCGGCTAATTCTTCCTACTCGTCGCACCGACTTGGTGAAAACTCGCATTTCTTATTCTACTCGGCTTATCTTGACCTCGTCTCGAGCTCTTCATGGTTGTCTCCTGCAGATGACTAGGTTCGAGCTTGTCTTCGATGACTAGGATGCTATCAGACCTCGGTGACTAGGTCGGTGTCTCGACCTCGTCCCGATCACCTTATCTTATAAACTTATTCTCTCATTGTTCTTCAGTTGGGCCGATCAGTCTGAGCCGCTTTTTAACTCATCAAAACTTCTTGATTCAACAATTTCCCCTTTTTGATGAAGTTAAAACCTATAATAAAGAAACATACTTACAAAATTGAAGTTAGTACTAGATTTAGTTAAATCAATCAAATAGGTAAGTCAAAGCACATTTTCACACTTCAATGATTCATTCACATTCAAGGCATAAAATAAAATTTAAGTCTTTTAGACTCTTTTAAAAAAATTTAAGAAAAAGTTTTTTTTTAACTCGAGATATAAAATTCTCGGATGATTTATACTTAGAAAAATTTTTAAATTTTCTTAAAAAAATTTAAAGAAACCGATACACATAATTCACATAAGTCCGAATATATTCATTCACAAAAATTTACAGATTTACAAAATAAGAGAACTGATAGAAAATAAAGATAAGGAAAGAAAAAAATCCCGTTTCTATCGATTCCCCATCGGTTAGCCTACGGAATGTTTAGCCACTGAAAATCCTTGCTCTAAGCCGCTTTTAGATCACTCTCATCCTGTGAGCTCGGATTCCCTTTCTGCTTTGGCCACGTGTTTTGACACATTCCGCATCAGGAGAACCGTCTTCTTTCGCCTTGGGGTGACCTGCTCATAGGCCGGTGCGATCAGGATCGCGACTTGAACACATTATGTGCCTCATCGAGCAGCCTTCCCATAAAGATCGGGCGCCCTCCTTCTCCATCCATTCATGCCACTGATGTCTTCGTTGTCGCTTCCGGATGGTGATGCTTTCAAGATGTACCAAAGAATACATCCATTTAGCATCCAGTGGCTTGCTTTTTGTATTCACGGTGTATTTCCCCGATACCATCTTCGGAGGAGTCAGAGTGCGATGGACAGGGCGGAAGTCCGCTTCATTTGCAGCTTTGGATACCCACTTCCGAGTATCCTGTCCCACTTCATCTCGGCCTTCCCGCTTTCTTCACCTCTTCTTCTCTCTCTTTTCAAACATCTCCTTCTCAAAGATCGATTCTTCGATCCGCTCACCTGATAAGTTGGAGAAGTCTGGTTCCTTTCTCTTGCGCTCGGCTAATCTGGGCCGATCATCTCGCCGCAGATGGAGACTTCTCATTCTTCTTTGCTACATTCCCTTTACCTTTGCCCTTGGGCTCCGGTTCCTCGAGACTCTTTCATGCGAGCCACAGCCTTCTCTGTCTTCTCTTCTTCCTCCTTCTTTCTCTTCTCCTCATCCTCTCGGATGGCCTCTTCAACTGGGTTACCTCCTTGCAAGGCAGCCAACTCATCCGATTTGATTTTGATTTCCACCTTGGCCGCCTCCAACTCACTGTGACCGCCTTTGTATCAAGCTTGTCAGCTAGTGACATGACACCACCGTGAGGGTTTCCATTCGCTTCGGCCTCCTTCCCGCTTTTTAACTTCATCTTTGAGAGACTCAAGTTGGGCCTCTATTGCTGCACAACGCCTTCTCAAATCGCTTTGATCAGATGTGAGTGTTGAGACCACGATTTCGTTGTCAGGCACTGCTTTCTCTTTTAGTGCCTTGACCTCCTCCTCAAGCGCACTCACCGAGATCCAACAAATGTGGCCGAGATTGGCTGATAAATTTCTCGGTCATGTTGACCTCAAAGTAATCTGCATGTTGGCAAGCATGGTATCTGTGGATCGCTCGAATCACCTTTCGTGTTTTCTTCTCCATCATCCTCCGAACTTGGGATATGATCTTGCTGTGGAGTTGCTCAAAAGCAGAGGAGATGGCAAGAATTAGTCCGGCCTCTTCCTCTCGATTCGGATGAGGAAGAGGTGGTGGGAGAAGTTGGACTGGGGAGCTCATGGGAATATCCCCAAAGATATTTAAGGTATCCACATGAGGAGGTTCGGGCCGGGGTAGATGACGTGGGGGTGTCTGATGGTGGATGTGGGATTTAGATGGGGGTGATGATGGTAAAGGTGGGATTTGTGAAGTGGTAGGTGGGGGAGATGGGAGTGTTTGGGGTAAAGTGAGTTGGGGTTGAGAAGTTGTGGGTAAGGCTGGTGGAGATATGGAGATGGGGGTTGGGGCGACATCGGTCCAGAGAGGAAGGACAAGATATGAGATGGGGATGGTGGAGGAGATGAGGTTTGGGTTTGGGGGAGGGAAGATGAGGTTGGAATTTGGACAATTTCGGGAGTAGGGTCAAGTTGCAGGCTGCGAGGTGCCAGCCCTGGGACACCTCTTCATTGCCGCTTGGGTTGGAGAGGGAGAGGGAGAAATGTATCTCGACCATGGCCGGGAGGGGTCCCTTCTCACCGATTTCTTGGACTTCCTCCACTGGACCACCCGAGCCGCAATTTGCAGCGTGGACACTTCCTCGTGAAGAAGAGTAGGCTGATCCACGATGATCCACCCAACTCGAGGTTTTCACCAACCTCCGCCTCCTTGGTGCCTTCTCTCTCCTTCATCGGCCGATCACCACCGAGATCACAGCAGTGCCTCCGCCTCCACATCTTCTTCCTCTTCCTCCTCGCCTTCTTCTTCACTGAGCCTCGAACTCCTACCTCGCCTCCACCATCATCAAAATCAGCTGGAGCCCCGAGTGGCTCATCCTTGGTCAGAATCCCCTTTGCTTTGTGTAAGCTCGGACCCCGTCTGACCAATTGATCTCGGCCGACAAAGAAGTCCTCCATGATCACAGTCACTTTGTTAAAAAGATCGGTGATCGACTTCGCATGCCATTTCCCATTCACAACCTCCCGACGCTTCCTTTCCGTCTCCAGCCTTATCCAAGAATGTACTCAGCCTACTGGCCTCGTACTCCATCCGTAATTGTTCTAATAACGCAGTAGTCCGGGTCTGGTCAGCCCATCGTGAGAGCTCTGTTCTCCAAGTATCACCTTTGTGATAATGGTCATCGAAGGCGATATCGCCGCCGGAGCATCTTCTTCTTTAACTCCGATCGGCGATCCTCATAGAATTCCGGCAATCATCTCAAATGATTCTACCCATTCATCAGATTTGTAGGTGAGAGGGTTCACTCCTTCACCGCTTGTATCAAAATTCTGGCCACTGCGTCCGGAGAAACAAATCAATACCTCTCCGTATACCCCGGTTCGAAAAACACCCTCTGTTCATATGTCCCATTGACATAGAACTCTAAACCTCTCATATCCAGTGTCTTATTGGAAGGGGATTTCTTGGAACAAAAATTCCTCAATCCAGCCCTCTCCAATAAGGACAATATTTCGGATTCTCCATCGATGGTAGTGTCGAAGTCGACATACATCTCAGACTTCACCTTCTTATTGTAGGTTTCATTATGCACATCCACCATTGTTGATGTTATTCCTCTTAAAGAAGTGCTCATATACTGTTTTAGAAAGGATTTGAGAAAATTTGCAGAGAGTTTGAGATTTTCTCAAAGTGAAAAGAATGTTTTTGGAGAAGAAGATTTATTTATAGGGGAATAGATTGGAAAGAGAAACCACCATTTTTGAAAACTTGAATTAATCTGAGCCATTTATTCAAAAAGTTTTTACCGAGTATTAATCAACGGTTAAAAACTAAGATAAGCGATTAGGATTCAGCGTGAAAGTTAATCGCCTTTGGAATGCGTAAATAGTTACTTTATAGACTGTTGATTTGACAGATGTAGGTTACTTTATGCAGAGAAGTAAGTATACCCGACGTCACCAAGTGATATCTTACTTCAACCGAAGGTTTACTAAAACAGATGAGTTTGAGAAACAGATTAGTTTAAAACAGATGGGCTTGGAAAGTCATCGATAAAGTAACTCGTCTGATTTTAAAAACTAACAGCTTAGGTGTAACTTTTTAGCAATTTTTTTTTAAAAAATTTAAACTAAAACAAACTCGTACTTAATTTTCTAAAACTAGGTTGTTTATAAAAAATAGAAGAGGTGAAACATTATGATCTCGTGACTCGTTCTCGCAAAGACATATACTCAAGAGAATCCATCGAAGCTTAAGGTAAATTAGATAGGATACAAATAGTCATCTGTTTTCTTCAGAGATCGGTGATCGTTGTGTCCTTGTCTGATTTACTCAATGTCGACAAGTAATTATCAATTCAGATAAGGTCAATATGACTAATCCTTGATTCTTGATTCCTAAAAGGAGATCAATGATATTAGCTACCTCGATTGTCCTTTGACACATATCTAGTCGATAATTCTTTATAGACATTAATTTAAAGAAAAGAAAAGACCGTAAATAAGGAAACAAATATTCAACAGATGCACACAAATTAGAAACCAGCTAAAGATGCATCAAGTAATCCTAATTCTAAGCACGCTTCTTTAAACCTAGACTCACTAATGGTTTTGTAAGAATGTCACTCTTTGTGATTCGGTGGCAATTTTCTCAATCCTAATGTCATTCTTCTCAATATGATCCCTAATGAAATGATGCCTAATATCTATATGCTTACATCTAGAATGTAGAATAGGATTGTAAGTCATTGCTATTGCACTATTACTATCATAGTAAATAGGAACAGTGATGTTTGAATATTATAATCTCTAAGTTGTTGACTAATCCAGAGGAGTTGAGAACAACAACTTCCAGTACCGCCATGTATTCACTTCGATTGTAGAGGTGGCAATGTATGTATGTTTCTTAGATAACCAAGAAATTAATTTGTTGCCTAAGAATTGACAAGTTCCGTAAGTGGATTTTCTATCAATCTTACATCCTCCAAAGTCCGAATCAATAACCTCGTCACTCAAAGTTGTCATCACCGGGTACCATAACCCTACTTGCAAGGTTCCTTTGAGATATCTAAGAATTTTCTTAGCCGTCTCCAGATGAGTTTTCTTGGGATTAGACTGGAATCTTGCACATACCCCAACCGCAAAGGCTATGTCCGGGTCTCGCTTGCGGTGAGATAGAGAAGAGATCCAATCACCCACGATACTCCGTTGCATCGGTGGGTATCCCCGCTCATCCGAATCCATAGAGAAGTTAGTTGCCATATGTATTTTAACTTCTCTGCTAGTTGTCATTCCAAATTTCTCAATCAGATCCTTAGCATACTTAGATCGATGTATAAATATACCCTTACTCATCCGTTTAATCTGTAAGCCTTATAAAGTATGTTAATTCTCCCATCATTGACATTTCAAACCTCGTTTTTCATGAGAATGCTAAACTCTTCACATAATTTCAGATTAGGTGAACCAAAGATTATGTCATCTACATAAATTTGAACTAGTAAGATGTTGCCATCTACTTCCTTTCTAAACAAAGTTCTATCAATCTTGCCTTTAGAAAAACCATTTGATGTCAAGAAATCGAGATAATGTATCATACTGTGCTCGGGAGCTTGTTTTAGTCCATATAGAGCTTTGTTGAGTTTATAGACCTTGTTATTGATCTTAAACCCGGAGGCTGCTCTACATAGACCTCCTCAAGTAACACACCATTAAGAAAGGCAGACTTAACATCCATTTGAAAGACTTTGAAAGATTTATATGCAAAGAAATGCCAAGAACAATCTTATTGCCTCTAATCACGGCAGAATCGGAGCATAGGTTTCATCATAGTCTATTCCCTCGATCCGTGAGTAACCTTGTGCAACCAATCTTGCCTTATTTCGAACAATAATGTTGTTCTCATTTGTTTTATTTTTAAACACCCATTTGGTGCCTATAATCTTTACGTGTAAGAGTCTTTCCACTAAATCCCATACATTTTGTCTTTCAAACTCGATGCGCTTCTTCCCGCATGGCCGTTATCCAGCTTTGGATTCGATAGAGCTTCCTCAATAGACTTGGGTTCAAGAAGTGACACATAACAATCGAAGAGACTTTCGAGAGTCCAAAGATCATTCGTGGTTCCGCACACTACTAGATGGGTCTCCTATAACTGATCGATGGATGATAACTTCTCATCCTTTTGCCTATATGAGAAGAAAGATCCTCATCTTGAGTCTCGCAGGCAACTCCTCCGACTAAACCTCACCGACGCTCCTTCATCACCGACCCTTGCCGATCACCGATGTCAAGGGTGTCTCGATCTAAAGGAATCGATCAGTAAGTTGTCTTCCGATTATCGATAGGATTCTTCTTCATCCGATTCTCAATCAAGACTAGGTAGATAGACAATTCTATGTTTAGTCTTGGACAGCTTCAATTTTATCTAGACTTTTAGAAATTTGATTCACTTTATCTCGAGCAGGAATACAGTTCATCAAAAACAACATGAGGGGTTTCCTCCACACAAAGGGTTGTCTTGTTTAAAACTCTAAATGCCTTGGAAGTATTAGAATATCCCAAGAATATTCCATCCATTTGCTTTAGCATCAAAAGTTCTTAACTTAGATTTCCCATTGTTATGGATGAAACACTTACAACCAAAAGCTTTGAAGTATGAGATCCTTGGAATCTTACCCTTCCAAATCTCATAAGGAGTCTTACCCTTGTCTTTGACAACTAAGCACTGCTCGGGTATAGCAAGTCGTGTTGATGGCTTCACCTGTAACCTATGAGGGGTATCATACTCACCAACATGCTCCTTGCTTGCTTCCTTCAAAGTTCTATTCCTTCTTTCAACTACTCCATTTTGTTGAGGAGTTCTTGCTGAAGATGTCTCATGAATAATTCCACACTTATTGAAAAATTAGATAAACAAGAATTCAAAAATTTCGTGCCCTTATCACTTCTTATTTTAATAATATTAACACCCTTTTCATTACGAATGCATGCAGACAGATCGGGAATCTTGTTCATAGTCTCATTTTTCTTGAAAAGAAATATAACCCAAGTGTATCTAGAAAAGTCATCTACTACAACAAGTGTATATTTCCTTCCACCGAAACCGAGCGGTGAAACAGTCCAAACAGATCCAGATGAAGCAATTGCAACACTCTTTCGGATGAAGAGGAGTTAATACTCTTAAATGAGTGTCTAGAACATTTACCTTTTTGACAAGCATCACATTTAAGATCGAGTGGATAAAAGTTTTGGGGTAATCCCTTGACAAGGTTCTTTTTAGCTAGCTTACTAAGAGTTTTGAAATTCAGATGACTAAGCCTCTTGTGCCATAGCAGTGATATCTTCTCCACCCTTAGCTATCGAGACGGTATCTTTGGGACAACTATTAAAGTTAGCCACATAGACATTACCATGTCTAAAGCCGATTAACAGTACCTTATCTCGAGGAATTATCTAAAATATCACATTTATCCTTTGAGAATTTGACAAGGAAACCTTTATCACAAAGTGAGAAACGAGATAGCGATTATGTTTCAAACCTTCAACAAAATATACCTCGAGATACGAATATCCTTGATAATCAGAGTACCTACACCTTTAGTCGACCACAATTATTATCACCAAATAAAACTCTTGGACCATCAATGCTTTGAAAATTTGATAACAGCTTCTTGTTATGGGTCATATGTTGTGAACATCCACTATCAATGTACCATATTGAAGCTAAGATCTCTTCCTTGAGTGATGATCCTGTGAATCCTGTAAAAGCAGTTAGTTTTGAGGTACCCTAGTGATCTTGGGTCCTTTTGGGTCAAGAATCACTTTAGGTATCCAAATAAACATCTCATCTTCAAACAATAAATCGGACTCAGTTTTCTACCAAGTCTGCCTACAATTATATCATTTTTGAATGATAACTTGTTGTATTCAGATTGAGTAATTTTCCTAAACTTAGGAAATGTAGGATAGCATTTGCTCCTTCCATCAAAAGGATTATAATAAGAATATCTTCTTATTTTGGTTCTTGGATTCCTTTTAGTCTCGATAGGGAGTTTTCAAATTCTTGGTTTCAGATCGGAAGATGTAGTCCTTATTTGACTAGTTGGTTTCCATGGACCAATTTTAATATCCTTTGATTGAACAGATGCTTTCACAAATTTTCTAGGTTTTTGAACATCTCGATTTATTGTTCTTATCATAACCAAGACCTGTCTTGTCATGAGATTTTGAGAAGTATTAAAAATATGATCTATTGCCGATTGTGAATTATTAAGTTGACTCATTTTGAAGATAAGCTTCTCATTGTCTTTCTTAATTGATTTATTTTCAAAGACAGACTACTTCAAATTTGTCTTTTAAAGTTTTCAATTCGTTTTCTAACCTTTCGTAAGTGGCCGATGTACTAGCTTGATCAAGAAAACATTCCCCTTGAATGTTTCCTCGGTCTCGAGCAATTCATCACTGCTTGCCTTTAATTAGAATTTGAATTTGATCCTTTAAAATCAAATTCTCTTTCTCTAGTTGTTTATAAGCAGCCAAAGATGTCTTTAAATCTCTCAATAACTCATGGATAACATTTTGGTCATGATCGGATGCGGATCGACAAGAATCATTATCTTACGATGAATAGTAGATTACCTCATTAGCCATGAGACAGATTTCATCATCCGATCCGAAATCGGATGAGGATGATGAGGATGATAATGATTTCTTTGGCTCTTTTTCTTCAGCCAATAAAGCTCTTTGATCTCGCAAATCTCTGTCTCTTTTCTTCCTCTTTTCTTCCCTTTCTTTAGGAGTCGGTTGAGGGCAGTCATAGGCTGAAATGTCTGGCTTGTTGCATGTATAGCAAGTGTCACTCTGCCTCGATCTCGGGACTGGAAGGATTTCTTCTCGACAGTGATCTCGTATCTTCTTGTCGGCTCTTGTTTTTGTCATCATCGAAGATTTATCCACCTTCATATCTCGATCTGGATCTTTGTCTATCCTTACCCGCAAATCTCAATTTATTTCTCTTATACTTCATTCTCAATTTATCATACCTTTTTGTAAGTAAAGCCATCTGCTCTTTCGGGAGATAGATCGGCTCCTACAGACTCTGTTGACACCTTGTCTTCTTTAATCGACAAAGGCAACAGACTTGGATGAGGTACTTGACTCCATCTCATCTTCCTCATCTTCTATCTGGATATCGTACTCTAAAGCTTTAAGATGAGAAAATAAGGTATGGTGAGTAATAGAGGATAAATCTTGAGTTGCTTTAAGGATATTGGATTTTTCCCTCCATCTCTTGGTTAATGATCTCAAAATCTTGTTATTAATCTCTTTCTCTGAATAATTCTTTCCAAGGTCACCGCTTTGTTGAGAAGATTGGTCAACCTTACATCTAACCGATCCACGACTCATTTTCTTTCATTTTGAATGTTTCAAATGTATGCAAGAGGCTATGGCTTGTTTTCTTTGACTTGATCGAGATCCTTCACAAACATTGGCTAGAGTTTGCCACATCTCTTGGCGCTTTTGCATCTTTTAACTTTTTCTATCCAATCCTTACTTAGAGTCTCAATGATTTCGATTCGAGCTACTTGGTCAAGATTGTGGACCTTTCTTTCATCATTTGTCAATTCGTAACTCTTCTTTTCTTATGCAGTTGCAGATTGGTGACTCAGCTCTCCGATCTTTGGTGCCTCCATGATAAAACTTTATAGGTCCTTCTTCAAGAACCTCTTCCATCCTATCATGAATAGCCTTTAGATGATTTTCCATCCTAAATTTCCACTAATCATAATCTTCAATAGAGAATTCAGGAAAATTCCTAGACTTTTTATTTTTCCCCGATGACATGATGAAACAAAGAACAAAATACTCCACAAAAGCTTATTAGTAGCACCGTTAGTAATGGAAGAAAATGAAGAAAATCAAGATAATTTGAGAATCTTGTTCAAGGCCTAAAATCAATATCGTAATGACTTAACACCGCTCCGATACCACTTGTTGGTCCCCGAAAGTTGAGTTGATTAAAACCTTGAGTTAGCTTCCTAGAACAAAATCTAGAAAGGGGGTTTGAATAGATTTTGTAGATTTTTTTCAAATCTTTCAAAATCAATTCAAAATATCGATTAAACACAATGGAATATAATTGAGAACTCAACTTTTAACAAGATCAAAAGCAAGGTTGATATTCGATTTTAGTTAAGATTTAACTTTAATCTTGAATTAACAATATTGTAATTTGAACGAAATTAAAGAAAGCAACAAATAACACCAGGATTTATAGTGGTTCGGATTTTAATAATCCTACATCCACTCTCCTTCTCCAATCAAGAAGGGACTATGTTTACTACTTACTTTCTCACTTTCAACTTATAGATTACAACTTGTAAAAATCTTCAAGTCTTCAATCTCCTAAATCCTTCTCTAAAATCTAACTATTACAGTTGAATAATGGATTTTGAAGATTACAAGAAAAGTGTTCTAAAAACACTTAGAACTTTTTGAAAACTCTCTTGAAATACTTGTGAAAAGATTGTGATTGAAATCGAGTAGTGAATAGTGTGAAAAATCAAATTTGCATAAGTGTATTGAAGAATAAAATCTAGTCCTATTTATAAGTACGAAAAGACAGAGTTAGTTTGTTAGTTAGTTCTAACAAACTTGAAACCGCTTTAACAAACTTAATCTTGAAAATCGCTTTTGACCTCGGTGATTCTTCCTACTCGTCTGGTGACTTGGTGAAAACTCGCATTTCTTATTCTACTCGGCTTATCTTGACCTCGCCTCGAGCTCTTCATGTTTGTCTCTGCAGATGACTAGGTTCGAGTTTGTCTTCGATGACTAGGATGCTATCGGACCTCGGTGACTAGGTCGGTGTCGACCTCGTCGAGATCGGCTTATCTTATAAACTTATTCTCATTGTTCTTCAGTTGGCCGATCGTCCTGAGCCGCTTTTTAACTCATCAAAACTTCTTGATTCAACACAAAGTGTTTTAGGAAAGAGTTGTCGAAGGGAAATGAGAAGTTAATACTTTACAAACATGTTCTTTATGAGAAGTTGAAAGTTGTTCTATCAATGAGATATGAAAATAGGGTTGTTGATGTTGCACGTTTAACTTGCCTATACTTTCTAAGTTGTGTTTTAGCTCCAAATCAAAATGCCACAGGTTTCACCCCATATAGCTGGTTTTGTTGAGAAAGTGGATGAAATTTGCACCTATGATTGGTGTGGTTATATTTTTAGATGCTTTGATTAATCGCTTAAGGAGGTCTAAGACCACGAAAGTTGGTGGCGGTATAATGCTTCTACCAAGGTAAGTTACCTAACCGATCTACATAAATTATAGTTCTATTATATAACGTATTTTCTCAAGATGGTTAATATATTATTTTTCAAGATCGGGTGTGCGAGCATACCAAGTATTGTGAGACCAACGAATGAAGAGGGTTTCCCGCATTTTTAAAGTAGGACTTGAATGAGCTTCAAAAGAAGCGGGTTAAAGTCAGGATATACGATACTGGGTTGAAATATGTAAGCACTATCTATATCTTTTTTATATTTCAACTATTTATTGATATTGATCAAATAACAACAAAAATATAATCATGTTGTAAAGGTACGGGTAGCTAAGTTGAAGTCCAAAAGGGAGGAGATCGGCTTTTAAGAAGTTGCATGCTTTTTGGGAGGAACAAAATTGTACCCAAGCAACCCAATCGATCAAGATGAAGATGAAAATCAATTCGATACCAATGAGGAGGACACCCAAAGGGGGGATCGAGAAAAGTGATGATAATGAAAGTGAGGACAATGAAATCGATGAAGATGATGTCGCTACCGTTGATCTTGGAGCACAGACTCTGTTCAAGAAAGATCTCTGTAGGTCGGTCGAGAAAAGAAGGTCGAGTGACACCTTCAAAGATTATGAAATCCAATGAGGTATTTTGTGGAGGTATTAGGGAAGGTTGCACGATCAATGATCTTAATTCTAATTTCATAGGCCAGCCGTCTTTAGTGTTAGATATACCAAGAGTCCATTCAAAGATGTGAACAATTTTTCACCAAAGACAAATTAAAGGCGCATTTTTGGTCTTTACGAATCAATGGAGAAGTCGTCTGCAGGAAACAGTCCAAAATAGTGTTCAAGTATGTTGTCTCTTATGGCATGGTGTCGAGAAAATGTGCGATCGATTAAGGAAGCGGAGATTGAAGCTATTAATAACAAGGAGATTTACGAAAAGGAGAAGGAGATTGAGATGCTCAAAAATCAAATGAAAGTGCAGAATTTGAGTTATTGATTTCCGAAAAGGACAAGGAGTTGGAGTTGAAGAACCAACTTAAAGTTTAGGAGCAAGATCTTAAAAAGGAGATGGACAACAATATGATGAATATTCTTACGAAAACCAGACTCGAGGTTTCCATCAAGTTCTCTCGCTTAATAAAACAAAGATGATGATTACATATCAAGATTAAGGGAAGAGAATAAGTCATTAAAGTTACGAGGTTGAGAAACCGAGCTCCGGTCCTTCTTTGACTCAAATATGTGAGAATCCCTCCACCATGACACATCTTGAATGTCTCGAGAAGCTTCATATTGTTATCTTGGAGAATGAGAAGTCAAGGAGGAGAAAGCGGTCTTATTGGATACTATTGAGATGTATGAAATAATTGATTCATATAGGTCTACCGAGGGGCAAGACTCGACCTCAGAAAGTGTAAAAGAAAACCATTAAGTATCCAGAGCCAAGTTCAATGGCTAAAAGGGTGAAAGAAAGAAGTGCTATGAATGATCGTAAAGTGCTTGCAGTATCTCCACAGCCTAAAGACTCGTGAAATTGTTGAGATTCATGAAGGAGAGAAAAGAAATAAAAAGAAAGCGATGCAGGCGACTCAAGTACGTGAAACGTGTTTTCGATGAATCCTTTGATGTTAGGAAAACAATTCAGTGTAAGGCGTAAGATTATACAATATATTGAAATCAAGGAGACGGGTAACATATTTTATATTCCCAATTAATTTGTGCAGGAAAACATGTTGTTAGTGTGTTATAGTAACTCCTTTTTTTTTTTTATTTTCTTATTTCTGCGGTAGGGTGGTGTGGGAGGGTCGAATCCTTTGGCTCATGTTACTTGTGAAGGACTTGTTTTCTATATTACGCCACGAGCGTTTATCCAAAGAATGTAAGTACAATGGACGACCCTTTTATGTCATCAATATGCAATTTTTGCGGTATTTATATTTTGGTAATATTTTATTTTTAGGTGATTGATTCATGGGCAGTATCTTTTGTTAATAATTCATGAAGAATGCACAAATTTGTAACACTATTGTTTTTTATCAGAAATTGCTTTGGGTATAGTATATTTTGTTGCTCTATATACTTATTGCATATGTTTATTCAACTATTTTTTTCATATATATATAAAAAGATTTGTTTTCTTTTATATGAATTTTTGGTGTACATTCTTTTGTTTTTGTAGGACCTTCGCACGTAACATCCAAACAAAGACTGTAAAAACTTTAATTGATGATAGATTGGAGGTTGTGGGTCCAAATCACTTTCTCGATGTTTCCTCTACTAGTAAAGGAAAATGGTCAATCATCTCGAAATTTAGGAGATCACTGGACCCTCCCGTATCTGGATGTTGAGAATAGTTCTTGGATTTTCCTTAATTCCTCGCGTCCAAGAAGGAATTTTGATAAAGATCCTCATTTGAATGGAACAAAAATTGTGGTGAGTATATCTTGAATAAGTTTCATTGTTTTGTATTTGTATAAGTTGAATGAGAATCTCTATTTTTAAAACTAATTTACGGTTAAAATGAACGAGGATCTCTATTTTTAAAACTAATTTACGTCGATTAATGCGTCAAGGACCTAGTGGAACAAGCTCATATACATTTATTTTTTTACCTCGGTACTGTTACCAATTGTAGATATCTTTGTTGTAGTATAAGTTTAATTTAAGTTCAAAGTTTGCATTTCTAAAATGGCGTTAATTTTGGTTGGTTTATTGACTTTCAGGTTGAATATGTCGAAGCAAAGTACAAACAGTCTTTTCCAGAAAAGAATCAAACACATGTTGTTGAAGGGTCCTTTGAAACAACCTCAATCCGTTCCTTGTCCACAGCAGTGCTGACTCGGTGATTGTGGGGTTGTTGTCTGTCATAAGTAACATTGAGTCTTTAGTTCTTCGTAACCTGTAAAACCGGGTACTTTATTCATAAACTACCTCGGTGATTACAGAGCCGGGATGGTTGCTAAGTTTGTCAACCCAGAACTATTGATCCTTGAGAAAAACTCTAAGTTTTAAGTCTTTAAAGAACAATGTTTGTAAATTGTAATAATAGTTTTTACATATGATGTTTTTTTATGGTATTTACAGATTGTTGTAACACCTCGTATTAGATATTAGTGGAGAGATATTATCCCCTCTCGGTGTTTTAAACCCATTATAATTATTGAACTTTGTTGTACATTCTTAACTTGTGTTATGTTTCTTGAATTTGAACTTTGTTATTGTACTTGCACATATTATTCAAACATTATACCTTTTGTGTATGCATTCATTATTCATTCATATAGTTTGTATATTTTGGGTTAGTTTTGTACATTCTACTTCATTATTGTACATTTTATCTACAATTCGTACATAGTGGAAGCAAAGTGAAAACAGAGTAAAGTGACAGAGCAAATAACAAGATCGATGAATTCAAATTAGATTAACACAATATTTATAGGTAACATTCTACATTAACAAACCGATCTAACATACTAATAATAATATCGCTTTCTACTAATACTAACTAAATTTATTTTTTAAAAACAGATTAACATGGACAGAAAAATAAAACACACCAAAAGTCCTTCTCAAAATGGTAACCATCGCCCAAGCATCTCCGTCGGCCTTTCCAAATTCGAATTACCGAAAAGTGGGTAGCAAATCCATACTCCACATCATTTCTGCAAGCAAATGACGGAACACTCCGTTCTCTTCATATCATAAATAACAAATAATCTAGTCGGTTCAAGGCGGAACATTATTCTTTCATTCTTATCCTTCATCAACTGGATCGATGAATCCCCATGTAAGGACCGCCATTTAAATGATGGAAATCAACGGCAAATGTGTACTTTCTCCATGATGCATGAACTTTGTATTCATGCATGATCCAGATTTTCATTGCCCCTGAACGATATAGCCAGAGAGGAATATACCACCAGCCTGTCCCTCATCAATCGCCCCAAACTCTATCTTTGATGAATGTGTGACTTCATTCGGTAAACTAATGAAATCAAAGGTTTCATCTTTACAATTAAACCGGTAATCCCAAAATATATGCTAAAATTGGAAACCAAACAGTGAATGTTCCCTGAAGAATAACAAGATGGCTTCCAAACAGTGGAAATCGAGTTGTAGGGACCTACATTATACCACCTATTTTGAGAAAGTGAAAACCTTAGACTCGCCCGAGACTCCCTAGTATCAAACATTGCTACACTCGAACCTTATAATCATGATTTCTTTCATCATACCCTAGACCATAATAAACATATGAAGATTTCGAGTTAGTAGGGAACTCAATCATGGTATTAGGTATTTTCACCATATCCCCATTAATAGGATTTTTCACGAAGAACTCATCCCTTATAGTGCAAAATAGGACTAACCCATTACAGTGGCAAGATAGTAGTATTCTTTGTCTCCATCCATCAATGTCCTTGTGTTGATGGTTGATCCAGTAGCGAGGGCTCGTAGGAAAGAGGACAATACCCCAACTCATGTTGAAGTAGAAAGCAAATGCGGTTCTTCCTCCTCATTTGCAACCGATGTTGTTCCCTTTGAAAATATTTGTTTTCGATTCTCGACTTCCAGCTTTGTTGATAAGCTTCAGTTGCGTTAATGGTTTTGAATTGATCCTCAACATTATATCAGCCATTATATCGTCAGGGAAGACAGCTTCCTCCCAAAGTTGGCACTTGGTTCCATGATCGCGCTCTTCATTGAATCAGCCATGGGATTTTTGTAGATTTTCTTTTTTTTTTGGAAAGTATAATCGGTGTAATTAAGGAACTAACACTATTCTTTTATAGAAAGGAAAATGGAGGGAATAAAAGGAAACCATCGACGATTAGAAGATGGCAAACGGCGGAAAAAGATGTGTCTTTCAATAGGTCTCGAGATCACCAGCTTAGAGTGTGTATTATCTATTGACATGACTCTTTGAGATTATACATCGCTCAATTCATTTTTTTAATTTTTTAAAAAAATAATTCATCAATTTTTTCGAATTAATCAAATTACTAATTAAATAAAGGTCTTTTTTAAACTAATATTATTTTTATTCTTAGATATTTTTTTATTGATTTTAAACAATATACTTCTTACTAACTTTTTCAAAAGTTTATGTGCAAGTACAATATGAAAATGTACTTATCCAGATTGTTTTGCATATATTATTAAAATTACCTTAATTATGTTATATTTTTAAAAAGTAAAACGTCATTAGTATTTCTGAATTAATTTTTTTATCTGTTAATTTAAATATTTTAGTATAACGATTTTTAATAAATAGAATATTCCAAGAAATAAACATGAATTTTTCCAATTCTTATCTATGAAATAGACAAATTTAATGTTGATTTAACCACATGTGATGTACATCACTTTTTGGGGAAAGTGGAAACGAGGAATAGATCTATTTCCACACGTCTATTACAATGATTATCAACCCAAATTGGAATATGTGAAGTATTATATTAATTCAACAGAAATTATTTCCGTAATCATTTTTATAATTCTACTCATAATAACAATACAATCGATAATAAATCTGAAATTGAATTTTAATTTTTTTTTTTTTGCTTAAAATAATTAAACATTTATTTATTGAAACCTTGAAACAAAATTAAATGTTTAATATTATAAGTTAATGATATTCAATTATATTTAAACAAAGGCAAGAATATAAGTTTGCACATAAGTTGTTATAAATGTACAATGTTGTATACTATTGTATTTTATATTAAAATAATGCACATAGTTAAAATATATTATATGAACAGCTTTATATAACCGTTACAAAAAAAAATCGAATATACATTTTGTTTGTAAAAATAACATATAGCCATTACAAATAAATCTATAAATAGATAATTGGTTATAGATCATTTTGCTATTACAAAATTAGAACCATGTCCTCTAGTAGTAATTTCAAATCCATTGATACCTATATAATGTATCGAAAATCAGTTTGTCGTGTTTGCTTGTCACCAACTACGATTAAATTGTCGGAAACTTCAAGAAATCCTCGAAGGTTGTTTTATCAATGTGATATACACGGTTGGTCTCATTGGTGTACACCTTCAAATTGTCCATCAAACTTACAACAAGAATCAAGAGGTAACGAGTTTACAAAGGAGGGTGCATGATACCAAAGGGGGAAATATTACCAAATATCACTTTCCACTTTGTTTTATGTTCATATCATGATAATGACTTGTGTTCTGTTCATGATAGTTATAATTAAGTTTGTTTTTATGTAAAAATTTATGTTTAAGTTTTAATCATTGATGTGTAGTTCAATCTAAAGTATGTGATTTATTTTTGTAATATATAAGAAACATTATTTTTCTATTTCTTACTTAAAATTGAAATTATTTTACTTGTTCATAGTGCATAATTGAAACGCTATGTTCATAATTAACAAATATCTAGAGAAGTTAAATTGGAAAGATTATCGTATATACATAAATAACATTAAAAATACCGATTAGTTCAAACTAGTTTAATGTGTACATTTCGAAATACACCAACCAAAAACATCTAAATCATCTATCCAATCATCTATACAATAACGTCATCTGTTGCATCCACTTTTTCCATACTAATCTTCTTCCAAAACTATCACTGCAAAAATAAAAATTTCAATAAAATTATAATATGAAATTAATATAAATAATCTATCAGCTTGAAAATGTATTTAAATTACGTAGCATTTGTAATTGAACATGTGTAACGGTCATGCTTCCCAAGTAATTCCACAAATGTTACACAAAAACAGCCTTTATTTGTCACTCCTCTTTCTCCATAAGACAATTTTCTTTTTGACTTTGGCCTCCCGGTCTTTTTTTTTTTTTAATATCGGAGGCAAGACTCGATTTACATCATCTTTGAAGGAAGAACATTCAAACTTTTCGTTGTCTCGTATTGGATTAATATTAAACATGTAACACTTACGGTACGTAGCAAAAGAAAGAAACAATCTTCAATATGTGAATAAATCAAGAGCAAAATTTGCATATAATCGCAACCGCATGAGTGCATGGAAATCCACTTATTTGCCATCGATAACATGTACAACATCTTAATTTAAGATCAACCATTATCGAAACATTAAATAATACCTCATACCGACCATTTGGACATGTATTACTTCCCAAGTTTTACATATATCCGATAGCTCCATCCACCGTTTTTCATTTTTTTGCACATAGTACACCACCACACCCGCTTGTCGCACGCCTTTCCGTATACCAACGACAACATTCCTTACGTATGTATTCCAACATATAAGATATAGGAAAACCTCTAGCATGTCTTATCCATGAATTATACGATTCAAGAAAGATTGGACGTCATTTCACCATACCTACGTATATTAGGGCAAAATGAGACCGCCCATTTTCATAAGGCGAGACTCTCTAACTATTCTTGACTTCCAAACCACCTTCCTTTTTAAAAAGGGCTATCTTTTCATAAAAACACGTTTGTTCGGAGCATATGCGTAATCTCGAAAGAAGGTGCATAGCTTCGATCGAAGTACCTTTCTATACCCTCCACCAAAAAACGACCCTTTAGATTCGCTATCAAATGATACAAGCAATAGAAATGAACATGCCGATCAAAGACTTTCGAAAACGCTGTCATCAAACCCGAGTTGCGATCGTAAATGTACACAATTTGTTTCGAATGTACCAAACCATCTCTTAATTTTCTTAAAAACCACTCCCAGCTTTTCTTCATTTTCAAATGACACAACAGAAATAGCAATAGGAAACAAACCTAGAACAGATAATAATGACCAACATTAATACATTTGTATTACTATTTCATAAAACCGTAAATAATTTAAAATATTTACAGATTTTTACCATTATTTCCATCTTTTGCACCGGCTACAAGCAAAGTGTACCTCGTGCACGGCCTTTCATAAACGCTCCGCCTATGAACAACATTGGACGACATGATTGAAAACCGTCAATTGAAGCTTTATATGCAATGAATATTCTTTGAAACCGATTCGTCTGCTCATTCTTTTGAAACTCTACCAAGCTCCTGGATTTGTTCTATTAATTGCTTCACAATACCATCTAAGATTTGCATAAGACTCATTGAATGAACCATATAACATACAACGTGTCATTTCAATAGATCGTCAAGCGTCCATATATTCAATATCCAGTGAATAATGGGCTTTCATATAATAAACGATATCCTCATGACTAAGTTTTGGATTGGACTTAAGCGCCTCAAGAACTAAACCTCCAACAATTCTAGATCCAAGTTTGATTTTCTTAGATTTAACCATTGATCCTACACAATTGTGATCTCAATTTGCATCCACAACAAAGAAGTCATTGATATTTTTACATCTCTTAGCTTTAATAAACCAAGGGCAACAAAAATCATCCTCACACTTACATACCGCATGTACATATCTCGGAATCATTCCTAATATATTTGAACCTAAAACCCTTTTAACTGTGAACTTAACTAGCTCAATTCTAAACTCCACAACACCTCCATAAAAACACTTCCAACCCCATCTTTGAATATATCCTCGCCAATGATCTCGATAAATCTTTTTACCCTTTTCTATCGGACACATCTCATAATTTGGTATTCTACACAATCCTGAAAACTCCCGATCTAATTTTGTTTCTTCTTAATTGGAAGATATAATTGAATGATCTTGAACCAAATTTTCACAATCAAAGTCATCACCTTCAATAAAGAAAGTTTTTTTCCCAAATGTGCATGTTATCTGTGCTATTCTCATTACTAGATGCATGTATCTTGAAACAACTTCTACATTAACCACTCTACAAGATGTAAGATTATATATAAGAATCATGTTCTTCAAATCTTCATTAGACACCAAACAACAGTTCTTAATGCTACCCACCGAGAAACGCACAGTAATTTTGTCCAAAGACAAATCTTTCCACGTACCTTGAATTTTTGATGTAACGCCTTCATATTTGCTATCCTTATTCAATCGTATCGCTTTGCACTCTTCATTGTAATTCACACTCAAAATGATCAAATCATCCATCGATCCAAAGAACAACATTCAATAAAATATATATATAGAGTGAAATCTAAAACAATGATCGTAACGCAATATTTCTTAGATTAATGAATTGAATTTTCTCGCTATTTGTTTCGTAAGAATTTGAAATTCAAAAACGATCATACACAATATACATATGGAATAAGTATCTATAGCTAATTTGAAATTCAAATTTTAAAAAGGAAGAAAAGGAGTTTAATGTATAGGCAATTTTGTCAAACCTGGTGACGTCCAACCCATCGGCCCTAATTTTTCTTCGTCCCTCCGACAATGAACAGTATAACATGCAGAATTGAACAGAGAAGTCCGCTCAAGCAAGCAAGGGCAAAAGCGTCTAACTATTTCCAATTTTTGTATCTTTTTGAAAGAATGCACGGTAATTGTAGTTGGGTGTAAAAAGCGGCAGGTAATTTGTAGTGGAAAGTAGTCTCCCTTTTTTAATTACACACGTTACTATTGTATTTGTATCTAATTGTAAAATGAAAATAGGGACAAAAAGGACTTTACCTTCCAAAACGTGTATCCGAATGAAAAACTCAAAATGGCAATTGACCTTTTTGTAAAAGTACACAATGTGTATTGGGTGGTAATTTTCCCTTAATTAAACTACCCTCAACTGAATTCATAAAAAAATTAACTAATTAAGTACACGTGTTAACAGGAATAATGGTTTTTAGACCCGTAATTTAAAGGGTTATGGTTTAAGAATAATAATTTTATGGACTTGTGTGTGTAAGATATTATATTTTAATATTTTTATATTTGGGACAATCTAACCCGAATAAGCCCAAATCAAGCTGAAATGTCACGTCGTGGCTTGCACATGAGTTGCAACAATCGCCTTACATTTACATGTTTCACTACAAAAAAATGCAGATTTAACGAGGGTCACTAACGAGGGTTTAAAATCCCTCATTAGTTAGCGAGGCGAGGCGAGGGGACTTTTAACGAGGGAATTAGCGATGGTGGGCCCCTCGTTAATTAACGAGGGCCCACACAAGGGCACGGGCCCCTCGCTAACTAACGAGGGCGGAGCCCTCAAAGCAACATTTAACGAGGGCTAAGGCCCTCGCCAAGGCCCAAAATATGTTAACGAGGACGAGGCCCCCTCGCAAATTAACGAGGGCACACCTCGCCTAGGCCCAATTTTTAACTAGGAAGTGCCCCCTCACTAATTAACGAGGGCAAGACCCTCGCTAAGGCCCAAATTATTAAACTTTTTTTCCTATTATTAAACTTATATGTAAATTTACTTAGTGTTCACAAATGAATTGTAAACTACCACTCATTTTATAACCTAATAACCATGTTTATTGTTCATCCCCATTCGATGTGGGATAAAACTTGTAGTGGGTGAAAGTGAGAAACTATTCCTCATTTTATATCTCAATAATTGTGTTCGGTTTTCATTCCCAATCGATGTGGGATAAGATTTGTAGTGAGTGGGAGTGAAAAACTACTCTTTATTTTATACCCTCAATAACTTTGTTAGACCAAGATTGTTTTGATGAGTTAAAAGACTATTCCAGATGAGCAGACTATGATAAAGAACTGGAGACTAAGTTCTAATACGAAGCCGATCGACTAGGTCAAGATTAGTTCAAGTCGGCTAGAGACGAGAAATGACAAGTCATCCGGAGACAACCTCAATCCTAATTATCTGCAGGGAGACAAGTATAAAGAGCTCAGACGAGGTCAAGATAAGCTAAGTAGAATAAGAAAGGCTAATCTTCACCAAGTCACCGCAGATTTGAGTAGGAAGAATCACCGAGGTCTCAAGCGGTTTACAAGATTAAGTTTGTTAAGCAGCTTTTAAGTTTGTTAGAACTAACTAACAAACTAACCGACTTTCCGAGACTTATATATAGGTCTAGGTTTTTCATTTTTCATATAGAACACTTATGCATATTAGATTTCACTCAATTCACTACTCGATTTCAATCACAATCTTTTCACAAGTATTTCTAGTAAGTTTCCAAAAAGTTCTAAGTGTTTTTAGAACACTTTTCTTGTAATCTTCAAAATCCAATACACACTGTAATAGTTAGATTTCTAGAAGAAGAGTTTAGGAGATTGAAGATTTGAAGAATTGTACAAGTTGTAAGTTGTAAGTGGAAGTAAGAAAGTAAGCAAGATAGGCAGAGTCCCTTCTTGATTGAAGAAGGAGAGTGGATGTAGGATTATTAAAATCCGAACCACTATAAATCCCAGTGTTATTTCTTGTTTTCTTTAGTTTCGTTTGATTTACAATTGTGTTACTTCAAGATTAAAGTTCAGAATCTTAACTAAAATCTGAATATCAACCTTGCTTTTGATCTTATAAAAAGTTGAGAATCCAGCTTATATTCCATTGTGCTTAATCGATATTTTGAATTGGTTTTGAAAGATTTGAAAAATCTACAAAATCTATTCAAACCCCCCCTTTCTAGATTTTGTTCTAGAAAGCTTACTCAAGGTTTTAATCAACTCAACTTTCCGGGACCAATAAGTGGTATCGGAGCGGTGTTAAGTCATTCGATATTGATTTTAGGTCTTGAACAAGATTCTGGAATTATCTTGATTTTCTTCATTTTCTTTCATTTCTAACAGTGCTACTAATAAGCTTTTGTGGAGTATTTTGTTTTTATCATGTCATCGAGGTAAAAGTCAAAAGTCCAGAATCTTCCGAATTTTCAATTGAAGATTATGATTATTGGAAATTTAGGATGGAAAATCATCGAAGGCCATTCATGATAGAATGGAAGAGGTCCTTGAGGAAGGTCCTATAAAGTTTTATCATGGAGGCACCAAAGACTGAACAGAGACATCTGAATCAAGAACTAGACAAGTAAAGAAGAGTTAAATTGACTAATAATGATGAAAGGAAGGTTCACAATCTTGACCAAGTAGCTAGAACAGAAATCATTGAGACTCTTAGTAAAGATTGGATAGAAAAGATTAAAAGGTGCAAAGCGACCCAAAGAAATGTGGCAAACTTTAGCCAATGTTTGTGAAGGATACCGATCAAGTTAAGGAAAACAAGCTACGATCGATTGCATACATTTGAAACATTCAAGATGAAAGAAAATGAGTCTATAGATCAGTTTGATGTTAGGTTGACCAATCTTCTCAACAAAGCAAATTTGACCTTGGAAAGAATTATTCAGAGAAGGAGATTAATAACAAGATTCTCGAGATCATTAACCAAGAGATGGAGGAAAAATCCAATATCCTTAAAGCAACTCAAGATTTATCCTCTATTACTCACCATACTTTATTTTCTCATCTTAAAGCTTTAGAGTATGATATCCGGATAGAAGATGAGGAAGATGAGATGGAGTCAAGCACCTCGTCCAAGTCTCTGTTGCCTTTGTCGATAAAGAAGACAAGGTGTCAACAGAGTCTGTAGGAGCTGATTTATCTTTGAAAGAGCAGATGGCTTTACTTACAAAAAGGTATGATAAATTGAGAATGAAGTATAAGAGAAATAAATTGAGATTTGCGGTAGAGATAGACAAAGATCCAGATTAGATAGGAAGGTGGATAAATCTTCGAGATGATGACAAAAACAAGAGCCGCACAAGAAGATACGAGATCACTGTCGGAAGAAATACTTCCAGTCCCAGATCGAGATAGGAGTGACATTTGTTATACATGCAACAAGCTAGGACATTTCAGCTATGACTGTCCTCAATCGACTCCTAAAGAAAGGGAAGAAAAGAGAAAGAAAAGAGACAGGAGATTTGCAGATCAAAGAGCTTTGTTGGCTGAAGAAAAAGAGCCAAAGAAATCATCATCATCTTCATCATCCTCATCGATTTTGGATCGGATGACGAGATCTGTCTCATGGCTAATGAGGTAATCTACTATTCATCTTGAGATAATGATTCTTGTCGATCTGCATCCGATCATGACCAAGCTTTTTCATGAGTTATTGAGAGATTTAAAAACATCTTTAGCCGCTTATAAACAAATAGAGACAGAGAATTTATTTTTAAAGGATCGATTCAAATTCTAAATAAAGGCAAGCAGGTGATGAACGGCTTAGAGGCCGAGGAAACATTCAAGGGGAATGTTTTCATCGGTGAAGCTAGTACATCACCGACTTACCCGAAAGGTTAGAAAATGAATTGAAAACTTTAAAAGATAAATTTGAAGTAGTCTGTCTGAAAATGAATTAATTAAGAAAGACAATGAGAAGCTTGTCTTCAAAATTAGTCGACTTAATAATTCACAATCGGTAATAGATCATATTTTTAATACTTCTCAAAAATCTCATGATAAGACAGGACTTGGTTATGATAGGAACAATAAATCGATGTTCAAAACCTAGGAAATTTGTGAAAGCATCTCATTAAATCAAAAGATATTAAAATTGGTCCATGGAAACCAACTAATCGAGATAAGGACTACATCTTCCAAACAAACCAAGAATTCACCAAGAATCCCTATCAGACTAGAAGGAATCCAAGAACCAAAATAAGAAGATTTTCTTATTATAATTCTTTTGATGGAAGGAGCAAATGCTATCCTACATTTCCTAAGTTTAGGAAAATTACCCAATCAATACAACAAGTTGTCATTTAAAAATGATATAATTGTAGACAGATTTGGTAGAAAATCTGAGTCGATTTATTGTCTGCCAGATGAGATGTTTATTTGGATTCCTAAAGTGATTCTTGACCCAAAAGGACCCAAGATCACTAGGGTACCTCAAAACTAACTGCTTTTACTGTGATTCACAGGATCATCACTCAAGGAAGAGATCTTAGCTTCAATATGGTACATTGACGGTGGTTTGTTCACAACATATGACCCATAACAATAAGCTGTTATCAAATTTTCAAAGCATTGATGGTCCAAGAGTTTTATTTGGTGATAATAATTGTGGTCGACTAAAGGTGTAGGTACTTTGATTATCAAGGATATTCGGGTATCTCGAGGTATATTTTGTTGAAGGTTTGAAACATAATCTGTTATCTGTTTCTCAGGCTTTGTGATAAAGGTTTTCTTGTAAAATTTTCAAGGGATAAATGTGATATTTTGGATAATTCCTCGAGATAAGGTACTATTAAGCGGCTTGGACATGGTAATGTCTATGTGGCCAACTTTAATAGTTGTCCCCAAGATACTTGTCCGATGGCTAAGGGTGGAGAAGATATCACCTGGCTATGGCATAAAAGGCTTAGTCATCGAATTTCAAGACCCTTAGTAAGCCGGCTAAGAAGAACCTTGTCAAGGGATTACAGGAAAACTTATATTAACCGATCTTAAATGTGATGCTTGTCAAAAAGGTAAATGACCTAGACACTCATTTAAGAGTATTAACTCCTCCTCATCCGAAAGAGTGTTGCAACTCCTTCATCTGGATCTGTTTGGACTGTTACACCTCTCAATTTCAGTGGAAGGAAATATACTCTTGTTGTAGTAGATGACTTTTCTAGATACACTGGGTTATATTTCTTTTCAAGAAAAATGAGACTATGAACAAGATTCTGATCTGTTCGAGACAAATTCAAAATGAGAAGGGTGTTAATATTATTAAAATAAGGAGTGATAAGGGCACGAATTTTTGAATTCTTGTTTATCTAATTTTTCAATGAGTGTGGAATTATTCATGAGACATCTTCAGCAAGAACTCCTCAACAAAATGGAGTGGTTGAAAGAAGGAATAGAACTTTGAAGGAAGCAAACAAGAGTATGTTGGTGAGTATAATACCCCTCATAGGTTAAGGCGAAGCCATCAACACGGCTTGCTATACCCAGTAACAGGTGCTTAGTTGTCAAAGACAAGGGTAAGACTCCTTATGAGATTTGGAAGGGTAAGATTCCAAGGATCTCATACTTCAAAGCTTTTGGTTGTAAGTGTTTCATTCATAACAATGGGAAATCTAAGTTAAGAACTTTTGATGCTAAAGCGGTGATGGAATATTCTTGGGATATTCTAATACTTCAAAGGCATTTAGAGTTTTTAACAAGACAACCCTTTGTGTGGAGGAAACTCCTCATGTTGTTTTTGATGAGCTGTATTCCTTCTCGGAAAAAGTGAATCAAATTTCAAAATCTAGATAAAATTGAATTATCCAAGACTAAACATAGAAGCTGTCTATCTACCTAGTCTTGATTGAGAATCGAGATGAAGAAGAATCCCCTTTGATTAGGGCTTTGATTGGTGTTCCATTGGGAGGCATTGTTTGCTACACCATCTAAAATCTCAATGGCTTCTTGTGAGGTCAAAAATAAGAAGTCCCCCTTAGCACATGCATTCAAATGTAGTTGAGATGCTTCATCCACTCCACAATAAAAGAAGCATATGGTTTGCTCCTCCAGGAAAGCCGTGTTGGGGACACGAAATCAACAAATTGTTGAAACGCTCCCATGCATCCTTGATACTCTCCTTTGGCTTTTGTTTGAAACCGGCAATCTCATTCCTTGCTTGGACGGTTCGAGAAGGAGGATAGAATTTAAGCAAAAACTTTTGACTTATCTCTTCCCATGTACGCACGCTCCCGGTGGTAAGGTTTTGCTAAGCCATTGCTTGGCCTTTCCGTGAGGGTGAATGCAAACATCCTCAATTTCTTTGCGTCTTCGGTCACTCCATTAAACTTCATAGTATCCGCTAGCTCCAAGAATCTATCCAAATGTTTGTGAGGATCATCTATCCCATCTCTTCCCTCAAATTGATTCTCCATGAGAAGCTTGATCATAGCCGGTGCGATCTCGAAATTGTTAGCTTGGATATTCGGCCTAGCTATCCCATCGTAATACTCCCGTAGATGAGGCTCAAAATAGGCACGAATGGGTCTACCTTCCCTTTGAGGTGGGGGATTTTGTGGGTTTTGATTGTTATGCAAGGGTGGTGGTGGAGGATTGTATGGATCAATGTAATTTTGGTCTTGATATGGAGGATATGGTGGATATGGAGGTGGGTATGGATATGGATTTTGGCCTTGAATTGGAGGTGGTGGATATGGATATGGGTATGGGTAAGGGTAAGGATAAGGATTTTGGGAATTTGGTGGATTTTGATGCACCATCTCTTCTCTTTGAGGTTGGACACCTCTCAATTCCACTTGGATGTCTTGAATATTGATCTCCCCTTCTCCTCCTTCATGAGCAACCCTCTCTCTCCATGTGGGGGTGGATCCCCTTCCATTTCTCTATCAAAAGTCCTACGATTCCTCCTCCGATTCCTTCTTCTTGGTAGAGCTTCGTTATCAATTTTCAAAGTTCGAACAAACACCTACCAAAAAGAGACCAAATATCAAATTCTTAAACAAAAATAACAAAACAACAAAAATAAATGCCACTAGTAACTCCACTCAACTAGAATTCAAGTTCCACCTAAGTGTCCTCAACTAGTCCCGGAACGGCGCCATTTTGATCGCTTGTAATTTAGCACTAAGTATTTACGACCAAACAAATATCGAACCCAAGGGACTAGGAGAACGGCGAAGCCTCAAAAACATATGTTTCTATAGAATTATAGTGGCTATCCGGATGCTAACACTTAAATCAACAACAAAATAAACAAGAGCGAGCAAATAGCAAAAGGAAACAAATAAAACTCTAACGAGTGCAAGAAGTGTGTGAAACGATCGCTCGGGTGTCTTCCTTACACAATCCTTCGGGTATCACACGAATCGATCACAAATCAAGGCATGGAAATGGCAAAAGCTAAGAGCGATCACGTAATTTCTAGCAAGCTAGCGCCTAGGACCGTTGATCACCTAAACACGTTCACAATCGGGTACTAATGTCTAGGGTCGTCCCTTCACTACACACCTAGGCATGCAATGTCCACTAATTGGGAATCTAGCAACTCATTCACCTCTCGGTGCAATCAATTACGATCAAAATCATCAAAATCAATCAATTAGTTCACTCAATCCTATCCTAAGCATACCCAACTCTCGTTGTAATACACTAATTCAACGAATCAAGCTAATGAAATTAATTAATCAAGAGATCATCACAAAGCCCATTAGTAGAAGCATTAAAACCACAAACACATGCCAATCAAAGTGATCAATTCATGTTCAACACCAAATTCATATGTAATTCCAACACCCAAGCAATCAAGAGGGTTAGCCCATGGCTAATTTGATCAACAAAATGAAATTAAAAGCAATTAAAATAATTCCCATGACTAAGAAAATTAAAGGAGAAAGAGGCATACAAATTAAGAAATAAACCAATAGAATTAAGAGATAGAGGAAGGGTATCACCTTAAATGTGTTGATACACTTGATTGAATTAAATTCTATGTCTAATTTGCAAGAAATTGAAAAGAAATGAAGAACACCTATACTATGTGTGAGTGTGTGTAAAAGCGTGAGTCTCAATGTGTGTTGTGTGCGTGTAATCTTCTATCTAATCTAATTTCTTCAAAAAATCTTTCCTGCCAATCTTCCCAATATTCACGCCTCTCTCTTCTATTTATCTTCTTTCCAAAAAAATCGCTGTAGCAGTGCCTTTTCTACCAAAATAAAAACGCTGACTTCTTCATTTTAACAAAAACGTGTTCGCGCTTTGTTGCTGCAGCAGTGCCGCCTCGACTCGAGCTTGATGTCTCGAGTCGAGTCAATGGAGAGTCTCGGGTCGAGGTACAACGGCGCTGGTTCGAGACGTGTTTCGAGACGGATTAGGCAAGCTACGTAAATCTGATTACGTCACGACTCGGACGAAGGTGAGGGCTCGGGTCGAGTCAATGGTTGAGTGACGCGGCGGCGACCTGGGCTGCGTCGGTGAGGCCTGGGTTACGTTGAATGTCGGATCTGGAATAGGAAGAGGTGGTGGCGCTGGTATGCGCATAGCAACGGTGAAGAGTTTTTTTTTGCGGCGGCGCGAGTTTCACGCAACGACGGTGAATGGTGAACGGCGGCTTGGCTTCGATTCACGCCGGCGACGAATATAGAAATTGAGTTTGGCGACGTTGAGTAGTGGTTTGAGTTGTGGAAACTGCTGTTGGTGATGATTTGCAGATTGGGATAGGGCGCGATACAGTGGAATTGGAGAAGAAAATGGTGGGTGAACTCATCAATATCGTGGGTGTATGGGTGGACTCGCTGGTGGGTATATTTCTTAAACTGATGGGTGCACACGATTTTTGGTGTGTTTTTCGCCGTCTCCTTCGTTCGACCGTAATTTCTCCATACGAACTCCGAATGACCTGATTCTTTTGCGTTGCGCAGCTCTCTCGCCCTCTTTCAGCCCATATAATTGCTCGTTTAATTTGAAGACGACAAATGTCCTCAAGTTGCACTCAAAATTGGCCTCATCCTACAAATTCAAACTCAAAACAACAAATCAAATAACCAAATGCAATTAGCCAATTAAATGTGAATTAACATGAAAATGATATCAAATTTGAGACAATTAAGCACACAATAATTACGCAATTTTCACACTAATCAACTCCCCCAAACTTAAGGTGTTGCTCGTCCCGAGCAATGAAATTGAATAACAAGGGGAAAATTGCATAGGCTCACTCAATACATGGACTTATCAACACAATCATGCAATCAAGCAATCTTCCTCAAATGAATCATCAAGTCAAAAAGCAACTAATCACCTTCACATGAGTTGTGCTTCAACAATAACAAATTCGAACAAATTGTCTACCATACTCACAAGATATGTGTTTCACTCATCACTCAAAAGAGAATAAGGCAAATATGCACTCAAGTAGTCAATCCACACAATCACAATACCATATGCTTGCCAAAGGTCTCAATTCTCTACCTTTTACTAAGCTTTATTTATTGAATCAAAGAGGGCTTTTAAGGGTTGTAGTGTTGGCTTTTTGGACATGGTGGGGAAGTTTGGAAATGGTGACTCAAGATTAGTAGAGCAATGAATGTTGATCATACAATTCAATTCAAACTTTCACTTCAATTTCAACAATCATCCTCTTTTGTTTTTTTTTCTTTCTTTCAAAGCACTTCACAACACCACATCTTTTATTCACCATTTGCACTTTCAAGCACATAATTGAATTTTTTTCCTTTTTCACTTTCCTTTTTCATACTTTCACAATTCAATTTTTTCAACCCTTTTTCTTTTCTTTTTCTCATCTTTCTTAGCAAATCACACCACCACACTTATCACTTGCTTTCACCATTTCTTGTCAACAATTCATGCTCCACTAATCATAGGGACAAAAGCTCATTAAGATAGACAAAATGGTTTGAATTTAACATGGCTAGCCAAAGAAAATAGGATTCAAAGCTCAAGTGGGCTAACAATGGAATTCATCAATTTGGTGGGGATACAATTTGGCTAAGTACTCAATTTTTACAAAGAAAATGCCTCTTATCACTTTCAACCAATTAAACTTAGACAAGCTTCAAATAAGACCAAGGGCAAGTTCTAGATCATGACCACATGGACGACAACACACAAGAACGAAACCGGGTCAAACATACACCCTCTTATGGCTCAAATCTCACCGGTTTATCAAGGTAGACAAAATGCTCTCCTAAGCAAAGTTTCCACACAAACACACATTACAATGACTAAATCACTCTCTAACTCAACTCATCATCCAATTCCAATCACAAGACCACCAATTAAGCACATGACAAGTCCACAATCAAGATCACCATACTCAACATCCCATCACAAAATACACATCCAAAAATGATAAACTCAAAGATATGCAATTAATCCACTAATAAGCTCCAAATTCACAAAAATTTCACATAATTTTCTCATTACAAATGAGAGGCAAGTTGGTGCAACGAAAATCGCTAAACTAACACACCCCCAAACTTTTTCATTGCCTAGCAATTAAAAGTTTGGCAAGATAGTTAGCTATTGAGTTGCACACAACTACCCACTACTACGAAATAAAAGCACATCACCTAAACCATATACAAGTATATTAATCATGTAAACTCAATAACGAAGTGCGCCGGTGCAAATGGAAAAACATGAAAAGAGGCACACCTCCCCCAAACTTGGACAAGTCCAAGTCTAGAGAAGGTGTTGTACCTAAAGGTCTTCAAGTACCCTCTCGTCTTCAAGCTTGCAAACCTCACCAAGCCTCAAATGCACAACCTCGACTTCCTAACAAGAAAACACAACACACTTATTGAAAGCAAAAACAACAAGACGAAAGAAACGAAAGCAAGAAAAACCGATGGGTTGCCTCCCATCCAAGGCTATTTTTAACGTCCTATGCCGGACGGAACTCAACGAAGTTCATACTTCCCTTTTAGTTATTATATTAGGCACCTCCTTCGGGATAGGAGAATGCACAAGCTTCACGAATGCTTCCTTGGTAAAGAGTCGACCACCCCATTTGTCTTCAAGTTCAAGATTTTCTCCAAGGTGCACTTTCTTCACGGTCATTGTGCCATTCTTCTTGAGTTTTCCCTCATCAAGTACTCCCTTCAACTTTGATTTGCTCCACACCACTTTGTCTCCAACTTCAAATCCTATCTCCTTCTTTAGCTCTTTTGACCTCTTTCTCCCCTCTAACTCCCCCAAACTTGCAAATTGCTCAAATTTGGGAATTTGCTCAAATTTCTCTTTCTTCTTCTTGTTTTCTCTATCTCCGGGATCTTTCAAAGGTAACTTAAGAAGCTTCTCTCTCATTTCCCCGTATCTTCTTTTCTCAAAGAAGTGGATATTTGGATCGAATGACATTCCTTGTTGCTTGGAGCATCCTTCATGGAATCATATATAGAAAATGTGATCTCTTCACCATTGAAGCTCAACTTGAGCTCTCCGTTCTCCACATTTATAATGGCTTTCCCGGTTGCAAGAAACGGTCTTCCAAGGATTAGTGGCACCTCTTCATCTTCCTTCATGTCTAAGACAACGAAATCAACCGGAATATGAACTTATCGACCTTCACTAGCACATCTTCAATGATCCCCTTAGGATAAGTGACCGATCTATCCGCCAATTGAAGGTTAATGGATGTAGGTTTCACCTCTCCTAACCCCAAACGGTTGAATATAGAGAGGGGCATCAAGTTTATGCTTGCCCCCAAATCACAAAGTGCCTTCATCTTCGCACTCCCACCAATTTCACAAGGAATAGTAAAGCTTCCGGGGTCCTTGAGCTTCTTTGGAAGATTTCGTTTAAGAATAGCATTGCACTCTTCGATCAAGTTGACCGTCCCATTATCAATGAACTTCCTCTTCTTCGACATGAGCTCCTTCAAGAACTTCAAGTAATGTGGCATTTGCTCAAGAGCATCCAATAATGGAATGTTGATTTGAAGTTTGTTGAAGACTTCAAGGAATTTAGAAAATTTTTCCTCAAGTTTTTGCTTCATGAATCTCTTTGGGAAGGGAGGTGGGATAGGTGTCTTGGGCACTCCCAACGGTCACAAGGTATATGATCTTCTTTCTCCCTCAATTCCTTGGCTATCTTCCACTTAGGAACTCGGGTTGACCCTTCACCTCTTTCAAGCACCCTTCCTTGCTTCTTTGACATTGCTTCTTCCATCTCTCTTTTTCATTTTCCAAATCCTTCATCATTCCCTTTTCCTCTTCATCTTCATTCATTCTCTCGAACTCGTCCTCCACTTCTTCCTCCATTGCCTCATCTTCACCAAACTCTTCTTTTTCATTAGAATCACCACTCTCACGCTCATCATCTTTTGGCATAGAAGGTCCATCATACTCGGTACCACTCCTCAATCGAATAGCATTGCAATGCTCTCGTGGGTTTACCTCGGTATTTGAAGGAAACTTCCCTTTATTTTGCAAATTCCCAAAGTGGTGGCTAATTGACCCATTTGGAATTCAAGAGTCTTAAGTTGGTTTCCATGTTGGGCAATTTGGCTCCCAAATAAGCTTTCCATTTTATCTAGCCTTGCTTCAAACTTAGCATCTTTCTCTTCCGTCTTCTTGATCAACAAGGCTAACAACTCATCCGTCGAAGGTTTGCCCTCACCATTTGGTGGCTTGGCACCCGGATCGAATCCGGGGAAATTGAACGGCCGCCTTCGGATTTGAATATGAGAAATTTTCGTTCCTTTTATAATTTGGATTGTGCGAACTACTCCCTTGAGTGCCTTGTGGAAATGAGGAGAATTGGCCTCCTTGATGAGGTTGAGCTTGGTATAGAGGTCGGTATTGGCCTTGTCCTTGTGGGATTTGCCCTTGTTTTCCCCCTTGAAAGTTTTGTTGGTAGCCTCCTTGATGAGGTCTACCCATGTAGTTAACATCTTCACTTGGCCCTTGCATTGACCCTTCTTGCACAATAGGCGGAGGAGATTGTTGGTTTGAACCAAGGAGCTCACCTTCTCAATAAGTGTCATCATCATTGACTTCATCAAGTCTCCTTGCTCCACTTGAGCTACCCTTTGATTAGGGCTTTGATTGGTGTTCCATTGGGAGGCATTGTTTGCTACACCATCTAAAATCTCAATGGCTTCTTGTGAGGTCAAAAATAAGAAGTCCCCCTTAGCACATGCATTCAAATGTAGTTGAGATGCTTCATCCACTCCACAATAAAAGAAGCATATGGTTTGCTCCTCCGGAAAGCCGTGTTGGGGACACGAAATCAACAAATTGTTGAAACGTTCCCATGCATCCTTGATACTCTCCTTTGGCTTTTGTTTGAAACCGCAATCTCATTCCTTGCTTGGACGGTTCGAGAAGGAGGATAGAATTTAAGCAAAAACTTTTGACTTATCTCTTCCCATGTACGCACGCTCCCGGTGGTAAGGTTTTGCTAAGCCATTGCTTGGCCTTTCCCGTGAGGGTGAATGCAAACATCCTCAATTTCTTTGCGTCTTCGGTCACTCCATTAAACTTCATAGTATCCGCTAGCTCCAAGAATCTATCCAAATGTTTGTGAGGATCATCTATCCCATCTCTTCCCTCAAATTGATTCTCCATGAGAAGCTTGATCATAGCCGGTGCGATCTCGAAATTGTTAGCTTGGATATTCGGCCTAGCTATCCCATCGTAATACTCCGTAGATGAGGCTCAAAATAGGCACGAATGGGTCTACCTTCCCTTTGAGGTGGGGGATTTTGTGGGTTTTGATTGTTATGCAAGGGTGGTGGTGGAGGATTGTATGGATCAATGTAATTTTGGTCTTGATATGGAGGATATGGTGGATATGGAGGTGGGTATGGATATGGATTTTGGCCTTGAATTGGAGGTGGTGGATATGGATATGGGTATGGGTAAGGGTAAGGATAAGGATTTTGGGAATTTGGTGGATTTTGATGCACCATCTCTTCTCTTTGAGGTTGGACACCTCTCAATTCCACTTGGATGTCTTGAATATTGATCTCCCCTTCTCCTCCTTCATGAGCAACCCTCTCTCCATGTGGGGGTGGATCCCCTTCCATTTCTCTATCAAAAGTCCTACGATTCCTCCTCCGATTCCTTCTTCTTGGTAGAGCTTCGTTATCAATTTTCAAAGTTCGAACAAACACCTACCAAAAAGAGACCAAATATCAAATTCTTAAACAAAAATAACAAAACAACAAAAATAAATGCCACTAGTAACTCCACTCAACTAGAATTCAAGTTCCACCTAAGTGTCCTCAACTAGTCCCCGCAACGGCGCCATTTTGATCGCTTGTAATTTAGCACTAAGTATTTACGACCAAACAAATATCGAACCCAAGGGACTAGGAGAACGGCGAAGCCTCAAAAACATATGTTTCTATAGAATTATAGTGGCTATCAGGATGCTAACACTTAAATCAACAACAAAATAAACAAGAGCGAGCAAATAGCAAAAGGAAACAAATAAAACTCTAACGAGTGCAAGAAGTGTGTGAAACGATCGCTCGGGTGTCTTCCTTACACAATCCTTCGGGTATCACACGAATCGATCACAAATCAAGGCATGGAAATGGCAAAAGCTAAGAGCGATCACGTAATTTCTAGCAAGCTAGCGCCTAGGACCGTTGATCACCTAAACACGTTCACAATCGGGTACTAATGTCTAGGGTCGTCCCTTCACTACACACCTAGGCATGCAATGTCCACTAATTGGGGAATCTAGCAACTCATTCACCTCTCGGTGCAATCAATTACGATCAAAATCATCAAAATCAATCAATTAGTTCACTCAATCCTATCCTAAGCATACCCAACTCTCGTTGTAATACACTAATTCAACGAATCAAGCTAATGAAATTAATTAATCAAGAGATCATCACAAAGCCCATTAGTAGAAGCATTAAAACCACAAACACATGCCAATCAAAGTGATCAATTCATGTTCAACACCAAATTCATATGTAATTCCAACACCCAAGCAATCAAGAGGGTTAGCCCATGGCTAATTTGATCAACAAAATGAAATTAAAAGCAATTAAAATAATTCCCATGACTAAGAAAATTAAAGGAGAAAGAGGCATACAAATTAAGAAATAAACCAATAGAATTAAGAGATAGAGGAAGGGTATCACCTTAAATGTGTTGATACACTTGATTGAATTAAATTCTATGTCTAATTTGCAAGAAATTGAAAAGAAATGAAGAACACCTATACTATGTGTGAGTGTGTGTAAAAGCGTGAGTCTCAATGTGTGTTGTGTGCGTGTAATCTTCTATCTAATCTAATTTCTTCAAAAATCTTTCCTGCCAATCTTCCCAATATTCACGCCTCTCTCTTCTATTTATCTTCTTTCCAAAAAAATCGCTGTAGCAGTGCCTTTTCTACCAAAATAAAAACGCTGACTTCTTCATTTTAACAAAAACGTGTTCGCGCTTTGTTGCTGCAGCAGTGCCGCCTCGACTCGAGCTTGATGTCTCGAGTCGAGTCAATGGAGAGTCTCGGGTCGAGGTACAACGGCGCTGGTTCGAGACGTGTTTCGAGACGGATTAGGCAAGCTACGTAAATCTGATTACGTCACGACTCGGACGAAGGTGAGGGCTCGGGTCGAGTCAATGGTTGAGTGACGCGGCGGCGACCTGGGCTGCGTCGGTGAGGCCTGGGTTACGTTGAATGTCGGATCTGGAATAGGAAGAGGTGGTGGCGCTGGTATGCGCATAGCAACGGTGAAGAGTTTTTTTGCGGCGGCGCGAGTTTCACGCAACGACGGTGAATGGTGAACGGCGGCTTGGCTTCGATTCACGCCGGCGACGAATATAGAAATTGAGTTTGGCGACGTTGAGTAGTGGTTTGAGTTGTGGAAACTGCTGTTGGTGATGATTTGCAGATTGGGATAGGGCGCGATACAGTGGAACTGGAGAAGAAAATGGTGGGTGAACTCATCAATATCGTGGGTGTATGGGTGGACTCGCTGGTGGGTGTATTTCTTAAACTGATGGGTGCACACGATTTTTGGTGTGTTTTTCGCCGTCTCCTTCGTTCGACCGTAATTTCTCCATACGAACTCCGAATGACCTGATTCTTTTTGCGTTGCGCAGCTCTCTCGCCCTCTTTCAGCCCATATAATTGCTCGTTTAATTTGAAGACGACAAATGTCCTCAAGTTGCACTCAAAATTGGCCTCATCCTACAAATTCAAACTCAAAACAACAAATCAAATAACCAAATGCAATTAGCCAATTAAATGTGAATTAACATGAAAATGATATCAAATTTGAGACAATTAAGCACACAATAATTACGCAATTTTCACACTAATCAAACGTCGGTGAGGTTGAGTCGGATGAGTTGCCGATGAGACTCAAGATGAGGATCCTTCTCCCTCATATAGGCAAAAGGATGAGAAGCTATCATCCATCCGATCGATTATAGGAGACCCATCTAGTAGTGTGCGGACACGAATGATGCTAGACTACGAAAGTCTTTTCGGTTGTTATGTGTCGCTTCTGAACCCAAGTCTATTGAGGAAGCATTATCGAGATCCAATGGATAACAACCATGCGGGAAGAAGCTGCATCGGTTTGAAAGGCAAAATGTATGGGATCTAGTGGAAAGACCCTTACACGAGAAAGATTATAGGCACCAAATGGGTGTTTAAAAATAAAGCAGATGAGAACAATATTATTGTTCGAAATAAGGCAAGGCCCAGTTGCACAAGGTTATTCACGATGCGAGGGAATAGACTATGATGAAACCTATGCTCCGGTTGCAGACTAGAGGCAATAAGATTGTTCTTGGTATTTCTTTGCATATAAGTCTTTCAAAGTCTTTCAAATGGATGTTAAGTCTGCTTTTCTTAATGGTGTGTTACTTGAAGAGGTCTATGTAGAGCGGCCTCACGGGTTTAAGACCAATAACAAGGTCTATAAACTCAACAAAGCTCTATATGGGTGAAACAAGCTCCCGAGCTTGGTATGATACTCTATCCGATTTCTTGACATCAAATGGATTTTCTAAAGGTAAGATTGATAGAACTTTGTTTAGAAAGGAAGTAGATGGCAACATCTTACTAGTTCAAATTTATGTAGATGACATAATTTTTGGTTCACCTAATACAAAATTATGTGAAGAGTTTAGCATTCTCATGAAGAACAGGTTTGAAATGTCAATGATGGGAGAATTAACATACTTTCTAGGGTTACTGATTAAACGAGATGAGTAAGGGTATATTTATACATCGATCTAAGTATACTAAGGATACGATTGAGAAATTTGGAATGACTACTAGCGAGAGAAGTTAAAATACCTATGGCAACTAACTTCTCAATGGATTCAGATGAGCGAGGGGATACCCACCGATGCAACGGAGTATCGTGTTGATTGGATCTCTTCTCTATCTCACCGCAAGTAGACCGAGACATAGCCTTTGCGGTTGGGGTATGTGCAAGATTCGATCTAATCCCAAGAAAACTCATCGGAGATCGCTAAGAAAATTCTTAGATATCTCAAAGGAACCTTGCAAGTAGGGATATGGTACCCGGTGATGACAACTTTGGTGACGGGTTATTGATTGGACTTTGGAGGATGTAAGATTGATAGAAAATCCACTACGGAACTTGTCAATTCTTAGGCAACAAATTAATTTCTTGGTTATCTAAGAAGCAGACATCTGTTGCCACCTCCACATGAAGCCGAATACATGGCACCGGAAGTTGTTGCTCTCAACTCCTCTGGATTAGTCAATGACTTAGAGATTATAATATTCAAACATCAGTTGTTCCTATTCTGTGATAGTAATAATGCAATAGCAATGACTTACAATCCTATTCTACATTCTAGATGTAAGCATATAGATATTAGGCATCATTTCATTAGGGATCATGTTGAAAAGAATGACATTAGAATTGAGAAAATTGCCACCGAATTACAAAGAGCTAACATTCTTACAAAACCATTAGCTGAATCTAGGTTTAAAGAAATGTGCTTAGAATTAGGATTACTTGATGCATCTTTAGCTGATTTCTAATTTGTGTGCATCTGTTTCCTTATTTTCTTTTCTTTAAATTAATGTCTAGAAAGAATTATCGACTAGATATGTGTCAAAGGGCAATCGGGTAGCTGATATCATTGATCTCCTTTTAGGAATCAAGAATCAAGGATTAGTCATATTGACCTTATACGAATTGATAATTACTTGTCGACATTGAGTAAATCGATACGAGGACACAATAGTCGGTGATCTCACGAGAAAACCAGATGATTATTTACATCCTATCTCGATTTTTCTTAAGCTTCGATGGTTTCTTGTGAGTATATGTTATTGCGAGGAACAGTCACAAAACATCTTGTTTCATTTCTTCTCATTCAAACCTCGTTTTTAAAAAAAAAAAAATTAAACGCATTTTTTTCAAAAGTATTAAACAACCTTGTTTTAGAAAAATCTGAGTCTGTTTTGTTTAAACTTGTTTTGAAATTGCTAAAAAGTTACATATAAACCGTTGGTTTTCGATTCGAGACGAGGTTACTCTATCGAGATGGTTTTTCAAAACCCATCATTTTTGAACTAACTACATTTTCAAACTCGGTTGTTTGAAAACCTATAGTTGAAGTAAGATACCACATGGTGGCGTCGGTATACTTACTTCTCTGAATAAAGTAACCTATATCGGTCAAATCAACGATCTATAAAGTAACTATTTACGCATTCCAAAGGCGATTACAATTCAAGCGCTGAATCCTAATCGTTTATCTTAGTTTTTAACCGTTGATTAATACTCGGTAAAAACTTTTTGAATAAATGGCTAAGATTAATTCTTATTTTCAAAAATGGCGGTTTCTCTTTCCAATCTTCCCCTATAAATACATCTTCTTCTTCCCTAAATCTTTTTCTTTCCATTCTTAGAAAATCTGCATATATTGTCAAGCCCTTTTCAAATTCACAAAACCTTCAAATGGCATCCTCTTCAAAAACCACCAAAACTTATAAACCCAAATACATTTCCACAAATATTTCTCATTTCAAAATGAATGAGGAATATTTCAAAACCGTTTAAAAGCAGAAATGTATGTTGATTTTGAAACAACCAATGACCCGAGAATCTGCAGAAATTCTTCGTCTTCTTGAAGCCTCACGACTCGGAGGCTTTCTTTCGATGAAGTCTCCCGCAAGAGCGGCAGATTTCTTTGGGAGCGGAGTTCTTAGCAAGGATGGAGGATACCCAAGAGGGGTTTGATACGTCGGTTGATGGGACTACATTAAGCTATTCTAGGGAGAGTATTTCCAGGATTTTGATACGTCAATGGAGGGAGTTAATCCATTGACGTACAAAGAAGATGAGTGGGAAGAATCCTTTGATATGATGGCGAGGGTCACTTACGGGGAACTCGCGGGGATTTAAAGAAGAACTGTTAAGAAGGAGATTCGGGTTATTGATGACGGTGGTTACAAAGGCGGTGTTGGGTGAGCAGAGCTCACATGATGGGTTAACCAAACCCAGTTGTGTGTGATGCGAGCCATTGTAAACGGTACAAGTGAACTAGGTAGAGCTATTAATTCATAAGGCGAGGGAGGAGAAGAAGCGCCTCACCTTCAAGTCATCTGCAGAGGGTTGGATTCCCACTTCTACGATCGGCCTCTTCAACAAAATCATTGTACTTATTGAAGGGCTGAACAAGGAAGTCGACCGGAGAGTGGGTACCAAAAGTACTCAAAATGAAGGGCATCCTCACAAAGGATGACGGGCTTGAGGAAATCCGGACTCGGATGATGAGTCCGATGCGGCCGAGGCTCGAGAGTGGCGGCTGCAGTGCAGAGATTCAACAACCAGCAGAACCGGTTGAGGTGGCTCCAGCAGAGGTCGAAGCAGAGGGACATGGCGGCGGCAGTGAGGTCGCACCTCAAGTACAATCTGCTGAAAGCAGTGCTGCCGATCCCAAGGACGTTTGAGAGGAGGAAGAGGAGGTTGGTGAAAGCCTCGGAGAAGAAGAAGGGGAAAGCTCGTCTGCTTTGCTCCTGCCAAAGTTGCCTCGAGATGAAGAGGAAGAAGAGGAAGCGAGAAATCCCTTTGGTAAGGAGGCCAAGACGAGCGGCTCAGGCTCGAAGGATCCACCAAATCTGGTAGCTCCGAGCGGCGAGATGGAACTATCAACCTTGCTACCGAGAGGAGGTCAGTCCTTCAGATAGCGGCCGAGGTTGGTCACCGGAGGCTCCTCTCTCCCCAACCAATGAAGCTGCTCTTTCCCCGATTCCAGAGGCAGGTACAAGTCTTTCTTCATCTCCTACCTTATCTCCCGTGACTGCAATGAAGAAATGCCCCAGTGGCATTTACGAGCCTTTGCCTCACCCTAAAATTCCACCCAGGTCCAAGCGAGCGGTAATGAAGGAGTATCCCAGCCGGTACTCGAGCCTCTCCAATGACCCTACCTCCCCTACACCCAAATCCATATCACACCCATAGAATCTTCACCTCCAACAACAACACCCACAAAACCATCTCCCCCACCCTCATCTCGAACAAATACCTTTTCCCACCGTCCAAACCTCATCAATACCAATAATATCCTACTCTTCTCTTCCAACTATTCAAACTCAAGCTATTCCTCTCCCATCTACTCAACCAGAACCAATACCCTCCTCGTCCGACTCCTCAACCGAGGATGAAGACACCGATTTAAGCCCAACCACCGCTATCTCCTCTATATTGTCCCTTGTCGAGAAAAAGATCAATGCTACATTTAGAAGGAAGATGGAAAGAAAGAAAGGAGAATGGTCAAAGTCAGAATGAGACACGATGCTAGCCAAAGCATGAGAGAAGTTGAGGTAACGTTGTGCGATAAAATTATAAATGTCACTAACTCTGTCTTTGGTGGTAAAGTGAAATCGATGGTGGAAGAGGCGAGGGCATTGAAGGAGGAAGTTATGGGTTACAATCAGTGGTAGTGAATGAGTTGGCTATAGACCACTCGGACTTCGTGGTCAAGTGCAACGCTTTAGATACAAAACTTTACGACTTGGGCTTGAAGTTAAAAAGGGGGAAGAAGCCGAGGCGGAGAAGAGACTAGCCCTCACAACCGTGGTCGAGGAGACCAGAAAGATGTAGGCATGAAGGCCAACACAGCTAATCTGGGAGGCAGCCGGGAGGAAGCTCGAATCAAGTCTCGATGAGTTGGCCGCTCTCCGGTGAGGGTAAGTCAACCGGAGAAAGCTATAAAGGAAGATGAGGAGAAGAGGAGGAAAGATGAGGAGGAAAGGATCGAGAAGCTCTTGGCTCAGCTAAAAGAATCTGAATCAAGGAGCCAAGGGGAAAGGAAAGGAAGTAGTGATCCGAGCCCAGATCAGTGAACTTATTACTGTGGTCAGCCGCTAAAGGAAAAGGAAAGAGGGATCTTGATTATTCCAATCTCTCGGAAGAAGCGAGATCAAGAGAATTAAGAGAGAGATGGAATATTTTGGCAAGAAAGAAAAGAAGAAGCAGAGAAAGAAGAAAGACTCCAACGTCTTCGGAGTCTTGAGCGAAATGGTTAGTCAAGAGATCAAGGCGGGAAATTCGGGCCATTCCACAACACGTCTGCTCCTCCTAAGTCAAGCCATGGAAAGTATGCTACCGAATACAGAGAGAAAAATCTGGAGGGAATGTGGATATACTCTGGTATATTCTCAAGGGCCGGAGCATCTCAGCAAGATTGATTTAGCTTGGCATGAGTGGATGGAGAAGGTAGATGCGGAGTTCTATCATCGTCACTGGAAGAAGCCGATGTAGAGTTCAACGTCAACCCGATCTCTCCAGCTTTTGAGTATGCCATCCCCGCCAGAAATCGAGATGGATCCTGGACCTAGGCGGGTCAAGGGTATTTTGAAGAAGGCAGAGGCTGAATCTGGACTTACTCAAGATGAAGATCTCGAAGGACTTAGGAGGCGTGTATTCAATTGGCCGATGATCCCAGATGAAGACCGGTGGGAAGACCGATAGAAACAGGATTTTTCTTTTTCTTATTTCTATTTTTCTATTATCTTCTCATCTGTAATCTTTGTAAATCCAATGTGAATATACTTTGTTTGATTCATTTTATTTGTCTTAATTTCTTAAAGTTTTTTTCTTCTTTAAGAAAAACTTAAAATTTTCTTAAGTATAAGTCATCTCGAGAATTTTATCTCTCGGACTTAAAAATTGTTTTAAATTTTTTTAAGTCTTAAGACTCATTTGATTTTCTAAGTTTTTTTTTAAAGGGAGTCTAAAAGATCTAAAGTTTTCATATGTGAATAAATGTTGTAATGTAAAGAATGTGCTTTGATATACCTATCTATTGATCTTGATAAACTCCGAACTAACTTCTATGAGTGTGTCTATTTTTGTAGGTTTTAACTTCATCAAAAAGGGGGAAATTGTTAGACCAAGATTGTTTTGATGAGTTAAAAGACTATTCCAGATGAGCAGACTATGATAAAGAAGCTGGAGACTAAGTTCTAGTACGAAGTGATCGACTAGGTCAAGATTAGTTCAAGTCGGTGAGACGAGAAATGACAAGTCATCCGGAGACAACCTCAATCCTAATTATCTGCGAGGAGACAAGTATAAAGAGCTCGGACGAGGTCAAGATAAGGTGAGTAGAATAAGAAAGGCTAATCTTCACCAAGTCACCGCAGACGAGTAGGAAGAATCACCGAGGTCTCAAGCGGTTTACAAGATTAAGTTTGTTAAAGTTTTAAGTTTGTTAGAACTAACTAACAAACTAACCGACTTTCCAGACTTATATATAGGTCTAGGTTTTTATTTTTCATATAGAACACTTATGCATATTAGATTTCACTCAATTCACTACTCGATTTCAATCACAATCTTTTCACAAGTATTTCTAGTAAGTTTCCAAAAAGTTCTAAGTGTTTTTAGAACACTTTTCTTGTAATCTTCAAAATTCAATACACCTTTGTAATAGTTAGATTTCTAGAAGAAGAGTTTAGGAGATTGAAGATTTGAAGAATTGTACAAGTTGTAAGTTGTAAGGTTTGGAAGTAAGAAAGTAAGCGATGGCAGAGTCCCTTCTTGATTGAAGAAGGAGAGTGGATGTAGGATTATTAAAATCCGAACCACTATAAATCCTGGTGTTATTTCTTGTTTTCTTTAGTTTCTGTTTGATTTACAATTGTGTTACTTCAAGATTAAAGTTCAGAATCTTAACTAAAATATGAATATCAACCTTGCTTTTGATCTTATAAAAGTTGAGAATCCGATTATATTCATTGTGCTTAATCGATATTTTGAATTGGTTTTGAAAGATTTGAAAAATCTACAAAATCTATTCAAACCCCCTTTCTAGATTTTGTTCTAGAAAGCTTACTCAAGGTTTTAATCAACTCAACTTTTCGGGACCAACAAACTTTGTTCATTTTTTCTTCCCACTCAATGTGGGATAAAACTAGTGTGCTCATTGATCAAAATTCATGTAGAAATTTTATTTTGTATACTAAATTGCATTACTTTACAAATCCTAATAAAAATAAATAATAACATTATTATTATTATTATAATAATAATAATAATAGAAATTTTATTTTGTATAATAAATTGCATTACTTTAGTTGATTTTTATTATTTTGAGTCACCTATTATAATACAATTGAATATATATGTGATAATAATAAAAATTATAAAATGATAATATATAGTAAATATATAGTTAACAATTTAATTGAATATATATGTGATAATAATAACAATTATAAACATGATAATATATAGTTGACAATTTAATTGAATATATATGTGATAATAATAACAATTATAAACATGATAATATATATAGTGTGATAATAATAATAACAATTATAAATGATAATATATATATAGTGAATATATAGTATACAATTTAATTGAATATATATGTTATAATATTAATAATTATAAAATGATAATATATATAGTAAATATATAGTATACAATTTAATATAATCGAATATATATGTGATAATAATAATAATGATAGGGGCCATTTACAATAAGGTAGAAAGAGGTAAGTCTTATTACAACTAGGTGTAAAAATTTGCAAAGCACAAATTTTTTTGCACGAAAAAGCACAAAAATTTGCACATTACACTGTTTGTAATTTTACTAATTTTTTACACCTATTTGTAATTTTTCCTAATGATAGACATAATATATATATATATATATATATATATATATATATATATATATATATATATATATAATAACAGACATGATAATTATAATTATAATAATTGAATATTTATGTGATAATAATAATAATAACAATTATAAATGATATTATATATATAGTGTATATATATAGTGAATATATATGTGATAATAATAATAATAACAATTATAAATGATAATATATATATATATATATAGTGAATATATGTATACAATTTAATTGAATATATATGTGAAAATAATAATAATAATAATAATTATAAATATGATAATATATATATATATATATGTTATAATAATAATAACAATAATAAATGATAATATATATAGTGAATATATAAAATGATAATATATATAGTAAATATAGTATACAATTTAATTGAATATATATGTGATAACAATTTAATTGAATAACAATTATAAATTGAATATGATATAAATATATTTCAAAGCAAAAATATAACGAATGATTAGATTTACCTAAACGGTAAAGCGACAAGGCCCTTATGCACACCTCCGTAGAGGTCGCGGGAGTCGATCCCCGCGAGTCACGAAAATGGGGGATTTAAATAGGCACAGGCGCGGCCGAGGCGTGGGTTCGATACCCTCCGGCCACAATTTATTTTTATTAGGTTCGTAATTAGCGAGGGCGAGGCGAGGCCCGCCTCGCCCACACGCCCTCGCCAAGTCCCTCGGCAATTAGCGAGGGTGGGCCGAGGATGAGTTAACGAGGAGGTTTTTAGCGAGGAAATTTTCCCTCGTTAAAACCCTCGCCAACCCCTTTCCCCTCGCCAATTCCCTCTTTAACCCCCTCGCCAAAATGAGTTTTTTTTTTGTAGTGTTTTAAAACATAATGATCTACATTTGCAGGCCCGTAAATTTGTAAAAGTAGAATAATTCGTATAAGTTCTGTTGATTTACCTGTTTTGGGATAAGTCGAACTCGATTGTCACTGCATTTACATATTTTAAAACATGACAAATATGTAAAATTATTTTTAAAAACACAATCCCCTAAGTTTCGAGCCTAAAAATATTTATCTCCGTGTTAATGTAAAGAATTTTAGTGTTTGGGTTAATGAATTTGAAAATCTAAAGGCACGACTATATTGAGTACATAATTTTTCATTTAAGTAATCAGCCGGCCAACTTAGATGTTGGCTTCACACTTGGCAGTTTTCACATCATTGTGTGTTGATAACCTCTTGTATTGATTAAAGTATGAAGTTTTGAAAGGTATTTTGTAGTATTTTTTATGTGTAAAATATATAAATTGGTTAAATTGTGTGTGAATGTATGGCGCCTCCATTAACGCCACTCTAATGAAAATAAGTTTTAGGCTCAGAGAATCGAAAGAAATTTAATTTTAAAGGAGTTCTATACTAGTGAAAGATTATATCATAAAAACAGAAGTAATTTATATATATATATATATATATATATATATATATATATATATATAAGTGTCTAGCCATATTGTATATGCCTAACTCTGTGTCCTACTCACATATATAAGTCCAACATTTAACTAATTAAGACATTTGCAAAAATAGTTCATTAAGCATGTGGTAAAAACTATAACTAATTTAGCATAATAAAATATGATATTAACAGACAGATTGGTCATACATGCAAATTATTTCAAAATACTGACATAGTATCCAAGCAGTTTATAAGAAGGGACTCGACCATTTGACCTATTAATTCATACATAGTTTTGAAATAAAACTAAAACGATAATATAAGTCATATGAGTACTTAATTTAGTTATTACAGAAATTTAATTTGTAGTAAATAATTTTAGCGGAGTCTACTTAGTCAATGACACGTCCGTCTCATCGTCAACAAGACCTAAAAATTTAAAGTAACATCATGTATCTTCCCCGGAGAAAAGTCCGAAGTGGGATAATATTTAATATACAATTACATTAAAAAAACTAATAAGCATGTCAACCGAGTACACGCCAGGACTGTAGATCCGACTTGATACACACATCAAGGAAAAATTCTAGTTACAAAACTAGTCAAATTCACATGAAAAACATATTGAGGCATAACATTTAAGTAAATTTTCCACATACATGTAAAAGGAATCATAAAAGTGTTTTAACATACACATAACAAGTTCAGTTTGTTCATTACCTATACTTTTAATTAACAAGGTGATTAAATAAATCAATTTACCAACTCACCCGCTATGTAAAACTCCTAAAAGACAGTTTATAGTAGATAATTTGTAGTCAAATATAAACATGTCGGAATGTTATGAAATTTATATAGTAGGTTCAAAACACATAGTTACATACCATAAAAATTTAAATTTATAATAACATGTAGATCTTTTCTTATGATTTTACGGTGGACTTAAAAATAGGTAACGAATAGAGCTTGTGTCAAGTTATTTTCTAAAATTTGTTAAAATTTGTGTATTACTCATAAAAAGGCAAGGTAAAATATCAAATAACCCAAATGGTCGGTAGTAACACTCGTAAATAATGTCATATTTTAAAACTTTGTATTTTCTACTTATCATGCATTGTTCTAGTGCACAAAACTGCTTTCGTTTTTACCGGAAATACACTATTTGTTTGAAAATTCATTAAAAATGGAATATAACTCCAAAAATTTTAAAATTTTTACCACATATCCTAGGCTTCCGAGGAATTCAATGTGGTAAAAGTGTTTGTGAAAATTCATCAAGAAAAGGTCAGAATAATTCTAAAAACTAACATACGGTGACATAACGAGTTCCAACAACAAAATTTATGTATATGGAAGCATAGTTCGGGCACCCTAGTCATTTTAAACATCGAATGACCATCAAAACAGACCTTATTTACTCGGTAGGTAAATATGCATCAAAAGCCACATGCAATCACATAACCAAGCATGCAATCACCCATAGAGCATCAAAACATGATCACATAGTTGGCATATTAATCATTAGCTAAACACATATAATCAAACAAATCACTCAACTAAATGCCAATGAACATCTTTGGACTTCTAATACAAGTATTTAATCACTATATACAATGAATCATTGCGAGAAAATAATGGAGAAGAAAACTAAAATCCATTTCAAAAAAATGATCAAGTATAATTTTTTTCTTTGAAAACTCATTTAAGGAAAAGAGTTGGAAGAAAGCGTGTATTTTTATCTTAGAAGGTTCTTAAATCTCCAACTTAACTTGAACAATAGCGTAAAACGGTGAATTCTTTAGGCTCCATTTAGATGGAGTGGATTTGAAATCAAGGCATTTGAACATAATATATCATGCATTCACACAAACTAAAATGGAGAAAAGCTAAATGAATTGATTTGATTCACTCAAATATTAAGCACAAGTGGGAGAGGTGAGAGGATTTCAAATGACTAGGTTTTGTTGGGTATTTGAAATCCTCCCACTTATAAGTAATATTTGTGTGAACCAAATCCATTCATTTAGTTTTTCTCCATTTTTATTTGTAAATGTATCGTGTATTATCCTCAAATCCGTTGATTTTAAATGACTCCATCCAAATGAAGTTTTAGAGATTTTTAGGGAGAGAAGCAAGTGAAAATGGAGAAGGAAGAGAGAGAGTGGTGAAGAGAATGAACGAAGGCTGTTGGTGATTCATGTCGTGTATAAGCGGGTTTTTAAATCCACAAAACCTAATAATTTGATTTTCATTTTAACACCCATAATTTGATATAATTGTGGTTATTATCTAAAAATATGTGACAAAAACTTGTGTGAACCGATTGCATACCATAAATCTATTTTTATCAATTACTTATATGTAAATTCAATATCATCACATGCACGTACACTATTATTATTATATATATGCACTTTTATGGTAAATATGGCACTAATAGTACATGTGCATTGTCGTAAAAATAAGTTTAACTCCACAAATTATTTTACTATAAAATGATTATTACCAATTAGTTATACGAAAACGTTATTATATAAGTTTAACTCCACAAATTAACAGATACGTAATTTAATTTATAATCTTAGCTACGTTGACAAATTTAAAAGAATTGACCAAAGTACTTTTTTTTTCTTTTAAGAAAAGCTCAAAGACCAAGTAGTGCTAAATCACAAAGACCTTGCCTTGGAATTTTGAGTTTTCTTCAAAACATTAATATTCATAAAATAGGTAAATGCAACAATATTTCAAATTTCACCCTCAAGAGTTTGAAAATAAAATTTCACCCTCAAGAGTTTGAAAATAAAATTTCACGCACATATTTGCATTATTAGATTAGAAGGAATGAATATTTTTATCTAATTTGTCATATATTTGGTCATAAATAGATAATTGGTCACATGGAGACGGGGAGGGGTCGGACTAACTATCCAATGAAAGAGAGATATTTACCTATCTATCATATGTCCATTAAAGCAATCGAGCCCCGAGTAAATAACGAGCAAAAAAGGTCACAAGCCTAGCTATATAACAAATGCTGCAGGACTAGTTTCAACTCTGCTTCAATTACAAAAAATCTATTTTACATAATTACTGGTAACCATTACTTGCTTCTGTATTCTTCATGAACATGGAAATACAAATCAGACGATATGAACAATTATGTATGATGAACTATGTTGAAGATGCTTCTGCTTGTTTCTCCTTTGGAAATGAGGACCCTTCAAGATTTAGATCACCTATGCCTTTAACGGGCCCGATGCTGCATCGAGCTGTGTTATGTAGTACGATGGCGTCTTTAATTTTCTGAAACTGTAATAATTTAATTATAAGTTGTTACATCTAGCTCCATAACTAAATACAAAGCAGGCAAATTTTTTGATGACTCGATATTCGGCCCAAGGACCAAGTAATTCGAGGGACTAATTCCACTCTCCACTAGCCAGGGCCCAAATTGAAGCCAGAGCTAAGTTCTTTATGGACTGGCCCATCTCAATTGATCGCACCTTGTGGGCTTCGAACAAGAGACCTAGAGAGGAACAAATCCTAAGTCTCGAGCCTGCACCACTAGGCCGACCTGGGATTAACAAAGCAGATAAATTAACTTCAAAACTATTTATGTTTGAGGATAATCTCCTTTTATTGTTTCTTGAATAACCCTAATTGTAGTTCCATTCCATGTGATCATTTTGTACCATTTGTTATGAAAATGTGACCAAAAAAGCCAAAGTGCATTAACCAAATCAAAATACCTACTAAGTAAAGCAAATGCAAATTATTAAGGCGAGAAAGGAAATATAAAAACAGAGTAAGTTCACTTACTTTGGCAAGGGAGCAAGAAAAGGACTCGAGCTGTCCATCTGCTCCGCGGTAGAAGTGGAAATACGGAAGAACCTTCACGTTCAAGCTCTTGCACATTTGCTTATTCTCGTCAAAATTGACTTTCAAGAATAAAATATCGAGATTTTCCTGTGCTGTCCTGCAAAGCTGATAACACATGAAAACATTGTCAATCTGCTCAACGTACTTTGAAAACCTAAAGTTATTATTGAGCGCAAGAGAGTAATGAAAACCTATTCTGTGGTAGCTGAACTTCTTATGTACTATTCGGAAATTTCACACTGATCGGTTAAGGGGTTAATATCATTTTGGTCCCTAGAGTTTACCTTTTTCAAATTTTTGCTCCCTACTTTCACACTATCAAATTTGGTTCTGGAAGAACACTTTTACACTCACATTTGGTCTCACCGTTCCATAAACCGATAGAATCAACTATTTGGGGGTGTTAAATGTAATTATTTAAAAACTTGTACTTAAATTTAATTATTATAATTATAAATAAAAAAATAAAATTAAATATTACATTTAGCACCCTAAATAGTCAATTACGTCAGTCAACTAACAGCGGAACCAAATGTGGAAGTAAAGTAAAAATGTACTTTCAGGACCAGACTTGATATTGAGTGAAAGAGGAGGACCAGAACTAGAAAAAGTTAAACTTTAGGGACAGGAAATGATATCATCCCTCGGTTACACATTAATACCAAAAGATGGATGGAAACAATGATCATTTGAGAAAACCATAATAATAATATGGATAGTAGAATAAACATCCTGAAAATAAAGATTACCTTGGGAAACAATGCTCGACAAGAAGCACACCATGTTCCATAGAACTCAACAATAACTAGCCTATCTCCGGCCTCACTTAAAGCAGTCAAAAATTCTTGTGTGGAGTGTATATCAATCATGTTTGGGCCAGCATTTCTTTCCCACCACTTGGGCGCCTCGGTTTCAGTAGCAGTTGCACGCAGCTGATAGAATCACCAGACATCATTAACTTGGGAGACGCATCATAAGATCTTTTGGCAATAATGAAAAATAAAAATTCAAACACAATTGAACACAAAATGTATCACATATGTCTGTTGAACCATTATTGTTTACCAAGTAACACTTGGGTGCACCAACTAATAATGCTCGATGGAAGCAACTAATATTGTTCAGTGAAAACAGCTAAATAATGATCAACTAATACACTTTAGTAAAACAACTAATATCATTTGATAATGTACTTGAGTTGTATGACACGATTGGTGCATAGAAGTATTTGCCTTGTTTACCAAATTAAGAAGACTTCATCAGATTGAACATCAAGGTTCTTTACAGACGAAGACAGAAGTAAATATTACCAAATAAATATAACAATCCAACACATAACAGTAAAGTGACCTTATTGATAGTTGAATCACATAAAAATAAAAGAGATCTTCTATTTTCGATATTATAGAAAAATAACTTGAAAGAAACACTCATTTCACCAGATCAACCCAACTTAATCCATAAATATTTTCCTGGGAAACTGCCCCAGCATAAGCATTAGTCTATCTGAAGCAGCCACCATGAAAGGTTTTCTCCAAGCATACCATCAACTCGTGTTTTCATCTGTGAGCAGGTCCAAATGGCACATTGACAAAATATATTCATCATCATTGACATATTAATGTTTTATAAGATAAATCATTTAGTCCTTTCACACACCATAGTGTATTTGGCAAAGCATATCAGTGAATTAACAGTCAAGAAAACAGAAATTCAAAATTTTTAAAAAATAAAAAGATAAAGTTACTGTACCTAAAGTGCACATCAAATAATACTTTAAATGAAATTTTGAGTTAATAGCCAGATGCAGCATCTGTCAAAAACTCTTTTGCCAGTTGAATATGCTTTACATTGCTATATTCTCTGAATAACAAAATTATGGTTGATTTGGTAGACCTAATTACACATACAAGCAAATGGTATGGATCGAACTATAAAAACTTTTTTATTTTCTTTATGCCTTTTAGAAAACATTAAACTATATATATATATATATATATATATATATATATATAAAGGGAAAGACAGGCACAATCAGATACAAGCGAAGCATAGAAAAGAATAGACAATAATTCCAATAAAAATGTCACTTCAATTATCCAAATTGAAACTGGAAATCTCTATAGAAAATGCACTTTTTTAGAGGATATGTTGGCAGGCTTAAGATTAAATTGGCAGTCAGAAGATTATGTTTAGAATTAGATGGTAAACTGTTTTTGTCTTATGCAGAGCTGTGAAAGTTCCAAAGGAAAACTTATCTATTTTCAATTTGGCTAAGTGTGGACTTTAAGTAGATGATAATATAATGCTGCCAAACAACTTAAATGATGATGACAAAATAATAATTGATCTAAACTAAGTTTAATCACATCTATCAATTAAAAATATGTTATAGGATACTTTATTATAACATTCTCTAATGCCCAAATAGATTTTTTTTTTTTTAAAAAAAAAAAAAAACGGATCAAGAAAATCTTGTGCAGTACTGCATGAATGTTTTGGTATCCCTAAAAACATATTCCAAACACTCAGACGCAGAGGAACGTCCATCTTTTCCTCTCGGTAGTCATGGAAAATATGCTAAAACTTAAGGTAAACTTCTCCTACTGAGCTAATATGATCAAATAAAACCATTTGCTCTCTAAATGCCTGGGGAGCACCGAGCACAAGATGTATCATATTATATCAATAATAGCTAGATATATCTTCATCAAGATTACCAATAAACACTATTCTTCAGTCTAGCATATGATTGAGGTATTCATGACTGAAAATGCAATAGATACTAATTCTTCCATAAATCAATTAGTTCAAGAAATCAGGCACAACAGTTCAGGTAATCTGGCCACCATCATAGGGTTATTACTCCACAAAATGCATCCTGGTAACTTATCAAATATAATTCTTAGAAACCCCCACAATCAAGCAATTGAATACTTCCTCCGTCCCATAAAAATTTCATGTTTTCTTTATTGAGACGTCCCATCCCACAAAAATTTGCAAACCCAAAAAAGAAATTTCTCTTTAAATTTCACTCTCACAATATTTACATATTTAAATAAGATGCATTACTTTTGGACCTGTACATACACTCAATCCAACAAATTATTATTTTATTCATACCAATTTACAAAATTACCCCTCAACACCATAATCATTACACTTTTTCTTAAACTTTGCCCCCAATATGCGGCACAAACTTCTGCGGAGAAGAGGGAGTACAAACTTTTCATCAAACCAAAATTTCAGTTGTAAAATATCAAATACTCCTACATGATATGGAAACAGCAAACAAAATGTAAAATGCTTCAAAGACATATAAATCTTAGTAGTAGGTTTCCATTGCATCTAAGCAAGTACTAAAATGATTGTCAAATCTAACAAGAAAAATCAATTAAAATTCAAGAAAGTTGGTATGTTTACCTTGAAAGACCCCAATTGTCTGTGGGGTCTTATGGCAATTGGAGAACCAAAAGCAGAAGAAACATCTGAAACAGAGACCACCCCTCTCTGCACCCCTTGATTGCGGGGAAAAGCCCGTTGACAAGGATTCAAAGACGACGAGAAAGAAACTAACAATGAAGAAGAAAAACAATGAGAATTGCAGGATAATTTTACAACATCAGCCATTTGAGAAGCGCAAAATTGTAAAGAATTGTTTGCTTTCTTCTTAACCCCTCTGTGCTTTTCACAATTGAGTTGCTTTAGAAAAGATTGTTTCCACCATATTAAGCAATTGCAGTGTATATATATGTACGGAGAGAGAGACAGGTAAGCGTAACATCAGATTCAGCGAAAATGGAAGCAAAGAGGGTGAGAATTTTCTGGGTTACACACTCTGCGTGTGTGTGTGGGGTTGGAAGAGAAAGTGAACAGGGAAAAAGCAAGACTGATATTATGTGTGGAGGAGAATGAAAGAAGGTGGAATGCAAAAATGACGAAAACAAGATTATTCTTTTTATTTTATTTTGCCACACTTTTATTATATTTGTTATAAATTAAATATGGAGGTATAAATAATCAGATACTCCTTTTGTCCTATTTTTCAATTATTCAAGTAAAAATGGCACTTGATTTTAATGAAAAAAATATTTATTAATATTAAAAGTTGTAAAATTGAGGATAAATGGGCCATTTCAATTTTATTGGAGGAGGTTGTTTTAGTTTGAGAGGGTAGAGAGTGAATTATTGAGTGACATGAAATATAAATAAAATATGTTTAGAATGATTTAGTTTTGATAGGTTAGTGTTACTTTTTTATCATTTTTATATGGGAAAACAAAAATAAAAATAAGACATTTATTTTTAGATTTTGAGATTCTAAAATGATGGAGAGAGTACAATACAATATTAACCCCGCCTATGGGTCATCCCACCCTATATCCTGTAGCAAGGCGGGTTTGAGTATCATTCCAACCCCTTATCCCGTAGCAAGGCGGGTTTGAGTATCATTCCAACCCGCTTATGTGGGTCAAAAGTAATGACATTTTGTTTAAATTAGTGGATATTATGAGGACAAAGTTAATAGAAGATTTTTCATTTTAAGGGTGTGAAACTTGTTAAGAATATGATAAATTGTCCCACATTAGTTTCCATACTAATGTGGGCGCATATTTTAAGAAAAAGTGTGATGAGTGAAATATTAAAGGGTAATTTTGTAAAATTTTATTATTAAAGTGAAAGAAATGGTTAAATTGAGTGTAAAAGTAATGACATTTTATGTAAATATGTGAATATTGTGAGGGTGAAGTTTAGAAATGTATTTCCTTTTAGGAATATGAAAACTAATGTGACAAACCAAAAGGAAAGTGCAGAAAAACTAATGCGAATGTGGAGAAAGCATACGTGAATTGTCCCACATCGAATTATTGAAAAAAAAATTTAATTTATAAACTTGATGAGACTACCTTTCCTATTATCAATTGATTTTAGTACGAAAACTCTCGAAGGGTGTGTTAGTTTTACTTCACATATTTGATCTTGTCAATTGCGAAAGTCAATTTACTTATCTTGGAAGTTTGGGAATAATTATTACACTTTTAATCTTCAAATAAAACCAACGAAACATCTATTCACTTTACATTTCATTTTCTTGTACTATTTCTTTCCCACGTTTTTTTAGAATATTCTTCTCGGAACATGACAATTTACTCAACCAACAAACTAAATATTATCTAGTTATGCCCTTGAGGTTTCTAGATTAAGCAAAGTCTACTATTAACAAAGGAATTATGGTGAAACTTGATCTATTTTAAGAGTATCAATTGTAATAATTGAAAAATATTACCTATATTACTAAAAGGTATCGGTCGTGATAATGAAAAGTATTTCATATATTACTAAAGTTAATATCAGTAGTGATAATCAAGGGTATTACCTATAGGGAAAATTACCATTAGATACAAGGCCCAACCCTTAATTACAAAAACTACAAAAACTTTTTGGCATTTCACCGGATACAAAAAGATGATTTCCCCATTATACCCTTATTTAACCTCACCGGATACAAACCTTAATCTCTCTCCTCAATGACGTAAGGGTTTTCCAAAACCTGTGTCTCTGTGCATGTAACCCGGCCTTCCATCTTCTCTCTCCTAGTCGCCGACGGTATGGGACGCCCCATCAATTGGTGGTTCGCGTCTACAGTTCAATTTCGAATTCAAATTCAAATTTTATAGCTTGATTTATAACCTTCTTATTTTACACTTTGCTTCCATTTTCATCAAAAAGCGAAGAAAAATTTGTACGAACTTTTGAAAAATTAATCGATGAATGTTTTCAAGTCGGAAATGTTGTTTCTCTAATCGATATATTATCTTCATGGTTTTCGAGTCATCCATGGCGTATTCATGCATCATTGATGGAGCAGAGAATAGTGATCGATCTTAAATTCCGCGACAAGTGCAAGTTGTTTTCATTGAATTGATTCATCCTTTATGTGGTTCGAATATCGTGCACGTGGAACGTGGTCGAATCGCAATCTACCCGGCCTTCATTTGTTTTCTCGTGGGTAGCTATAACAACACATGTTTAAATAGTGAAGAAGATTTCATGAATATGATATTCCTGCGTCGTCATTTAAATTTGAGTTTGGTGGATGTTTACATTTCGTGTTGTAAAGAGAATGTCCAGAGTGGGGCCCATAATGAAATGCATCTTTCAAAGAAATCTAAGTGTGATTCTATGGGACCAGATTCTAATGGTAGTGGTAGTGACAATGAGAAGGGGATGGGAAGGGATGTGATTCTAATGATAATTTAGGTTTGTGATTCTAGTGAAAATGGAGTTGCCTCTTATTCTAGTGATAATTGTCTTGGATGTGATTTTAATGATCAATTTGCTTCCATCCCTGTTTATGATATACGCCTGATGCCTATGAAAAAACCCATGCTTCTTGATTTATGGTCTAATTTAATGAAAAATGGTGTTGAAATGTTTTCACGGGTGGTGTAATTTAGAATCGAGCTTATAAAGTATTCTACTATTTTGGGATTTAATTTTAATTTCATTAGGAACGACCGTAGATATGTACACGTTGTTTGTAAAGAACAACAATCTCTACCGAATGTAAATGGTTCATAAAAGCAAAGGATCAACTTTGTTTCTAATAATTTCATTGTGTATAAGGCTAATCTTACTCACTCGTGCATTGGAAGTTTAGTCAAAGATGAAGCCGCACGCTTGTGTCCTAAGATCATGGCGTAATTCTTTACGCCAAATATCCGCAAAGAGGCACGAAATTGGTGGCAAAGAGATAGTAGATCTCATGCAAATTCAATATAGTATTGATATTTCCTATTCCAAAGCTTGGAGAACCATTGAATGTGCTAGGAACACAATTTTTGGTAAATATGTTTATTCTTATTCTCAATTAAGATGGTATTGTAAGGCCATCACCGCACCAACCCCGGAAGCATTGTTAAACTTGAGCACAACACTCGAATCAGCCCACTTCGAGCGTCTTTTCATATCATTCAAAGCATGTTACGATGGGTTTCACTCTTGTCGTCCAATGATTTTCGTTGATGGTACTTTCATGAAGGGACGTGCTCGTGGTACTCTTCTTATTGCCACCGCAAAAGATGGCGATAATGGTACGTATTTTGCGCTTTAATGGTTTCCACTTATTGTTATATGTTGATAGCGAGTTTAATAGGAAATTAATGCTTGTTATTTTTCATTTTTGCCCGATTTTTAGGATTATTCCCTATTGCATTCGCCGTTGTTTCCTCTGAAAACACTCGATAATTGGGTTTGGTTTCTTGAGAATCTTCGTGATGGTGTGAAGCATGAAAGCGATTTTTATCTATCGGATAGGAATTGTGGTTTGATGTCATCTTTAACATTGTTTTCAAAGAGCCTCATCCATTTTTTCTCGTATGTATCATTTATTATCCAATCGAAAGGTCGTTTTTCATCCGGTTGGTCTAATCTTAAACGAGCCACAATGGGAGAACATTTTAGAGATTGTGCATACGCTCCAAATTTACGCTTATTTGATGAAAAATTGGCATTATTCAAAGAAGTTGGTGGGAGTATTGCGTAACAAAGTGGTTAGAAGACCTCCCGCTTGAAAAATGGGCAACAAGGCACTCACCAAACATTGTTAGGTACGGTGAAATGACGCCTAACGCCGCAGTAATCTTTTAACTCATGGATTAAGGATTCCAGATCCAAACCTATCACACAAATGATAGATGATATAAGGATAGGAATATCTAAATGGTTCGTTGAAAGGAGAAAAGAAAGCCCAGGACACGGGTAGGGGCTTTGGTACCACAAAAGGAGGGTTTGTGGCACCATCTTACCGATATCGCCCGGCATTGGTTTGTAGTGAGTGCCGGGCGGGAATTATGAAGTATCATCCTCACCATCAGATTCGTGAACCTTGATAAAAGAACATGTACTTGCAGCAAGTGTGTTTTAGGGTTACCCTTGCGCCCATGCGATTCTTGTCATTAGACGCCACCGTTCGTCGATTTTTAGCCATGTGGATGAGTGTTTCTTCAAGTCCAATTACCAAAAACTTATGAAAAAGACTTAAACCCTATCCCGCAGACGAAATGTATGATTGTGCAGGATGAAGAATTACAACCTATTCGCCTCCGGTGCTCAATCGTACTCAGGACGCCCTAAGAAATCACGGAACCCTTCATACGGAGAGTGGAGAAAAGAAGGCCCAATTTCTACACCAGTATGCAAATTGTTTGCCAAGCACGATAGTCTAACTTGTGGGAAGATATTGGATAATCACAAATCCAAAATATGAAGGTAATTTTGTGCAGATTATTAAACTATAAATGATACACATTTTCAGTTAAATTATCAATTTAATCCCTTTTACTACTTCCTTTTTCTGTTGTTTGGGGCTTGCTATGTCAAATGTTTTGAAATCGATGTCTTACCACAAGTTGGCATGGTTTTTAGTTTTTAAGGAACTGGTCACAACCTTTTTCTGACTTCTAGTGAAACTATCGGTGTTCTTCTTTTATTTTCTCTGGGGTGACTTTTTGTATGGCTAGAAGAATATACATTTTCTCGCACAAAATGTACCGGTGTATATCTTGTTGTTTGCCAAGCACGATACTCTAACTTGTGGTAAGATATTGGATAATCACAACTCCAAAAGATGAAGATAATTTTGTGCAGATTATTAAACTATAAATGATACACATTTTCGGTTAAATTATCAATTTAATCCTTTTTAATACTTCCTTTTTCTCGTTGTTTGAGGGGCTTGCTATGTCAAATGTTTTGAAATCGATGTCTTGCCACAAGTTGGCATGGTTTTTGCACATCCAGCTTTTTATAACTAGTCACAGCCTTTTTGTCGACTTGATCTGGTGAAACTATCGTTGTTCTTCTTTTAGTTTCTCTCGGGGTGACTTTTTGTATGGCTAGAAGAATATACATTTTCTCGCACAAAATGTACAGTGTTGTAAACCAAACTCATTTGAGTTAATGAAAATTAAAGCATCTTGCTTTTTTATAATGATTTTATAAATACATATGCATCTTACAGAGTACTTATTAAACTAGAATGTAATCGCTCTTATTAGAACAGCTTATAATGAGTACAAAGACAAACAGCTATGAAACCGCACAAAGCAAAGTGTAGGAAGGGTTACCGCATAAGCTTTTGAACCAATGCCGGGATGATTATCTTTCATTTTTTTCTCGCTAATTTTCTATTATGTAGTGCATGCTTGAAGCATATCCTGGTCCAAGGAGTAATGTCCATATTGATAGGCACACACCATTGACACCAACCATGAGTATCACAACCGCCGCATGACCTTCCGTGATTCTTGCTTGATTCTCGATACCTTAATGGTTGTGATGCTTCCACAAATTGGACATGGTGATCTTACATTGCATCAAGTATTTAGCATGTGCAACTGCTTTACGCTAGATTGAGACATGTTTTACAAATTTTTTCTTGAACAAAAAGCTGAAGCGGTAGGCTTTTGGAAGCATGTAAAAATCAAGGGAGAAATGTATGCATACATATAGAGAAGTTCAATTGAATTAAATTTTTTTAGCCAACGGTAAATTTCTTCCAACGGTAATAATTCCAACGGTTCTTTTTTTGTTTTGTTTTTTAATAAATGCCTCTCACATCGTTGCAAGAATTTTTATACAAGTGCAAGTTTCAATAAATCATTGCAATATTCTTGGAATGAATGTAAAACTTTATAAATGATTGCAACTATAATTTCGCGTTGTAAATCTTTAAAGGTGCATATCTTTTTGTTGTAATTATTTATTAATAAGTACAACCTTCACAGATATCATTGCAATTATTTATACAAGTGTTAATTTAAAGTGCAATTTTTTTGTACAATGTTCGAATGATTAAGTTACTTATCCGATTGCAACTTTTTAATTTGCAACCCTGTTGAAACATTGCAATGATACTTTAATGGCGAAAACATTAAATTTCTTTAAATTTTAAACAATGTCCAAAAAGTTTTCAAATTTAGTAGATAAGTGACTCAAAATAAAAACAAAACTGACTTTCATTCACTTACAAAAACTCAAAAACATACATTAACTAAAAATCCAAAAGTACATTCAATAACCTATAATAATACTTAACACTTCTAAGGATTAATACCTGCGGATTTTTCAGGGTATTCAAACAATGGAAGATCGTACCATAGCCATTTGGTAACGCCGACGTAACAAATGGGAAGTAGTAATGCTCGCTTCTATGATACATAAACGGCGTCCCATCTCGGTTCAAGTCGATCAATATCCATTCTCTGTCACAGTCCCTCATGCAAAGAGGTGTAAAGCTCAATGACCTATTCTTGGGCACGTCCGTGTCTTCCAAGTTCATAGTCAATTTATTCCAAGTACTATTCTCGTGAATCCAAAGAACAAACCCTTCATCCTTCTTACGTAAAGTTGAGTACAAAACAAGGGTTTTATCATCCAAAGACCCTAAAGCTGTATTCTCGACCCGAAATGTTTCAGATAAAGGTATGCAAATGAATTCATAACTTTTAGTAGAAACATCAAAACCACCTATACCATAATGGAAACCAAGGTGTTGAATGCGCAATGTAATTTACCATATCGACGAAGACCCCTAGGTTCTTGAGATGGAGTTTCAAAAGGGAAATGCCTCAAACGTTTCCATGTTCTAGAGTTGTCAAGAAAATGCTTACCTCTATTTTTGCATCAATATTGTTAAATAAGCATAATCTAACCAACTTACACTCACAGAGGTTTGTATCATATCCCAAGCCAAAATGACGTAACACCACTTACTCTGTGGATGAAAATCGATATCAAATGATGGTATTTTAAACCCGCTTCAAGCTTACCGGATTTCCCAAAAAGAACTTCGTCCTCTTGGTTACGTAAACAAACGATTCCGGAGCAGCTTAGCCAACGCCTCATATTTCAAGGCGTCAAAATCGCTCAAAACCCTAGAGACAACACCATTGCTCTGCTTTTCATAAACCAGAGCATGAAAGCCAAATTCCTCTTGCGAAGGAAAGTGTATTTTCCTTGCTTTCTCATCTCCTCCGTGCGCTTTTCCGAATGAAAAACTTGCTAGAAATCATGCCATGTCGGTGTTTGCTTACGACCTTGAATCGCACTAACGATTTTGGAGGCACCCTAGAAAGTATTTCCAACATTATCTCCTCGGGAAGATTTCTCCATTTGCAAAGTGAGTTTTTTCGAGATTGCCATATCGATTGAAGATATTTTTGCTTGCTTTTTTAAGTTTTGCAATGATTTGTCATTTCGACTTTGCTTCAGAAATATATAAACAGTGTAGTACTTGAATACCAAACGTCACAATGAAGTTTTTAGCAGGCGTCATTTGTGAGGGTAAATAATTGTTTTTCATTATTTGTGACTTTTTAAATTGTATTTTAAATTGTTTTTATTAGTTGTGACTTTTTAAACATTACGAATTGTGTAGATTTTTACAATTCAACTTTCTTACAAAAATGTTTGTGACGTTTAACCATTATGGTTTGTATTTTTACGTATCAATTTTTTAAAAAAATGGTTGTGACGTTTAGCTATTAAATATTGTATTTTTACGTATTAATTTATTTTTAAAAAAATGGTTGAGACGTTTTTGAGTTTAATAAATTATTATTATAATCCTGTTGATCCAAAATTAATATCTTAGTTTTAAAAATGCTAACTTTAGTATGCTAATTTTAAAAAAATGCTAACTTCGAAAGTAAAAAAATTAAAACACAAAAAATACCCGAGAGATAACTCGGGCAATTGTTTCTACAAAGTCTGTATACGTCTATTTATTTATATTTTATTTAATTTAATTAAGTAATAAAACAACAATTCAATTTTGTAGTTTTTTTAGAATCTGACATTGCATTGTTGTATTTTTAGATAAGAATATGTGCATTACATTTGCAAAGTAACATTAAAGATATAAAACACTTGTTTCAAAATAAGACGTCCACAACAAACATCTGTTCGTGCGAATTTTTGCCCAAAAAAACATACTACAACCTGTTCGTGCGACATTTTAACAATTAAACTTCAACATTGGATCCATAAACCATTCAACCATTTTTGCTCTGTATTTTCCAGGACTGCGTGTAAGACAAGACTCCCTTTTTGCCTTTTCTCCCAAAATTGCGTTCTCCAAATTCATGCAAACTACCACTCCATGGTCACGATTCTCGCTTGATTCTTTGAAGGCTTGGTTCGTGCAATGGATTCTTTCGACGACCATGTAGAATGGGGTACTTAGGTCTTCCATTTTCCTCCACATTCCTTTAATTTCCTCCACATACTCCAACCTAAACAGGGGATAATAAAACAACTTTTCTTAAGAAAACAATTGTAATTATGTTAAATCGTAATAAATATTTTTAGCATCTCACCACAAATCTTGATCTGTCTGATTTAACGTCCTTGTTTGAATTCCTCGGTTTCATCGAATTAAGAAATCTCCACTCACCGGTTTTCAAGTATAACTTCAGTAAGTCTAGTGGTCACCAATCCCGAGAATGCTTTGTCATTATTGGAAACAAAAGCGTATTATCATGTCCTATATTCTTGAGTTTATCATCAACAAAAGTATTTCTATTCTTTCCGACAACAGCTTTCTTGTTATGAATCAAATCCTACAAACATTTGCCCAAAACTGGATATTAATTAACTATATACATGTTAATGTGTTGTTAAAAATTTAAAAAGTTAAAATACCAGCAGATGGAAGAAAATATGACAACTTTGAAGCTCCTTTCCTTTTCTTTATACTTATCAAGTAATATATCGCACCAAACATCAATGACTGGAACAATTTAAAATCGGCATGAAAGAATATTTATATATAACATTGAAAATGTAATACTGTTCTCATTGAAATGAATCTTTATATAGTTAATTAATTAAGTAAAAGAGTACTAACCGAAGAGGAAATCCTTTCATGATGTAGTATACATATTATGTCCTTTATAAAAACCTCACCTATTGGGCCGATTTCCTCTCCAACACACATACACGAAAAAGAAAGAAAAAGGAAAAATAAAGATTATTATAAACTATCCAAAAAGAAGCGTAACACCGATAATTATATGTAAAATAATAATAATTAGACCCTACCCATCTTTATTCTCACTCCACCATCCCCAATCAACCCTTTGATATGTTCACTAGTCATGCTCACACCAACATAATTTTTTTCCCATCTAAAATTACAAACTCTTTTTGAAACTTCTCAAGTTCCTCCATCTCTCGAGTATTCATTTGCGGTGTAATTTCAACCGGTTTCCGCTCATGCCTCTCGTGTTCTCTCTTTTACTCTCAATGTAAGAGATGTCGGCTCAATCACCATTTTGCCCTTGCCCTTTCTTTTCCCGTTAGGGGGTGTCTTATCAACATCCTCAATGTTTATGGCATCCTTCGATTTGCATTCTCTGCAACTAACTTCTCATTTTTGCTCTCTCAATGTGTAGATCTGCTATTGTTTTCATCCTTTCAATATTATCGGGATTCTCGTATATCCGAGTGGGTGTTGAACCGTTAATTCACAAACTCTAGCCTTCAACCATGTGTTTTCTTCCTTTAAAGACTACATCTCCTTTTCTATGGTTGTAATTTCATCCCTATACAAATTGTCCCTCGGTTCCCTATCGTCTTTCAACATCCTATCAAATGCCAGCTTTTGTTCCCTTTTAAAAACTTCCATTTCTTCCTTTATGCTCTCAATCGATTAATTTTTTCGTAAAACCAAAACCTTTAAGCTTTCTAACTCTTTCTCCATCGTCTGCCTTTTTTCCACTCAAGTTTCATTTCATCGTTGAACTTATCCTTCTCCACATCCACCGTAGGCAATATATCTATCTCGGTTTCCATTTGTTTTTTTCACATATTTTCTCACACATATTTCCACTATTCAAATCAATCAAGCTGTTTCCACGTCTTCGCTTTTGTGGCCTCACCTAAACATTTTTGTACATCAAAGGTTGTACATCTTCGTAAGTAAAAGCATCAAGTTTCGCAGATCTGCAACAACATCTCCAATTTTGTCATTTATCTCCGAATTTTCAACATTACTCCGAGTTATATTCAAATTAAAACATGGAATATCCTCGGGAACACCCAAAAATCCTTCCTTTTCTCAAGCATTCTCCTTTCTCTGCTTTTTCTTCTTCTGCTTTTCTTCCTTGAAGATGATTTATTACTTAAAACATCCCTTCCCGAATCACAAAATACGAGGCGTTGAAGGATCCTTATCATAGCTAGGCCTTGTCAATGGAGTTGACAGACAATGATGGCAAAGCAATGTCCCCTTCTTCAAGGGAATTCTCATCCTTGCTTTTAAAATATTCCTTAGATGAACTTTCGAGAATCACTTCCGTTTTCTTCAATCTTATTGTTCCAATAATTTAACAAAGAGCTAATTTTTTCCTTTTCCATAGCCCTTGGCTTCGTAACAATTCTACGAATCTGCGATGGAGATAAAAAATCAAAACACGGTGGTTATTTGCATTGCATTAAAGTAATTAAAATATTTCCACGAAGGTATACCATACCATACCTTTGACGGTTTATCTTATGCCGACAGAGATCATAACGCTCTAATTTCTTGTTCAATTCACTCAAATCACATCTAAAAAAGCGAGGGAATCCATTATCATTCACTGGTTCAACCAAATTTGTATGCTCGCACAAACTTAATCGTAAATAAAAAAATTAAATTATACGTAACATAATATATTAAAAAAATACATATGTAATTAATATTTAAATGAAATACTCACAGGTAGTAACATAGCACATCCTCCAACTCGGAAATTTCTTGACCCCCTTAATTTGGTTCATCAAGAGGTCAAAGAATCAACTTGCACTAGCCATATTTTATTATTTGTTCAAATTTGTCAAGAAAAACAACAAAGTGCCATGATATTGTTGAATTTTGTGTTGGTGTCGGCAATATTACTAATAAATAGCAATGTGTTAAACGTGCAACATCTCTATAAACTGTTTGGGTAGACATCCTAAGCATCTCACGCAGCTTTTCCAATAAATTATGCTTGTACAAATGTATAATCCATTTGACGATTCAAGCTCATTCCCAAAACATCTCCTAACCCACCTAGGTAGTTCATAATCATTCAGCCTAAATGGAATTTCATCACTTCCACAACTAACTCCAAGAATTACTTGCACATCCCTACTTGTTATCATTAGTTTTTCACCACCCATGACAAAACAATTCTTTGAAACATTGAACGTCAAAGAAATGCTACGAATATCATCCTCATACTTACCGCATCTATTTTTAGAACTTCACAATCACCTTTCAATATACCATTAAACAAGAACCAGAAATGTGTCTTCTTTATTTCTTTTAGATGACATTCTCTAAAAGTTAATTCTTTCAATTCCTTCACCGCTTGTCTTAAAGTTGCTCCTATAATAAGTCGTATTCTTTTTACTATAATACTTCTGGAAGAAAACATCATACAAAAAATATTAAGCCATAATACTTCCCGGTAAAAATAGAGTTTATATGAATATCCTAACACATACCAAAACCATTTTTTGGTTTAAGTTCCACATCACTCTCTTCCTCAAGTAGAATCTTCAAGTAATTCTTCTATTGACCAAAGCATTACAATCGAACTATTTCTGCTTTCTTTTATAGATAATCATTATTAAAATAACTATACGATATGAAAACAATTCTCTTTTATTCAAAAAATTATTCAATTATCATACCATATTGTTCATTTTCTCGAATCAATATTTCCTTTTTTCTCGCTTGTTTACTTTCCTCTTTAGAAAAGGCCTTGGTTCGAATCAGTATTTAAAAAAAAGCGTTACCAAAAAAATGTTCTCTATATACATTATTATTATAAATACCATACCAGACCAAGTTTTTGTCCTTCGACTTCCAATGTCTTTTCTTAATCTCCTATTTCGGAAGGAATATCTACATGAAATTGCATCATATTCTTAAATATGAAATATGATAATTTCTAAGCAACCATATGTTAATAATTATTTACATACCGTAATCAAGAACTACTATCCATTTTTTACTTGGATTTTCCTAAATCAAGAAAAAAATTTAATACCGTGGGACAATAAATTTTTAAAATCTAAACGAGGTAATATTAGTTGTATACCTTTTATCTTTCTTCTACTTCCATCTAACACTCTATTATTCCGCTCACGATGCGAACATTTTAAGTTTCAGAGTTCAAGATGTGGAAATCAATCTAAAACATAAATACTTATAATGGCATCATCAACTCTTACAATATTGCAAAGTTTTTACAAACATTGCAAATTAAAATTGAAGATTGCAAAAACTCAATTTGCAACTAGTACTTAACAAGCCGCAACCAATACAAAGCATTTGTTTTTACGTAATCTAAAAAAATTGAAACATTTGCAATTTTAGGAACATTATTGCAATTTAAACAAACAATTAGCAAATGTAAGTAAAAAATTAAAAAACAATTGTCAAAGAACAAATTCAATCTAACCTTTTTCAAAATCATCACGATTTCGATCTTCACACCCAAATTATTGTGCTTCCCTTTTTCATAACCAAATTCTTTTGTTTTCCTTTTGGGTCTTACCATTATAGGGTATTCTCGCAAAGAAAAAGGTTCGCGTGAGCAATTTATAAGTTTCGCGTCGGAGCAAATTTCAGGAAAAAAAGAAAAGGATAAAAATACCACTGGTTCACGTCGAGCAAAATTCAGGAAAAAATAAAGGAAAAAGGGTTCGCGTCGGAGCAAATATAATGTCAAGAAAAAAGGTTTACATTTATCTGATTTTTTAAAATATTACCTTTACAAATGTGGTTGTGATTACGAGCTTGAAGAACACAAATGCTTGAAGAAGTTCGTAAAAGACGAAACAAATTTCAGCTATTTCTAAATGTTGGTCCCGGAAAGTTGAGTTGATTAAAACCTTGAGTAAGCTTTCTAGAACAAAATCTAGAAAGGGGGTTTGAATAGATTTTGTAGATTTTTAAATCTTTCAAAACCAATTCAAAATATCGATTAAGCACAATGGAATATAAATGGATTCTCAACTTTTATAAGATCAAAAGCAAGGTTGATATAGATTTTAGTTAAGATTCTGAACTTTAATCTTGAATTAACACAATTGTAAATCAAACGAAACTAAAGAAAATAAGAAATAACACTGGATTTATAGTGGTTCGGATTTTAATAATCCTACATCCACTCTCCTTCTTCAATCAAGAAGGGACTCTGCCATCGCTTACTTTCTCACTTCCGACTTACAACTTACAACTTGTACAATTCTTCAAATCTTCAATCTCCTAAACTCTTCTTCTAGAAATCTAACTATTACAAGGTGTATTGGATTTTGAAGATTACAAGAAAAGTGTTCTAAAAACACTTAGAACTCTTTGAAAACTCACTAGAAATACTTGTGAAAAGATTGTGATTGAAATCGAGTAGTGAATAGAGTGAAATCTAATATGCATAAGTTGTTCTATATGAAAAATGAAAAACCTAGACCTATATATAAGTCCTGGAAAGTCGGTTAGTTTGTTAGTTAGTTCTAACAAACTTGAAACCGCTTAACAAACTTAATCTTGTAAACCGCTTGAGACCTGGTGATTCTTCCTACTGTCTGCGGTGACTTGGTGAAGATTAGCCTTTCTTATTCTACTCGGCTTATCTTGACCTCGTCTCGAGCTCTTTATACTTGTCTCCCGCAGATGATTCGGATTGAGGTTGTCTCGGATGACTTGTCATTCATCGTCTTCACCGACTTGAACTAATCTTGACCTAGTCTCGATCGCCTTCGTACTAGAACTTAGTCTCCAGCTTCTTTATCATAGTCTCGCTCATCTGAATAGTCTCTTAACTCATCAAAACAATCTTGGTCTAACAATTTCCCCCTTTTTGATGAAGTTAAAACCTACAAGAATAGACACACTCATAGCTAAAGTTAGTTCAGTAGTTTATCAAGATCAATAGATAGGTATATCAAAGCACATTCTTCACATTACAACAGCATTTATTCACATATGAAAATTTTAGATCTTTTAGACTCCTTTTTTTTTTAAAAAACATAGAAAACCAAATGAGTCTTAAGACTTAGGTTAAAAAAATTTAAAACAATTTTTAAGTACGAGAGATAAAATTTTGAGATGACTTATACTTAAGAAAATTTTAAGTTTTTCTTAAAAATAAAAAAACTTTAAGAAATTAAGACAAATAAAATGAATCAAACAAAGTATATTCACATCGGATTTACAAATATTACAGATGAGAAGATAATAGAAAAATAGAAATAAGGAAAAGAAAAATCCTGTTTCTATCGGTCTTCCCATTGGTCTTCATGGGATCATCGGCCAATTGAATACACGCCTCCTAAGTCAGCTTTCAGATCTTCATCTTGAGTAAGTCCAGATTCAGCCTCTACCTTCTTCAAAATACCCTTGACCCAGTCTAGGTCCAGGATCCATCTCGATTTCTGGCGGGGATGGCATACTCAAAAGGCTGGAGAGATCGGGTTGACGTTGAACTCTACATCGGCTTCTTCCAAAGCAGACGATGATAGAACTCCGCATCTACCTTCTCCATCCACTCATGCCAAGCTAAATCTGGATCTCATTTGAGATGCTCCGGGGCCCTTGAGAATATACCAAGAGTATATCCACATTCCCTCCAGATTTTTCTCTCGTATTCGGTGAGCATACTTTCCGCAAGCCACTTAGGAGGAGAGCAGCGTGTTGTGGAATGGCCCGAATTTCCCGCGCCTTGATCTTTGATTAACCATTTCCGCTCGGCGGTGCTCCGTAAGACGTTGGAGTCTTTCTTCTTTCTCTGCCTCTTCTTTTCTTTTCTTGCCAAAATATTCCATCTCTCTCTTAATTCTTTTGATCTCGCTTCTTCCGAGAGATTGGAATAATCGGCTTCTCTCTTCCCTTTTCCTTTAGCGTGACCACAGTAACAAGTTCACTGATCTGGCTCATCGCTACTTCCTTTCCTTTCCCCTTGGCTCCTTCAGATTCGGATTCTTTTAGCCGAGCCAAGAGCTTCTCGATCCTTTCCTCCTCATCTTTCCTCCTCTTCTCCTCATCTTCCTTTATAGCTTCCTCCAGTTGACTTACCCTCACTGAGAGCGGCCAACTCATCGAGACTTGATTCGAGCTTCCTCCTGGCTGCCTCCCAGATCAGGCATGTTGGCCTTCATGCCTACATCTTTCTGGTCTCCTCGACCACGGTGTGAGGGCTAGTCTCTTCTCCGCCTCGGCCTTTTTCCCCCTTTTTAACTTCAGCAGCCAAGTCTCGAAAGTTTTGCATCTAAAGAGTTGCACTTGACCACGAAGTCTGAGTGGTCTACGACCAACTCATTCACTACCCGGTGATTATAACCCATAACTTCCTCCTTCAATGCCCTCGGCTCCTCCTCCATCGATTTCACTTTACCGGCCCGACACAGAGTTAGTGACATTTATAATTTTATCGAGACAATGTTACCTCAACTTCTCTCATCTGGCTAGCATTGTCTGTCATTACGGCTTTGACCATTCTCCTTGTCTTTCTTTCCATCTTCCTTCTAAATGTAGCATTGATCTTTTTCTCGACAAGGGACAATATAGAGGAGAGAACAGTGGTTGGGCTTAAATCGGTGTCTTCATCCTCGGTTGAGGAGTCGACGAGGAGAGTATTGGTTCTGTTGAGTAGATGGGAGAGGAATAGCTTGAGTTTGAATAGTTGGAAGAGAAGAGTAGGATATTATTGGTATTGGTGAGGTTTGGGTGTGGGAAAAGGTATTTGGTCGAGATGAGAGTGGGGAGATGGTTTTGTGGGTGTTGTTGTTGGAGGTGAAGATTCTATGGGTGTGATTTGGATTTGGGTGTGGGAGAGGTAGGCTGTTGGAGAGGCTCTGGAGTACCCGGCTGGGATACTCATTTATCACTCGCTTTGACCGTGGTGGAATTTCGGTGAGGCAAAGGCTCGAAATGCCACTGGGGCATTTCTTCATTGCTGTACGGGAGATAAGGTAGGAGATGGAGAAAGACTTGTACTGCCTCTGGAATCGGGAAAGAGCGGCTTCATTGGTTGGGGAGAGAGGAGCCTCCAGGTGACCAACCTCATTTGCTATACGAAGAGGCGGGACCTCCTCTCGGTAGCAGGGTTGATAGTTCTATCTGGCCGCCGGAGCTACCAGATTTGGTGAATCCTTCGAGCTCGGGCTGCTCGTCTTGGCCTCCTTACCAAAGGGATTTCTGCTTCCTCTTCTTCCTCTTCATCCGAGGCAACTTTGGCGGGAGCGGCAGACGAGCTTTCCCCTTCTTCTTCTCCGAGGCTTTCACCAACCTCCTCTTCCTCCTCTCAAACGTCCTTGGGATCTGCAGCACTGCTTGCAGATTGTACTTGAGGTGCGACCTCAGCCGCTGCCATGTCCCTCTGTTTCGACCTCCGCCTGACCACCTCAATCGGTTCATTTCTTGGTCCACTGAACCTCTGCGGTGCAGCCGCCGACCTACGAGCCTCGGCCGCATCGGACTCATCATCCGAAGTTCTGGATTTCCTCCAGCTGTCATCCTTTGTGAGGATTCCCTTCGCTTGGAGTACTTTTGGTACCCACTCTCGGTCGGCTTCCTTGTTCACCCTTCAATAAGTACGGTTGATTTTGTTGAAGAGGCGAGTAGAGAAGTGGGAATCCAACCCTCTACAGATGACTTGAAGGTGAGGCGCTTCTTCTCCTCCCTCGCCTTATGAATTAATAGCTCTACCCAGTTCACTTGTACCCCATCTACAATGGCTCGCATCACACACAACGGGTTTGGTTAACCCATCATGTGAGCTCTGCTCACCCAACACCGCCTTTGTAACCACCGTCATCAATAACTCGAATCTCCTTCTTAACAGTTCTTCTTTAAATCCCTGCGAGTTCCCTGTAAGTGACCCTCGCCATCATATCAAAGGATTCTTCCCACTCATCTTCTTTGTACGTCAATGGATTAACTCCCTCCATCGACGTATCAAAATCACGGAAATACTCTCCCAAGAATAGCTTAATGTAGTCCCATCAACCGACGTATCAAACCCCTCTTGGGTATCCTCCATCCTTGCCAAGAACTCCGCTCCCAGCAAATGCTGCCGTTACGCTCTGCGGAGACTTCATCGAAAGAAAGCCTCGAGTCGTGATGCTTCAAGAAGACGAAGAATTTCGCAGATTCTGGGTCATTGGTTGTTTCAAAATCAACATACATTTCCGCTTTTAAACGATTTTTGAAATATTCCTCATTCATTTTGAAATGAGAAATATTTGTGGAAATGTATTTGGGTTTATAAGTTTTGGTGGTTTTTGAAGAGGATGCCATTTGAAGGTTTTGTGAATTTGAAAAGGATTTGACAATATATGCAGATTTTCTAAGAATGGAAAGAAAAAGTTTTAGGGAAGAAGAAGATGTATTTATAGGGGGAAGATTGGAAAGAGAAACCGCCATTTTTGAAAATATGAATTAATCTTAGCCATTTATTCAAAAAGTTTTTACCGAGAATTAATCAACGGTTAAAAACTAAGATAAACGATTAGGATTCAGCGCGTGAATTGTAATCGCCTTTGGAATGCGTAAATAGTTACTTTATAGATCGTTGATTCGACCGATATAGGTTACTTTATGCAGAGAAGTAAGTATACTGCGTCGGCCAAGTGGTATCTTACTTCAACCAAAGGTTTCCTAAAACAGATGAGTTTGAAAAAGCAGATTAGTTTAAAAGCAGATGGGTTTTAGAAAGTCATCGATAGAGTAACTTTGTCCGATCCTGAAAACCAACGGTTTAGATGTAACTTTTAGCAATTTTCAAAACAAGTTTAAGCAAAGCAGACTCATTTACTTTTCTAAAACAAATTTGTTCTTCCTTTTTTTTTAAAAAAAAAAATTTATTAAGAAACAAAAGAAATAGAATAAAGGAGTTTGAATAAAAGAATGAAACAGTGTTATCTCGTGACTGTTCTCGCAAAGACATAGACTCAAAAGAAACCATCGGAAGCTTAAGGTAAATCGGATAGGATGTAAATAGTCATCTGCTTTCTTCAGGAGATCACCGACTATTGTGTCCTTTGTCCGATTTACTCAATGTCGGACAAGTAATTATCAATTCGGATAAGGTCAATATGACTAATCCTTGATTCTTGATTCCTAAAAGGAGATCAATGATATCAGCTACTGATTGCCCTCTTGACACATATCTAGTCCGATAATTCTTTCTAGACATTAATTTAAAGAAAAGAAAAGAAATAAGAAAACAGATGCACACAAATTAGAAACCAGCTAAAGATGCATCAAGTAATCCTAATTCTAAACACATTTCTTTAAACCTAGATTCAAATAATGGTTTTGTAAGAATATCACTCTTTGTAATTCAGTGGCAATTTTCTCAATTCTAATGTCATTCTTTTCAACATGATCCCTAATGAAATGATGCCTAATATCTATATGCTTACATCTAGAATGTAAAACAGATTGTAAGTCATTGCTATTGCACTATTACTATCACAGTAGAATAGGAGCAGTGATGTTTGAATATTATAATCTCTAAGTCACATTGACTAATCCAGAGGAGTTGAGAGCAACAACTTCCAGTGCCATGTATTCGCCTTCAGATTGTGGAGGTGGCAACAGATGTCCTGTTTCTTAGATAACCAAGAAATTAATTTGTTGCCTAAGAATTGACAAGTTCCGTAAGTGGATTTTCTATCAATCTTACATCCTCCAAAGTCGAATCAATAACTGTCGGCTCAAAGTTGTCATCACCGGGTACCATAACCCTACTTGCAAGGTTCCTTTGAGATATCTAAGAATTTTCTTAGCAGTCTCCAGATAAGTTTTCTTGGGATTAGATCGAATCTTGCACATACCCCAACCTGCAAAGGCTATGTCCGGTCTACTTGCAAAGTGAGATAGAGAAGAGATCCAATCAGTCCACGATACTCCGTTGCATCGGTGGGTATCCCCGCTCATCCGAATCCATTGAGAAGTTAGTTGCCATAGGTATTTTAACTTCTCTCGCTAGTAGTCATTCCAAATTTCTCAATCGGATCCTTAGCATACTTAGGCTGATGTATAAATATACCCTTACTCATCTGTTTAACTGTAAGCCTAGAAAGTATGTTAAATCTCTCATCATTGACATTTCAAACCTGTTCTTCATGAGAATGCTAAACTCTTCACATAATTAGATTAGGTGAACCAAAAATTATGTCATCTACATAAATTTGAACTAGTAAGATGTTGCCATCTACTTCCTTTCTAAACAAAGTTCTATCAATCTTACCTTTAGAAAAACCATTTGATGTCAAGAAATCGAGATAGAGTATCATACCAAGCTTCTGGGAGCTTGTTTGATCCATATAGAGCTTTGTTGAGTTTATAGACCTTGTTATTTGTCTTAAACCCGTGAGGCTGCTCTACATAGACCTCTTCAAGTAACACACCATTAAGAAAAGCAGACTTAACATCCATTTGAAAGACTTTGAAAGACTTATATGCAGCAAATGCCAAGAACAATCTTATTGCCTCTAATCTGCAATCGGAGCATAGGTTTCATCATAGTCTATTCCCTCGACCGTGAATAACCTTGTGCAAACTGGGTCTTGCCTTATTTCGAACAATAATATTGTTCTCATCTATTTATTTTTAAACACCCATTTGGTGCCTATAATCTTTATGTGTAAGTGGTCTTTCCACTAGATCCCATACATTTTGTCTTTCAAACCGATGTAGTTCTTCCCGCATGGTCATTATCCAGTTTGGGTGCGATAATGCTTCCTCAATAGACTTGGGTTCAAGAAGCGACACATAACAACCGAAAAGACTTTCGCAGTCTAGCATCATTCGTGTCCTGCACACTACTAGATGGGTCTCCTATAATCTCGATCGGATGGATGATAGCTTCTCATCCTTTTGCCTATGAGGAGAAGGATCCTCATCTTGAGTCTCGGTCGCAACTCATCCGACTTCAACCTCACCGACGCTCCCCTTCATCGCCTAACCCTTGGCGATCGGTGATGTCAAAGGTGTCTCGATTCGAAGGAGTCCGATCGAAGTTGTCTTCTCGATTATCGATGGGGATTCTTCTTCATCTCGATTCTCGAATCAAGACTAGGTAGATAGACAGGTTCTATGTTTAGTCTTGGATAATTCAATTTTATCTAGATTTTCGTAAATTTGATTCACTTTATCCGAGAAGGAATACAAATTTCATTAAAAACAACATGAGGAGTTTCCTCCACACAAAGGGTTGTCTTGTTAAAAACTCTAAATGCCTTTGAAGTATTAGAATATCCCAAGAATATTCCATCACCGCTTTAGCATCAAAAGTTCTTAACTTATATTTCCCATTGTTATGAATGAAACACTTACAACCAAAAGCTTTGAAATATGAGATCCTTGGAATCTTACCCTTCCAAATCTCATAAGGAGTCTTACCCTTGTCTTTGACAACTAAGCACCTCTGCAGGTATAGCAAGCCGTGTTGATGGCTTCGCCTGTAACCTATGAGGGGTATTATACTCACCAACATGCTCCCGGCCGCTTCCTTCAAAGTTCTATTCCTTCTTTCAACCACTCCATTTTGTTGAGGAGTTCTTGTTGAAGATGTCTCATGAATAATTCCATACTCATTGAAGAAATTAGATAAACAAGAATTCAAAAATTATGTACCCTTATCACTCCTTTATTTTAATAATATTAACTCCCTTCTCATTCTCAATTTGTCGAACAGATCAGAATCTTGTTCATAGTCTCATTTTTCTTGAAAAGAAATATAACCCAAGTGTATCTAGAAAAGTCATCTACTACAACAAGAGTATATTTCCTTCCACCGAAACCGAGAGGTGTAACAGTCCAAATAGATCCAGGATGAAGGAGTTGCAACACTCTTTCGGATGAGGAGGAGTTAATACTCTTAAATGAGTGTCTAGGCATTTACCTTTTTGACAAGCATCACATTTAAGATCAGTTGGTAAAAGTTTTTCAGGTAATCCCTTGACAAGGTTCTTCTTAGCCTTACTAAGGGTCTTGAAATTCAGATGACTAAGCCTTTTATGCCATAGCCACCGATATCTTCTCCACCCTTAGCCATCGACAAGTATCTTGGGGACAACTATTAAAGTTGGCCACATAGACATTACCATGTCTCAAGCCGCTTAATAGTACCTTATCTCGAGGAATTATCCAAAATATCACATTTATCCCTTGAAAATTTTACAAGAAAACCTTTATCACAAAGCCGAGAAATGATAATGATTATGTTTCAAACCTTCAACAAAATATACCTCGTATACGAATATCCTTGATAATCAAAGTACCTACACCTTTAGTCCGACCACAATTATTATCACCAAATAAAACTCTTGGACCATCAATGCTTTGAAAATTTGATAACGACTTCTTGTTATGGGTCATATGTTGTGAACACCACTATCAATGTACCATATTGAAGCTAAGATCTCTTCCTTGAGTGATGATCCCCGTGAATCCTGTAAAACATTAGTTTTGAGGTACCCTAGTGATCTTGGGTCCTTTTGGGTCAAGAATCACTTTAGGAATCCAAAAACATCTCATCTGCAGACAATAAATCAGACTCAGATTTTCTACCAAATCTGTCTACAATTATATCATTTTTAAATGACAACTTGTTGTATTCAGATTGGGTAATTTTCCTAAACTTAGGAAATGTAGGATAGCATTTGCTCCTTCCATCAAAAGAATTATAATAAGAAAATCTTCTTATTTTGGTTCTTGGATTCCTTCTAGTCTCGATAGGGATTCTTCATTTGAATTCTTGGTTTCAGATGGAAGATGTAGTCCTTATCCGACTAGTTGGTTTCCATGGACCAATTTTAATATCTTTTGTTTGAATAGATGCTTTCACAAATTTCCTAGGTTTTTGAACATCCGATTTATTGTTCCTATCATAACCAAGTCTCGTCTTATCATGAGATTTTTGAGAAGTATTAAAAATATGATCTATTATCCGATTGTGAATTATTAAGTCGACTAATTTTGAAGACAAGCTTCTCATTGTCTTTCTTAATTAATTCATTTTCAAGACAGATCGCTTCAAATTTATCTTTTAAAGTTTTCAATTCATTTTCTAACCTTTCAGTAAATTTGGTCGATGTACTAGCTTGATCAAGAAAACATTCCCCCTTGAATGTTTCCTCATTCTCTAAGCCGTTTCATCACCTCGCTTGCCTTTATTTAGAATTTGAATCGATCCTTTAAAAATAAATTCTCTGTCTCTAGCTGTTTATAAGCAGCTAAAGATGTTTTTAAATCTCTCAATAACTCATGAATAACGGTTTGGTCATGATCGATGCAGATCGACAAGAATCATTATCTCAAGATGAATAGTAGATTACCTCATTAGCCATGAGACAGATCTCATCATAGATCCAAAATCGAGATGAGGATGATGAAGATGATGATGATTTCTTTGGCTCTTTTTCTTCAGCCAACAAAGCTCTTTGATCTCGCAAATCTCCGTCTCTTTTCTTCCTCTTTTCTTCCCTTTCTTTAGGAGTCGAGTTGAGGACAGTCATACTGAAATGTCTGGCTTGTTGCATGTATAACAAATGTCACTCCTATCTCGATCTGGGACTGAAGTATTTCTCCGACAGTGATCTCGTATCTTCTTGTCTCCGCTCTTGTTTTTGTCATCATCTCAAGATTTATCCACCTTCCTATCTCGATCTGGATCTTTGTCTATCTCTACCGCAAATCTCAATTTATTTCTCTTATACTTCATTCTCAATTTATCATACCTTTTTGTAAGTAAAGCCATCTGCTTCTTTCAAAGATAGATCAGCTCCTGCAGATTCTCGTTGACACCTTGTCTTCTTTATCGACAAAGGCAACAGACTTGGATGAGGTGCTTGACTCCATCTCATCTTCCTCATCTTCTATCTGGATATCATACTCTAAAGCTTTAAGATTAGAAAATAAAGTATGGTGAGTAATAGAGGATAAATCTTGAGTTGCTTTAAGGATATTGGATTTTTCCCTCCATCTCTTGGTTAATGATCTCGTAATCTTTTTATTAATCTCCTTCTCTGAATAATTCTTTCCAAGGTCACCGCTTTGTTGAGAAGATTGGTCAACCTAACATCAAACTCGATCCACGTACTCATTTTCTTTCATCTTGAATGTTTCAAATGTATGCACATCGATCGTAGCTTGTTTTCCTTAACTTGATCAGATCCTTCACAAACATTGGCTAAAGTTTGCCACATTTCTTTGGCTGTTTTGCACCTCTTAATCTTTTCTATCCAATCTTTACCGAGAGTCTCAATGATTTCTGTTCTAGCTACTTGGTCAAGATTGTGGACCTTCCTTTCATCATTAGTCAATTCGTAACTCTTCTTTTCTTGTCTAGTTCTTGATTCACTGCCTCTGCTCCAATCCGGTGCCTCCATGATAAAACTTTATAGGACCTTCCTCAAGGACCTCTTCCATTCTATCATGAATGGCCTTCAGATGATTTTTTCATCCTAAATTTCCAATAATCATAATCTTCAATTGAAAATTCAGGAAGATTCTGGACTTTTGACTTTTACCTCGATGACATGATAAAAACAAAAATACTCCACAAAAGCTTGTTAGTAGCACTGTTAGAAATGAAAGAAAATCAAGAAAATCAAGATAATTCCAGATCTTGTTCAAGACCTAAAATCAATATCGTAATGCCTTAACACCGCTCCGATACCACTTGTTGGTCCCGAAAGTTGAGTTGATTAAAACCTTGAGTAAGCTTTCTAGAACAAAATCTAGAAAGGGGGTTTGAATAGATTTTGTAGATTTTTAAATCTTTCAAAACCAATTCAAAATATCGATTAAGCACGTGGAATATAAATGGATTCTCAACTTTTTATAAGATCAAAAGCAAGGTTGATATTCAGATTTTAGTTAAGATTCTGAACTTTAATCTTGAATTAACACAATTGTAAATCAAACAGTAAACTAAAGAAAATAAGAAATAACACCAGGATTTATAGTGGTTCGGATTTTAATAATCATACATCCACTCTCCTTCTTCAATCAAGAAGGGACTCGCCATCGCTTACTTTCTCACTTCCACTTACAACTTACAACTTGTACAATTTTTCAAATCTTCAATCTCCTAAACTCTTCTTCTAGAAATCTAACTATTACAAAGGTGTATTGGATTTTGAAGATTACAAGAAAAGTGTTCTAAAAACACTTAGAACTCTTTGAAAACTCACTAGAAATACTTGTGAAAAGATTGTGATTGAAATCGAGTAGTGAATAGAGTGAAATCTAATATGCATAAGTGTTCTATATAAAAATGAAAAACCTAGACCTATATATAAGTCTCGGAAAGTCAGTTAGTTTGTTAGTTAGTTCTAACAAACTTGAAACCGCTTAACAAACTTAATCTTGTAAACCGCTTGAGACCTCGGTGATTCTTCCTACTCGTCTGCGGTGACTTGGTGAAGATTAGCCTTTCTTATTCTACTCAGCTTATCTTGACCTCGCCTCGAGCTCTTTATACTTGTCTCCCGCAGATGATTCGGATTGAGGTTGTCTCCAGATGACTTGTCATTCCTCGTCTTCACCGACTTGAACTAATCTTGACCTAGTCTCGATCAGCCTTCGTACTATAACTTAGTCTCCAGCTTCTTTATCATAGTGCGCTCATCCGGAATAGTCTCTTAACTCATCAAAACAATCTTGGTCTAACAATAAAACCTAGACGAAACGAAAATTACGAAGCTTCTCCAGGAACCAGTTTCAAGAAATTGCATTGCTCATCGACGAAGAAGACGATGATTCTTCGAAATGGTGAAATTGAATAATGGATTAGATGGTGTTAGGTAAGGAAAGTTGTATTTAGTTTTGATGTGTTAAAAAGTGTAAAATAGGATGACCAAATGAGCATTATGTATAGACAGTGAAGTAAGTATTTGAAAATAAAACTAAGTACAAGAAGTCGACTAGGTCAAGAAGTCGACTAGGACAAGAAATCGATGAGGACCAGATATCGGATGGGGACGACTTGTTGAAGACGGTTAAGACTCAATGCAATAAACAATCACCTGCATAAGGAATGAAGACGAAGACAGTGGTAAGGCAAGGAGCAGACGATGAAGTGTTAGAAAATTTTTACACAAGTTTCAAGAAGCGCTTTCAACTCACTAAGAGGAAGTTACAAGTTTCGGTTATACTGCTACAACCGACGAAAACAGAATTCAAGGAAATTACAACTACCAAATGAAGATCTCTATAAATAGGGATAGAAATTAGTTTAGAATTAACTTTAATACTTTGCATTCACAATTATTCACTCACGAGTCACAAAAAGTTGTACACATTCACAAACGTTCTATACGTTTTCCACTTTGGTGTTTATAGAACACTTTTCACAACATCTTCAAGCCATAGATATTCAGAAATTAGGAAGAAATCGTTGTAAGGTCAAGATTCACAATTGTAAGTAAGTAAGCAAGAAGGAAGAAAGTCAAGAAGTGAAGACCCTTCTTCAAGTTGAAGAAGGAGAGTGGATGTAGGATTTTTATAATCTAAAACCACTACAAATCCTCGTGTTCTTTATTGCTTTGATTTACTTGCTTGTTTCTTTTCAATTCTCGCTCATCAATCATGTATTAATTTCGTGGATTAAAGTTAAAACTAAAATATCGGTTTGCTTTTGATCTTGTTGAAGTTGAGGTTAATAATCGTTTTCCACTGTGTACATCTGGTACTTTAAATATATTTTGAGAGATTTGAAAAATCTACAAAATCTATTCAATCCCCCTTCTAGATTTTGTTCTAGAAGGTTAATTCAAAGTTTTAATCAACTCAATCAATCGGGATCAACGGATGGGTTATGTTTGCAGCCAAAAGTGCATTAGGAATTGACACCGAATAGTAAATATGCTCAAATTTTCGGCTGACACTGGGCGCCAAATTGTAATAGAAATGAGGGGTAAAGTTGGAAAGTCAAATTCTATTTTGTATCTAGTGGTAAGCAAAAAGTTTTTTGTACTAAAGTGTAATATGGGTCTCTATTTTGTACCCACCCGTAACCCCCTTACCTATATTACTAAAAGGTATCATTCATGATAATTGAAGGGTATTTATCTATATTACTAAAAAGTATTAGTCGAGATAATCGAAAAGTAAATTGATCTGTTTCTTTCAATGTACATCAAATTTCACCGTAAAATTTGATTAACGCGAGACACACTCTCTATATTATTATCGGAGTCTGACTCATCATGGTTGATGTGAGATTACTATCAAATTATATATAAATACAAAATAAATATTGCTAAAAAGTAAATGTTTATTTTTTTGAAACGGCTAAAAAGTAAATGTTTAGTTTCACTTATCTAAGAATTTTTGTTGAAGTATGCTTTTGAGAAACTTGAAATTATTCCACTAGATGATAATATTTACACTCTCTCTCTCTCTCTCTCTACTTTTGCCTCTCTCTCTATTCCCTAATTAACAAAACACCACATTCTATTTCAATTTGAAGTTACCTTTCTCTCCCTCCTCTCTCCTTTCTACATAAGAAAAAAATCTAAAAGAGCTCCACAAAGTAAGTTTTTTTCTCCCATCTCTATAATGTAAAAAAAAAAAAGAAGGAAGAACAAGGTCGCCTGCCTTCCGTCGCGGCTCTGCCGCCTCCACCCGCCTCTACCCGCCTTCCTTTGTTGTCCGCTTTCCGCCGGCGCTAGCTCGACCGCCATCGCTCATGGGCCAACAGGTGACCCTCCAACGATGTCATGCATGCAACGGCTAGTTGATGGATCGCCTTGTTAACCCTTTTTTTTGTGTTTTTGTTTTTATGGTCTTTTGGTTTTGTTGTTGTTTTTGTAGTCTTTTAGTTTTATTTTTTTCTATGTTTTTTTTTTTCTCGCTCACAATTTTGCACGTTTTTTTTTCTTCCGGTGGTGAAGCTTTGATGTCGTGTGCAATTTTCATCACCTTGGGTGTTCTTCCCTCCATATGGAGGTTGCTTGTGGGTCTCGACCGTTGGGTTTCGCCTCTTGGTGGATTTTTGTCTTTTGTCTTTGACTTCTTGGAATGAGATTGTTTGGGCCATCAGATTTTTCTTTGTGAGATCAGAGACCAGTTCTCGCAAGCGTAAATTACGCTAGTCCCTCCATTCCTCTCGATTGGTTTGGAGCGATTGTTTGAGCCCAAAATAATTTAATTATACTTATACTTATTTTTTTATATAAGTTATTTCTTTGGTTAAAAAAATTATTCCATTAGAAACTTAGAAATTTTGCGACAACGCTTTTTGCCCATAAGTTTAATTGGGTCAACTCTTGAGAGTTGACTATACACTCGCCTTTTAAGGCACTTTCACGTCCTAGACAATAGTACACAAATAAAAAGAGCAGAAACACAGAGGGTAAGGGTAAAAAAAAAAAGAGTCTATTTACATATTGCATTGATCTTGATTATTACATAATAACATATCAATATTACATAAAAATATTTGTCCTCTTTTTGCAATCTCCATGCATAATATAATAACTTGCATAATTTTCTTATTTGCACGTCCCAAAATAAATTGCACACCCTAAAATTAAAAATTCAACTATAAACTCCACCCTCGATCACATTACTAACAATATTATATAAAATGTCATTATTTTTGCCCCACACACAATTCAACTCATTTTTACTTTATACATAAATATTTACACAATTACCCTTGAAACCTAATTCATTACTAAGGAGGTGCTTGGTTGACACCTTTAAAGCTAAGGAATGACAATGAAAGGAGAGTGTGGTGTTTGGTTGAGAATCAACTTTTTGATATATTAAAAGTGAATAATGAAAGTCATAGATTCATTCCTCCCAAAATTGGGAGGAATGAAAGTTATTGCTTTTTAAAATTTTATACATAATTTTTTAGAAATTTATTTTGCCTTCTAAATTATTTATTAATTTAATAAATAATATTTTAAGTATGATTATTATATAATATATTTTTAATATTAAAAAGAGTTAATAACAATTTTAATTATCAATAATTTTTATCAAAACCAAACACTTTCTATGGTAATGATAGTCATACCTATATATAAATCAAACAACTCAACAATTACTAACATATCCATTACCATTCCTCACTACTTTCAAACCCATTACCATTCCAATTCCTTTCAACAAACCAAGCACCCCTAAACTTTTTTATTTTGTGTGTCAACAAAATGGTGCTAGTATTTATAGGTAGTATTTATATGAGAGAGGAAATATATACTCCATTTGTCCCACATCAATTTTCACACTTTCCTTTTGGATTGTTCCACATTAATTTTTCACATTTCAAAAAGGAAACTCTTCCTTAAATTTCACTCTCACAATATTCATATATTTACACATTATGTTATTATTTTTTACATTCAATCCAATCACCTAACCAAGGGGGCATAGCCCACTTGGCCACCGGGCTCCTCACTTAAGTGGGAGACTGGTTGATTCCTTAACGAATTGAAGTGGGAGATATAAGGAGACTTGGAGAATTGGATTTGTAAGGAGACTTGGAGAACTAACTTCTAACCACTAACAACTAACATTTACCGATCAAAAAAAAAAAAAACTCAATCCAATTACCCCCTTACTTTAATAATAAAAGTTTACAAATTTATCCTTCAATACTCCACTCATTACATTTTTTCTTAAAATGCGTATCCATATTAGTATGAAAATTAATTTGGGACAGTGGGAGTATTATGCATGCATGGCACGTTTCTTGTCAAAGATATATATTTGTAATTGGATGGCATCCACTCATGAGTTATGACAACCAAACACAAATTCCATTTCAGCTTTTATTTTCACACCTTATTTTTGCGCAAGTTTCTTGCGAAAAATGTTTTTGTTTGGCCCATTCAATCACAGTTTAGCGTTTAATATTTAAAAGGGAAAAAACTGATTTTACGAAATTCACTTTTTATTGAAAACGGATGTGTAAGATATAATTTAGTCTCATATTTAAAAATAATTCTTTTACGCATCAATTGCACCATTCAATCTCTTTATTTGGACGAGTCACCATTTATCCGATAAAAACGCATCAATTGCAGTGCAATCTCTTTCAATTTACAATATTTTATCACTTATCAAATAATACTTATACGCTAATAAAATAATACTCCCAATATATTTCCAAATTAGGAATCGATTCTTTGTTAGAAATTAAATATTTAGTAAAAAAGTATTATTAATAAACCTAAAAAGACAAATATAACCTTGACCAAACATAATTTGGCTAGAAAAAAACTTTAGTTGAGATACCAATCTGTTAATTTTACATAGTACGAGTTCCAATTTATTTAAAAGTATAATACAAATAATAAATAATAAAATGTGTTATATTACATATTGCAAATTGTAATTAACCCATTCTTATAATACAATTGAGAGGAAATAACCAAGTCTGGAAATTTTCTGAATAAATTAAAGCACTAATACCAACTCAAAAGTACATAAACATAAGAAAGGGGAGTCAATTCCCAGAAGTGTTTAACATACAAGAAGGCTATTGTGACAATAGACAAGAGAAATGCGCAGAAAGAAGCAATAAGGTAAGAGGGATTAGAGTGGTATAAGTAAAGGCTCTAGAAATGAACCATTAAATATGATGACACTGGTAAATAAACCGATCTAATAAAAAGGGTTATAGCCATTTTGAATGGCAGTTTATCCCAATTTGACAGCAAAGAATATGGTAATTACAACAATATCCATCGTATATATACGCATCTGCATACGTATTCTAACTCGTATACTTGTATTTACCTCTCTACAAAACCCCCAATGAATCTATATCTCAACTATATATCAAGACATCAGTTATCAAGGATAATGAGCTCTAATGGTTGTGCAAGAGAACACTATCTGGAAATGTCTCTGTCCCATTATTTGGAGCTCCATTAATGTTGAGAATAGATGTAACCAAGTTATAAATCTCAACATTCTCAAAAGATGGGACTTTCCTGCCCCTACCAAATCGAGGTCCATGAGCAATGAAAATGCTTCTCATCGAGAAAAATGCATTATCGTATCCATGAGAACCCCCACATTCTTGCTTCTTCATTCTCGCTTTGCTCCACCTTAAACCCTTCTTCAATCAACCCTATAACAGGGGGATTCTCCCACTAGCTGAATAATGCAGTCTCTTAGGCAAGTCCTCCTTGAGATACACTCTCAAATACTCACCATTATCTACATTGCCCGACTTCAACCCCCTCGTTCATCTTCTCCACGACTTCCTTAGACGAAAAATTAGATGGCGGACGAATTGCAAGCAATGGACTAAAAGACTGAACCCATTCTTTTGGAATGCCTAAATCATCTAAATATATCAGCTTCTTATCACATGTTCCAACCATTCCATGATCACCCACTAAAATGATATTCACATCTTCAAAAACCCCTCTTTTTCTAACCCACTAATCAACCTCCCAAGCATCTTATCTACTCTAGCAATGGCTTCAGTGATCCTAGGATCATCAGGCCCAAATTTATGACCCTGATGATCAGGGTCCTCAAAGTATAACGTCATAAATGAAGGAATTTCACCACTAGGCAAATCGAAATATTTCAAAACTGCATCAACTCTATCTTCAAAAGCAACATTACTATTATAAACAACACAATATTCTTTAGGACATTTCCAAGAACCCTTTATTACCTCAGACCCGGGCCAGAAATATGTAGCTGCCATCAAGCCGCGGCTCACCAGAGTCTCCCAGATCGGCTCGCCGAGCCACCACTTCGGCTCGTGACTAGACATGGTGAAGAAATCTCCACTTTCAGGATCGATGAAGAAATTATTCACAATCCCATGATAAGCAGGGTACAACCCTGTAACAATGGAGTAATGATTTGGGAAAGTGAGAGTAGGAAAGACAGGAATCAAACCCAATTCAGCTTCGGTTCCATTGTTGATTAATCGGTGGATGTTCGGAGTATCCGTTTTGAATTGGTAGCCGAATCTGAACCCGTCGGATGAAATCAGCAAAACGACGGGGTTTTGAAGCTTCTTAAGCGGCCGCGAGAACTCGATCGAGGAATTGGCTGATGAAGCGTTGAAGAACAGAAAGGCAAAGGCGATGGCAGCAGAGAGAGAAATGCAAGTAGAGAGAAGGAGAGAGATGAATATAACCGTCGTGGTGCGTGATTTTGGGGGAGGCAGAGTCGGTGCTCAGAGGTAGAAGAGCTGTGGTAGCTGCATTTGGAGGATCGTCTTCTTCATTTGGTGAGATTGGCATTGCCTTGTTATCATTTGGAGTCAAAATTGGTATAGAATCAGATACCATGTCAAATTTCAAGATTTTGCAATCTGGGTGGGGAATAAACACAAACACTTGAGCGGGGTTGGCAATTTTAGGTCAGGAGAAGAAAGGGTGATTGAAATTGAGAATGAATGTTCTCCGAAATTGCAGATTTAGAGATTAACAGACACGGAGAAGATGATGAGAGGTAATCAGGGAGGATTGAATTATCAAGAATTAGTAGTAAGATGTGAAGTAATTGTTATCACCCCTTCTCTCCGTCTGAAATGGAGAGGGGAGGTTGGGGGAGGGGGAATGACTGTTAGTTGATACAAAGCAATCGAAGGTAGTTGCAGGTAAAGAGGTTAATTTGGCGTCCAAACGAAGGGAACTTCTGTTCGTTGGAGAAAACAAAATACTATCAAGTTTTTGGGTTTTAATTATGGGTTTAGTCTTATAATCCTCCGTTCCAAGATACAATATGCAAATTGTACATAATTTTTTATTTAAATGTTTTAATATAATTTGCATTTTAAAAATATTACATAATATTAAGAATAATTATAAAAACTAGAAGTTAAGGCTCCATTTGGATGGAGTGGATTTGAAATCGAGGATTTGGCGATAATATACATGCATTCACACAAACTAAAATGGAGAAAAGCTAAATAAATGGATTTGATTCACTCAAATCTTAAGCACAAGTGGGAGAAGTGAGAGGATTTCAAATAACTAGGTTTCTTTGGGTATTTGAAATCCTCCCACTTATAAGTAATATTTGTGTATCCCAAATCCATTCATTTAGTTTTTCTCTATTTTGATTTGTAAATATATGGTGTATTATTCTCAAATCCATTTATTTCAAATGACTCCATCTAAATTGAGCCTAAAAGTGTCAACAACGGTAACAGAGAGACACTTGATCGTGGGTTCAACAAGGAATTAACACCACACGGATAGAGGCCCCTTGGTCAGGATTTCATATCGAAGTTTTTCACTTTCACTTTCTTCGCCTTATTCACTTATCATCCGTTTGTACTGGTTTGGGGCGACTCAACAGTTCGTTTGCTCTCCAACATTTGATTCATAGGCTATATAAGCTCTTATATACCATAACGTAATAACTACTCCAATGCTTGTTGGGCTTGGCCCATTCCAGGCCCAATTATAAAATGAGGGAACTACTGCAATTCAGAAGTGACAATTTGTATTTGGTCAGGTTATTCTTACACATTGTTTTTAAGTACACATAAAAACATAAAAACTAAATACGCACGCCAAATATCTGAGTACATACACCTGAAAGATCCAAAATACCTCTAGTGCTCACAATTTAGTACACACAATGTGCAACAAATTTTTTTCGCCGCACGATTGTATGTTGTTCGAAAAAAATAGCACTTTGTTAGGTACACACACTTTGGGCTTTGTTATAAGTACACACACCTTTGTTCGACATAATTTTTCACACATTTACACAATGTGCAATATATTTATTCGCACATTAGTGTATTGTGCGGCAAAAATTTTTGCACATTGGTATGTATACTTAGACTTCCAAAATTTTGAAATTATAAGAAAGGGTACTTAAGTCTACAAAACAAATTTTGTTTAAAAAAATTAAAGTGTGTGTACTTAGAAATTTCATGTGTGAAAATAACCTGACCCTTTGTATTTTCGTGTATGCAAAACAACAACATGACATGATAAGGCTAAATTGGGTGTTTGCAAGCCCAATTTTATGGGAGAATCACTTTTATTATAGAAAAAATCACTTCTACGCTTTTTTATCGGATCAAAGTAAAATTATTATTAATAAAGAGTTTATGGGTACAAGTTGTAACCATAAACTAACGTAATGAACATCCAACTTCAACATACATTGACACCACACAAACAAGATCTAGGACTAGGTAACCAAGAAAAATAAAGAACATTACATAAAGAGGCTTTTTTACACATAACCAACTCCAAAATTTACTCATAATCTCCTCCATAATGGACTCCTTACTCCAACATGTGCCTTCAAAAATTAATTTATTTCTCCTCTTTCAAAGAACCCAAACAACACAAATCCACAACCCAATAGAAAAGCTTTTGCCTTTCTTGCCTTGAAAGAAGCTAGAGTGTTGTAAAAATGATCTCTAACTTGGTTATGCATCGCCCTTGAGGAGTCGAGCCATTTATATATGTCCATCCATACGACATTCCAATGAGAGCATTCAATGAACAAGTGATTGATTGATTCCACCACACCATCTCCGCATATGAACAACTCACATAAAATTTAAAATTTAAATTTTTACAATTAAAAATAACTCATAGCAATTACTCCCTCCGTCCACTAAAAGTATGTTCATTTGGTTTCGATATGTTTTAAAAAACTTAGTTAAAATAGACAAAGTAAAGTATTTTAGCGTATTGTATGGTCCATTTATAAGTTAAGAGGTTGTTTATGAGTATAAAATCAACAACATATCAAAATATTAAGTGATGGTTAAATAGTGAAGCAAAACAAATTGTTGAAAAAAATAGTGTGAGTATACTTTTATTGGATGAGGGGGTACAAAAATGCTGAAAATTAATTATTATTTTTAAAACCGGGTCACCGGTTGAACCGAATTTTTGGCGGTTCTTACTGGTTTGTCTAAAAATCGGTATGGCGAAAGAACCAGACCGACACTGTGACCGATTTCCAATTAAACCGGACGAATCGGCCGTTCGGTTTTCAAAACATTGACATAAACCTCGTTTGTAATTTTAGATTTTTTTAACTTAATTCCTTTTTTTTTTAATCGGTAAATGTTAGTTTATTAGTTGTTAATTTTTTCAATTTAATTCCTATTGTTGGTCAGTTTTTTGAGATGATTTTTAAATGTTCATAAAAATATTGGTCGATGTTTGATAGCAAAATGTCAGTTTGTTTAGGTAATTAGTCCATCCACTACAAGTGGAAAAAGCGGAAGTCAAAACCATGAATTTGCACTTTTAACTTTCTTTGTAATGATTTTTTTATTATTATTTCCATTTCTTTTAAATAACTCGAAATTAATTTTCCTTTACTCTAAAATTCAACTAGATTTATCACCATACATTTATTACTTTAAAAAGGTATTTAAACGGGATTTTCTATTGTAACAAGACTGTTTGCCTAAAAATCTAATTAAAAATTAACATGTCATCTATAATTATCATTATCAATCTAGTTTCGCAATAACACAAAATAATTAATAATTTTTTAAAAATAAATTATTTAAATATCCTTATAGTAATTTCTTTTAAAAAATATAAATTTTCAAATTTAACCTTCTATACTAATTATGATAATTAATAATTAATTGATTATAATAATTAATAGTAAATAATCATATTTAAAAATATTTTGATTTAAAAATAAAAGTTAATAAGGATTTATATGTTTTTTTATAATTTATAATATTTTTTATTTTAAATTAAAAATAGGTCAGTTACAAATATGTTCAAAAATTTTAAAATTGCAAATAGATTCAAAATATTTGCACAAAGAATACAAGATAAAATTGAACAGAAGCACAAAAATATTTGCACAAAGAACTTATTTGCAATTTTGAGATACTTTTGAACCTATTTGTAATAATTCCTCTAATATATATATATTAATAGGGCAATGTAATGTGATTGCATATAACACATCGTAAATGCACTAATGCATAGTGTAATAATTTAAAATAAATTTCATACGCTAGATCAACGATCCGACGATATCCCGAAATTACAAATAGGGTCATTAATGTGCAAATATTTTTGTATTTATGTGCAAATTTATCTTGTGTTGTTCTCCTACGAGAAGGATCAATATTAATCAATTAATTCAATAGAGAAACTCATCTAAAATTAATTCTCGTATGAACAAGTTTTATTGTAAAACTAGTTTGAAGGAAATTAGTTGTTTATACTATAAGGTATTAATGTTGAGTGATTGTAATTATTTCATTAAAGGGTATCAATCGATGAGTGTTAATTATTTTACTATAAATTATTAATTATAAACCGATTTCACACACGATGAACTTAGATTAGATTAGTAAGTTATTGTGTGTGTACTTTGAATGTTATTTCTAGATAACCCTCCATAATTGGGTGAGACACTCTCATACAGAAACGAGTCTCATCCCTCGTCCATCTTATATAGTTGATACTCCTACGTACTCACATATTTAATACTCTTGCCGATAATATATTTGCTATATTTGTTCACACATTATACTCATGAACATATATTTAATACCTCTCGTTAATATATTTAATACTCCCCAAAAAGGTGAAACATCTCATACGAAGTTTTTGCCATTATTAAAACATATACTTCCTCTGGCCCACCAAAAGTATACTCACACTGCTTTTTTCCAATAATTTTCTTTACTTCACCATGCAACCATCTCTTGAATTGTTTGCATGTTACTAATTTTACACTCATAAACAATCACCTAACTCATAAGTAGACTATACAATACCCGAAATACCTTTACTTTATCTACATTTTTTATAAATTATCAAAAGCAAACGAGCATACTTTTCGTGGACGGAGAAAATTATGTCGTATTAAGTTGGAGTGTGAAACAAATTAAGGACAACGAGGCAGAGTGAAAGGATGTTAGAGTAGTCCTTGTCCGTTATATTAATTGCATGCGTTACCTCTTCTGACTCCTAAACAGGTCCATAATTAGTTAACAATTTCCAGTCACATATTTGCTTTGACTTCATATATTAATGGCCAAACCTCCTCTATATATAGGGGCATAGATTAATGAGTCATGACTATATAAGGTGAGATTCTCAAATCCTATAAAGATTACCATATTTGCTTTCACTTCATATACTCTCTCCCGTCCCAAAAAGTATTCATATGTAGGAGGGTACACACTTTAAAAAAAAAAAGTAATGATTGAGATTTTGATCGAGTAATTTTATAAACTTTTATGTATAAAATAAAAACTTTATTGGGTTATGTATGTGAGAGTAAAAGTAATGATATTTGTGTAAATAAGTAAAAATTGTGAGGTTGGAGTTTATAAAAAAATTTCTATTTTAAAGGTGTGAAACTTATAATATAACGACCGGAAAAAAAAAAAAAGTGTGAAAGCATTTATTGGATGGAGGGAATATTAATTGTCAAACCTCCTCTATATATAGGAATATAGAATCATGACTATATGAAAGGTGAGATTCTCACCATATTGGAATCATTATACTGTGGAATAAAAAAGGATGGCTATGAAAAGTTCCTCAAACTACCCTAAATTATACTCCTTCATCGTGTAAAAGTTTGCGAGAACCTTTTGGTACAAAATTTAAGGAAAAATATGATAAGTAGAGTATTGAGCTTCGTAACTTCCTCCTCGCAGCTTTACTCTGGGACATCCTCCCCGCATCTTTAGCTTCGGGATGTCCTCCCCGCAGCCTTTAGCTTTCCGTATAAATCCCCTCTCGTTAGTCCGCTGGAGTCTAGCGACTCTTTGGCTTCGCGCGGGACAGCTTGTCGATCATGCATCCGCCCTTCGCCTTGGTGACTGGTACACGCATCAACTAATTCCCTCTTTATTTCAAAATCAGTTCCGCTTCTTCTTCCTTCCTTTCTTCCGAATTCTCGCTTCATTTAGGACCTCATCTTCTGCAAGTCCTCCGCGATCGTACTCTTCACTCCTTACCTCGACTTCCTCCCGCTATCCGTAAAATTTTCTTTTCTCATTTTGACTCGCTTGTAGGAATGTTCTTAGAGATGTCTCATTCTGGTTCTTCTCGAACTGCTTCTAACACTCGGAACTCCTCCCAAAGTTCTCACCACTCTTCCGTCCCCGATCCCGCTAGAGATTCACCTCCCGTCTCCTCCTCCTCTCCGGAGGTGGATAGGGTTCTGCCCTGGAACTCCTTTGCCGGTCCCTCAAAATCTCTCGATAAATCCCTAACCGACCTCATTTCTCGCGACTATATTTCGTCGGGTTTCGCCTATCTCTCCCGATCGGGGCGCGACCAAACCTCGGCGACTCCCGACTTCTAGCTTTCGGCAAGCCCAGCTTTGAGGTCAAGGTTACTCCTTCCTCCTCCTAAATTCCTCGTGCCAAATATCGAACCTCTACAGAGTTCCTCTTAACCAGCTTCGTACCTAACGCCATTAGGATGATGGTCTCCTTCTATATCCTTCTCAAAGGAAATGGAGGGAAACCGTCTCACGAACTCTTCTTTTCTCGCTTTACTTGTAAAACCGCTGGACCCTTCTACTATGTAAGTAGTTGGGTGAAAGGGAAATGTTCTTTTATTGGGAAGGTTCCTAATATCAATAAAGAATGGGGCGACCATTTTGTCTTCATTACTCCGGATAAGCCCTCGCCTTTTCAAAATCGAAATGGATTTATCGAAACCCCTCTCCTCCAGCTCCCTCTAATCACATCTCCTCCTCCACTAACCGTCGGGTTATTCAACCGTTAAATGCCCATGTTCGTGCTCACGGGCATTTTGACTTGCCCGAAATCTCGCTTCAATTCTCGTATCCTCTCCCATTTTAAATACAATTTCGATAAGGGTTCCTCTTGAACCCAAGGATGGTAATTATCTCATTGTAATCTCTCGCATTTATGAGTATAAATATAGCCGATATTTAACTCATGTCATTTTCTCTTGCAGAAATGTTGTGGTTGTCTAAGGTTTTGGAAGGTCCCACCGACTCGCTTGAATCAGCCCCACCTCCTCCCGTCCCTCAAGGTGATGCTCTTGATGCACCTCCCTCTTCTCCTCCAGCCTCCCCGTAAGATCCAGAGGATAATCCTCCCCTCCGAAGAAGTCGAAAACCACCAAGGGCAAAGCCTCCGCCACCTGTGGTTCTCTCCATTCTCGAGATACTTTGCGTCGCAAGTATCCCACTAGACGCAGCCAAGGCCTCTCTTCAGCCCCTATTGATGTGGACTCTTATTCCTCGGGTACCTCCGCCACACAGATTTTTAGTGAACAGATTACAGTAAGACTACGAGAAGTTTACCACCTCCCTCCGACCAACAAACAGATCAGGCCGCGAGCCACTTTGCTCGTGTAACACTATTCCAGCTACCTTAAGTATTTCATTTTCTCGTTATAGCCTACTTTCTTTGTGCAAGCTTAATTTTCACCGTACTCCCGCTGGTTTTTCACTTGGCATCCTTCTGTCTGCCTATGGAGCCCCTCCAACCTCGCTCCCTCTCCTCAATTGAAGGAGTTGGAGGACTCTCTCCGGCCGAGAAGAAGAAAGCCACCCTCGCCTCCCTTTGCATTAAGAAGCCGGGAAGAGAAGTTGAGAAAAGCCCAAGCGGCTCGTGAGGCGGCTGAGAAAGAAACGAATGACATGGCGGTCTACCATGCCCCGCAAGAATCTCAAGTGCACCAGGAGGCCCCCGGTGAAGGGGCCCAGTCCTTCCTGCAGACTCTTTTCTTCTCCGCACCTGGTCGGCATTTCTTGCACGCCATTTGACCCAGACACGGAACAATACCTAGGTCACCCCAGTTTCCTCGGGGATATGGGGCCTTATATTCGATTTTTCTATGACTACGGGTTTGATGTGGGCAATGCGGCAGCAAGGTGATCCCTCCTTCTCGGGGAGTTTGATAGGAACAGCCCTCTAGCTGCAATGCCTACTCCCCACACTTCAAGGGCGACCCTTCAAGGTCCATTGAGGAGGACTGGTGATCCCCAATCCTCAACAAGCTGATCTTGAGCTAGTGCGGACGGAGGTTGTTGCAGCAGAGATGTCCCCGCCGATTCCCCTATGCTCCTTGACCACTGGAAGTTCCCGCCTCCCAAGAGGAGGCGTGTATAGCTCGAGCCTTGGAGAAAGAAGCGGAGGTGGCTGCCACTATCGATGAAGCAGAGGAACCTCCCCTATCCCCGCTTAATTTACGAAACAATTTCATATTTCCATGATCTCGTAATGAATTCTCTCCTATCTCTCTCTTCTTATGCCGGTTTTGGCACTTTATACTGTTCTCCCCTCGGTTGGGAGTTTACATTTGTTTTTTGAACTCTGTTGCCCCCTCGCCGGGGCCTTTTGCTGCGAATGAATGGTATCCTCCCTTGCTGGGAGTTAGTTTTCATAATTGATGCTTATCCTCCCTTGCGGGAGCTCGTTATTGTATGAATGCTTATGTCCTCCCTTGCCGGGAGTTGTATGCTGTTTATTTGTGTTTCTCATACTCAATTTTCACCGCATGTTTACAAACCTGTCGGCCTCTAAGTCGTTAGCTTGCATGCATGATTTAATCATTGGGAACATAACACTAGCTAGTAGCGTGTACGTATCCTTTTCCTCATAGGTGATAACTCATCTCGCTTAAAACCCCTTTTTCATCTCTAGGGTTTTATGCTTTAAGTTTTCAGATTTTCCCTTGACTTCATAGTCTAGGATTTTCTTTAAGTAGCCCTTCCAAGCTTCAAGGTTATCCCTTCTCCGTGTTTAGCGTAGCTTCCTTCGGGGAATTAGCTAGAAACCATATCCTCCTCTTATCTAGATAAGTTCAACCCATTCTCGTGGGCCCGACTTAGTGTTCTCTAGGCTTTCCTGGTTCTCTACTTTAAAAACCCTCCTCTAGGTTTGGAAGGATCAAAACCCTCTTCTCTGCCGGTTCGGCCTGAATTCTCCCTTAGCTTTAATTTGTACACCACCTCCCGGGTATACATTAGTTAGACTCTTGTATGCCTAACCTACATAATCTTCTCTAAATATAGGTTTAGTCAAACTTTGGAAGTTTAACATCAGCCTTTTGAGAACTCTTCACAGTCCAGATCTTGGGCACCCCCTCTAGGTGCTTATCTAGCTAAGCCCCTTTTGATAGACTTACAGTTATATCTTGCTTTCCTCACTTAGCCAAATAAACTCTAACTGTAGAGTCAAGCTGGATTTAAGAAACTTTCTATTAGTTTCTATCTTTGCCACTATTCGTGGATTCGGGCGGGTGAATCCCCTCTGTATGTTCAACTTAGCCGGCATGAAGCCACCATCGATTTTCACTCTTTGCCACTCCTTCGAGGAGTAAGTAAAGCTCTACACCCTCCTCGGGCTCAGGTTTTTCTCGCTAAAAAACCTTTCCTTAGGTTTAGCTTGATGTTTCAAACTATTTCTTAGTTTCTTCTCTTAGGTTTCATCAGGCTTAGGCGGGTTAAACCTTTGTCGTGGATCCAGCTTTACCCGTAGCCAAGTGTGCCTTAGTTTTCGTCTCGTAATCCCTTTCTTGGGGTGGCCTAGTTAGACACTTATAAGTCCAACTTGATAGCTTTAAGGCTTTCATAGCCTTACGTCTAACCGTCCTCACTGGACACAATTTTGGCTAAACTTTATAAGTTCGACCCAGTAATTTCAAACTTCGGCGCTTTCAAATCCCGACACCCTCCTAGGCGCGGGTCTAGTTGAGCCCTTCTCGTAGGCTCGATCAAGGCTTTCCTAAGAGCCCTACCTCATGTTTGACACTTAGTTAGCTAAATCCTTATTGTAGGTTTAGCTACGTTTTTCAAAGCCATCTTTCAGCTTCAACTCTCACACCCTTCCTTGGGTCTAGATAAGTTAACCCTTTCGCGAGTTTAAATTCGGTTTTAGAAGTTATCTTTTAACTTCTTTCACGACCTTTTATGGATTTAGGTAAGTAAAACTATCTCTGTAGGTTTAATTTTAGTGTTTTGAAGCTATCTCTTAGCTTCGTTTCTCATGACCCCTCTCTGGGTTTAGGTGGGTTAAACCCTCTCTCGTAGGTTTAACTATAGTATTTTGAAGCTATCTCTTAGCTTCGTTTCTCGTAACCCTCTCTGGGTTTAGGCGTGTTAAACCCTCTCTCGTAGGTTTAACTTTAGTGTTTTGAAGCTATCTCTTAGCTTCTTTTCTCGTAACCCCTCTGCAGGTTTAGGTGGGTTAAACCCTCTCTGTAGGTTTAACTTTAGTGTTTTGAAGCTATCTCTTAGCTTCGTTTCTCGTAACCCCTCTCTGGGTTTAGGCGGGTTAAACCCTCTCTGTAGGTTTAACTTTAGTGTTTTGAAGCTATCTCTTAGCTTCTTTTCTCGTAACCCCTCTCGAAGTTTAGGTAGGTTAAACCCTCTCTCGTAGGTTTAACTTTAGTATTTTGAAGATATCTCTTAGCTTCTTTTCTCGTAACCCCTCTCTGGGTTTAGGTGGGTTAAACCCTCTCTGTGGGTTTAACTTTAGTGTTTTGAAGCTAGCTCTTAGCTTCGTTTCTCGTAACCCCTCTCTGGGTTTAGGTGGGTTAAACCCTCTCTGTAGGTTTAATTTTAGTGTTTTGAAGCTATCTCTTAGGTTCGTTTCTCGTAACCCCTCTCTGGGTTTAGGTAGGTTAAACCCTCTCTCGTAGGTTTAACTTTAGTGTTTTGAAGCTATCTCTTAGCTTCTTTTTGTTTGATGTGAATTCATTTCGTGAATGCTCATCGTATTTCTCATGGAATGCTTCGCGTGCATTTTATTTGTTGTTTAACTTTCTCGCAAGTTATTAATTCTCATGTAATCAATCGTGGTGTTGTGGTGCAATTGTATCGAGTAGCATGTAATCATATTATTTCAATCGTACTCAATGAAAGAATGAACTCATAAACTCATAGATAATGAAAATCGCTTTCATTAATTGATAAACAAATTTGCTCCATTGACCATAATCGATCAACGCAAGTTAAGGACTAACTTGGCGGCCTCTTTAAAAAACCTCCTGCGGTAAAACCCGGTGGGAAACCCGCAGAGAGGGGAAAAAGAGTACCGGTGGAGTGAAATTACACTTTATTCAGAAATCAAATAACATGAATAAAACAACTCTTGCATAAAAGGAACCACCTACTTGCAGCGAGGCGGGTACTTTCTTCTGTATAAAACCTCTTCAAATGGCAGACATTCCAAGGCCTTGCCCTGATTTCCTTCCATGTCTTGTAGCTCATAAGCTCCTCCTCGGAGGACCTTGGTCACCTTGTACGGCCCCTCCCACTTGGGATCGAGCTTTCCAATATTTTTCAACGCATCTCGCTTGCCTCAAGACTAGATCTCCTTCTTCAAACCTCCTGCTTATGACTTTCTGGTCATAAGCAGCCTTTATGCGGCTTTTATATTTCTCGGCTTTCGGGTGGGCGATTTCGCGCTCCTCCTCTAGCATGTCTAGGTTCTCCTCATTAGTTCTTCATTTCTCCCCTCCCGGAAGTGGGCTAAGCGATGTGTCTCCACCCCACTTCGAAGGTATGACTGCAGCTGCCCCATATACTAAGTGGAAGGGGACTTCTCGGTTGGCTCACGGGGTGGTCCGATAAGCCCACAAACCGACTCATTTGTTGAATCAAGAAGTTTTGATGAGTTAAAAGGGAAGCAGCTCGGGCGATCGGCCCAACTGAAGAACGGCAGAGAATAAGTTTATAAGATAAGCCGATCGAGACGGGGTCGAGGCACCGACCTAGTCGGTGAGGTGATAGCATGCTAGTCATCGAAGACAAGCTCGAACCTAGTCATCTGCGGGAGACAAACATGAAGAGCTCGAGACGAGGTCAAGATAAGCCGAGTAGAATAAGAAAGGCGAAGTTTTCACTAAGTCACTGCAGGATGAGTAGGAAGAATCGGTGAGGTCAAGAGCGCTTTCAAGATTAAGTTTGTTAAGCGGTTTCAAGTTTGTTAGAACTAACTAACAAACTAATCTGTCTTTTCAGGACTTATAAATAGGACTAGATTTTATTCTTCAACACACTTATGCAAGTTTGATTTTCACACTATTCACTATTGTTTTCACAGAGTATTTTTCAAAAGAGATTTCAAATATTTTCTAAGTGTTTATAGAACACTTCACTTCATATCTTCAAAAACACATCTTATTCTTAGAGTTAGATTTCAGAGAGTTGATTAGATTGTTGAAGAGCTGAAGTTCAAGTTGTAATTTGTAAAGGTTGTACGGTGAGTAAGTAAGTAGCTAGTGAAGACCTTTCTTCAAAGTTTGAAGAAAGAGAGTGGATGTAGGATTATTCATAATCCGAACCACTATAAATCCTGGTGTTATTTCTTGCTTTCTTTAATTTCTCGTTCAAATTACAATATTGTTAATTCAAGATTAAAGTTAGAATCTTAACTAAAATATGAATATCACCTTTGCTTTTGATCTTGTTAAAAGTTGAGTTCTCGATCATATTCCATTTGTGTTTAATCCGATGCTTTGAATTGATCTTGGAAAGATTTGAAAAATCTACAAAATCTGCTCAAACCCCCTTTCTAGATTTTGTTCTAGGAAGCTAACTCAAAGTTTTAATCAACTCGACTTTTCGGGACCAATAAGTGGTATCGGAAGCGGTGTTAAGGCATCGATATTGATTTTAGGTCTTGAACAAGATTCTGAAATTATCTTGATTTTCTTCATTGTCTTCATTTTACTAACGAGTGCTACTAATTAGTTTGTGGAGTATTTTGTTCTTTGTTTCATCATGTCATCGGGAAAAACAAAAAGTCTAGGAATCTTCTGAATTCTCTATTGAAGATTATGATTCGGAAATTTAGGATGGAGAATCATCTAAAGGCCATTCATGATAGGATGGAAGAGGTTCTTGAAGAAGGACCTATAAAGTTTTATCATGGAGGCACCAAAGGTGAGTCGAGCCCGAATCCAGAACTGCATACAAGAAAAGAAGAGTTACGAATTGACAAATGATTAAAGAAAGGTCCACAATCTTGACCAAGTAGCTCGAACTGAAATCATTGAGACTCTAAGTAAGGATTGGATAGAAAAAGTTAAGAGATGCAAACCGCTAAAGAGATGTGGCAAACTCTAGCCAATGTTTGTGAAGGATCTCGATCAAGTCAAAGAAAACAAGCTGCGATCAGTCTTGCATGCATTTGAAACATTCAAAATGAAAGAAAATGAGTTTGTGGATCAGTTAGATGTAAGGTTGACCAATCTTCTCAACAAAGCGGTGACCTTGGAAAGAATTATTCGAGAGAAAGAGATTAATAACAAGATTCCGAGATCATTAACCAAGAGATGGAGGGAAAAATCCAATATCCTTAAGGCTACTCAAGATTTATCTTCTATTACTCACCATACTTTGTTTTCACATCTTAAGGCTCTAGAATATGATATTCAAATAGAAGACGAGGAAGATGAGATGGAGTCAAGTACCTCATCCAAGTCCAGGGGTGGGAATAGGCCGAGGCCAAGGCCAGGCTTTGCATAAGAAAGCCTAGGCTCGTTATATAATTTTTAGGCTCGAGCTGGCCTATTATCTACGATAGGCTTTTTTCAAGGCTCGGCACGGCCTTTTTAGTAAATAGGCCAGGCCTGAAAGCCTTTTAAAGGCCTATTTCTTGTAAATTTTTATTCTTCATCAAATTTTAAAAAATTATATTTTTATATTACACCGTAAATACTATAAAACTCAAAATACTAATAAAATTAACATACAAAAATTATCAACTAGCAAAAGCAACAACAAAATCTTCAAATAGTGCAAAAATAATACCCCAATGACAAATAATTCGATCAATGTCTTCAACTATTACAAAGAAAAATAAAATATGAACCTAATTATATATGTAATATATATATATAATATATATATATATTATTATAATATATTTCTTATATATACTATTTTTGTATCAGAAATGTTATTATGTTATCTAATATAATGTATACCATATATTACATATATATTATTATATATAAATATAATATATAATATTATTATATATATTTAAATAGGCGGCTTTGTTAGGCTTAAAAGGCCTACAAAAAGCTTAAGTCCGGCCTATTTAATTAACTATGCTTCTTAAAAGGCCCGAGCCTCGGCCTATTTATTAAACGGGCCGAGCCGAGCTAGGCTTTAATAGGCCAGGCCGTAGGCCACTGTCGGGTAGCCCGGCCTATTCCCACCCCTATCCAAGTCTCGTTGCCTTTGTCGGTAAAGAAGACAAGGTGTCAACAGAGTCTGTAGGAGCCGATCTATCTCGAAGGAGCAGATGGCTTTACTTACAAAGAGGTATGATAAATTGAGAATGAAATATAAAAGAAATAAATTGAGATTTGCGGGAAAGGATAAATCAAGATCCAGATCGTAGAAAGGAAGATGAATCAACATGATGATGATAAAAACAGAAATCGGACAAGAAGATACAGATCACTGTCAAGAAATCCTTCTAGCCCTATATCGAGATGGTGAGTGATAATTGTTATACATGCAACAAGCCAGGACATTTCGATTATGATTGTCCTCAATCGACTCTTAAGGAAAGGGAAGAAAAGAGACAGAGATTTGCAGATCAAAGGGCTCTATTGGTGAAGAAAAAGAGCCAAAGAAATCATCATCATCCTCATCCGATTTCGGATCGATGATGAAATCTGCCTCATGGCTAATGAGGTAATCTACTATTCATCGTCGAGATAATGATTCTTGTCGATCTGCATCGATCATGATCAAACCGTTATCCATGAGTTATTGAGAGATTTAAAGACATCTTTGGCTGCTTATAAACAAACTAGAGACAGAGAATTTGATTTTAAAGGATCAGATTCAAATTCTAATTAAAGGCAAGCAGGGTGATGAAGCGCTAGAGGCGAGGAAACATTCAAGGGGAATGTTTTCTTGCATCAAGCTAGTACATCACCACCTTACCCGAAAGGTTAGAAAATGAATTGAAAACTTTAAAAGACAAATTTGAGGTAGTCTGTCTTGAAAATGAATCAATTAAGAAAGACAATGAGAAGCTTGTCTTCAAAATCGATCAACTTAATAATTCACAATCAGCAATAGATCATATTTTTAATACTTCTCAAAAATCTCATGACAAGACGGGTAGTCACGGGCCAACTCTCGGTTGGGCGAAGCCCATAATCTCTTTCACTTGATTATGATAGGAACAATAAATCGGATGTCCAAAAACCTAGAAAATTTGTGAAAGCATCTGTTCAATCAAAGGATGTTAAAATTGGTCCATGGAAACCAACTAGTCGAGATAAGGACTACATCTCCCGATCTGAAACCAAGAATTCAATTGAAAACTCCCTATCGACTAGAAGAAATCCAAGAACCAAAATAAGAAGATATTCTTATTATAATCCTTTTGATGGAAGGAGCAAATGTTATCCTACATTTTCTAAGTTTAGGAAAATTACTCAATCTGAATACAACAAGTTATCATTCAAAAGTGATATAATTGTAGACAGGACTTGGTAGAAAACCGAGTCCGATTTATTGTGCGGAGATGAGATGTTTATTTGGTTACCTAAAGTGATATTTGACCTTAAAGGACCCAAGATCACTAGGGTACCTTATAACCGATTTGTTTTTCAGGATTCACGGGGATCATCACTCAAGGAAGAGATCTTAGCTTCAATATGGCACATTGATAGTGGTTGTTCACAACACATGACCCATAACAAGAAGTTCGTTATCAAATTTTCAAAGCATTGATGGTCCAAGAGTTTTATTTGGTGATAATAATTGTGGTCGGACTAAAGGTATAGGTACTCGATTATCAAGGATATTCGTGTATCGAGGTATATTTTGTTGAAGGTTTGAAACATAATGCGCTATCTGTTTCCCCGCTTTGTGATAAAGGTTTTCTTGTCAAATTCTCAAAGGATAAATGTGATATTTTAGATAATTCCTCGGATAAGGTATCATTAGCGGCTTGAGACATGGTAATGTCTATGTGGCCAACTTTAATAGTTGTCCCAAAGATACCTGTCGATAGCTAAGGGTGGAGAAGATATCACCGGCTATGGCACAAGAGGCTTAGTCATCAGAATTTCAAAACTCTTAGTAAGCTAGCTAAAAAGAACCTTGTCAAGGGATTACCTCAAAACTTTTATCCACTGATCTTAAATGTGATGCTTGTCAAAAGGTAAACAGCCTAGACACTCATTTAAGAGTATTAACTCCTCTTCATCCGAAAGAGTGTTGCAACTACTTCATCTGGATCTGTTTGGACTCGTTTCACCTCTCGGTTTCGAGTGGAAGGAATATACTCTTGTTGTAGTAGATGACTTTTCTAGATACACTTGGGTTATATTTCTTTTCAAGAAAAATGAGACTATGAACAAGATTCTGATCTGTTGCATGCATTCAGAATGAAAAGGGTGTTAATATTATTAAAATAAGGAGTGATAAGGGCACATAATTTTTGAATTCTTGTTTATCTAATTTTTTCAATGAGTGTGGAATTATTCATGAGACATCTTCAGCAAGAACTCCTCAACAAAATGGAGTAGTTGAAAGAAGGAATAGAACTTTGAAGGAAGCGGCCGGGAGCATGTTGGTGAGTATGATACCCTCATAGGTTCAGTGAAGCCATCAACACGGCTTGCTATACCCGTAATCAGGTGCTTAGTTGTCAAAGACAAGGGTAAGACTCCATATGAGATTTGGAAGGGTAAGATTCCAAGGATCTCATACTTCAAAGCTTTTGGTTGTAAGTGTTTCATCCATAACAATGGAAAATCTAAGGTAAGAACTTTTGATGCTAAGGCGGTGATGGAATATTCTTGGGATATTCTAATATTTCCAAGGCATTTAGAGTTTTTAACAAGACAACCCTTTGTGTGGAGGAAACCCCTCATGTTGTTTTTGATGAGTCGTATTCCTTCTCGAGATAAAGTGAATCAAATTTCTGAAAATCTAGATAAAATTGAACTGTTTAAGACTAAACATAGAACCGTCTATCTACCTAGTCTTGATTCGAGAATCGGATGAAGAAGAATCCCCATCCGATAATCAGAAGACAACTCGATCAGATTCCATCGGATCGAGACACCCTTGACATCGGTGATCGGCGGGGTCGGTGATGAAGGGGAACGTCACCGAGGTTGAGTCGGAGGAGTTGCCTACTAAGACTCAAGATGAGGGTCCTTCTCCTCACATAGGCAAAAGGATGAGAAGCTATCATCCATCCGATCAGATTATAGGAGACCCATCTAGTAGTGTGCGGACACGAATGATGCTAGACTCGAAAGTCTTTTGGTTGTTATGTGTCGCTCCTCGAACCTAAGTCTATTGAGGAAGCTCTATCGAGATCCAAATGGATAAGCTGCTATGCAGGAAGAAGCGCATCGATTTGGAAGACAAAATGTATGAGATCTAGTGGAAAGACCCTTACGAGAAAGATTATAGGCACCAAATGGGTGTTTAAAAATAAAGCAGATGAGAACAACATTATTGTTCGAAATAATGCAAGATTGGTTGCACAAGGTTACTCATGATCGAGGGAATAGACTATGATGAAACCTATGCTCCAGTTGCCGATTAGAGGCAATAAGGTTGTTCTTGGCATTTCTTTGCATATAAATCTTTCAAAGTCTATCAAATGGATGTTAAGGAGGTGTTTGGTTGACACCTTTAAAGCTAAGGAATGACAATGAAAGAAGAGTGTGGTGTTTGGTTGAGGGAATCAACTTTTTGATATATTAAAAGTGAGTAATGAAAGTCATAGATTCATTCCTCCCAAAATTGGGAGGAATGAAAGTTATTGCTTTTTAAAATTTTATACATAATTTTTTAGAAATTTATTTTGCCTTCTAAATTATTTATTAATATTAATAAATAATATTTTAAGTATGATTATTATATAATATATTTTTAATATTAAAAAGAGTTAATAACAATTTTAATTATCAATAATTTTTATCAAAACCAAACACTTTCTATGGTAATGATAGTCATACCTATATATAAACCAAACAACTCAACAATTACTAACATATCCATTACCATTCCTCACTACTTTCAAACCCATTACCATTCCAATTCCTTTCAACAAACCAAACACCCCCTAAGTCTGTCTTCCTTAATGGTGTGTTACTTGAGGAGGTCTATGTGGAGCAGCCTCCTGGGTTTAAGATCAATAACAAGGTCTATAAACTCAACAAAGCCCTATATGGACTAAAACAAGCTCCAAGAGCCTGGTATGATACATTATCCGATTTCTTGACATCAAATGGTTTTTCTAAAGGCAAGATTGATAGAACTTTGTTTAGAAAGGAAGTAGATGGCAACATCTTACTAGTTCAAATTTATGTAGATGACATAATCTTTGGTTCACCTAATCTGAAATTATGTGAAGAGTTTAGCATTCTCATGAAAAACAGGTTTGAAATGTCAATGATGGGTGAATTAACATACTTTCTAGGCTTACGATTAAACATATGAGTAAGGGTATATTTATACATAAGTCTAAATATGCTAAGGATCCGATTGAGAAATTTGGAATGACAACTAGCAGAGAAGTTAAAATATCTATGGCAACTAACTTCTCTATGGATTCGATGAGCAGGGATACCCACCGATGCAACGGAGTATCGTGGGTGATTGGATTTCTTCTCTATCTCACCGCAAGTAGGCCAGGACATAGCTTTTGCGGTTGGGGTATGTGCAAGATTCAGTCTAATCCCAAAAAGACTTATCTGGAGACGGCTAAGAAAATTCTTAGATATCTCAAAGGAACCTTGCAAGTAGGGTTATGGTACCCGGTGATGACAACTTTGAGTGACAGTTATTGATTCAGACTTTGGAGGATGTAAGATTGATAGAAAATCCACTTACGGAACTTGTCAATTCTTAGGCAACAAATTAATTTCTTGGTTATCTAAGAAGCAGGATATCCATTGCCACCTCTACAACCGAAAGTGAATACATGGCAGTGGAAGTTGTTGTTCTCAACTCCTCCGGATTAGTCAACGGCTTAGAGATTATAATATTCTAACATCACTGTTCCTATTTACTGTGATAGTAATAGTGCAATAGCAATGACTTACAATCTGTTCTACATTCTAGATGTAAACATATAGATATTAGGCATCATTTCATTAGGGATCATATTGAGAAGAATGACATTAGGATTGAGAAAATTGCCACTGAATCACAAAGAGCCGACATTCTTACAAAACCATTAGCCGAGTCTAGGTTTAAAGAATCGTGCTTAGAATTAGGATTACTTGATGCATCTTTAGCTGGTTTCTAATTTGTGTGCATCTCGTTGAATATTTGTTTCCTTATTTCTGGTCTTTTCTTTTCTTTAAATTAATGTCTAGAAAGAATTATCGCACTAGATATGTGTCAAAGGACAATCGGTAGCCGATATCATTGATCTCCTTTTAGGAATCAAGAATCAAGGATTAGTCATATTGACCTTATCGACTTGATAATTACTTGTCTAACATTGAGTAAATCAGACAAGGACACAATAGTCGGTGATCTCTGAAGAAAGCAGATGACTATTTGCATCCTATCCGATTTACATTAAGCTCTTGATGGTTTCTTTTGAGTTTATGTCTTTGCAGGAGCAGTCACGAGATCATCTTGTTTCACCTCATCTTATTCAAACTCCTTTATTCTATTACTTTTGTTCCTAAATAAACTTCATATTTTTTTAATAAATTTTTTTAAATGGATGAACAACCTAGTTTTAGAAAATTAAGTTAAGTCTGTTTAGTTTAAACTCGTTTTAAAATTGCTAAAAAGTTACACCTAAGTTTGTTGGTTTTTAAAAAGCAGACGAGTTACTTTATCGATGACTTTACAAACTCATCTGTTTTCAAATCATCTGCTTTACAAACCTTTATTCAAGTAAGGTAATCCTAGCCGACGTCAGGTATACTTACTTCTCTGCATAAAGTAACCTACATCTGTCAAATCAACGAGTCTATAAAGTAACTATTTACGCATTCCAAAGGCGATTAATTTCCACGCGCGAATCCTAATCGCTTATCTTAGTTTTTAGCCGTTGATTTATACTCATTAAAAAAACTTTTGAATAAATGGCTCGATTTATTCAAATTTTCTAAATTGGTGGTTTCTCTTTCCAATCTATTCCCTATAAATACGTCTTCCTCTCCAAAAACACTCTTTTCACTTTGAGAAAATCCCAAACACTCTGTAAATTTTCTCAAATCCTTCCTCAATCAATATATGAGCACTTCTTCAAGAGGAATAACAGCAACAATGGTGGATGTGCATAATGAAACCTACAATAAGAAGGTGAAGTTCTGAGATGTACGTCGACTTCGACACCACCACCGATGGAGAATCCAGGAAATCTTGTCCTTATTGGAGAGGGCTGGATTGAGGACCTTTTGTTCCAAGAAATCCCCTTCCAATAAGACACTTTGGATATGCGAGGGATAGAGTTCTATGTCAATGGGACATACGAAGATGGTGTTTTCCGAACCGGGGTATACGGAGAGGTCTCGACTGCTTTCTCCGGCGGAGGTGGCTCGAATCTTCAACACTCACGGTGAAGGTGTGAACCCTCTAACATATAAATCAGACGATCGGGTAGAATCATTTGAGATGATTGCCCGGAATTCTATGAAGGACCGCGATCGGAGCTAAAGAAGAAGATGCTTCACGGAGATATCGTCTTCGATGACCATTGTCACGAAGGTGATACTTGGAGAAACAGAGCTCTCACAATGGGCTGACTAGACCAGACTCTGCGTTATTTGAACAATCTGGATGGAGTACAAGCCAACCGGCTGATGCATTCTTGGATAAGCTAGAGACGGAAAGGAAGCGTGCGGAGGTTGTTAATGGGAAATGGCATGCGAAGTCGATCACCGATCTTTTTAACAAAGTGACTGTGATCATGGAGGACTTCTGTCAGTGAGATCAATTGGTCGAGACGGGGTCCGAGCTTACACGAAGCGAAGGGGATTGACCAAGGATGAACAACTCGGGGCTCCACTGATTCTCGATGACGGTGGAGTGAGGTAGGAGCTCGAGCTCCAGGTGAAGAAGAAGGCTGAGGAGGAAGAGGAAGAAGATGTGGAGGCGGAGCTGCTGCTATGAGTTCGGTGAGGCCATTGTTCAGCCGATGAAGGCTGAAGGAGAAGGCACCAAAGAGGCGGAGGTTAGTGAAAACCTCGAGTTGGGTGGATCATCTCGCGGATCAGCCGACTCTTCTTTACGAGGAAGTGACCACGCCGCAAATTGCAGCTCGGGGTGGTCCAGTGGAGGATGTCCAAGAAATCAGCTCGAAGGGACCCCCTCCCCATCCGTGAACAGTACACTTCTCCCCTCCCCTCTCCAACCCACACCGGCAATGAAGAGGTGTCCCAGTGGCACCTCGAGCCTCAAACAGCCTACTCCCGAAATAGTCCAAATCCCAACCTCATCTTCCCTCCCCAAACCCAAACCTCATCTCCTCCACCATCCCCATCTCATATACTCTGTCCTTCCTCTCTCGGACCAAGATTCGCCCCAACCCCATATCCATATCTCCACCGGCCTTACCCACAACTTCTCAACCCCAACTCATTTTACCCCAAACAATCTCATCTCCCCCACCTACCACTTCACAAATCCCACCTTTACCATCATCACCCCCACCAAATCCCACCTCCACCATCGACACCCCCATCTCATCCACCCCACCGAACCTCCTCATGTGGATACCTCAAATATCTTTGGGGATATTCACATGAGCTCCCGATCCAACTTCTCCCACCACCTCTTCCTCATCCGAATTAGAGGAAGAGGCCGGACCAATTCTTGCCATCTCCTCTGCATTTGAAAAACTTCACGGCAAGATCATATCCCGAGTTCGAGAGGATGATGGAGAAGAAAACACGGAAGGTGATTCGAAAGCGATCACAGATATACCATGCTCGCCAACATGCAGATTGCTGAGGTCAACATGACCAGAAATTTATCAGCCAATCTCAAAGACTGTTGTTGGTTCTCCTGAGTGCGCTTGAGGAGGAAGTCAAGGCACTAAAAGAGAAAACAGCTGGCGACAATGAAATCGTGGTCTCAACACTCACATCCGATCGTAACGATTTGAAAATGTTGTGCAAAGAATAGAGGCCCACTTCAAAGCTATCAAAGATGAAGTTAAAAAGGGGAAGGAGCTGAAAGCGAGAATGGAAACCCTCACGGTGGTGTCATGTCATTAATCGACAAGCTCGATACAAAGGCGGAGACACGGTGAGTTGGAGGCAGCCAAGGCGGAAATCAAAATCAAATCGGATGAATTGGGCCGCCTTGCAATCGAGGGTAACCCAGATTGAAGAGGCCATGCGAGAGGATGAGGAGAAGAGAAGGAAGGAGGACGAAGAGAAGACAGAGAAGGCTGGCGACTCGCATGAAAGAGTACGAGGAACCGGAGCCCAAGGGCAAAGGTAAAGGGAAAGCGGCGGCTGAGAAGTCTCCATCGGTAGAGCGGATGATCGGCCCCGGATCAGCCGAGCGCAAGAGAAAGGAACCGGACTTCTCCAACCTATCAGGCTGAAAGCAGATCGGAAGAATCAGTCTTGAGAAGGAGATGTTTGAAAAGAGAGAGAAGAAGAGGCTGAAGAAACTGGGGAAGGCTGAGGTGAAGTGGGACAGGATACTCGAAGTGGGTATCCAAAGCTGCAAATGAAGCGGACTTCCGCCTATCCATCGCACTACTGACTCCTCCGAAGATGGTATCGGGAAAATACACCGGCGAATACAAGAAGCAAGCCCTGGATGCCGGATGGATGTACTCTTGGTACATCTTGAAGGCATCACCATCTGGAGCAACCAACGAAGACATCGGTGGCATGAATGGATGGAGAAGGAGGACGCCGATCTATATGAGAAGGCTGCTCGATGAGGCACATATTGTGTTCAATGCGATCGATCGCACGACCTATGAGCGAGTCACCCCCAAGCTTGAAAGAAGACGGTTCTCCGATCCGGAATGGGTCAAAGCGATCGTGGCCAAAGCGAGAAAGGGAATCAGAGCTCACGGATGAGAGTGATCTAAAACGACTTAGAGCAAGGATTTTGGTGGCTAAACATTCCAGAGGTGGCCGTTGGGGAATACGATAGAACAGGATTTCTTCTTTCCTTATCTTTATTTTCTATCAGTTCTCTTATTTTGTAAATCTGTAAATTTACGTGAATGAATATATGTGAATTTATGTGAACTTCTTGAATTATCGTTTTAAAAGCTTTCATGTGTTTTAAGAAAAACTTAATTTTTTTCCCTAAAATATAAATCATCCGAGAACCTTGTATCTTAGATTTTAAATTTTTTTAAGTCTTAAAACTCATTTTCTTTAAGCTTTTCTAAAGAGAATCTAGAGTTACTTAATTCTTTTTCAAAAGTATTTGAACGTAAATGAATCAGTTGTGAGAATAAGTGCCTTGATTTACCTATCTGATTGATTTAACTAAGTCTAATACTAACTTCACTGTGAGTATGTTTCTTTATTATAGGTTTTAACTTCATCAAAAAGGGGGAAATTGTTGAATCAAGAAGTTTTGATGAGTTAAAAGGGAAGCGGCTCAGATCGATCGGCTAACTGAAGAACAGCAGAGAATAAGTTTATAAGATAAGCCGATCGAGACGGGATCGTGCACCGACCTAGTCAGTGAGGTCCGATAGCATGCTAGTCATCTCAAGACAAGCTCGAACCTAGTCATCTGCAGGAGACAAACATGAAGAGCTCAGACGAGGTCAAGATAAGCCGAGTAGAATAAGAAAGGCGAAGTTTTCACCAAGTCACCTGCAGATGAGTAGGAAGAATCAGTGAGGTCAAGAAGCAGTTTCCAAGATTAAGTTTGTTAAGCGGTTTCAAGTTTGTTAGAACTAACTAACAAACTAAGCTGTCTTTTCGAGACTTATAAATAGGACTAGATTTTATTCTTCAACACACTTATGCAAGTTTGATTTTTCACACTATTCACTATTGTTTTCTGAGTATTTTTCAAAAGAGATTTCAAATATTTTCTAAGTGTTTATAGAACACTTCACTTCATATCTTCAAAAACACATCTTATTCTTAGAGTTAGATTTCAGAGAGTTGATTAGATTGTTGAAGAGCTGAAGTTCAAGTTGTAATTTGTAAAGGTTGTACGGTGAGTAAGTAAGCGGCTAGTGAAGACCTTTCTTCAAAGTTTGAAGAAAGAGAGTGGATGTAGGATTATTCATAATCCGAACCACTATAAATCCTGGTGTTATTTCTTGCTTTCTTTAATTTCTGTTCAAATTACAATATTGTTAATTCAAGATTAAAGTTCAGAATCTTAACTAAAATGCTGAATATCGGCCTTTGCTTTTGATCTTGTTAAAAGGTGAGTTCTCGATCATATTCATTGTGTTTAATCGATGCTTTGAATTGATCTTGGAAAGATTTGAAAAATCTACAAAATCTATTCAAAACCCCCTTTCTAGATTTTGTTCTAGGAAGCTAACTCAAAGTTTTAATCAACTCGACTTTCCGGGACCAACACCGGCTCATCGACCCACCTCCCTCCAACTTTGTCGAGCCGGGCACGTATTCCGTTCACAATAGTTCTATTGGTGACCTCCACTTGCTGAAGTAGTCCACCGCCACCAAGAAACTTTCGCCGACCCACCGCAATCGGGAATGGGCCCACCAAGTCCATCCCCACTTCGCGAAGGGGACATGGAGAGTGCATGGTCCCCATCTCCTCTGCAGGGGAGGTGGATGAGGCAGCCATGTTTTTGGCATTTCTCGCACTTCTTCACCCGGTCTTTGGCATCCTGGGTCATGGTAGGCCGAAGTATCCGGCCTTCAAGGCTTTCCGGACTATTGCCCGAGCCTCGCATGGTCGGCACAACAACCTTCATGTATATCTTTAATTACATACCTCCCTTCTTGAGGGATAAACACCTCAAGTAAGAATTTGTGTGAAGGATCGCGGTACATCTTGTCTCCGATTATCGTGTATCGGATTCTCCAATTCCCGAGCTTTCCTTTTATCCGGGCAGCTCTTCGGGTTCTGCAACACTCGATATATGCTAGTTCTCCAATCATCCTCAGGCTCCGATGACCCCTAGTAGGGGAACCGTTGCCTTAAACCTGATCACCGGGGTGATCTTCCTCCTCGCAGTGTTGCGGAACTCGCCAGCTTTGAAAGGCTATCCGCTCGGAGTTTTCTTCTCGAGGTATTTGCCTAACCTCAAAGGAACTGAACCTTCCTCGTAGCTCGGCTACTCGCTGAAGGTAGGCCACCATCTTTTCATCCTTAGCCTCGTACTCCACCTCGTAACTTTCCGGGTTACCAATTGGGAATCCGAAAATATGACCACCCGACCTGCTCCCAGCTCTGCGGCCATCTCCATTCCTCGAATCGGGGCCATGTACTCAGCTCCGTTGTTAGAGGTAATAAACTCGAACCTTACAAAGAACTTGCGTTTCTGGCCCTCTGGATCGATAATTACGATCCTCGCTCCACACTCGCATAGATACGTAACCGTCCACATATACCTTCCATTCTTCTTCCTCAAGCGCACGTGTACCCTCCTGGATGAAGTCGAGAGGGCTGTGCTTTAATGGTCCTCCGTGGCTCGAAATCCACATCATATTCTCCCGATTCGACGGCCCACTTGACCATCCTCCCCGAAAGATCAGCTCTCCCTATCACCTGTTTCAAAAGGTAATTAGTCGAACAATGACCTTATGTGACAAAAATAAGGTCGTAACCTCCGTGCCGTGACCATTATAGTCGTGGCCGTCTTCTCTATCTCCGAGTATCTCACTTGACTCCTTGTATGAGCTTGCTAATGTAGTAAACATGTTTCGGTCGACCCTTCCTCCCTCACCAGCACGGAGCTAAGTGAGACCCCACCTACAGAGAGGTAGAGGTAGAGTGTCTCCTGGAATAGGCTTCGTTAACGTAGGTAAGCTGGGCCAGTCTTTGTTTAAGCTCCTCAAACGTCTGTCTGGCATTGCTCGTTCCACTCGAACTTGGACCCCTTCCTCAAGATTTTAAAGAAGGGATGGCTCCTCTCTGCAGATCTAGCTATGAATCTGCTCGGTCTGTAATTCTCCCATTTAATCTCTGCGGCTCCTTAATATTAGTGGGAGGCTGCATATCGAACACGGCTTTAACCTTAGCAGGGTTAACTTCGATTCCCAATGGGTCACCATATATCCGAGAAATTTCCCGGACCTCACTCCAAAAGAACATTTGGCTGGATTGACTTCATGCCATTCCTCCCGAGCACCGAGAAAGCTTCCTCCATGTCCGCCACATGTTTTCCAGCCTTCCACGCTTTTCACAAGCATATCATCAACGTAGACTTCCATGTTCCTCCCTAGTTGGTCTCGGAACATTTTATCAACCATTCTCACGATAGGTTGCTCTGCATTCTTCAATCCAAAGGGCATTCTAATATAGCAGAAAGTTCCACTAGCAATAATGAAACTAACCTTTGGGATATACTGGAGAGGAAAATTTGTATTTGATGGTAGCCCTAATAGGCGTCCATCATACTTAGCAGCTCAAATCCAGATGTAGAGTCAACCATCCGATCAATCCTAGGCAATGGATAATGATCCTTAGGGCAAGCCTTGTCGGATCTCGAAAATCTATGCACATTCTCCATTTCCCCCTGGTTTTGCCACCAACACGGCATTGGATAGCCGGGTGGGAAATTGGATTCGATTGACATGTCTGCCTCCAGCTTTCTCTGCTTCCACCTTCGTAATGGCATATTTTTCGATCCAAAGACCCTTAGTTTACGCTTCACCGGCTTAGCCTTAGGGTCCACGTTCAGGTGATGCATCGCCACCTCCTCGGGGATACTGTCATGTCGAGGAAGAAAAAGCAAAAACGTCGCATTTCTTCGTAGAGGTACATTGCAGTCTCTCTCCGGCTCGGCTCCAGGTGGCTCCGATCCTTGTTGTGTATCCTCTCTTCTCTGGATACAACTCCACCATCATCGGCTCTTCGTAAGCTTCCATCTTTGGAGGATCGATTTCTTGAAACCTTACACCTCTTGGATTCTCGGTCCACCTCCTTGTCTCTTTTCAAGCTACGGTGCAGCTCTTTGTCGGCCATCTTTACTGCCTCCACATAGCATTTTCTTGACTGCACTGATCACCATTTACTTCCCCACCTCATCATTCACTGAAAACTTGAGTTTCATGTGAAACATTGATATGACCACGAAATAAATTCAATACTTGGCCTACCAAAGATCATGTTTTAGGATAAGGGTACGTCAACAATCAAAAAATTTGCCATAATTACCCTCCTCCGTGGAGCTTCTCCTAGCCCCACTGGAGGGTTACGACACCAAGAGGGTGGGTGCGCCTCCTGTGAATCCGCATAACGCTGTGTCCACCGGTTGCATCTCTATATTGATTCATCTTCTTGAAACATTCCAAGAAGATGATGTCTCATGAGCTCCTATATCTCACGAAGATCCTTGCCACGGTATATATCCGGCCACATCTGTTGTGATGACTAGCGCATCACCGTGGTCCTCCCTCCTCGTGCCTCCATCTTCTCGGGCCGAAATGAATCCTAGGTGTACGGTGACCTCCTTCTAATCCATATCTCTTGACATTTCTCCTACCTCTCTCCCGAGAGTCCTCTCTCCAGCCTTTTCTAGCACGAAAGGAGTCTCCTTCTGCTGGACCTCCGACTATTATCTCGGATAAGTCCTCTCTTACGGGAGGGCCTCTCCTCCTACCTCCCTTCTATCATCCTCCCTTTTCCTCGGCTTTGTCATCACGCCTTCCTTTCTTTTTGCCCCTGGAGCTAACTCGATCTCTGTAAACAAATTCTTTAAGATGTCCGGCATGGATCATCCTTTCAATCCCATCACGTAAGTGAAAACAATTGTTAGTGTCATGCCCGTATTCATTGTGGAAGCGACAAAACTTATCGACTTGGGCTTTTGAGGCCCTCGGACCGTGTCCATGGAAACTTCATTTCAGGATGGTCGGATGCCACTTCCGGTAGCTCTGGCTCAAGCTTCGTGGGGTATACTTGTCAAACCTGGAGGCGAGGTCAGATTTTGCAGCTTTCTCGTGCTCTCTTGTTGAGCTTTTCTTCGATGATTCCTTTTTCTTTTCGAGTCCACTTGGTTTGACCTCGGCTCTCTTTGCCTTTCTCACCTCCTCCCGGTGACGTACTTCTCCGCCTCCTTAGCAGGTTCATCGAACGTCTGGATAGCTTCTTAGCGAGAGAGGAAAACAAGTCTCCATCTCGGAGGTTACTAGTAAAAGCATTAATTTTTACCTCCGGGGTGGCGGTTGGGACTTCCCAGTGCCACTTTGATTGGACCTCTTCATGAAGGCCCGTAGGCTTTCATTCTCACCTTGCTTCATGTTGAACAATGTTAGCGTAGCTCTAGGTTGCCTCCTTGCACTAGCGAATCGATGCAAGAAGAGCTCCCCAAACCGCTCAAAGGAGTTGATGGAATTGGGCTCCAATCTGGCTAAACCAGCTTGGGCTGCCTTAGATAGAGTAGTAAGAAAGACCTGCACTTCACACCCTCCCCATATCGATGGAGGAGGGCCGAATTTTCAAATCTCACCAAATGGTCATAGGGGTCGAGTCGTACCATCATATTCATAATTAAGAGGTTTAAAATTACTAGGCAACTCATCTTGTAAGATATTCTCGGTAAATTGGCAACTTTGTAACAGGTCGAGGCATACTAACCCGATTTTTCATCCGATGCTTTATGTTGTCCATTTGTTTCCTCAAGGATCTGATTTGGTCCTTCATGGCCTCAGATTGGGTGTCTCTGTACCCTCTTCTTGGTCTTCGATCTTACTTCCTCGCCGCAGAGGGGCTGTCTCCTTCCCCGTGCGGCTTCCTCAGACCCGGCCTCCCTCGGCCGAGGGGCTGACCTTCTCTCCCGGGCTCCTTCGGCCTCCCGGGGTTTCCTCCCGGTTCCTGGACTCCACCTCTCTCCTCCATTCTTCTTGATGCTCGTCCCGCCTACTCCCTCCCGGTTGGGACCGAGCAGTAAATTCCCGGTCCTGGTTCTCCGAGTCCTTCCTGCAGTGGTGGAGGTCCTCCCCTCGGCCATTGCTGCGGCCACGGCTCGAGCTATCATATCATCCACCTGCTCACGAGTCGGAGCGACGGAGGTAGCTGGTTCTAGGATTCTCTCGAGGTATCCCCGGGCCGGAGCATTGGCCGCTCAGGGGATCCCCACCATAGGTATTCCTTCCGGAATTACAGAGGAAGAGGAAGGCATGTTCCCCCTCCCTCTCTAATGCAGCCTCCTACTCCCGGATGGCGCACGGAGTTGAGCTCTCGTCTCGTGCCACCGTAACCGGTGGAGGTCCTTGATGTTGGGCACGGCCATCGGAGGCACGGGGTTGGACACAGCTTCACCCCCGCACCGGGTTTGCGGGGTTGTCCTTCCCGAGCCGGTACTAGTGCAATCGATCTCATGGGTGTACGTTCACTGGTCATGATGTCTTTCTTTCGAGATAATCGAAAAGAAAAGAAGTTGAAACTCACGTCTCGGCCTTTTCTTCTCACAGACGGCGCCAATTGATGCGTAAAACCGACCCGGGCCCGTTTTCCACAGGTTCACGTGGGTAAAGTCTTTACGCAATAGGATCCTTAGCTTCTCTCGAACCAACGTACGCAAAACACGCCGGAGGGTTCTCCCACGGCACTCCGACGCTCAAGTCGGATCAGGAAAACACTCAAGAAAGTACGTATAGAGTAGCTAAGTGAGAGTGATAGTAATTCGATACCGTTACCTCCCCGATGGGTGTGTTACTTATATGTAAGTTAAGAGCAATAACCGTCATCACGGTCTCGGGCATTATCCCGCACGTTACGCCATGATGTCGTGCGTGGAAAACTTATTCCTCAAGAAATTTGTATTATACCTACGAATTCCCGACGGAGGTTGGACCCGATCGATGTGGAATATAGGGAATATTCCTTGACTTGGGTCTCAATTATCTCAACTACTCGTCACTTCTCGATCTTATCGGATAGATAACCGCTATGGGCTTGGTCAAATGCTCGCGCCTTCTCCAAATCTCGCTTGGGCCTCTCGGTCCACCTGCAACTAGGTTTGGGCCTCGCGGCCCACTGCGATCGGGTTTAGGGCCTCGTGACCCATAGGTGGATTTAGGCCTCGTGGCCTATCTGTAGTTGGGTTTGGGCCTCGTGGCTCCTCTCCCTACGGGCACAGGCCTCGTGGCCCACTGTAGGTGGGTTTAGGGCTTCGTAGCCTAGTCTCGGCCGATCTCGGGCTCGGGCTCATCTCGGGTTTTCCTCCCTCTACTTAGGGTTTTTGATGACATCATTGGGCCCTATTGGGCTGGTCGTATTTGGGCCCTCTGGCGGTTGGGCACGACATTTTTATCCGCATCAAATATATTATTTAAATGTATTGAAAAATGAATGAGAAACTTTGATTGAGGCGAATTAAAATAAAAAAATGAGAAACTTTCAATGGAACGGAAGAAGCATTCAAGTTCCTCATCATAATTTAGTATATTATCTATACTAGGTTTTTTTTTCTTTATTTATGTTGGAGTGTCCCAATTTTTTTAAAAATATATGATTTTTGTGTTTAAATAATGTTTGAAAACACACATTAAATCATACCTGGATGAATAAACAATTGTATTAGAGCTTGTACTTAACATTTCTCATCAAACAAAAATGTCAACTCGTAATATTTATACTTTCTTACATGTGTAAGCCACTCACTATAAAAATAAGTACAAATATCAGAATTGTGAATATAAACTCAATTTTAGAGCCTCGTCTTCACCTCATCAACCAATTTATCAATATTAATTTCAATCTTGTCAAAAATAGCAGATTTTCACCCTTTCCATATTATCCAAACCGTGCATACTCGCACGCCATTGTCTTTGCCAAATTCACCTTTTTACTCACTATTTAAGTATTTCAAAATTAAAATTTTCCTAATCCTCCACACCCTAGAAGACTAAGGACCATCCCTCCACACGTGAGGTCAAACAGTTATAAAGACAGATGGCTATATACAATAATGTTTCTCAAATCTTTGACTATGATATCTTTGCAGTGGCGGATCCATGATTTATCTATTGGGATCAGTATTAGAAAACTAAATACATATATAAACATAATTATATATATATATATATATATATATATATATATATATATATATATATATATATATATATTACAGCTCACAAAATTTAGGGGCTACAGCCCCTAGCCCCCTCTATCCGCCCATGATCTCTTGTAAGATTACCCCTCTACTCTTCTAGGTAAAGAATAAACATGAACTTGTCATTCATTTTTACACATAAGAGCAATGCAATGGTTGCTTTAGAGCAGATTATAATTCTAAGAAATGGGTTAATATCAACGAAGGGAATCATATTTGCCGACGAAGAAGGACCATGTGAGTTATTCTATTTGTTTGGCAATATAGAAAATTAAGATTAGTCCACAATATATTGATGAAATAAAATACAGAAAAGTAAATTGATTTACCTATAGGCAAATAAAGAGCGAATTGATCATAAATTAATTTGCCTACATCTATTTAATTAGAAGATACTAAACGCAATTTTTATAGTCCAATTAAAGAATTGGTCTTACATGAGACATAATATAATTTGAGAATAATGTTTTAATAGTTTAAAATATATGAGTGTTAATTTATACTCTATCCATCTCAAGAAGTTATGCAAACTTTTTGGAGGACGAAAACTAAGAAAAATTAATTTTGTTGACTTTTATAAGAATAAAGGGTAAGAGAGAGAGAATAAAGTGCAAGAAATATTTTGGGTGATTTAATGAGATAAAGTAGGAGAGAGAATAAAATAGAGTAGAATAAAAGTGATATTTTTAAATTTAAATGATATTATGAGGATATTAATATTATGTGATGTTTCCTTTTTAAAAGTGTGCAGAGCTGTTGGGACGGACCGAAAAGAAAAATGTGCATAATTACCTAGGATGGAAGGTATAAATTTATGAACCGTTTCGCTTTAAAATCATCTCACACATATTTTTACCCAATTTTTTTAAATATCTAAAATAATGATGCAGCAAATTGTAAGTAAATGGTGGAGACTATTTAGAAGTCCGATGAGAATGATGATGTGATAACAAAGTTACTATAAAAAGCAAGTGCAGAAGTATACACGTATAGATCCGTGTATTCGTAATAAGTATTAATTCTCACTCACGTGAACCCCTTGAGACTTGGAAAAGAAACCAACAGAAAGTGAGATTTGGATCTAATGTTAAATTCGTTTGAGTTGGTCTTTTAACAGCCCAGAATTTTGAATTTGAGGTAAAAAAATAATAATAATAATAATAATAATAATAATAATTGAGATTAAAATTTTTGAATACATAATAATTTTTTTTTTTAATTTTACCTAAAAACTTTTGTACTTAGCTAGATCCGTCACTGCTTACAATTCATTTGCTCCTAAAATTAATTTACAATTAATATTTTTAATAACATACTCCCTCCGTCTCGTCCTAAATGTCTTATTGGGCACAAGTATTAAGAAATATTGTATATACGGTGATGTGATATATATAAAGAGATAAAAAGTAGTATAATAAGTGATGTGATGGAGAGAGATGAACAAATGTATTTAAATATATCAAATGAGTGACATATTGTGTAAATATGTATGTAGTATAGGGATAATTATAAAAGTAGAGTATGGATAAAAAAAGGAATTGGACACTTCAAGTGGGACGACGAAAATGGTAAAATGGGACACTATGGTCGGGATGGAGGAAGTAATTAATATCCTTCAACTAATATCATTTAAAAAATAATTAGTATAAATTAAAACTAATATTTTAGGTCTTGTTCTTTTTGAGTGTGCGAAGTAGATTTAAAATTTGGTTTTCTCCATTCCCACTTATACCATCTTAAATATACACCATAATAAAATGAAAAAAGTTTTATGTGTTTGATTATGACAAAATCTAGTATGAAACAATTTCATAGTATGAAATTAATACCATTATAATCATTTATCGATACCATAATATTCATTTAGTGATATCATTACACTTATAAACCGATATCGTAGTATAAATGGTTATAATATCGGTAAATGATTTTAATGATATCGGTGAGTAATTCTAATGGTACCAATTTCATGCGGTAAAAGCTGTTTCACAGAACAATGACTCTTTACTTATATATAGTAAGATTACCGTGCGTGTGTAAGTAAAACACACAATTACTCTAATAAAATATATTATTAGTAATATTATCATATAATTATATTAATTATATACATGTAATAAAATATTAAATGGACAATGTACTGATCCTAACTCATTAAAACTCAACCCTAAAAATATCAAACCAAAAAATCTAAAATCTAAAAACCAAAAAGAGAGAATTTAAATAGATTAAGAATATCTAGCTTTAATTTTTTTGTTCGTTTAAACAGATCGATCCATGGTTGACAATGTTTTTACATCCCTACAGTTAATTCTTGGATTGTGTTTACATTATATTTCTTCTATCGACTTTTTCCTATTTTGAAACTTTTGTAATTTAAAGATGATTTATTTTTAATGCGTATCCACCATCAAAAGCAAAATCGTAACATCTCCTATTAATTATGGCATGAGGGATGGTTACACATAATAAACATAAGATAAATTATAAGGAAATATCTCCTATTAATTATGAATAGTTTACAGTAAAATTTGTTCACCGTATAAAAATGATATCATACATTCGTTGAGTAATATTATGACTAAACGAATAATATTATTGAATAAATGTAATAATATTAATTTTATATAATAAATAAGTTTGTTGTGATTAATTATATATTTCTTATAATTATTGATGATTAATAAAAAGTGACGCGTTTATCATAAAAAAAAAAAAAAGTGAAAATTCATTGTATTCACACTCTAGTAACTAATCTTTTACACTTGTGTATATCTCTGAATATTAACGTAACGTCAAAGTAATAGGACAAATTAAAAATTAATTACAATGTTATCTATATTTTACAATAAATGTTTTTTTAGACTCCAAAGTTTGTTGTAATTATTTGTCCTTTAACTATTTTTTCACTTATTTTTTCCTAATTTAACACCACTTAAATGATTTCTTAATCTTTTTAATTAAGATTTATTTATTCTTTATTTCATAATTTTAATTTTTTATTTATTTTTCAAATCTTTCATGCATCATCTATTTTCTTTAATTCTTTAATTATATCTCCCATACTTTATTATATTTAGCGTAAATTATTCTGCAAGGAAAGGACATCAAAACTCAAGAAGAGAAATAAGAGAAACAATATTAAAGAGAGAGAGATTGGTTAGGGTAAAATATCTAAGGTAAAATTTTGTATGAGACGGATTACAAGCAAGTATAAATTACTATTCATATTTTTCAAAGTGTTAAAATGTCATCCCAAATTATATTCTATCTAACAATGAGACAATTTCATGCAAGAGTACTTCAATATATAAATGTTATGTTTTTTTTTCTTAATAGCTAAAAAGACACATAGTTCAAAATGGAAAATTGGAAATAGAATATAAATAAAATGTAAGAAAATCTCATATTAATTATATTTTTCTTGATATTAATGATAAATAAGAAGTGTAGTTAAAGTCTCTTCGTAAAACATCCCTATTATACTAATAGGGAGTTCAATTTAGATGATGTGTCATCTCTAGGTTAATTTGGATGAAGTGTCATATTCTCATTAAGTGTATATATATGTATAATAATCTATTGTATTGATGTGTCATTTTTCTATTGATGTGGACTTAATATGTGGCATACATGTGGCATCTTATACGGGGTTTATTAAAAAAATTGCTAAAAAAGTTTGAACCTTGTACCTCTTGTATAATTTTTATGTTGTTTAACAATTAAGCTAATTTATAAATCTTTAAATATTTTGAATGTCTATTTTATTAAATACGTCATAATCTCTATTTTATATCTAATATTTTATTAAATGACAATTTTTAAACATAATATTATATTTAACTTAAACCTATAAATGTATATAAGAACGTTTGTGATTGTATCAACTTTTGTTTTATCTAAATATATTTAAGAAAATTATATATTTAAAAATTTAATTTTTCTGTATTTCAAAACATGAAATTTAATATAGTTAATATATTGATTAATTGATTAATTAAATCTTAAAATTCTAATTATGTGAAAATTAATATTTTATTTACTTATTCATTTTGTCTTGAAAACATAATAATTCATTTATTTATTTTATTTTATTAATAGGCATTAAATCTTTTATACATAACATTGAATGTTTGAAATTTAAAATAATAAGATAATATTTATTAATCGAAATAATTTTTATATATAAAATATTATAAAAAAATCCGCACAACACGCGGGAGCTATGCTAGTTCAGTCTAGTAACTAGTCCACATTTAGCTCTGAATGTAGCCGCATAAGAAAATAACGAACTGACTATAAATTTTTTTAATAAAATCAATTTTGTGATTAAATAGTGAGGATTATTATCTACATATTTTTATGATTTATTTTATAATATTTCACCTACAAAACAAAATCATCCTATAAAATAATTTTAATATATATTGACGATTGTTCACGAGAATGCGATAGATAATTTACCTACGGATTATATTTTCATAACAAACAAATTACATACGAGCAAATTTCCTATAATTTATTTCATTAGCATTCCGTAGGCAAATATAAACGCCTAAAAATTATGATTATTACCTACAAAATATTTTGTACCCAAATCGTATTTTCTTATAGTATATTTCGAAGAGCTAGTCTCTTGTGAAATATTGCCATGTGCAATATTAGTTAAAAACATAAAGATTTAAAATTCGGGCCATTCATACGAATCCGTGTCAAGATAAGAAAACACGCAGATTTGTGCGAATTAGGGCAAAAATCGCGATGACAACCACCGGTGCGAGAGGCAGCGACGATCGGGAGGCGATTCAACAGAATTCCGATGAAAAAAGCAGAGTTCAACAAAAATATTAAAATAAAAAGAAACAAGCAGAGATACAAAAAGAAAAAGGAGAAGATATGGATATATATTTTTAAATTGTCAAATAATTGCTACGAGATCTTATTAACAAAGTTTATCAACAACATCAAATTGAAGTGTGTTGTTATGCAGGTCATCTTTGTTATCGGTTGCATGTTTTTTCTAAAAAAGCTGGAATTAATTCGCAATCGTTATCTGTTTCGATTTGTTCACATAGTAACACATATTTCTGTATAGTAACACGTTTGTGTTCATATAGTAACATATTTTTTTCATATAGTAATACAACTTTCTCTATACAGTAACATGTTTGTGTTCATATAGTAACACATTTTTTTCATATAGTAACATATATTTATCGATAAAGTAACACGTTTGTTCATATAGTAACACTCGCGCAAAGACAAAAATAAAATCTCGTTCTCGGGTGTGTTACTATAAGATCAAACATGTGTTACCATAAGAGTACGTGTTACTAGTACGTAAAAAGAATAAAATATGTGTTGTCTTGGTTTTGTTCATTAGTAACACATTTTTCTTCATACAATAACACACCTTATAGTAAAACACCGCAGACCGAGTTTTTATTTTTACCTTCGCACGAGTACACATATTTGATCTTACTATATTTATCTCAAAATCTTATACGTGGGATCAAATAGACCCTTGAACTTTATTTTAACATATTTAAATCATTTTTCTTTAATATTGAGATCAAATAAGCTCTCATATTAATAAAATCACACTCATTAATGAAAATTAAGTTGTCGAAGACTTATTTGATTCACATATATAAGATTAGAGATTTATTTGATCATTTTTTTCATTTTTATTTTTGCATTTGAGCGTTTATTTTTAGTCAAATACATACTCCCTCCGTCCACTAAATCTATGCTCGCTTGTCATATTTGGACGTCCACTAAATCTATGCTCATTCTATTTAAGGAAATAAATCACTTAATTTATACCCTTTTTTGATACAACAAATGCCACTCAATTATTCTTACAATTAAAAACCCAATTAAAATAAATTAAACTAATTAAACTAATCAGCTCAATTACTTAATCCAACCCAAATCTAATTAAACCCACCCACCCAATTAACTAATCCAACACATTAAACAAACCCTACCCTCTTATCGGTCTCATTCCCACCTCCCCATCTCTCTCTGTTCTTGAGTTCTCTCGAACAAACCCTAGCTGCCGCCGCTCTTCACATAGTCGCCTCCCACAAAAATCGTCACTATCCTCTTCTCCGATATGTTTACCGATGGTAAGCCCCCGATTCTTCGATTATTTTGTGTGGTTTTTTCGAATCTACCACAATCGCCTCATGCACACACCGCCGACACCCCTTTATCCGATTTATTCACCGACGACACCCCTACCTCTCGATTCACCTAAGATCGACAACCCTAGGTCGGTTTCACCCACCTACGAAACCCCTCTTTCTGTTTCTCTCCCCAACGAAACCCCTCTTTCAGATCCTCTCACCATCGAAACCCCCCTTTCGATTCTCTCACCATTGAAACCACCCTCTCCGATTCTAACACGGTGGTGCACGAGTCAGCGATGTATGAGGGTCTCGACTCCGATTTGTTGATTTGTGAGCATGGGGTGGCCGATTCGGTGAAGTGTGAGCATGTGGTGGCTGATATCCGTGTTGGTGATGACTACTCGAAGATTTGGGGCAATTTTTGTGGGCCATGGTTCCACGAGTGCGGCGGTATGCGGTTGAGAGATATACCATGTGGATTCTAGAGGCTAAAATACTTTGAAAAGGCCATCTCTAATATCTTTTTGATTTTACGAGGGTATAAATTTATGATGGTCATGTATCTTTGAAATTGATGGTTAATGCGAATTTATGATGAAATGTCATGTTGGTTATTACTGAAATTGGTCTTTGAATTGACTCTTGAGCATGTGATATTGTGTTTAATGCCACCACTATGCTGCATGTGTAGTTAGGAGGCTTAAACAGCCCGTGATGATTTTTTGATTACTTTTACGAGGGTCTTTATGCTTTGGAATTGTTGGTTAATCTTTGAAATTGGTGATGAAATGACTGTTGAGCTTGTGATATTGTGTTTAATGCCACCACTATGCCTGCATGTGTAGTTAAGAGGCTTAAACAACCCCGTGATGATTTTTTGATTACTTTTACGAGGGTCTTTATGCTTTGAAATTGTTGGTTAATGCTGAAATTGGTGATGAAATGACTGTTGAGCTTGTGATATTGTGTTTAATGCCACCACTATGCTGCATGTGTAGTTAGGAGACTTAAACAGTCTTGTGATGATTTTTGATTACTTTTCCGAGGGTCTTTATGCTGAAATTGTTGGTTAATGCTGAAATTGGTGATGAAATGACTGTTGAGCTTGTGATATTGTGTTTAATGCCATCACTATGCCTGCATGTGTAGTTAGGAGGCTTAAACTGACCATGTGATGATTTTGATTACTTTTCCGAGGGTCTTTATGCTGATGTTGTTGTTTTTTATTTAAATTGGTGCTTTGAATTGACTCTTGAGCATGTGATATTGTGTTTAATGCCACCACTATGATTGCATGACTAGTTATAAGGCTTAAACCGACCCTATGATGGTTTATTGATTAATTTTCTACGAGGGTTTATACGCTGGCACGTTGATCGTATAATGAGTTTCATATCGAAAATGATGCTTAAGCATGTTTAATCAGTTTAATGTCACCACTATGATTGCATGACTAGTTAGGAGGCTTAAAATAACCTTGGAATGTTTGTTTGAATCATTTTCATTAATTCACATAAATTTTGTCATTGCATCAATCACAAAAAATGATTCATTCATTCACGTAAATCGCTTCATTCATTCATTCATTCATGGTCACAAATATTTTTCATCCATTCATTCACAAAAAGATTAACCTTATGCTAGTGTTTACAGATTAAACATGCAATGATATTGTTCTATATTTAAGCTGTAAGCATTACAAAAAGTTTATAATGCATCATTAAAAAAGTTCTATATTGCATCTTTAACAAAAGCTGACCTTGCATGATTATGTTATCCACATCAAATCTTGCATTAGAGTATCCACATCATATGCACACAGAATTTGATTCTCAAGTTTGTCTTAAGTATTCAATGCATTCTTTGAGTAGTAGTTGATCAACTTGAAGACATTACGGAAGTCTTCCTTCTCTCATTAATCTTTCCTTGCTCATGTGGGGGCGGCTTGTATGAATTGTGACCCTTACATTTCATGATCTCAATCATGCAATTACTGTAGACTTAGAAAAATATTATTCAATGTGATGTGGGTTAGTTTGTCATATGAAAGCATCATATTTTTAACAAGATTATCAACATTATATGATCTTGTTTCAACTTGCAAACTACGAATTGCTCTAAACCACCCTAAATCATTAATGTTAGTGTCGGGGAGTTAGTTGGTTGACAAACCCGGATGGATATTAAATCCATCCGAGCTTGCGAAGCTCGAAATCGAGTGTCATTGTCTTGAATATGAGGCCGGACATTGTCTTGTTGAATAAAAAATGTTCCTTGTTCCATTTGTTGGCCATTTATCCTTAATTCTTTGGTATTATCGACAAAACAATGTAACCAACGTGAATATTTGTGTTTAGGATACTTATTTTGTCATGCACTATATGATGAGTTTAATCGGATAATGTAAGTTAGAGTGAAAAGTAATGAACCCGATTGATTAAGAATTGTTTGATGACATCCTTGTTGATTGCTTCAATTGGCTTTGTCTCAAATGTGCCCTTCAATCTGTTTTGCTATTCCTCTTTGCTACCTCTTGCTTGGTGAATGGGAAAATGCCTATTTTCCCATCAAATATCAATTCACCATTTCTTGCATAATGTGGCCTAACTCTGCACACATAAACATTAATTTTGTGATGAATCTTTTGCTCTTGCATGATCTCGTATGGTTGACTTCACGGAACCCGGTAGTACCTCTCACTCTGTTTTGTGAGGTAAAACCATTTTCATCAATATGGATTGTGTTGTGCATGCCTTTGAACTTGATTATGTTGGGTGCTTCTATCATACTCTAAGCGGCTTAAACCGAACTTCAACCTTTGAAGTTTGTTTTGAGTGGTCAAATACGGCTTGATGGCATTTGTATGAGGTCCGATCAGGACCATTTTTACCCAGGTTGCACTGCTGCACTCTTGGTTACACCCATCTCTCTAGCTATTCTTCTATAAGTACACCTCTTTTGTAAAGGTAAATTCATCAATTTCTCTTTATCTACCTTTGATGTGTCACTATGTGTTGACTATTTTGTTGGTTCGAAAATGACAGTCTTACCTTCACTTATTTTTTGTTTTGTTGCAGCCCAAATGGAGGTCAGCGACCTTCTTGAGATGCCAAATCTCTCAGCCACTTCCTTGATTTTGCCTTTTGTCGACTTCCTATTCACTGAATTTTCAAGAAGCGGTTGAGTGCCTTGTGTCTTCAATGTAGCTGAAAGATTTGTTCAGTTTTTCTCATTACCGCTGAATGTATTAAATGTGTAATAGGGCTTTGAATGTTGTATTTATGGCAGAAATTTATGTGGGAAAGTTAAAATTTTAATCCCACGGTTTGTGTCAAATCAACCATTAAAAATTTGAAAATATTTTGAATTGTTTATGTTTTTAATTCCCTTCATTCGAAATTGGAGGAAATATTTAATTTTAATCCACTTTTGTGCTGCTATAATTAATGAAGGTTAGTACCGAAAATACCCTCACATTTCTCCTACTTTATCAATATATTGTTTTTTTATTCACCGTCATTAAAATCATGCCTAGCCCAATGGACATAGATTTAATGGACAAAGGGAATATTATTTATTTCACAAGAACACATATTTATCATTAAAGTAACACATGTTTAACCTAATACTAACATTCCAGGAGCACCTAAAAGCGAAAATTGTATTTTTGTCCTTGCGCGAGTTTTTTTAGAAATATCTACCAAACACGACTTGCCCAACCAACTTTGCCAGGATCCGCGAATTTTATTATATGGTAATTTCGGATCATAGATCCATAAAATATTTCATATAAAAATTTGTCTATTTCAAAATAATATCACAACAAATTAACATAACTATATAAAAATAAAAATCTCATCCGATCAAAGTAATATGACAACACACTAAAAATAACCTAATACTTATAAACATTCCTTGATAAGTACCTTTCTAGCAATTTAAAAAAAAATTAAAAAAATAAAATTGGGACAAATTTACCTTCAATTTAGAATTAAAAAAATTAAGAAACATACTAAAAATCTATGGGATATGAATCATGAAAAAGTTCCTTCATTAAAGAATGCTCAGAAATATTTGAGTGTGATAAATTGGATAAAAAGACATGTAAAAATAGTTAAAAGAACAAATAATTTGGAACAAAATTTAGAGTTTAAAACGACATTTATATTTATTAACGAACATAAAATTGATATTTACCACTAAATCAATCCATAAATATTTATATATTTTGAAAAACTCTTTTATTTAACTTCGGTCTATAAAATTGTATAAGATTTTTATTGTAATCGTATAATGCTATGTTTTATTTTTATTATATTTGAAAAAGAATAATAATTATAAAAATATTAAATTTTGAGTATTTCAAATAAATATGTAATTAAATTAAATTACATATATGTATGTAAACATCTCAATATTATTAAAAAAATTAAAATATAATTATATATGAGTTATTTTATTAAAAACAAAAAACCAATGATCACAAATCGATCAAGAGGCCGGAGCCCCCACTAAAAACCTTGTTAAGGTAAAACCCTCCTTAGGAAACCCTTAACCAAGGAAAAGGAAAACCCTCTAAAAATAAAAATTAAAATATACGGAAATATTCCGTGAATCTATCCCTTTCCGCTAAATCAAGAATGAAAGAGGGTGGGGAATCCCAACAAATGAAACGATCAAAATCTTTAAACTTTGAGATTGCATCTGCCACAGCATTTCCTTCTCTGTAAATATGATTAACATTGAGTTCCGTTCCCTGCAAAAACTCCATCATCCATTCCCGTCTAGCTTGGAACTTCCATGGCAGGACAACCTCATTTCTTCGGAAAATTGAAACAACATAGGAAGAATTTGTCTCTAGATATATCCTGTTCCATCCTCTTCTAACTGCTGCTATCACTCTTTCCATGGCCGTCTGAAGCTCAGCCTCGAAAGCCTGACCGCGTCCAAATTTCTTTGCCAATGCCAACTCCACAATCCCATACCATTGTGAATCACCACACCACCTTGTATGTGTCCGTCAATTGCACTTCCGTCCGAGTTCACCTTAACGTATCTCATGGGCGGAGGTGCCCATCGCACCAAAATTATCTTCGTTTGGCCCCTCGGTCGAAGCCGCAGACCCAAAGCCATCATGCAGCTCCAATCTGCCGGCGAGTTAAAATTGTAGCCCAGATTGTCGTTCGAAACTTCCTTCACATAAATCCACAGCTGCGTTAGAAAAGAGGCCCGATGCGGTAATATATCATCATGAATAGCTGCGTTACGAGACTTCCATATCATCCAAAAGAACGTCATCCAAGTTAATTTCCAAAGACTTGCCGTGCGCGGACTATGACCTGCAGCAACAAAGGATGGAAACCAAAAACCCGTCCACTGTAACCCCAAAAATATCAGCAATATTGCTGATAACAGTTGTGGGGAAAGAGCATTGCGCAAATATGTGATCCAAGGTCTCTTCACTCCGTCTACAGAAAATGCATATTGAGACTTCTTTTATTAATAATTTCTTTTTATTTATTGTAAGATAAATTTGAAACGAATCTCATAATATAATAATTATATATCTAACATTGGATATAATTATAATAAATTAAATTAAAATATAAACAAATATGCTATTAATAATTTTAATTACCATTATTTAAATTAAATATTATAATTATATAAAATTATATCTATATATATATATATATTTTTATATCTATATTTATATCTATAAAAAAATTATATCTATATTTATTATATAATTAAAATATATTATTAATTATTTAATAAAAAATATTAAATATATAATACATTAAGTCATAAAATGTAATTTAAAGAACATTCCGCGCATTTAAAGAACATTCCGTGTAAACGCGGGTACATCTGGTTATTTTTTATTTGGGAGATTACACCAATATGTAATAATTATTGCACAAGTATGACTCTATAAAAATATTCATTCAAAATCATTAATTATAAAAAATTCATCCAAAATCATTAATTATAAAAAAATTCATCCAAAACCATCCCATTAAAGTCGTGCATACATTGCAAGAGGCAGTGTCGAAGACTTTTTTGAAAGTGAAGTCGGTGGGGCCGGTCACAAAATCCCAAAATTAATTTAATATTTTTCTTAATTTAATATTGTCGATTTTTCCTTATATAAGAAGGCAATTTTCCTGAGAAATTCGAAGAGAGCACAGCCATCATCAGCCCAAGGAAACCAGCTGCAGGGTTTAAAAATGGCGGATGTCTATGGAAATAGTGGCGGTGGGTTTCTAAGGGCTTCCATGTGCGGCGGCGGTGGCGCTGTCACTGACGCTGAAGCACGTGAGATTGAGCAGTTATCGAGAGAAGGTAGCCATTACAGCCTTTCAACTGGAATTCTTCCTTCTCTTGGCGCCAGAAGTAATCGCAGAGTTAGACTCCGTTCTTCCATAATTTCACCTTATGATCGTAATTACAGGTTTTCATTCTTCTTTTTGAAGAAATTTTTTTAATTCTTTTTGCGAAGTTATATAAGTTCTCGAAAGTGTGTACTGATTTCTATATTTGCATGTTAATGTTAGCGTCTCATGGTTGAAATCCTGTGGATTTTGCAATGAATTCCTATTTCTGCGTTTTATGTTACTATTCATAAGTTTTACAGGTTGACATTAATTTTTTTGTAATTAATTTAGTGCTCAATTTGTAATCTGGTTTTTGGCGTTCTTTTGGTTCCAAATTGTGCTTTGTTACGGCTTCTTCAAAGAGGGCCATTATTGAATTTTCCACTAACCAACATTTGTGTTCGACAAACTTCTTGTGTGAGACAGTGTTTTTTGTTGTCTTGTTCGCATTCAAACAATTGTGTATGATGTTGAATCTCTTTCCTCTGAATTTATTTAATGTGATTCTTCTACAAAAGATTAATTTATGTTCGGCTAAAATCACCTCTGGTTGAATCCAATATTGCAGAACATGGCAACTCTTTCTGATCTTGCTGGTCATCTATACTGCTTGGGTGTCCCCATTTGAATTTGGCTTTCTTGATAAGCCCGCGGGCCCCCTCTCCATCACAGACAATGTTGTCAATGGATTTTTGCTATTGACATCATCCTTACATTCTTCGTAGCTTACTTGGATAAAAATACATATCTTCTTGTTGATGATCCCAAGCAGATTGCTCGGAGGTATGCAACTACATGGATGGCCTTCGATGTCATTTCTATAATCCCATCTGAACTTGCTCGTAAAATATCCCCCAAACCGTTACAAACTTATGGCTTATTCAACATGCTTCGTCTTTGGCGGTTGAGAAGAGTTGGTTCCTTATTTGCCCGGTATAATGATTCAAATTTTATTACAATGCACATTGTATATATTCTCAATCTTAGTGGGGTAATATGTTTTTTTTTTTTTTATATTTCTCTTTCTTTAAACAGATTGGAGAAAGATAGAAAATTCAACTACTTTTGGGTTAGGTGTGTGAAGCTCATTTGTGTAAGTTTATTGGAAAACTGTAGCTAAATATGTTTTTTTGTTCTTTTTAAGTACAATTTGATTCCTTTGTACCATTTTGATTCATTATGTGTTCCACACTGTCTAGATCTTTAACACTTGTCACCATTATAGATATGGGTCGTTGGTTATTTTTAACATTACAAATGTCAGTTATCTAGATAGTTGAACACAAGTGGAATATCAAAAGTGATACATATGATATCATTCCTTTTAAGTGTGTTGTTCTTGTGTTGTAGGTTACTCTTTTTGCGGTTCATTGTGCTGCTTGCTTCAATTATCTACTTGCTGCTCATTATCCTGATCCAGCTAGGACTTGGATAGGGGCATCTATGGGTAATTTCAAAGAGGAGAGCCTATGGATTCGTTATGTTACTTCTATTTACTGGTCTATCACAACTCTCACAACCGTTGGATACGGAGATTTACATGCTGAAAATACGAGGGAGATGATATTCTACATTTTCTACATGCTTTTAACTTGGGTTTAACAGCATATCTGATAGGAAACATGACAAATTTGGTGGTCCATGGGACTAGTAAAACTCGACAATTTGTAAGTAGCTTTTTCTTTTAATTTCCTATGCCTCTCTTTTATTCCATGACAAAGTCTTATGTAAACATATTTCATCGTGCAACTGATTTGCATTTTGTGTATATTTTTTTAAACAATATTAGTCGTTTCATTAAAAGTGTTGGTTGTTTCATTCAAAAGTATTAGTTGCTATACTGTAAAGTGATAGTTGCGAACTAGTTGTACGGTGAAACTACTATACATAAGACCAACTCTTGTTCCACGTGTCTTAAATTAACTAATCTTGGTGTATGTTAGAGAGATACGATTCAAGCTGCTTCAAGCTTCGCTATAAGGAATCATTTGCCTGCTCGACTTCAAGATCAGATGCTTTCACATTTGTGCTTGAAGTTCCGAACAGACTCGGAGGGTCTGCAGCAACAAGAGACTCTTTATTCACTTCCAAAGCTATACGATCGAGTATTTCCCATTTCCTTTTCTACTCTCTAGTAGATAAGGTGTACCTGTTTCGTGGGGTGTCCAATGATTTACTCTTCCAGCTGGTAATTCTTCGTGATTATTCGATCTTTCTTCCTTTCCATATTTAGAAACTTCTTAAGTCATATTTCATATGTTTTCGTTCAAAAGGTCTCTGAGATGAAGGCTGAGTATTTCCCTCCCAAGGAGGATGTCATCTTGCAGAATGAAGCTCCAACTGATTTCTATATTCTTGTTGGGGGTGCAGTGGTAATTTTTAGTCTTAAAAACACAGATTATTTTACTTAGTTACGTGTACTGATCTCGTGATGTATTTGTTCTGCAGGATATGGTGGTTATGAAAAATGGAGTAGAACAGGCAAGTCTGGTTTAAATTGTTTACAGTTTATTTATTTTTTAAATAGAAACTAGAATAAAAGTGCAATAAACAATTGCAGGTTATTGGAGAGGCCAAAACCGGTGACTTATGTGGTGAGATTGGTGTACTTTGTTATAGGCCTCAACTCTTCACAGTACGAACAAAACGGTTATGCCAGCTATTGCGATTGAATCGCAACACGTTTTTGAACATTGTTCAGGCGAATGTTGGAGATGGAACGATAATTATGAATAATCTTCTGCAGGTTTGCATGCCTATATAAGTAGCATCATAATTATCTTTATTACTCTTTTTGAAGGCTCATATATTAATTTTCCTGATGTCAGCATTTGAAGCAATTAGACGATCCTATAATGGAGGGAGTTCTTTTAGAGACGGAGAACATGCTTGCTCGAGGAAGAATGGATTTGCCTCTCACTCTATGTTTTGCAGCACTTAGAGGAGATGATTTGTTGTTAAATCATTTGTTGAAGAGGGGTCTTGATGCAAATGAAGCTGATAACAATGGAAGAACAGCTCTTGTGAGTGTACTCCCTCATTCCTAATTATCGTGTTCGAACTATTTGCCACTTTGCTAATATCAACAAAAATTTACCCTTTTTTCCTCCAATGGCACAGATAAATTCTAACCATCTTCTTGCCACTATAATAGTCTTTTGATATCCTAATCAATAAAAGATTGGTTTGTGTGAATGAATAAAATCAGACAAATAATTAGGACTGGAAAGAGTATATTCTTCGACTCATGTTTAGTAAGGAGGCCAATTTTTATAATACTTTCTGAATTTGTTACGTGATTTATTCTTTCAGCATATAGCAGCATCAAATGGAAACGAAAACTGCGTGCTTCTTTTGATGGATCACGGGGCAGATGTCAACAGCAGAGGTTAGTGTTGCTCTAATATCATTAATTCTCCCAATGCTTATTCCAGTTGGATTCTTGAATAGAAATGCATATATTTACTTTCTGGCAAAGTCAAATTAATCTTAGTATACTCAAATAAATAATGACAAGGTGTCCATTTTTGTAGCATAATGATTCTAATAATTGAGGGAAATTGAGGTAATATGATATTACGTAACTTAATCTGTTGACTTCTCAATTCCTTATCTGGAGTATCAGTTTACAGAAAAGAAGAGCTGACTCTGTTGTTGTGACCCGTCACGCTTATGCTATTTTTATAAATATTCCGATAAATTAATGTCCGTTTATTTTCTAAATAATTACTTCTCCTTCAACTCACTTGCATCATGCATTAATGTGTACTTATTGTTATATCTGTAACTGTCTGGTAGACATTTCCTGGTTTGTATAATATAATACACACCTGAGGAGTGATGTGGCTAAAACAAACACTTACTTTTTATTATCCATATTTGCTTCAGATCTGTGTGTTGACTTTCTTAAGTCAACTTACCATTAAATTTCATAACCCATCATGCCAGATTCAGTGCATTATGTTAACGTCATTTTCATCTCACATTTGCTATAAATGAACATTTTCTTTGACTAATATGCACAAATATATTATAGCTCAAAAGTGCATTTATTAATTGACCCTAGAAACTCCAAGGGCCAAATTGGCTCTGCATTTCCTGCCTTTTTGGATAAATTTTAAAAATTAGTTAGAGCACGTGTCTCGATCAAACACGATGACGAGGTGTGACCCGTATAGACGAGACATAACTTTTGTGAACTTGGTAGCGTACGAACTATCATGGTCTAGTGATTTGAAAAGAATAACACATAAAATCAAACGTTGTTTGAAAGATGATACCTCTGTATGCTAAACAATATTTGAAAAAGAAAATTCACGTGAACCTGGTTCGTGGGTGACCTACTTGACGAGACAAAAATTTCTATGAACTTGGTTCACGGAACTTTTATTGTGAACCTGGTAATATTGTTTGGTATACGAAACAATATTGTTTGCTCACGAAGTATCATGGTTTAGTGATTTTGAGAAGAATAACATACAATCAAACTTTTAAAAACGTGATACTTCGTATACTAAATAGTATTACTTTGTATACTAAAAATTATTAGTTTGAAAAGGAGAGTTCACGTGAACCTGATTCACAAGAGACCTACTATATAGACGACTCTACATGAAATAATAGAAGCCTGTCTCATTTTATTTTCTCGTATGCAGATTCGGAAGGAAGCGTACCAATATGGGAGGCCATGATCAACATGCACAAACCCGTTGTTAAGCTCTTATCCGATAATGGCGCGAAATTAACTGCCGGAGATGTCGGGATGTATGCCTGCACAGCAGCCGAACAGAACAACTTGGATTTGCTCAAAGAAATTGTTTCTCATGGGGGAAACGTCTCTCAACCCAGGAACAACGGATCAACGGCCCTCCATGTTGCTGTTTGTGAAGGAAACATTCAAATAGTCAAGTTTCTCCTCGACCAAGGGGCAGACATCAACAAAGGAGACGAAAATGGTTGGACAGCTAGACACTTAGCTGAGCAGCAAGGGCATGATGAGATCAAGGAACTCTTCGATTCTTACCACAATCGGAGGGCTAAGATTGAATCTGCAGTTTCAATGCCTGAGGAGCGCCTTGGGGTTAGATTCTTGGGAAGATATAAAAGTGAACCGTCTATCTTGGCTACTGTCAATCAGGATGCCCCATTTTTAGCATCGGATGGATTGTGGGGAAGGCCCCGTCCTAGGCGTAGGACTAGCAATTTTGACAACTCCTGTTCGGGATAATGTCAGCAGCACAAACTGGAGGAAACAGCTCAGGTTTAACAGCAGAGAATTCGACTAGAACGTATGCTGCTAGAGTGACTGTGAGCTGCCCCGAGAAAGGAGATGAGGCAGGAAAGCTGCTACTTGTTCCAAATACCTTTGAAGAACTAGTTGAAATAGGTTTAAAGAAATATGGGATTTTTCCTGTGAAAATTCTGAGCAAAGATGGTGCTGCTATTGACGCTATAGAGCTGATCAGAGATGGTGATCGTTTAATTTTTGCGAGCGTTAATACGAACCATGAAACAAACCGTGCAACAGACTGATGGTTGCTTGTACAGTGGCTGCAAAATGATGTTCACCTGTTTCTTTTCTTGATAGTTTTTTTAGGTTTCCAATTGAACATTTCTTTTCTGGCAATGTGTATAATATGCAATGTGTATCGGTACGGTATATCAAATATACCGACCGTATATCTAGCCAAAAATTTTGGAATATAAAATTTCATACCGACCACCGAATGTTTCGGTGTGTACGTAAATGTATCGTACCAAAATTTCAGTAACCGATATCAATTTATACCGTTTAATACAGAAATTTATACAGCAGATTTGTATACTTTTGAAATGGTATACATTTTTTTAATGAGATAATGAAGTACAGATTTTTTGGTAAATTTCTTTACCGTTATCGTACTGAAAACTTTAGATATGCATTGTAACATATCAAAAGCTTTGGTACATTAAAAAAACAGTATTTTTTGATTCGATAAGAGAGGTATACTGAATTTTTCGATATTTTCTCAACCCAGTTCATATAAGAGATTTGAAGTTGGTTTATTTTAGTAAAAGGAGAATGGTGAAGGCAAGTATGAACCAGATTATTAGATTAAAAATTATTAGCAAAAGAATAAAAAGTTACTGGAACAAGGGAGTTTCTCACAAATCTTGGAGGGACCAAGTAGAAACATTGTGTGAAATCTTTCAATGTATCCCTCTTCAAACTTGAATAATCAAATATATTCTGGTACATGAAATAGATTGCCATTTTCTTCTCTCTGCTTTTTCCTGTGAAACAGAAGAAAACAAGAATATGAGAGAGAGAGAGGTTTAGCAGTCTCAAACAGAATCAACTGTGCTTTACTTGCATGCAGTCTATGTTATAAGTGCAATGTTATAAGTGAAGAAAAACACACAGATTTCTAGCTACATTGTGATTCACAAAATGAGGGAAAGATGTACCTGTGAAAAGAAAAAGTTGTTAAAAATGTATTAGTTGTTTTACTATAAAGTATTAATTGTAAACCAGACAAAATACCAATACAAGTCGAATGGACACATACCGAGGTTCCTTCTGTCTGGTGAGAAGAACAAGTACTCCAAAACCTATAATTACTCCAATTTTTATTACCTGACAAGTAAAAGAGTGACAATAATTCATTATCTAAAATCGAAATTAAATTACAATCTATGCATGAAGTGCAATCTACCTGTCCAATTATTCCATTAAATGAGGCATTTGGAGGGCTACCTGATCCTGCTCCTGCTGTTTCATGCATTCCATTCTGCAGATACATATATAATAATTATGTAATAGCCATTTGATTTCAATAAGTTTATGAAATTATACCTTTTCCAGCACATTTGATTTCGTCGAAATATTCTCTCTATGGTGACGCCCTGCTGTTGTGACACACAAACGCGTCGCGTTATCAGGAAATATCCACATACCAGAGGCGTGACCCGAATGACATTCCTCATTATAGTGTTCTAGTGTTGGTTTTTATTTGAAGAGCTCTTCAAGCCGGTTCCTCTTCCTATTCCGCTTCCTTGTACAGCCAATGATTCAGTACTACTTATCGGGTTTGAAGAAAGCGCGTAAAGTTGAGTTTGTTGCTCAGGCACTCTTCCTGAACAAGTTGCTGCTTCTGATGTAGATTGCCTTGTTAAATCAACTGGTTCTACTGCTGGCGTTGACGATGAAGGTAACTCTTTCTGGGCATGAAATGATCCATAATCACTTGGACTAATACAAACAGTTTCTGCAATGTGATCATCAAAATGTGTCAATCTTTTATCAGGCTTTGATTCTTGATCTTCTGATGAAACGGTAGCCTCTCGTCGTCTGTTGAGTTGAGCAGGTACCGATGATACTTTCCTCAGGGATTTCGCTCCCTGAGTGCATTTTTTTCAAAGTAAGCAGAGAGAAGCATACTTTTATGCAACCACAAAAACACCAAGACATAAAAACAAGCACCTGAGATTGACTACTTTCAAAGGCACTTATCATTTTTCTCACACTGCTAGGAGTTTCCTCATTTAGCAACTTTGGTAGGATTGTATTTTTGCTATCTGATGACTTAGACGAAGGCGGCCCTTCCTCCACGTCTGATCTTACGTTGGAATGTGGTTCATGTGGTACAGTTTCTTGCAGTTGAGGAGTTTCTGACATGAGTTCATGTTTTCCATCTGTAGCATCCTAAAACAGGCAACTTTTCGTCGTTAGTTTAAATCAATAAATTCGTTCCGTATGCTTGTGATTCCTTAACTGGGATCAATGCAGTTTCTGGGATGCTTGGGGGCGACTTGACACGTTGGCAGAGGAAGTAGCAGACGACAGAGACGAACCAGCTTGAGAGCCTTCAACTTTAAGGTTCACTTCATCTATATCAGACAACCCTTTTTGGGAATCTTAAGACATAATTTATTAGAACACTGAAAACAGATCAATGTCATCACTCTTAGGGTGCTTGGTTCAAATTTTTCAATGGAAATGGTAATGAAAATCATCGAATAGTGAATTACTATGATAATAGGCTGTACCTGAGATCTTCGGCTTCTCCACAGAATCGGACACTTGCAAAAGTCTTAGTTTGATGGTGGCATCAGTTTCAAGTTTCTTCTTCACTGCAGACTCTCTCTTCATACCACAAAAAGCATTTGCTAAATTTAAGTGGAAACACATATTTTTGCATGAAAACTAGGTAAAAATTGCAAGAAAAGCTTGATGAACAGAGTACCATAAGGCGAATGCGGCGGCGCTCCTCCTCGCTGAGAAAGAATCGCAGCTTCATGTGCACGTGTCCGCCTCCATCGACGGCAAAGACCTCATCCCAGTTTCCCTTCTCAATGATTTGCATTGTCTGAATATCTACCCAAAACAATCAAATTATATCATCAATACTAAGAGGTCCTGGTCCGGAAAATTCAACGAGAATGGTAATGGAAATGAATATTGGATAATAGTGGTTACGAGACTAAAACATGATGAGTCACTCTCCGGTGAAACTTGTTCATCGTATGAAACAGATACTATTACATTCATTCATTAATACGGTGAACAAGTTTAATAGGAGAGTTTGTGAAATATGATCGGTTAACTTTTTCCATTTTGATTAATTGTCCACCCTCTTCAATTATTTCTCAATCAACAATCATTTTTATCACCACTTATTACAAGATTAGATCAGAACATTAACATTGTAACCATCATTTTTATTGTAATTCATGTTCGATATCACTATTTCTTCATCATGTGTCTTTTTCTCTCGAAAATTTACTCAAATGAAACATAGAGGATCCATTTACCATATGATGACTCATTAAAACAACATGAATAAGTAGACAATGTAGCACACCTTGATGAGCTATCTCATTTCCCCAGCATCCAAAAGAGAAACAACTAAATTCTCACCAAGTTTTGTAATGGGGCTGTCAAAATATTATAAGAAAAAATAATAATCTTGAATTACAAAATCTCCAGTTAAACTTGTTTAAGGTATGAAATTGATATCATTACATTTATTCAGTAATTCCATAACATTTATTTAGTAATATCATTGCACTTATAAACTAATATCACAGTGTAAATGTTAAGGTATTAGTTTATAAGAGTAATGATATTATTAAATGAATGCAATAATATATGTTTAATAGTATGAACAAGTTTCAATGAAAACTAATAATTTTGAATTAAAATCGAAAATGAGCATTATTACAAAGAGAACTCTCCCTTGTCCCAAGTCTGAAACTGCCTCTTCCCCATTGAAACTGTTAAAAAAAAAAACAGAGAGAAATTCTTACATCAAGAAACACAATCAAAGCAAGAAAAGCTATGAGGTATGAGTTATTTGCCTTTGAGGGATTTTGCAGAAGCCTTTGATGAAGATGAAACGCCCTTAAATTCAAGAACTATATATTGAATTTTAATCAGAGTTGGTAAATTAATAAAAGAATAATTATGATTTGGAAAAATTAGTGAGCATTACCTGTAACTTGTATGGCTCCTGGCATTGGAAAACTTGGAGAAAAATCAAATATTATGTTCTAAAAAAACAATTCAATTACATCTGGAAAAAAAAATCCAAATTAATCAGCAAGAAATTGAGATAGAATTTGGAAAAAGGATTTAGTTGGGAGGATATGAGTGGATGGATTTAAACATGAGGACATAAATGGGGTCCACTGCTTTGTTAACAGGCAAACCAAAATCTCTCCTTTTGCCTCAAGTAAAATCTACTTCTTGATCTGTCAAAAAAAAAAAAAAAAAAATCCACTTCTTGATATGGAATTAATATTATTGGGATTAATTACGGATAAAATTGAAAGAATTCCGCCTCATCTAAAAGTCCGAACTTCAGAGAGGTTGATAATTAATTCATTTATATTAATTCCTTAACACTCCTCACTCAAATTTGAATTTATAACATCTCGCCTTTGGGGAGGAGGCCCATTGAGTGGACAATTTAATATGGGTGGAGTTGCTTTCGGGCAGAATCGAACCCAAGACCTTCAGGCGTGAGCCTTTGGCTCGATACCATGAAAGAATTCCGCCTCATCTAAAAGTCCGAATTTTTAGAGAGGTTGAGAATTAATTCATTTATATTAATTCCTTAACAAAAATCATCATATTATTCTATTTAAATTTTTGGATTTTTGATAAATAAAACCCCACTTTAAAAATCTTTTGTAATTTGAGTTCTATACATTCTTGATATTGAATTAAGTTTCCATCATATTATTGGGATCGAAATGACGTTGTTTTGATTTAATAGACGAAATCAAAATGGCGTCATTTGATTTTTTACAGGTAGGATGGCATGCCACGTTGTCATTCCCGGAAGATGGGATCAAATTGCAAAAGATTGTTAAAATGCAGTTTTATTTATCTAAATCCAAAAATTAAGATTAAATTACAATTTTCAAAAAGAGGATAATTTATCCGCAGTTAAGCCATCTATTAATAAAAAAATACCAAATATGTTTCAATAAAATTCAAAGGCACTCCTGACATGCAAAATAACTTTGATATTATCTATATATGAACATTCTGTTTTTTTTAATCCTTTAATTCATCATAATTTTTATCAGTATATAATAATTGCATTACTTAGATTTAAAAATAAATTTACAAATTACTAAATAATTATTAAAAATACATTTTCTTATTATATTTTATTAATTAATATTTTGAAGGGCGAGTCTCTTGTGAAATATTTCACATGCAATGTTAGTTAAAAATGGAAACAAACAAAATCTCGCGGGTCGCGCTGGAAAAAGGGTCGAAATAGATTATCATGCAAGCTAGGTCAAGAAATCGCAGAATATAGAAAAACGACGTAGATCGGCAACGGCGATGAGGCGCTAACACACTAGAGATCGGCGAAACAACATCAAAGATTCAACCAAAAGATCGAGACGATAAAACGCGCACGTAAAGAAGAAAGAAAGAACCATGGATGATTATTTTGAAAATTGCCAAATAATCGCGGTGATAATTCTGTGAGTTCTTCAACACCGTAATTGTGTTAATTCTCACATGCGATTTGGGTAATTGTATTATACAACAAAAATCACGAGAAAAATACGAACTCGGCTTTAAATTGCTTGAAAAAAAAATGTGTTACCTGTTTCATATGTGTATGTTACCGCATGGAGTGAATATGGTTACTATATCAAAAATAGTATTTTTGTGTTACTTTAAAAAATAACATGTGTTACTATATTCACTAAGGGTGTTACTATGTACTATAGTAATAATATATGTTACTATATACACTAAACAAGTGTTACTATAAACAGTGTCTTGTAGGAATGATCATTGTGGAAACAACAGAGATGTTGGATGATTCTAATACTCAAGCCGGTGAAAATAACTTACAAAGTGAAGAATATCTTTGGTTCACTTATTGGGATTAAAAGAGATACACTAGAACAAATGTATGACCTATACCGTGCACACGCCCATTCATTGGGGTTTAGTGTCCGTAAGTCAACAGTATTGTTTCTTAGGCGGAAGCAACACAATAACATCTAAACCGTACGTGTGTTCTTCCAACGGTTTAAAGAACCTGGCCCGATAGTGTGCTTCTACGAAAGTCTACAAAGAACAAAAATGTGGGGAAACGAGAACTAATTGCAAGGCACAAATGAGAGCAAGACTTCATCAAGATGGAAAATATGAGCTAGCAAAGCACATTACTGAGATCACAATCATCCATTAACAAGAAAAGAATGAAGTCATTTACATCGTTCGGAAAGGGCAATTACGGTGGGAAGGCCGATGCTATCAAAGAGATGGTGACATCTGGTATAAAACCGGTGACTCTTTCGGATATCTAGCTTATAGTCTTTGGAGGAGAAGACCAAGTTGGGCATACAATGAAGGACCACATGAACTTTGTTGATCGTCACAAGAGAAGCAACATAGAAGGCGGTGATGCAAAAACATTCATGTAGCTAATACAAAATCGATCGGATGAGGAAAGTGAGTTCTTCTATAAGGTACGAATGAATGATGAGGGCGGGATGAGTAATGTTTTTGGAGAGACTCGATGATGAAGGAAGATTATGGAATATATGGCGATGTTCTTGTGTTTGACACCACTTATAAAACTAACAAGTATGATCTGATTTGTGCACCATTCGTTGGGATAAATAATCACGGAAAAATACCATGTTTGGTATAGCATTCTTATCCGATGAAAAGACAGAGACACTTTTGAGTGGCTTTTTACGGTGTTCAAGAAATCAATGGGTGGGAGAAGTCCAAGAACAATATTCACCGACTCAGGATCTAGCAATTGCAAATGCAATAGAGAGAGTATGATTTTTAATTCATTGCAACTAATATAATTAGTACTTACTCGATATATATCATATGTGTTACCATATGAAATATATAATGTTACTTTATAAGTGTAATTGTGTTACTATTACATTGTTTGTGATGCCACAGTTTCCCAGGAAGCACGACATAGACTATGCTTGTGGCACCTCCAAAGCAGAATGCGCTAGCGATTTGCAAAGCTAAAGGGAAATAATGCATTTAAAGATGCATTCAATAAGTGTTTATCGAGCTATAGTGATAGGGATGAGTTCGAGAGTTGTTGGAATGGGATGATCACAAACTACAACTTGCAGGATAATGCTTGGTTTAAAAGACTCTACGAGTTTGAAGGAAAAGTGGTGCCTTTGCATTGAGCAAAGACTTTTTCTCTGTGGAATACTATCTTTACAAAGAAGTGAAAGCACAAACAGTTCCATCTCATTCAATTCAAGAAGGAGCACCGGGTTGATGATTTTTATAAATTTTCAAGAACACAGCAAGTGCATGGAGAACGAGAGAGAGAGAAATGATGAATTCCAATGCCAACGTAAAAAACCAGGATCTTCTTTGGAAATTAATGGAATAGTGAAACATGCTTGAAGTTTACACACTTGCCATTTTCAATATTTTTGAAAATGAATTTCTCAAGAGTCTATCATGCACTTCACAGAGATAGGAAGGGAAGACACTACTTTAATATATGATGTTACCGCACGAGGTATGGTCAATAGGGTGATCTTCGAAAAAAATATGGTTTGTGTGCGGTGTAGGCTGCAAGAAATTTGAGGAATGTGGCATACTATGTTGTCATTCAATATGGGCACCTTTGCATATTAACTCGGTGCAGACAATACCAAATGCATACCTTTGTAGGAGGTGGACAAAAATGCGAAAATAGCTTTTGGGACAAAAACAGGGGACTAACCACGAGTCGGACTCGTAGTACGGTTCCATGGAGGCATGAAATGGCAAGGAAGAGCTACAATCTGATTTTAGAATCGAGAAAAAAATGAGGATGCACGGAAAATACTTGAAGATGGTTATGAAAGGGACTCACTTGCTTATTAAGACATTAGTCTTTAGCGAGCAACCTCAAACATCTAGAGGTTGAAGGTAGAACGACTATATTGGATCCTCAACGATCAGTCACAAAGGGGCGGAAAGCACGGATAAAAATTATTTCACTAGAAGCAAAAAAGAGCAGCAACAATAGCAAAAGAATTTGGCACAAAGAACCCCAAACCCCCATTTATTTTAATTTTCAATTGTATTAGTTCAAAAGCGTGGCATTGTTGCACATTATTGTTAAACTTCTTATTTTGGTTATTAAATTTTTTATGTTAGATACAATGTTACTTTTTAATCAAAATAATGTTATATTAACAGCCTAATTGTGTTACTATAACTATAATTGACATAATTAGTTGAAATTTATAACGATTTGCATGTTTATACATGTTACAGATTTAGAACAAACTATGTTACCATTTGTTTATAATTATGTTACAGTGTATATTATATTTATATCAGTTTAATTTTATATGTTATGTTAGATCCAATATTACTTTTTCATCAAAAATATATTATATTAACAAACTAATTGTGTTACTATAACTATAATTGACATAATTAGTTAAAATTTATAACTATTGCATGTTTATACATGTTACGCTTTAGAACAAACTATGTTACCATTCGTTTATAATTATGTTTCAGTGTATATTATATTTATATCGAGTTTAATTTTATATGTTATACTTCATTAGAAACAAAGATAAGTAGTTATGCAGTATGAATTACCTCCATATGTATAATCTTCTCGGCACAGATTCTTCATTATAAACTTGATATGTGATAAAATCCGTTTGTATTCTTTATAACAAAAAGATGAATTACAAAAACTATGTTACAATACATGTTTTAACTATGTTACTCTGAATAATTTTATATATGATGTATACCTTATGATGGGTGATTGTCCAACATACATATTTCTACATCCCCCCAAGAAAAATAGATATATTACAGATGGAAAAAAACACACACAAATAAAAATCTCATCAAAGAATGCAACAATTACGATAAGAATACTAAAATATTGCTACAGTTGTACATACACAAAACCTATTAGTATGCGAGACAACTGTCACCCCTAAGTAACACAAAAATGATCGAGTGTCTAGCACTAATTACCAACAAAACATCATCGGTATTTTTCCAAAAACCACCACCATCACCGGGCAACCAAAATAACCACATGCCCAAACAAAATTCACCATAAAAACACAGAGTATTCATCGGTCCCCCGATAAAAAATTAGAAACGAGAATAAAATTAACTTAAATATTCAACAGTCTTTTTAGTCCTCGGTCTTAAGATCTTTCTCCTTTCGTACGCAATAGTATCGGCCTTCTTCTTCCTCTCGGCGGCGGCAACCGAGATCTTTCACTGTTCCAAGACCCGAGCCTTCTTCTCGTAAAATGCAAACACATTACGAAAGACCCCCTCCCTTAGAATGTTACTTTGAGATTCAGCCACAATAGAACGAGAATTTAGCTCTATAAAAATCCTCGTACACCCTACAAAACAAAATAAGCAAAACACAAAAGCAATGAATAAACACAATCACAAAAAAAAAAAAAAAAAAAAAAAGAAAGACTAAAAATTAAAAACATACATTTGAAAGATCGGGCTCATCATAAACTTCACCATGAAAATTTACGATATGGTGCATCAAAAATAGACCACAGTCCTTGTTCACATCCTTCGACTTCCATTTTAGCTTCACATCTTCAATGTTAAAAACATTGACATCACTAACCCTAGGATGATTCCGTTTCTTGACAATCTTACAATAAACATTTTCTCGTGATAAAAGATGAAAAAAAGACACTAATAAGATAACAAAAGCAAACAACAAAATAAAAAAGAAATTAAAAAAACTAACCAACAAACGTATGCGACTCTTCTACGTCCTCTTCTCAACATGGACAAGGTTATCCAAATATTGTAATTTACGGACTTAAGATTCACAACAAGAAGAGCATAATATCCATATATACGTAATGACATAAAAATCAGAACACAAACATAAAGAAAAGAAGAATAAAAGTGTTACTATATATAATGAAATGTGTTACTATAAACAAAAAATATATTACAGTTCGAGACATGAAAACCTCTTGCGGCGTCATATCCGGCCGAGTGCTCTAGACATCCCATCACCTCCTTCTCATATGCCTCCCTATCGGGGTCATTGCGTAGAATCCTATTCAACGGTACCTACAAAAAAACAAAAATATATATATGTTACTGAAATAACAAACATGAGTTACTATAAAACTAAACATATGTTACTATAATAATAAAGCTTACACCTGTAATCGGCCCAAAACAAACCGTGATGGACTCGAAAAACAAAAACCCGATTGACAACGGTTAATAGAGAAACACAAAGCATTAAACACATTGTGTGCTATCTCGGTATCGAGAATGCATTGTTAGGAGATCCTCCCTATTGACCAAATACATCCCATCATTATTACGGTAAAACTCCTCCTTGCAACAAATACATAAAGGCAAATATAAAATGAATAATGCATACAAAAAAATAATTAAAAAGAATAGAAGAACAGAAAATACTTGCATTAAATTTCAAAGAGCGAAGATGTAATCAACATTTCAATCTCGTGTCTATCCAAATCAAAAATAAACTTAAATTTGTATTTACAAAATTGGATACAAAACCAACATCGTGGCTAAAACCCCCAATTAGATCCCTAAACGAATTGGCCACCGCTTCATCAATAGCCTTGGCATTCATCTCATCAAGCACTGTGAAAACAGCCTTCATCTCCGTCGCTTTCCTCATCTTTGCCAGCTTCCTTCTCGCCCTCCTTGGCTTCTCCTTCCTTCCCCGCCTCTTGCTCGGCCTCTCCTTCTCGCCCTCCTTGGCTTCTCCTTCCTTCTCCGCCTCTTGCCTCGGCCTTCTTTCCCTGCAAAACACCCTCGGTCCTCCCCTCAACTACATCCTCGGCCCTTCCCTCACCTCGCACTCTCATGCTTCTCTCCCCGATCATCTTCTTTCCCCTCATCGTTGTCACTTTCGAGACTCCTCCTCACCCACATTTTGACCAGCCTTCTCGCTTTTCCCATCACTTTCTTCCTCATCCTCATCACCACCCTCATCATCCTCATCATCATTGCCATCCCCACTCGATGCCCTCCTCTTCATCTTCTTCTTCCTCACCGACACTTTGTCCTCATCACCCGAGTCCTCCTCGCCATGTTCCTTGTCCGAACTGCTACATGAGAACTCATCATCCTCAACCTCCGTAGACTTATCACTCGATGGGCGATCGCTAAACGGATTATGCGGAAACAGCTCATAGCTAGGCATATCGCCTATGTTCTTTGCGCGCATGAAGTTTTCAACCCGGCTCATCAACGTTTTCAGGATTTTTCATACGCTTAGGCTGGGAATCGGACTCGGAGGTTGAATCAGCAATTTCTTTTTAATTTCGTTCAATCTAATGATGTAACCATTAGATGTCTCGCTTATATCGGTCATCAAATTCTCCACCAAAGACCGCAAATCCTACAAGATGAAGGGTGATAAAAAATAAAATGACAAAAATCATTTAAGTGGTATGTTAGGTGTTACTAATAGAAATAAATTATGTTACTATAACATGATAAATGTGTTCTTGATTTAGAAATAAGTTGGTGTTACTATATAAATATAAATATGTTACTATTATATATTAATACATGTTACTATTTCATAAAAATTAAAAAACAGAATCACATTTAAAGGATAATAATACCTTCGCATCCCCGCTAAAAGACTTTGCCGCACCGACACTTACAGGCCTCTTCAACCTATTGATGGTCACGGGATACTCATCTAAAGACAGCTCGCCATTCCCGTCTGAGACCATTATTGAACTCTGCTTGCAGCGGACGTGAAGATTATCATTGTTCAGTGTTGTATAAGAGGAATACTACATGGCAAAAGAATACCATGCCACCTAATCTTATGCAAATATGCAACTGCGAGAATCAATAGACATCCAAGAACGTTGTGGGAAGAGTTCTTCCTCACAGCGTCAACGCTCTCACATAGTTTATGGAAAACAAACGAACACCAGTCAAGTTTACAAATAGAATCAACATCAACAAGAGACTTAAACAGATCGTGAACAAACCAAATGGTTTGCGGCACGTGTAAAGCGGCGACATAAAAAAAAAAACAAGACGCTTAAAGTCTTCACCGCCATCCTTCGATGGGTTTTAAAAGCAGCCAACTCACTCAACTTTGAGTTGACCTTCAAACCATACTCCGAGAACTTCTCCACAGAACATTGTCCTCCCCTCGGGAGTAAGACGAACATCGCACCCCCGATTCCTTGGAAGCGTGAATATATCATGCACATCGTCCGGCGTAATCACAAAGCTGCGACCTCGACCCACGGATAGTTGGCAAATCGGACGGATTAAAACTACTGAACCAGCCACCGAAGCATCGGGTAACCACTCGGCTTAGTCAAATTCAGCTTCAACAAACCACCGAAGCCAATCTTTTCACAGCCTCCCTCGGGCAGATTGAGTGAGTTAATCGGTTCGACAAGCAGAGTAGGCCTCCCATGAGGAGTGAAATCCCTATAGATGAAAAGAAAAATATAAATCAAACAGAAAATACATTTATGCAAATGAAAAAGAAAAAAAAACCTATTTTGTTGGGCGGGCTTCAACCGTCTTTCTTCTCCTTGTTAACCCGCTAACAGGGGACTTGGATATGGTCGGTTTAAGACCTTGACTCTTTCTGTCTGATGTCTCTTGCTGCTTCTTTCGACCTTTTCGGGGTCAAATCCTTTGTTCTTCTAGGACCCATTTAATATATGTTACCGTATCAAAAACAAAAATACAATGACCATTAAATAGAAAAACAAAATGTGTTACTAGAAGAAAAAAGATATGTTACTTTATAAATATAAATATGTTACTATACAAGAAAACAAACATGTTACTAACATAGATAAACACATGTTACTAACATAGATAAAATTTCGCTTTTGTTTTTTTTTATCGGTTAAATGGTGACTCAAACCCATGACCTTTTAGACATAGGTAGTGGAGCTCTAACCACTTGAGATATACCACTTGAACACATCGCTTAAAATTTCGCTTTTGTAATACTAAGTTAAACTTGATTATCATATAAAATTAGGATTGTTATACAAATACGAGTCCGATTTCAATGCAAAATGACACTAATCAAGATTATATTTGATTTTTCGATTGAAAAGTAACGAGAGAGAAAGGTGGTAATGTAATTTAATTAAAATAGTGGATATTAAATTGTGTGAAAATAGACATGTAAGTGTGTGTATTAGGATGCATGATTATGATTATGAGTGTTTTTACTTAGCTTAACGCCCGGATTAACATTCAATTCTATTTACTATCAAACTTCAACTTCAACTTCAACTTTAACTAAAACATATGTAAGCATATTAAAAATTAAGTCTAATTAAATGTTAATTAATTTTTGAGAATTTAAATTCATTCAATAATTGATAAATCGGCTCCCTAGCTAAAGCTGATAAAATCAATCAAACCTCTAAAGCCTAATTAAAATTTAAATTAGACCTTTAAGGTCTGATAAATCAAATCGAGAAGTTGAAAATTAACTTAAATGAAACCGCTCCACTGATTTCTCGGAGATCGGTGAGATCTCTGCGCCACCTTCGGTGTGTGATTTTCGGCCGCTTTGGAGCGATCTTCCCGATCTCATGGGATCTCTTCTATTTTCTTGGATTACTTTCTCTCACAGCCTGATTTTCCCGGGTCCGATTGCTCCTTTGCTAGGTATGTTATTTGGGGATTTTATTTGTTTGGTGATTTGCAGATGTTTGAATTGGGGCTTTTATAAGGGCGGCTGCATTTCGTTGGGCTTCATATTCTTTACTTGATTGTGATCATGGATGACTCCTTGAATGACCTATGGTCCAAATTAACACTTATGGAGAAGGAAGGGGTGGAACTACAGATCCCCGATAACCCTATTCCTAAACCTGCGAATGTGGTGGTGGGTAAATTTGTGCTTCGACGCACGATTGGGGCGACGGAGCTCGGTTTGGCGTTAAGTCGAATCTGCAACTTAATTCCTCCTTAGAGTTTACTGCGGTGGGGGATGCGATGTTTGTTTTTGAATTTGGTCTGCCTACGGAATGTAATAGAATTTTATTCAAACAACCTTGGAACTTCAATGGAGCTTTGCTTATTTTCGCAGGCTGGAAGGAGAGGAGCGCCCTCCGATTTGAATTTAACGACGGTTCCTTTTTGGGTTCAAACTCATGGCCTCAGCTACGCCATATGACAGCCTGTGGGACGCCTTTGGGGAACGAATTGGGGCAAGTAATAGATGTTGACCGCTCTTTTGGGGGAGGGTGGTGTAGGGCCGCTACCTTAGGATCCGCGTCTTGTTGGACTTCAAACAACCCTCTGCCGAAGGACGATGCTTTCTCTTGGTTCTGCTAAAACTACCGTTCTTTTTCGTTATGAAAAGCTTTCGGATTTTTGCTATTTGTGTGGTATGCTTGACCATGTTGATAAAGATTGCCCGGTCTTGTTCTCTTCTCTCGGATTCATCCCTACTTAACAAGCGGGGTTTGACCCTTGGTTGAGAGCGGAAGGCCGGAGAGGGGTGAATTTGGAGGAGATTCTGTCTACCTTACCGGATTCCGTTTCTTCACTGTAACCACGATCGCTTCTCCTTTGCCGTCTTTGCCTAACCTTGGACACCGATATTGCGGTCACCAAATCGTCACCCGATTAGTGCTCAAACTCTCCCGGTTCGGCCTCGATTAATCCGCTGGTAGTGAGTCTTGGGCCGGTGGATTTCACCATTACGCCCGACTATGGTAAATATTGATGCCTTTGGATGAGCAACTCCATTCTGTTCCTTGAAGGGGAGCTAAGCTGTGTTTGGACCCTTGTGATGGCTTGGGTTTTGATCGAGATATTACGGTTACCGGATTGTTGGAACCGGAGATGACACTTGGGTTTTGCGGCTTTCAAAGAGACTTTGTTGGGTGAGCCGAATAAGCAATCCTCTTTTCATGTTGTTTACGAGGCCTCTCTTGTCTGGACAAGGGTAAGAGGGTGTGTGGTAATTCTACGGCCTCCGGCAGTGAGGATCAAGCTTTCAAGCTCTCCTAAGCGGCGAGGTAGGCCTGCGGCTCTGTGAATAAGAAATCTGTGGTATTACGATTTGGAGGCAACTCCCGAGATTGCTGGAGCTTCTAAGAAACGTAGTTACGTGGTGATGGAGGATGATAATACTTATGGCAAGAAGGTCCGAACTGCTGCAATGGATGTTGATATTTCCGAAACTGCTTCTCTCTTTTGGCGGAGGCTGCTAGTGAGCAGCCCGCCTCTCCATGAGTTGTATTGTGTGGAACGCACGTGGTCCTGGGAAATAAATGTGTGTTCCAGTCACTTCAACGCCTTGTGTTGGAGCATCGTCCTCTGTTTCGTTTATTTCCGAGTCGAAAGTGTCTTGTAATTTGGGGCTTTTGTGGAAGTCTTGGCTTGGTTTTACGAGGTTGTGTTGGGGTTGATCCTGTCGTAGTGGGGGTCTCCTTTTGTTTTGGTCCAATGAAATAAATGTTTATTTGCGTTCGTTTTCGGTTGGCCATGTTGATTGTATGATTTATTTCTCTCGATTCTTCTTTGGCGTTTTACGATTTTATGGTAATCCTTGTTCGCATTTGAGGAAATTTTCATGGGATCTTCTCGAGAAAATTGCATGGTGTTCGACCACGGGGTCTCGAGGCTTGGCTTTTAGGGGGATTTTAATGAATTATTTTATGAGTCCGAGAAGAAAGGGGGTGTTTTGCGCTCAACTAGTCGATGAAGGATTTTCGGGATGTGGTAAATGAGCTTGAGCTTATGGAGTTGGTGGCCTCGGGATCTAAATTTACCCGGGTGAATAAGCGTCGTGGGGTGGCTCAAATTCGGGAAAAATTGGACCGTTTCTTTGCAAATCAAAGCTGGATCGATAGTTACCCGACGTGCTCGACCAGACACTTTAGAATTTTATGGCTCGAGATCACAGGCCGGTCAAGCTTTCTTTGAGACTTTACCTGCTTGTACTCCATTGCCTAGGCATCACACTTTTCGTTTTGAAAATAAATGGCTAGTTGAGACGGGATTTCAAGATATTGTGAAGGAGGCGTGGGTGGCGGCTTCCTCTGTTGCTATCCTACCCTCCCGGCTTGTTGCGGGGGAGAATATTTACAATCTTGGGTCTCCACTTGTTGGTAATTCGGCTAAGAAGATTAAAAGGATTCGCCGCCACTGAATGCTTTATTTGACGCCGAGGATTCCATTGTTGACTTGGCTGAAACCGAGGCTTTGGAGGCTGAATTGGAGCGCCTTCAATCCTAGGAGGAATTGTTTTGGAAACAACGATCGATAAATGATTGGTTGAGTCTTGGTGACCGCAACACTAATTACTTCCACCGTCGAGCTACAACCCATCATAGAACTAACTCAATTAAAGGTCTCCAAGGTGCTGATGGTAGGTGGTATACGTTCCACAAGGATATGGTGCGAATCGTTTTGGATTACTAGGCTGATTTGTTTGCATCTCGGCGGCCGACCTTGCAAGATTTTAGCTACGTGCTAGGCGGTGTCCAGCCTTGCGTAACGGATGATATGAATGCTATTTTGAATTCTCCTTTTACCTCGAGGAAGTTAAGTGGGCGGTGTTTGATTTGAGCCCGTCTAAGGCCCGGTCTGATGGCTTTCTGCGGTTTTCTTTCAAAGTTCTTGGGAGACGTGCGGTGCGAGGTGGTAAGTCATGCTTTATGCATGCTTAATGATGCGGAGTCTCTTGATGATTGGAATAGCACCGTGATTACACTTATTCCAAAAAATTAAGGAGTCGGTATATATGAAGGATTTTCGGCCAATCGGCTTATGCAATGTCTCCTATAAAATTATTGCTCGGGCAATCACGAACCGCTTGAGGCAGTGTTTTGGGGATGATTATTGACCCTTGTCGAGTGCCTTTGTACCGCCGCCTCATTACCGATAATGTTTCTTTGGGGTATGAATGTATGCATTGGCTTCGTCATCATAAAGGAAAATCGGGCTATGCGGCTCTTAAGCTTGATATGAGCAAGGCTTACGACAGGGTGGAGTGGGGTTACTTGGAGAAGTTTATGGAAAAGATGGGTTTTAGTTTGCAATGGAGGTTTCTTATTTTGCGGTGTGTGCGTTCGATTTCTTATTCATTTAAATTGAATGGTGTGGTGAGTGGCAACCTCCGTCCTTCGCGAGGACTCCGTCAAGGGGACCCGCTTTCACCATATCTCTTTGTTCTCTGCGCCCAAGGATTATCGTCTATAATTACGGCCAATGTTAATTCTAATGAGATACGGGGACTCTCAATTGCGAGGGGAGTCCGATGCTTTCTCATTTATTCTTTGCAGATGATAGCCTAATATTTTTAAGGCAGAGCAGAGGGATTGTGAGAGGTTGAAGGTGTGTCTCTCACGTTATGAAAAGGCTTCGGGCGGTGATTAATTATGACAAAAGCGCTATTACTTTTAGTCCTTCGACCGGGAACCGGCCTAAGGAGGTGGTCTTAAGAATCTTGAATATCTCTATGACTCGAGGGTCATCACCTTTACTTAGGTCTTCCTACATTTTATTTGAAGGGGAAAAGAACGCGATTTAGCTATTTGTGGGATAGAGTTTGTCAACGTATATCGAAATGGAGTCACAAGAAGTTTTACGAGGGTGGACGGGAAGTTTTAATCAAAGCGGTGCTTGATCTTTGCCCACTTATGCGATGGCTTATTTTCGTATTCGTCGACCTTTGTGTGATGATATTGAGAAGGAATGTGCTAATTTACGGTGGGGCTTGAAGGGCGAGGGAGCAAGATTCATTGACGACTTGGAATAATTTATGTAAGCCAAAGCACCGTGGTGGCTTGGGTTTTAGAAAGCTGGTTCCTTTCAATAAGTGCCTCCTTGCCAAGCTGGTGTGGCGGATTATCTGTGATCCTAATGACCTTGTTTCCCGTGTCTTTAAAGCTCGATACTTCAAGCACGTGGACATCATGGAAGCGGAGGTGGGTTCGAATCCTTCTTATATACGGCGCTCGTTGTGTTGGAGCCGGGATGTTCTCAATTTGGGCCTTCGTTGGAGAGTTTGCAATGGTGAGTCCATTGGTATTTTTAAGGATGCCCGGGTTCCAGGTTTGGGTGAGGGCGTCCTACTTCTCGCATTGCCTCGGGGTCTACTTGTGAGTAGATTTATTGCGGCTGATGGGAATTGGAATTCGGAGTTGATCAAGCGAGCTTTCTTGTCCTTTGAATCGAGATGCTATTTTGAGGGTTCCTATTTGTGGAGGTGCCGGTTGTGATTCTCGATTTTGGGTGGGGATGTCAAAGGCAAATATACGGTGTCTTCGGGTTATAAAGCGTATTGGGCTTCTATTTCTTCGCCTCTTGATTCTTGGCGAGCTCAAGTGTGAATCTTTTTGCGGATTGGTGGTCACTAGTTTGGTCTATCGGTGCTCCGCCCAAAATTCGGATTTTCTTTTGGAAGATTTCTCTTGAGTTCTTGGCTCTTGAAGGAAATCTTCTTCGGCGGCATATACCGGTGAGTGGTCGTTGCTTTATTTGTGGTCATTTCTTTGCCTCCACGAGGCATGTTCTTTATTGTCCTTGGGTTAAAGAAGTATGGTTAGCCCTTGGATTGTGGACATTTATAAAGGAGGGATGTGGGTTGTCTATTTTGGATTTATTGGGGTTTTTACATGATAAAGTGATGTCTCTTTTGAAGTTTTGATTGGAACTTGTTGGGCGATTTGGAAGGAAAGGTGCAATGTTAAACATAGTAGTCATGCCTTGGGTGACGCCCCATGCTTGCGACGTTATGATATTCTCGTAGGCGGAGCGGTTTATTACCGATTTCCAGGATTCGATCAACATTGGCTATTACTCACACCTCGAGTCCTTTGCGGCAGGGTCGTTGGAATTTCGGAACCCGGGTTTGGTTTTGTTTTGAAGGTTGACGCGGGTTATCATGAGGATCTTGGCTTGTTTTCTGTTGGTATGGCGGTGTTTGGCGGCTCGGGGCATTGCGGGCTGCTTGTAAACGTATTAGCCCTCCCGGCTCGGTGCTTGGGGTGGAGCTCCTTGCGATTTGGGAGGGGCTTTGCTGGTTCCGGTCTTGGAATGATGGGCAGGTGGTGGTACTTACAGATTCTCTTCATCTTTGTAATGGCGAGTCACCTGCGATGATCCTTTTTTGGCTTGGAAGGCTTTACGGTGGAAAGGATTCGGAGATTGCTTGGGGAGGCCTTAGTGTGGGGCTGTTTTTATATTTCCCGAGAGTTGAATGTTTTGGCTCATAATTTGGCGAAGTTTGCGGTTTCCTCCTCTACTCCTCACGCTTGGATTGAGGCGGGTTTTCCCTTTTGGGTTGAAGATGGAGCTTGGCGAGAGGCTTTCTAGTCTTTAGTTGGGATCATTTTCTGTTCAAAAAAAAAATCAAATCGAGAATTAAATTAGGCATTTGAATCTTGTTAAGTCAAATTAGACCTTTAAAATCGATAAAAAAATAAATTGGATTCCTTAAGCTCAAGAAATCGAGTTAGGACTAATTCAGATTCTTGAAGCCCATCAACGGGCACAGTATGATCTAATAAATTAATAGAAGCCTACTAAATTTTTGGATAACTACAAATCTTTCTGGTCCATCAAATCTGGATTTCTACACCTATAATATTGAAGACATTGGATTTGTAAGTCAATCAAGAACGGTCTTCACGAAACCTCCAAAAGTTAATGTTTAATTGAAACACAGGCCTGCGCTTGAATTAACATTACGAAACTTCTCCAAAAAATTTGGAAACCAAGTCAAAGGCGGCCGGAGAGAAAATAGGAGGATAAATACGGTTTGTACTCGAAATTCGTATTTTGACTCAAGAAATCATCTTTATAATTTATTTTCGTATTTATTAATTTTTAAATACAAAATTTGTGTTTATAACACTATCCTTATATAATGGCCTTTTTACGGAATTTTATTACAATAAAGCGCAACAAATTAGGAACACGATAATTGCGGCATAGAAAACAACAAAGTCACACTCTATGTAGATGGTTACACTATCTCGTGCACTTCTTATTACATATAACATCATGTGAAACCATCTGAAGAGATAGCAGAGCTACGGTAAAATTTACGTAAATTAATACTCTATAAATCAATAATATATTTAAAATAATAATTTTTTTGATTCGGTCCTTATTTGAATCGGTTAAAAAATTCACCAATTTCGATATGATAATAAGATAATAATTTTTCAAAACCCCTAATATTAATTAGTGGTCTCATCAATATCATAAATTAATAATTTCTTCATATTACAAAAATAACTAAGATAATTTAGTAAAATTATTATCTATTGTTGATTGTTTCATTAGGATGAAAAAGATGTACTTAGTTTTGATGAGTTAAAAGTATAAGACTAGGATGACCAATTTGAAAAATAATGTATAACGGTGATGTAATGTAATCTTTGTAAAATAGACTAAGTATAGGATAGTAAGATAAGGTTGTTCAAAGGAAGTCGGATGAAGACAAGAGCAGATCGGACGATGTCAAAGGCGAGACGAGGAGGAAGATCAAGACATACCAAGACAAAGTAATAGACAAGGTGAAGAATCGAGATAGGGTGAAGAATCGAGATAGGGTATGAAGTCGACGAGCTAAAGAGTTAGTTAAAATCAAGAGTCGATTCTGGCCAACAAGAAGCGGTTTCAAGAATTGGTTAATCGATTACAACCATCTACAACAAGAACAAGGAAGTTATAACCGACATCAACGGAAGATCTATAAATAGGTTCGAGAGATTGAAATTTATATGAAGAAAACTTAGCAATCTAGCAATTTAACACTCTAAGAATTAGAAGCTCTCTTCACGATCATTTGTATACATATCATTCACGAACACACTTAGTGTTCATTCATTTTTCTGGTGTTTAGAGAACACCATTTCATTTGAATCTTCAAAAGCCGGATAGAGATAGTATCATACTTGTAAGGTGAAGATATACATTGTAAAGGAAGGAAGTAAGAAAGAAGAAAGCGAGTAAGTAGAGTCCCTTCTTCAAATTGAAGGAGGAGAGTGGACGTAGGATCATTTGATCCGAACCACTATAAATTCGGTGTTATTTATTCTTATTGTTTTTACTTGTTTTCATTGATTATTTCTTGATCGCAAATTCAATATCGATAAAGCTTTAGATCCTAATTGAATTGAGTTTAATCAAGAAGCTGTTTCATTGTAAAAGCTGATTTTTGGAATTGAATAGATCATCTAAGCTTGAAAAAGTTTTTGATAATCTATTCATCCCTCCCTTCTAGATTATCACTAGAAGGCATCTTGTTTACGTGATTAACTCATTCTAAAAGGACCCGACAAGTGGTATCGGAGCGGTGTTAAGGTACATTACGATAAAAGATTTGTGGTCTTGAAATTTCGAGTTCTTGTTGGAATCGATTTCTTATTGTTGATTCACTAACACTTCGATAAGTTGTCTTTTAGTCTTTTGAATTACTATGTCAAGCTGTTAAAAGTATGAAAACTAGGAGTCTACGAGTTCTCAATCGAGGAATATGATTATTGGAAGTTTAGAATGGAGAATCATTTAAAGGCCATTCACGACCGAATGGAAGAAGTTCTCGAGTCGGGTCCAATAAAATTTTATCATGGAGTTGTAAGCACTTTGGAGCTGAATCTTCGGTTACAAGAAGTCAACAAGAAAAGAAGAGTGCGGAATTAACAAATGATGAAAGGAAGATTCACAATTTGGATCAAGTTGCAAGAAGCTGAAATCATTGAAACTTTAAGCAAGAATTTGTATAGAAAAGGTTAAAAGATGTAAAGCTGCTAAGGATATGTGGGAGACTCTTGCAAGTGTCTCGTGAAGGGTCGAGATCGGGTTAAAGAAAATAAGTGCGATCCGTTTTACATGCATTTGACACATTCAAAATGAAGGATGGAGAAATTGTGGATCAATTGGACATAAGACTGACTAATCTTGTGAACAAAGCGGCCGATTTGGGTAAGACTTACACCGAGAAAGAAATCAACAACAAGGTACTTAGATCTTTGAGCAAAAGATGGAGGGAGAAAGCTAATATTCTCAAAGCGACACAGAATCATCAACAATATCACATCACACTCTATTCTCTCATCTTAAAGCATTGGAATATGACATACACATTGAAGATGAAGAAGATGAGGCGTAGTCATCTACATCTGGAAAAAGCTGTGGCATTTCTTCATCAAGAAGATCTGAAAAGATTTCCAAGGCATCGATTTATCAATCAAGGAGGAAATGGCACTTTTGATCGACGATATGAGAGACTTAAGATGAAGTATAAAAGGAACAAGAGAGACGAGTTTAATCGCCGAAATTATAAATCGAGACAAGGAAGAGAAGTATTTAGATAGTGACAAAAAGAAGGATCCGGTGAAAAGGTATAAATCACCAATCGGACGAGGAGATAATAGTCCGAAATCGAGATAGAGGAGATATCATTATACACAATAAACCCGGTCACTATAGCTATGATTGTCCTCAACTTACTTCTAGAGAGAGAGAAGAAAAGAGGAAGAAGAGGGATAGGAGGTATGCGAGATCAACGAGCGCTTTTAGCGAAAAGGAGGAAACACATGAGACATCATCATCCTCCTCCTCATCTAGTTTTGGGTCGACAATGACATATGCCTAATGGCTAAAGAGGTAAACTATTACTCATCCTCGAGATAATGATTGTGATAACTTATGCGAATCGATCCATGTCTTATTAACAAGCTTCTAAAAGATCTCGAAAGCTGCTTTATCTCGCTTATAAACAGATAGAGGCCGAAAATTTAAATTTAAAGAATCAAGTTCTTAATCTAACAAAGGAATATCGATGGAACAAGTAAAAACTTGGATTATACATTCAAGGGGAATGTCAATATAAGACTACTACTAGTTCCTCATCCGAGAAAACCAAAGTAAGTTAGAAAAAGAATTGAGTGCTTTAAAAATTAAATTTTCAAGTGTCAAATCAGAGAATGAGAATTTTAAGAAGACTAATCAAGAGTTGAATCTCAAGTTAGGAAATCTTAATAACTCTCGGTCTATGATTGATAACATCTTGATTACCTCTCGGATGCTGTTGATAAAACCGGATTGGGTTTTGATAGAAACAAGAAAAATGATCCTATCAAATCAAGAGTTTTTGTCAAAGCTACTAAGACTATGGAAAAGACAAAGCTTAGTCCAAAGAAATCTAAGGAGCAAATCACCTCATCTAATATTTCTAAGGAGAAAACAGACAAGGAGAAATGTTCCCAAAAGAAATCCAAAGACTAAGTCAAAGCCTTTTCCAAAGTATAATGGCTTTGATGGAAGAAGCAAGTCATATCCATTCTTTCCAAAATATAAGACAATCACTAGTGATCAATTAAATAAAATTGATCTAGGCAGTCTAATATTAGTGGACAGATATGGTTGCAAGATTCAATCATTGGTTTTGAAAAACTTAGATGTTTTTATCTGGATACCTAAGTATCAACTTAACGAGAAAGAACCCAATACACAAAGGGTACCTAAAAATTAAATTTGTGATTGCAGGGAGATAAGGAGATAGTTGAAAGAGGAGATGTTCTTGAAGTCATCTGGTATATATAGGCAATGGATGTTCTAAGCATATGACTTATGAGAAAAGACTTCTTTCAAACTATCGGGACAATAGAGGGACCGCGAGTAATGTTTGGTGACAACAACTTTGGTCTAACTAAAGGAGTTGGAACCCTAATGATTGGAGATGTCGGTTAATGAAGTTTACTTTGTGGAAGGATTGAAACATAATCTATTATCCGTCTCACGGTTTTGTGACAGAGGATATTGTGTAAAATTCACTCATGATGCATGTTATATCTTGGATGGTTTAAACGAAAATATTTTACTTGCTTTGAGTCGACAAGGTAATATCTACGTTGCAAATTTCAAGAGTTGCCCTAAGGATACTTGTCTTATTGCTAAGAGTTCGAAGATTTAAGTTGGCTATGGCATAGACGTCTTAGTCATTTAAACTTCAAAACTCTTAACAAAATAGCAAGGAAATCCTTAGTCAAAGGACTCCCAGATAAAATATTTTCGAAAGATCATATTTGTGATGCATGTCAAAAGGGAAAACAGACCAAAACTTCTTTCAAGACAATAAATTGTCCTGTTTCTAAAAGGATTTTGGAACTTTTGCACATGGATCTTTTTGGTCTGTTACACCTACGAGTTTTAGTGGAAGAAAATATACTTTAGTGATTGTAGATGATTTTTCTAGATTCACTTGGGTTATTTTCTTGTACAAAAAGAATGAGATCTGTAACAAAAATTCAGAATTCCTCAAAAGAATTCAAAATGAAAAAGGACTAAATATTGTCAAGATTAGAAGTGATAAAGGTACTTGAGTTTCTAAATTCGTTTGTCACTAACTATTGTCGAGAATGGTATAGCACATGAAACATCATCTGCAAGAACACCCCACAAAATGGAGTAGTAGAAAGGAGAAAGCAGAACCTTGAAGGAAGGCTGCAAGGACGATGTTATCCGAGTATGATACTCCACAGGTTTTGGGCGAAGCCATTAATCGCATGTTTTGTTCAAAATAGGTGTTTAATTGTGAAAGATAAATGCAAAACTCCTTATGAAATATGGAAGGGTAGAATACCAAAAATTTCATATTTCCATATATTTGGTTGTAAGTGTTTCATCCATAATAATGAAAAATCTAAATTAAGAACCTTTGATGCTAAGATTGCGGATGAGATATTCTTAGGATACTCATCCGTATCCAAAGCATATAGAGTTTTTAATAAGGTTACATTATGTGTGGAAGAAACACCACATGTTGTTTTTATGAAACTTCTTTCAAGTGCGAAAGCACGGATGACGCGTCACCAAGATAGTCGAAGATCTCAACGAGAATGAGTATCAAGAAATCAGTCAAGTTCTACTTACAGTCGAGAATCGGATGAGGAGGACATATCGGACTCAAATAAAGATAAGGAGCACGAGAATTCTTCCATGTCATCGATCGAGACAACTACACTACGAGATGGACTAGAAGATATTCTGAAGGTAATACATAACCAATTGATGAAAATATCTCGAGATAAGACTTCATACTCGGTAAAAGATAAAGGTAAACGAGTATTGACTTATCATCCAAATTGAGCAGAGATAATCGGAAGTTTAGATTAAGAGTCCAGACAAGGACACAGATAAACCAAGACTGCATTTAGTTGTTATGTATCATTGCTTGAACCTAAATCTATTCATCAAGCTCTAACTAACTCCAATTGGATAAATGGAATGCAAGAAGAATTAAATCAATTTCAAAGACAAGATGTGTGGGAACTTGTTGAAAGACCCCATCATCAAAAAGTTATTGGAACAAAATGGGTTTTTAAAAACAAAAGAGATGAGAACAACATTATGGTAAGAAATAAGGCTAGATTGGTCGCACAAGGTTATTCACAATCGAAGGAATTGATTATGATGAAACCTTTGCACCGGTTGCTAAATCTTGAAGCCATAAGATTGTTCTTAGCTTATGCCGCTTATAAAAGATTTCTTGTGTTCCAAATGGATGTGAAATCTGCTTTTCTAAATGGAGTCATAGCCGAAGAAGTATATGTAGAGCAACCTCCGAGGTTTTGTCAAAGGAGACAAGGTATATAAACCGAGAAAAGCTCTATATGGACTTAAACAGGCTCCTAGAGCTTGGTATGATACCTTATCCGAATATTTAACTCAAAATGGTTTTGTAAAAGGTAAGATAGATAGAACTTTATTTAGAAAAGAAAGCTGATAAAGGTATCTTGTTAGTACAAATCTATGTTGATGATATTATTTTTGGATCAACTAATCTAATCTAATCTTGTGTGAAGAATTTAGTCATCTTATGAAGAATAGATTTGAAATGTCCATGATGGGAGAGATGACATACTTTCTCGGACTTCAAGTTAAGCGAGACAAAGAAAGGAATTTTCATAAGTCAAGCAAAGTATACCAAAGATCTTATTGAAAAATTTGAAATAAGTACTAGCCGAGAAGCCAAGATACCTATGATGACAAATTTTTCAATGGATCCAGATGAGAAAGGGGAAGACACCGATCGACGCAGTATAGAGGTTTAATTGGCTCTCTTTTATACTTAATCGCTAAGTAGACTCGACATTTCTTTTGCGGTGGGTGTATGTGCACGCTTTCAAGCTAAACCTAAAAAGAGTCATCTTGAAGCCGCAAAGAAGATACTAAAGTATTTGAAAAGTACAATCTATGTAGAGGTGTGGTATCCAAATTGACGACAACTTCGAGTTGTCGGGATACTCGATTCAGATTTTGGTGGGTGTAAGATAGATAGGAAATTGATTGGAGTGTATAGGGTAAGAGTTATTAAGACCAATCAACAAAATATCGAACCCAAGGGAAAAAGTATGCACATGAGGTCCTAGAAATACAAGTTATTAGTGACTAGAGTTGCAACAATGGTTTGGTACAAAAACAACAAAACACAAGCAAGAATACAATTAAACAACAAGCAAGCAATAGATCGAACACTTAGAATGCGAGAACAAAAACAACACTAAATGGTGTGATAGAGGTGCTAGGATTAACATCCATCAATGAATCATCAATCAACAAGCTACAATGGAATCAAATTGCAAATCAACTAAGATAGAAAGCATAAACCATCATGAAATTAATCACTCCATTAAAATCACAATGCCTAATGTGAGTATCCTTAGTCTTTCCCATCTCTCAATGTAGAAATCCCCAATTCATACAATCATGCAAAATTGAAACTCGATCAACACCTAATCACGTTAGCTCAACTCTCGCCTATTGCTAGGGTGATCAACCATTAATCAAAAGAGACAATTTTTCATGAAGCACAATTAAGAATCACAATTAGGAAGCAAACTAACGTGAGTATCCTTAGTGCAACTAATCTCTCGATTCCGAAGCACCCAATCCACGCATTCATACACAATTATCACCCGATTAATACCGGATCACGTTAGCGCAACTCTCATCTATAGCTAGGGTGATCAAACACTAATCTAAAGAGATAATTATGCATGAAACACAAATGAGAATCACAATTAGTAAGCAATCTACTCAATTGATCTCCAATCATCAACAATTATAGCATCATCAATCAATTCATCATCAATTTCAATTAACCAAAGCACAAAAGAGTTAGCTCATGGTGAAATCCATGGGAAGAAGATAGAATTGATCAAAAACAAAGCAAATCACAACAATTAAGAAATTAAAGAGACAAAAGAGGAAAAACATCACCAAATGATCTTCAATTAACCGAACTAGGAATGCTTGAGTCTTCAACAACAATCTCCAAATGAATTACAAGCTTGAATTGAAAGGATTACAAGATTAAATGCTAATCTATGGCTAATCTACCAACAATCAAAGGAAATCTACATCTAATTCTAACTTCTACTCTAATCTAAGAAAGGAATTGGCTTGGGGCTTGAGAAATCGCCCCAAAACCGCTTACTAACTGCTACTATGAAAGATTATTTCCCCTCTGAAGCCTCGCTTTAAATACGAATTTTTGGAAAAACCTCCCCCTCGAGTCGAGGGTCGGGCCTCGACTCGAGGTCCCCGCCTTTTTCACCTCCCTCGACTCGAGGGCCATGCCTCGAGTCGAGGCTGCTGCCTTTTCCAATTTTTGCCTTTCTCTACACGGCCCTCGACTCGAGGCTCTTGCTCCTCGACCGAGCTCGAGTCAGGGCATTTTCTCGCACGGGGCTTCGGCCCCGACCCTATTTTCGTCCCGGATGTCCGTCTCTTCATTCTAAGCCTAATGGTACTCTCTCGGTTTGGCAAAATTCCACCGAATTACCTGCAAAATGGATGGAAAACATCAAAATCTCACAAATAATACTTTTAGGCAAAAGAGTGGTATTTTTCACATTTAGGCACAAAAACTAACACTTTAGCTCACTTTTTGCACTAAAAATAGCCCTAAAAACATGTATCAATTCACTCCAATCATACCCCCAAACTTGAATTGTTGCTCGTCCTCGAGCAACGTAGAAACTAAGAACAAAGGAGTGAATTGATTGCAATTATGTCACATGGCACCATAGGCGAAAAATAAGACAATTGAACTCATCAATGAACATAAGTATCAATGCAACTATCCACTAGCCAACAAGATGAATCATGCTCAAACAAATGCTCAATCAAATACTCAACACATTGCTCCTTCCATGGAGTGTTTCACTCTTCACTCAAGTGTATCAAGGTATAAAGCACTCAATCATCAATTGCATGAACAAGTACACCATATGCTTGCCACAAGACTTAATCTCAATCAAAATCATTTGTGATCAATCAAGAATCAAAGAGGTCTTTTTCTAGGTTGTAATGTAGGCTCTTTGGAAAGGTGGAATGTTTTGGATAAGAGTGACTAATTAGTAGAGACTTGAATGTAAACTAATCAATACAAACCACTTCTCTTCTCTTTCATCTAGCAACACTCTTCCTTTTTAACTTCAATGATCATTCCACCATTCACTTGAACTTTCTCTTTTAAAGCTCACAAATTGAATCTTTATTCTTTTCACTTCATGCATTTTCACAATTCAACTTTCACAACCTTTCTTTTCTTTTATGCTTCATTCATTACTTTGCTCATCAACTTCCCACGCTTAGCAATCAAATCATCATCATTAGCCAACATTCAAGCTCTACTAAGCATAGGACAAGTAAGGCTCATAAAAATAGGCTAAATGGTTTCAATTTCACTTGGCTTGCCAAAGAATAAGGATCATAAGGCTCAACATGGCTCACTAAGGAAATCAAATGTATTTGGTAGGAAAGTATTTGGCAAAGTGACTCATCATTCCAAACATGGCCTCTTGTCACTTTCAAGACATCACACAAAGATCAATATCAACAAGTCTAGTGGCAAGTTCTAGCATACAATTCATGAATGATGCACTCACAAAGGAATCAAATCAACCGTATAAGATGTATGATTATTAAGGCACAAAACTCACGGGCTTAAATTGAGCAATGAATTAAGAATTATCAATCACATTCATCTTCACATAATTAATCAAGCAACTAGCATCAAGCTACACATCAACTCATGATCATAACAAATTCCAACTAGTCTTACAACTCAAGCACAAATGCTCATGTACATAACCTCAAGCATACTCACTACATCAAGATGATACTCAAAAATATGTCAATGAATCCACTATTAAGCTCAAAATCAATAAATCTCAAAAGCCTAGGAATAAGGAATCTAAAGAAATCATCAAGGAATAATCATCAATAGACCATCAAACTCAATAAGATCAAGATAATAACCACCATCAATAAAATCATCCAAAAATCCAAAACCAATCATCACAATCATCAAGTCAAGAGTACAAGCACCATCAAAAGTACAAAGGAAACAAGAATATAAGAATCTAAAGATCAACAAGAGGGAATAAGGAATAGGGGATAGCCCTAATAGTCGGACGGCGGCGGTGGAGGAGGGTAGTGTCCTGCCCCGAAGTTCCACGAGCTCATCTCGAAGAAGTGCATACATGTCATGCTGAGTCTTGAGACTCCTCTGCATCCTCCGAGTCTCTTCATTAAATCTGCGGGACTCCTCAAGCATCCGGTACATCTCATCCTGCCGGGTCGAGACTCTCTATATGCATCCTCGACTGTCTGCCCACATCTCCTCGGCCCAAAACCCACGCCTCACGAGATGAACTCCCGCCTCGTACTCTCTACTCCTCATCTCGTCTGCCGGTACATGTTAATCTCTGGCTGGTAATTCTCGTCCATCTCAGGCGGCTCCTCTTGCTCCTGCTCCTCATCATCCTCGTCCTCGAGAATCATAATCTCCGATCTCTACCTCTGCTCCTTCTGCAGCCCCATCACCCCGATCATCATCGTAACCCGACCTGACCTCCATCGTCATCATCAACCTCTCTAAGCACATCCCCATGCTCTCTAGTGTAGGCATCTATCGCCTCGGTATGGCGTGTGACCACATACGTAAGTTGATAGTCACAAAGGCACGAGATCCAAAATCGTCAACCTCTTATTAGGTAGAGGGAATCGGCCACCATGATCTTTCTTTGTAGGCACCACGTCCTCCCGATGCGGTCTAGCGTCCTCATGCGCCGCATGGTATCAAGAGTAAGGTCGGGGCCCTCCACCGCTCCGAGGTTATGCGTCGGAATCCCAAAATGCTCGCCGATCAATGTAATCATGCCCCAGAAGTTAATCTTCTTGAACTTCGTGCTAGTGGCTCTCTCAAATAAATAGCAAAGATAGCGGCCGCATTAAATCGACTCTATGTAAGAAGCACCAAATAACGTATAGCTCCTCGGAAACCACGGCTCCTCCCTCCGATCTCGCGAATATGGTGCTCGCGAGAATCTTCTCAAGATATCGGATGACCGGGTTCGGATATGTGTGCTCTTAGACTTCCCGGAACAAAATCGGGCTGATTAGGAGCCCCGAATGCGAAATCCTCCTCCAAAATCGCTTAGCATTATACTCCTTCGATGTTCAACGGTGATCGGTCGGGAGTGCGTAGGTGCTCCAATAATCTCGTTGACCTCGTCCGAGTCAACGAGTACTCATACCCCATGAGCTCAAATGTAATACTCCTCGGGAATTTGGCCCTCCCGGCCTTATCAACTCTCACCGTGCACAGGAACTCGAGAGTGAGTCCGAGATATGTCCGAGGCCTCTTCATCAAGAAACTCCCCATCCCAATTTGCTCAAATAAGCGAGGAATATCCTCCTCGATCCCCATCGATATCATGCACTCGTGGTCCACTAGTCTAGTCTTGACCACCCGGTTATAGAGCTCGAGAATATAACTCAATATGAGTCCTCCACCGGTGATCATCCCACTGAATTCCGAGCTCGGCGGGTGTCCCGTGTGCACGTCGGATAGCAGCTTCTTTCTCGCGAATCTCCGCCTCGGAGAGGTTATGTGCATCGGCCCCTCTAGACATTGTTCCTGCAAAACATTCCCAAAAGCAAAAATCAATACCAACAAATACAATACGAGCTCGAGAAAAATATCAATCATACCATGAACGAGTCAACAATCAATAATCATCTCAAATGAACAAAATCCCTAGTAACTAGCAACAAAGCCTCAACAATGGTCAATGAGTCAACTAAACACATATATCCAATAGAAGTGCTCAAAATAGTCCTCAAACATGCATTTACTTACTAACATGGCCCCACAATTAATTCACAAGTAGGCTCAACAAATAATCATGCAAATAAGCTCAATAAAATCCCAAAATCATAGGCCAATTAGCAAGTAATTCAACAATTATGCATCAACAATTCATACACTTCTATCAACACCATAATTCAACTTGACCAAATGATCCCAACAATTATACTAGGAATTCCTACAAATGCCATAATTCACAATTACAATCCCAATTCACAAATAAACGAGCACAATATCATTTTCAATCCTAAACATGCTCCTATTCTCATCAACGATCCAAATATACTCATACAAGGCTCTAAATCATCCAAAATAATCATGCATCTCAAGTGTCTATCAAAATGCCCAAATGAAATATTCCAAATTCAAGAATTTTATCACAAATCATAACACCCATGCAATAATCATAATATATCAACGAAATTAAAGCCAAGAAGAGTAGAAATTACGTACCTTGTTTGTGAATTTGACCCAAAAATGGATTTGGACGACACCCAATCAAGTATACCCAAAAATCCCCAAATTTACTTCCAAAACCCTCAAGAATCAATCTTTATGCAATGTATATGTTACAATGATGAAATGATGATGATTTTATGGTGAAATCGACGCAAAAACCGTCGGAAATAGTTGGGAACGAAGGCTGGGAACGGCCTCTCAAACCCTCGACTCGGGGTTCTGCTGCAGTACTGCGTATTTAAAAAAAACGCGCCTCGAGTCGAGGTCAGGCCTCGACTCGAGGGATTCAAAATTTGATCCGCCTCGACTCGAGGTATTACGCACGACTCGAGGGACTTAACAAACTGATCCCTCGACTCGAGGTGGCACCTCGACTCGAGGAATGTGTAAAATTCTGAATTTTTGACTAAGTGTAAATCCCTCGACCCGGGGCCATGCACTCTCGACCACGGGTCGAGTCCAGGAATTACAGCGATTCCGGGCCCGACCGACCCCGAAACTCCTAAAAATGACCTTTATACCCCTAACGAACCCAAATATGCAAGAAATTACCGTTTTGATCCCTCGATTTAAGCCCGGTCGCTCATTCGATCGAGGAGACCGGGTTCTCTTCCTTTTTGCTCATTTTCACCAACTTTTAAGCTCTCCTTTCCTTCTCGATTCCTCGATTCCTTTGCAAATTCGATCCTTTCCAATCCTCATAGTGAGTATACCTACACACGGGCAAAACAATTCATCAAAATCATCACTAAGAGATGCATTTCTACCCTAAATGACACACACCCCCAAACTTGAATGAAGACATGCATTCAAGTTTGGCTCAAAATATATGCAACTCATAATGATATCAACAATTAAGCACAACAATATATGAATTTCAAAGCATAGAGCATCATGTACTAAGAATAAGCAATTAAGTAGCAAGCCAAATCTCCTAAAAAAACAAAAACACTAATCTACCAAAAACACAAGAAAGAAAATAAAAAGGATGGGTTGCCTCCCATCAAGCGCTATTTTCGTGTCCTATGCCGGACTTATTCTTCACATCCAAATTCCTTCATCGGAATGGCCAAGGGTAGCGATCCTCCTTCCCATTGTATCTCGATCTTTGTGCTTCAAGGTCTAGGAGGTTCACCGAATAGATAGGACAACCACCGATAGATATGCAAAGTGTCCATGGTTGTTTCCCTTTTTCTCTTGCCATCCTTCCCTTCCATTCTTTTTCTTCTTCGAGGATGCCCAAGCGTTTTCAATTCTTCCCTATAGTCAAGACTCACAAGAGGCAAAATTAAATCATGAGAAGCATCATTATCAATTAAATCAAAATTTGAAGAGTTAGAAGGTATAGAAATGCTCATTTCGATCTTCAAAGCTTCATTTGATGCTCTTAGATTTTCTTCCTCATTATAGCTCATGTCCATCAATGGACACTCCTCTTCCTCACTTTTGACAAGAGATTTCTTCCTTTCATCCTCATTGCTTGGACCCTCTACTACATCTCTTCTTTCATTTCCTTCCTCCCCTTCTTCTTCTTGATTCTCCATGATATTCAAGTTCTTTACTTGGCGTAGGAAATCTTTGAGTTGACACTTAATAAACGTGAAATGCACTCCGGTGATCTCCATGTTCCCTCTATCCATGAATTTACCTTTTCTTTGGTCTCATACATTTCTTCATACAAGGGAAGCATTTGATCACATCTAGCATCATCTTCCTCAAATTTTTCCAACACAAATCCAAGCATCTCTTGCAATATAGCTCTCATATCATGGAGTCCCCATTCTTCAATTTGAGGAGAAGCTTGTGACATTGGATAATCATTCTCATAACTCCTCCTTTCATCATAGTAAGCTTCCTCTTCCGATGCCCCTTGAAATTCCAATCCCGAATCTTGATTGCATGCTTGATCATAAGGCTCATAGTATGGGAACATCTCTTGAGGTGGGGAGAAATTTCTTCACTTATCCAATCTTCATAATTGGATGGAACTTGTTGCCATTGAGAATTATCTTCATAGTTCCTCCAATCATTGTAGCTCAATTCTTCAAAATGTGGAGAATACACCCTACTATCTTGATAATACTCTTGATTCCACATGTATGAGTTGTATCCTTCCATCTAGACAAGATTTCAAAGTATCAAATTCCAACAAAAATAAACACAAAGGCAACAAATAGTCACTTCAAACAATCCCTAGGTCTCACTTAAGGCGCAAAAACTAATTTCCCGGCAACGGCGCCATTTGATTGGAGTGTATAGGGTAAGAGTTATTAAGACCAATCAACAAAATATCGAACCCAAGGGAAAAAGTATGCACATGAGGTCCTAGAAATACAAGTTATTAGTGACTAGAGTTGCAACAATGGTTTGGTACAAAAACAACAAAACACAAGCAAGAATACAATTAAACAACAAGCAAGCAATAGATCGAACACTTAGAATGCGAGAACAAAAACAACACTAAATGGTGGGATAGAGGTGCTAGGATTAACATCCATCAATGAATCATCAATCAACAAGCTACAATGGAATCAAATTGCAAATCAACTAAGATAGAAAGCATAAACCATCATGAAATCAATCACTCCATTAAAATCACAATGCCTAATGTGAGTATCCTTAGTCTTTCCCATCTCTCAATGTAGAAATCCCCAATTCATACAATCATGCAAAATTGAAACTCGATCAACACCTAATCACGTTAGCTCAACTCTCGCCTATTGCTAGGGTGATCAACCATTAATCAAAAGAGACAATTTTTCATGAAGCACAATTAAGAATCACAATTAGGAAGCAAACTAACGTGAGTATCCTTAGTGCAACTAATCTCTCGATTCAAGCACCCAATCCACGCATTCATACACAATTATCACCCGATTAATACCGGATCACGTTAGCGCAACTCTCATCTATAGCTAGGGTGATCAAACACTAATCTAAAGAGATAATTATGCATGAAGCACAAATGAGAATCACAATTAGTAAGCAATCTACTCAATTGATCTCCAATCATCAACAATTATAGCATCATCAATCAATTCATCATCAATTTCAATTAACCCAAGCACAAAGAGTTAGCCCATGGTGAAATCCATGGGAAGAAGATAGAATTGATCAAACACAAAGCAAATCACAACAATTAAGAAATTAAAGAGACAAAAGAGGAAAAACATCACCAAATGATCTTCAATTAACCGAACTAGGAATGCTTGAGTCTTCAACAACAATCTCCAAATGAATTACAAGCTTGAATTGAAAGGATTACAAGATTAAATGCTAATCTATGGCTAATCTACCAACAATCAAAGGAAATCTACATCTAATTCTAACTTCTACTCTAATCTAAGAAAGGAATTGGCTTGGGGCTTGAGAAATCGCCCCAAAACCGCTACTAACTGCTACTATGAAAGATTATTTCCCCTCGAGCCCTGCTTTAAATACGAATTTTTGGAAAAACCTCCTCGAGTCGAGGGTCAGGCCTCGACTCGAGGTCCCCGACTTTTTCACCTCCTCGACTCGAGGGTCATGCCTCGAGTCGAGGCTGCTGCCTTTTCCAATTTTTGCCTTTCTCTACACAGCCCTCGACTCGAGGCTCTTGCTCCTCGACGCAGCTCGAGTCCAGGGGCATTTTCTCGCACGGGGCTTCGGCCCCGACCTCGTTTTCGTCCCGGATGTCCATCTCTTCATTCTAAGCCTAATGGTACTCTTTCGGTTTGGCAAAATTCCACCGAATTACCTGCAAAATGGATGGAAAACATCAAAATCTCACAAATAATACTTTTTAGGCAAAAGAGTGGTATTTTTCACATTTAGGCACAAAAACTAACACTTTAGCTCACTTTTTGCACTAAAAATAGCCCTAAAAACATGTATCAATTCACTCCAATCAGAAATCTACATCTGGAACTTGCGATTTCTGGGAAGTAAGCTGATTTCATGGTTGTCTAAGAAACAAACCTCTGTAGCTACTTCTACTCTGGAAAGTGAGTACATGGCGGTGGGAGTTGTTGCTCATGGTGATTTGGATCGATCAACACTAAGGGACTATAATATTATCACCAAAGATGTACCAATCTTTTGTGATAGTAATAGTTCCATAGCTATTACCCGAACTCAGTCTTACATACAGTGCAAACATGTTGATATTCGTCATCACTTCATTCGAGATCATGTGGAAAAAGGTAATATCGAGACTAAAGAAGATCCTGACAGATTATCAAAGGCGAGACATCTTAACAAAACCACTAGCGGAGACAAGGTTCAAAGATCTTTCATTAAAATTAGGATTATTAGATGCTACCTCGGTGATCTATAATCTTTTCTTTATTATTTATCCTTGTCTCTCATTCATAATATTATGTTTAGAAAGTAATATCGGACTTGTTAAAAATCACATGGATAATCACAGAGTGATATCATTGATCTCCTATAAGGAATTAAGAATCAAGGATTCATCTATTGGTTTTAAACTAACTTGATATTTACTTGTCTAGACTTGAAGTAATCAGACAAATACATCATAATCGGTGATCGATAAAAAGACAGGATGAGTATATGTACCTTATGCGAATTACTCACAAAAGATACTAATAAGTTTGCTCAAGTGTTTACGATTTCGGGAAAATCTAAAGTCGATTCTAAAATCTTTAGTTAAGTGAATAAGGCATATCTCATCCGATCGAGATACACGAGAAAAGAGGCATATGTTCAATCCAGAGACACGGTTAAAATCACAGGGAGTCTTTCTAACTTTTTGTGTTTAAAAATTATGATTATTAGATCACATAATTAATATGTGAATTAATACCATAATTAGTTATTTGTTAAAATATTCTTTTTAAATTTTTTTAAAATAAAATAAAGGAGTTCTTTTTAAAAGATATATTTTTTAAAATAAAAGAGATAATGTTTTAGTTTATCTCTCCAATTAGCGAAAAGATTTTACAAATCAAGTTACTTCTTGTCGGAGAAGTTACTATCGGACCGAAATTTTATCAAATGAAGTTTTGAAATACACTAAGTGACATTCACGCGCACAAATTGGAGACGGTTTGAAATATGAACCGTCAACAGTTCCACGCTAGCGACATATTTAATATTATTCGTGCACTTTTCAAAATAAATCAGCATAATTGCATTTAATGCTTACGAAAGCCAAAATCTATACTTTTGCGATCAATTATGAGTTTTTGATTAGTTTATTATTAAATTTTTCCATATAAATAGGAAATCGTGCGCATAATAACTTACGCACATAATTACCTATTCATATTCTCTCAAAATCCTTTTCCCTCTCAAAACCTTCTAAAACTATTTCAATGGCGGACCTTTGAAAAAACCGAGAATCAAGTACGAATACGATCATGCCTCTATCGAGAGATCGAACAAAGTCGAGAGATGTATGTGGAATGGGATATTTCCACCGATCCGAGAAACAAGAGAGATTCTTCAACTTCTTGAAACCAGAGGTTTGAAGAAATCTTGCTCGATGAAACCCACCAAACCCAAAACCCTCGATGATATTGCTGCAGAATTTTTAACGAGCAAAATCGCGAAACTGGGTTAGAAACCCAATTCGAACCTTAGAAAAGAGCGAAAAGGTTCATGTATCCATTCCGATATAGGTGAGATTTTTGGTCTTAGCACCACCGGCGGCAATCCATTTCTATACAAGGCGGAGGAGTATTTAGAGAGTTATAAGATGATGGCACAAAAATCCCGAGAAGAATAAAATCGCAAATTTGAAAAAGGGGATGTTAAGGAGAAAGTACCGTCTTGATGCTCATCTTGACAAAATGCATCTTGGGAGAGCAGCGAGTCATGACGGATTGACTAAGCCGAGGATATGTTATACCGAGGGCCATTATAAACGGAGCTGATATTAATCGGGCTCAGACGGTGTATTCCCAGCTGATGGAAGAGAAAAAGAAATTTGTAAAGAAGGAGATATCAAAGGATGCGGTGAGGTGGTCTCTTACAAAAATCACAAGTATGATGGCAATGATCACCATCATACTTGAACACAAAATTGGAACATATAAGCTTAAGCGGGAGACAGGGGTAAAGAAATTCACAAAGTAGAAGGGTCTGCTCATCAAGGATGAGAAACCCTTCGCTGAACTCGAAGGAGACACCCCACCTCCATCGCCTAAGAAAAAGGCTTCTAAGGCCAAGGGTAAGAAGGTAGAGACGATGTTAGCAGATGAATCATCATCCGAGGAGACAGAAGGCCGAAGGCGAGGATGAGGAGGAAGGGAGGAGAGGACAGCTTCCCAAGGGGAAGTGTCGCGGCCGAGGAGGCCGGTGTGTCGGGACAGAGAAACCGGTGGATATCTCATCTGGAGATGATCCCGAACAAACTACGAAGCCCAACCTTCTACATCATCTTCTTCCTCATCCGAGGTGAAGACACCCAACCTTCATCATCCCACCCGGGCGATGAAGAGGCGGACAAGGCCGCGCCTCGAGCCTCTAGAACAGTCTACTCCCAAAAGTCCAACACAAACACAACCCTCATCCTACCCATTTTCTTTCCTATCCACCTCTCAAACAGAACCCCATCTATACTCCCTTCTTCCAAACCCCACCGGAGTCATGGGACCAACAGAGGAATCCCTTCGAATTATTGGGAAGAAGTTCTTGCTTCATAAAGAGCACAATCAAGAATGAACCCGAGCCGTTGGAGGAGTTAGTAGATGTGTGGCTGTTATGGAGGATAAGGACAAGAAGCTTTGAGGAGATGGCTATCCTCATAGGCTGAAGTAGGAGGAATAACCTTTGTCCTTATGGGAGAAGGAAGTTACGAAAAGGCGAAGCTAAAATCCTTCTTGGATATTCTAACGGAGAGCATGTTCTTCGATTATATCCTGCATAGGGTATACTTCGTAGACATGCGGCAAGCGAGAAAACTCGGAAGAAGTCGGAAGAGGAAAGAATGATGGAGGCCGAGAGGTCGAGGAAAGGAGGAAGAGCCGGAGTTGGCACTGGAGGAATTGAAGAGGAGCCGGAGATGGCTATGGGTGGAGCTGCCGATGAGCCAGTGGGATGGATACGGTGGGAGGCACAAATAGAGCAGACGGAAGAGTCCTCGCAAGGCGAGGAGCCGGCTAGGGTTGAAGCGAAAGTCTTATGGAGATGATAGATTTAACTCTATCTTCTCCATCCGAAGATATCATGCAGCCCGTCGTGTCTATATCCGAGTTCAACATGCTGAAGTAAGAGGTGTTGAATCTCAAAAGAGCTAGCCTGAATGCTCTACGGTGATTCTGAGTCATTACATCATCTATCAAGGACAACATAGAATTTGCTATTCAAGAAAAGACAAAAATCGACCTCTATTTTTCAAGGATCGAGACATGAGGAGCAGATGGTGAAGTGAAGAAGAAAGTTGCTATGGAGATGAACTCTCGGGATGAATGGGTTAAACAATACGTTCGATTACGCCTATACAGAAATCGGGGATTGATTGAGGATCAAGTGAAAGAATCCTGGAAAGCTAAGGAGGCCTCATTTCATCAAGTGCTTGAAAATGCGGTGGCCATGGAGAAGGATAGGCGGGGCAGCGATCATAAAGCAATTTATAGACGGAGAGTTCCGGAGGCCGAGGCGGCTCGAGAAGAAAAGAAATGAACAGCTAGAGCGAGAAGACAGGCATGTTCGACATGAGCTGATGGGACAAATTGAACAAGTAGCCACTATCTGCAATACCCATTTTGCTGATGCTAAAAAGGGGACGATAGTGTGCTCAAGAAAAGAATAGACGAGCACGATGACAAGATCATTGCCACTGAACATGAAGATAGAAGAGTTGTCTCGAAGAGTTCTTTGAAAGTTTGAAGAGGAGAAGAGGAAAGATAAGGACAAGGCAGAGAAGGCCTTGAAGAAGACAAGAGCTGAACCCGGCACTAAAGAAGCCACTGTGCAAGATCCTCGCTCCAATCACATCTCATACGGATCATCTAGGACAGCTCAAACTTCAAAGAAAACCCAAGTGAAATAGATGAGGAGGAGAAAATCGAGAAAGAGAAAGAGAGAGGAGAAGGAGAGGTACAAACGAAGGGATGCCAAGAAGAGAAGGGAGCAGCGGGAGAAGGCGGGTGGGAAATTCTATGATCGGTCATTGAGAAAGTGGGTTCGAGAGAGAGAAATGAGCGGGGAAGAAGTTCTTCGGCCATATCATAGAAGTGAAGTAGTCCCCAAGGAAATCGTGTTAATGGCGAGACCGAGCAAGGTGGAGGCCTTTTGAAGTAGGCTGGATCTTTCGGTTTCACGTCTCGCAAAGTCATTAAATGGGGACTAGAGGAAAATGAAGCTTTCCATAAGCGGCTGGAAGAGAAGGACCCCGGATGTATCGATATCTTATCAACATTGCTCATGAAGAATTTCATGCAGGCGTCGTTGCACCGTCCTATTCCCAGAGATGGAGCCCCTCTCGACAAGCGATGGTAAATGCGGACTGGAGAAAATCAAGCGGCTGATTATCAAAGCGAGAATCTATAGGCGATCTTGCAGAGGGTGGTGAAACAATCTCATTAAAGAAGCGGGTCTTCGATCGGCTTAATATTCCGGAGGAGGATAGGTGGTATGACTAGATCTCTGTTTTTTCTCCATCTTATCTCGATCATTATCGACTTGCATGAAAACCGAAGATGTGATGAGTATGAATAGAACTTTTGACCTACTTTCGAATCTGTTGATTATTTTTAAACTTTCTTAAAACTAATCGCTTAATCATTCGGGTCTTGTAACATAACTTGATTAAAGACTCATTAAGACTTCTATGACCAAATTGATTAAGATAAGCTAATTTTCCTATGTTGATTATCGACTCTTAATCATCGATTATATGATTGAATTGCTCTGTTTATCTAATTCATGTTTATCTAATCATCTGTTGATAACACCGATTGTTCTAATTATCCGACTATGTGACTTCATTGATTATTCTTACTTTCCAAGATTACTAACATTCTTTTTCTTGAGATGTGTTTTAACATCATCAAAAAGGGGGAAATTGTTAGGATGAAAAAGATGTACTTAGTTTTGATGAGTTAAAAGTATAAGACTAGGATGACCCAAACTGAAAAATAATGTATAGCGGTGATGTAATGTAATCTTTGTAAAATAGACTAAGTATAAGATAGTAAGATAAGGTTGTTCAAAGGAAGTCGAGATGAAGACAAGAACAGATCGAGGCGATGTCAAAGACAGACGAGGAGGAAGATCAAGACATACCAAGACAAAGTAATGAGACAAGGTGAAGAATCGAGATAGGGTAAAGAATCGAGACGGGGTATGAAGTCGGGCAGGCTAAAGAGTTAGTTAAAATCAAGAGTCGATTCTGGAACAAGAAGCGGTTTCAAGAATTGGTTAATCAGTTATGTTGGTCCCGGACGAGATGTGAAAGGAGGTGGAAAGTCTAGAAGGGGGTTGAATAGACTTTACCACACCCAAAAACTTTTTACCACTTTTCGTGGTGAGTGTGAGGTTAGAAGACTTTGAAGTCTTACTGCGGCAAAAGGTACTCGAGTGTGCTAATTGAGATCGCGAGACTTGAGCTTCGAAGTCTTCGATGGTGCGGAAGCTAATCTCGTGTGAATTTGAAAAACCCTTTTAAAGAAAACCTTTGAGAATAATATTTAGCAAGATTAATGCGCATTCATAAAAGCGATGATGAATGAGCGGTTATAAGTATGAATGCAGTAAAGCAAATAAAGACACGAGAGATTTTTATAGTGGTTCGGATATAACGATCCTACGTCCACTCTCCCCGATTCCACAGGGGCCTTACTATCCACCAAACTCGGTCTTGTCTCCTCGATCTCCTTGAGGATTCGACCACGGGGAAGTTTAACAAGTTCCTGCCCTTGGTACAATCGATTCGATCTTTGAGTGTTTATCTCTTAGATCTAAAACAATCAACCTTTTCTCGTCTTGAGATAATGAAAGGTGATTTACACTTCCTTGACCAAAAATAAATCTCTTAGAAAATTCAACGTGTTCAATCAATTTACGGTGTGAAGAGTTAAGCGTGTATTGCAATGAGTGAAAGAGTTGTTTTTGATATTTCTCGCGCGTGTGTCTCTTTTTAAGATCCTTCACTTCAATTTTTATGAATCTGAATTTGACTAGCCGTTAGGCTAATTTGTCAATCAGATCTTCAAAGAAATGGTAAGTGATCGTTGGAAGATTTGTTTGACTTTGGATAATTGATTTTCTCGATATCAATCAATTATGTCATGATTGATCTTGATTGATAATCAAATCTTCACTTGACTAACTTCGAGTATCTTAGAGTTGTCTTTCGACTTTTGTTATCCCCGATGAATTTCTTGAAGTCAACTCTAGCAACTTTCAACCTTGCTCCCGGCACATCTAAAGCTTGCGTAGCATGGATTCCAACCTTGCTATCTTCACTTGAACCTTTCTTGACAATACTTCTTTTTGCGTAACTCTTATCATCTCTTCTTGATCTTCATGACGCCCTTCTAAATGACTTCGAACGAAATCTCTTCTTAGATCTTTAAGTCTCCTTATCGGCTGACCTTTAGTTCTCAACCAATCGATACGAGAGGGTTAAGTCTAGCAAGTTTAAGCTGTACTACGACATAAACCCTATCTAGATCATCGGTGACTAACGAGTTCATTGGTCCTATTACACATAGGTTTTAAGAACATCATCAAAACATACAAATTCAAATCCTAACAAATTCCCTTTTTGATGATGTTAAAACCTTCTTGAGAACTTGCTCACAAACAAGGATAAGCGAAAGAAAGACAAAGAGACCTTAAAAAGATCTCAATCAAAACCAGGTGACAACGAGAAGTTGTCTAGGCGCAAAACATTCACTTCTATTCATATAAATATCGATCGGTACAAATTACAGTGAAAAGCAAAAAGAACAAGAGATAACAAGGAAATGCATAAAAAGATAAGTACTAACATCAACGACTTCTCGGCAGTCTAACTTCCCAACCAACAACCTTCATGTCTTCCTCGGTCATACCTTGAAACCCCTGTTGGAACGTTTAGCCACTCATACACTCTATCATAGAGTTCTCTTATTTGTTCCAATAGGTGGGTTGACCTCGGCCAAGCAGATTTTGAGCGTCCTGCGAACACTCGGTGGTCAAACTTCCCATCTGCTGTGTATGGAGTAGGAATCTTTTCAAATTACGCGCTTGAAGGTTCGGGTTGAATTCCACGCACGCTCTCGGAATATACGCGAGAGATTCTTGTGCTTTTCCTCCATCCAAGCAAAGAATGTTTCATTCATTTGTGGCCCCGACGCCAATACTTTTGCAGACATAGTATGAGCATATGAAATCCCTCTTTGCTGCTTTCCGGTCCTCAAATCTCTCCGGAGGACAAAGCAATCATCCACAAAACCATCGGGAATTGTGGGGGAGGATAAAGTCTTCCTCGGCCTCTGCTCCAAAGAGGCTTCTTTCCTTTCTTTCCCTGCTTCTTCCTTGACACGGAGAGTTTTGCTTTTACTAAGCAGCTTTCTTCGGTATGAACCGCCTTTTCTGTTTGCTCTCCAAAGACATCCACTTCTTTCCCTTGCTTCCCTAGTAGCTTGATCATCTTGTGACTATCCTTCTCTTCCATCCTTCTAGTTTCTAAGTCGGCCAGAAAGGCTTCCTCATGCAAAGCCTCCAACTCTTCTTCAGAGACTTTCCTTGAACTTTTCGGACATCTTAATCAACCTTCTCCTTTTCGGTGGTTGGGAACTCGACCTTCATCTTCACCCATTCCAATGAGACTCTCGCAATGCCCTTTTCAACTCTGCTTTTTCTTTCCGTTCCAACGAGAAAACTTTCATGACCTCGGCCTATCTTTGAGAACCTTCAATTCTTTATCCTTAGCCTCATCTCTGTCAACCATCTCGGTTCTCAAGCTTTCCCCCTTTTAACATCATTCAAAAGAGGGGTCCACCGACCTTCCATTTCGTCATCTTGGCAAGGATATCCCGTCTGTAGGCGATAAACTTTTCCGTGAACCTGCCGATTCGGCATACTCACTGCTATTGGAGAAGCAATCTTCTCATCGATTTTGAGCATATCTTTGAGCAATGACGATGTCGTGGCGGTAGCTGTAAATGTCTCCGTCGATTGAGCATTTGCCTCTTGGGGACGGAATTTGCTTTCCCATATCCAAGATAGATGATTGGATAGCCGCATTCTCGATCAATTCCTTCCTTTAATCGTGCTTCCATGGCACTGAAGTTTCTTCAATCGATTCTCCATCTTTGTCCGAAATCATCCTCAATCGCCTCTCTTTCAAAGAAACACCTTCCCCGAGAGTGGCTTCGGCTTTCTCACCTTCATCCTTTACACTCTCAACGTGCTTTCTCACCTCATTTATATTATTTAGCATCATGCCGTAAAGAGTTTCGATGATAGTCTCTGTTGTTCAGCAAACATATCGGCAGCGGTTTGACGGATCAAAGAGGGGGCCGTCGAATGGCGGCCTCGATGTAGGACTTGGATGACTCAATAGACTCAAGAAGAGGAGTGTATTTAGCAGCCAATACAGAAAACTTGATGAAGCATACTGTTGTGTTAACTCAAGAAACTTTGAGGAGTAAGAGTTATACAAATTCTCATGAACAATAACGGGCATAAAATTGGGCAAGCGAACAGATGTAAAATCGGGAAGAGGAGGAGGGATAGTAGAAACACCTTTCTTGATCTCTTCAGAACCGTAAAAGGAGGAGCTGAACTACCTTCAGGGTTACGGTTCATCCATCGGTCGAGCAACTAGGCATGCAATCGATGATCCGTAGTTAGGTCAAAAGCTTTGGCAACTCCAGCCTTGTTCTCCGTAGTTCGAACTCCCATAGAGAGAACTCATTATGGCCAATCTCATTTGCCGGAAGAATAAGATCATCTATTGCTCCCACCTCGCATTTCTCCATACAAGGATGTCTATCGCCAGGCTTCGCTCCTCTCGACATATCCCGTAATCTAGGAAACTTGCTGTCCACCCACGTAGAAACCTCGGTAATCAAACACTTCTCAAATGGACCACGAAATCGATCGGCAAGGTTAACCATCTGCATTGGGACATCTCCAACCACACCTCCACCGTGATCACCCTCGGCAACTGGGTGATAGGCTCGGCGGCACCCATGCCCGCAACATCATCGCCAATTTCCATCGGTGCAGCAAGCTTGGAAGAAGAGGGAATCTCGAGAAAGAGAAGGAAACGGAATTGGTACTGTTCCTCCTTACTAGCGGATTCATGAGAGACCATCTCTTGACATCCGAAATCGGAGAATCATCAACCTCCATTGCATCCACCATCGACGATCCTTTCTTTCCAGGGGATACCTTAGGAGGCATCTGTGCTCCTCTGTACGATCGCTCACCGAATCTTTCCGGGTTGCCACGGTGAACCTCTTTGCCTTTCTCTCGTGGTAATTGAGAAATCGGAATTTGATCTTATTTGCCCGAGAAGACTTCCGAGTCTTCTCCCTGTACTAGCAGCCTTGGAACTTGCTGGTGCACGATCACTAATATCCGAATCTTTGTGAGTCTCATCTTTTCCACCAATATCCATTACTGGGGCAATTCCTACGATGGGTGACACATCTGCGGGTTCCCCTCAATCTCGGCTGGTCTTCTTCATCATCGAATCGGGAGGACCACCGAGCTCCTCATCCTTATTCAAGCATAAACTTTGCCTTAGTATATGGTTTCGTCCACTTTGGGTCCCACGCCGTGTTGGGCATCACCCTTTCCAAGAATAACACCGTAATCTTGTTCGACATGGAAACGTCTTGTTCCACGGCCCATACCTTCACACGGATTTCCAACCACCTCTGTCCGAAAGAACCTATTCTTTTCCTTCGCAGAATCTCAAAGAATTTCTTGACCCAATCACACTCGACTCCATCCACAATCGCCTTTAAAGCACACAAACGCCTCGACTTATGAATCCATACTGCGGCGTTCACCAAACATCACTTTCACCATGATGTCAAACAACAGTCTATACTTCCTTTTGAGATATGCTTTCTTCAAATCCGACACATGATGCCGACATGAAGTTTTCGCTAGAGAACGAAAGGCTTCGAGATGATTATCTCGACATATAAGATTAAGGTCAATACCTTGCGGTGATAACCCTAAATGTTGATGAACATCCTCTCGTCCGATGGTCAAACTCGGCCATACTTTGTCGTTTTGATTCTGTTCTTACCAAAATCACCGCGAACTGAAATCGTACCACATAAGCATCAAGAGTTCGTCGTTCGGAAGAGTGAGCCGAGCGATCTTGATACAAACCCCGATCGAGATAGGAGATTCAGAATCTCCACTGCTTCCCATTGTCCGCTTGTTCTAAAATCTACGGATAATTCACTCCGTACTTTCTCCGATAGAACCGGAGGGTCGAGAGTCTTGTGTTTCCCACTTGTTGTTTTGAAGAAGATTGCTTTGGAGCCATTGGTATTAACTCGAGAAAAAAAAATGAACAAAAATCGGAAGAAGGAAAGAGATGAACAATAGTATGAAGTAATGAGGAAGAGAGAGAAAAGAATACCAATTTATAAGAAAGAAGAAAGAAACCGCTAAAATTTTAAAAATACAAAATAAGATTTGAGCGTTGATTGGTATATTGCACGATCGATCGAACGGTTATAAATTAAACGGTTCGAATTCCGAAAAGTGCGTGTCCTCGGCTCTGGATTTGAAAAAGGTAATTTTCCAAAATTTGAGTGAATTTCGGGTCCGCAGAAATAGAATAGGAAATAATATTTTAAAGGAAAATTATCCCATACCGCATGGTTGAAAAGATTTGATTTGACAATTCACGGCGTTAATTTTCGGAGCCGAGGATAAGTAAGGAAATAAAATATTCGAAAAATATTTTAGCTATAAGAAACAAGGAATATTTTATATCAAGAATAATTTTTAAACAAATAAACAAGTAAATCGAGAGAGTAAGAGTAACATATGCATCGAGTTGATATTGTAATCAATCGATACCACTTTAATCTTGTAGCAGCAAGGTTTTAGACCCTTCTCCGGCGAGTTTGAAAGTTCGCCGCAGCAAGCTTTTATACTCTTCTTGACAAGCTTTATACTCTGCTTGACAAACTTTATACCCTTCTTGACAAAAGCTGTTTTCCTGGATCTAATAGACCTAGTTCATGATAGATCTCTAAACCGAGCTTACGCCAAAGGTTTTGTAAAAATGTCCGCTCTCTGTCGATCTGTATGAATCTTTTCCATTCGAATGTTTCTCTTTTAGACATGATCCCTAATGAAGTGATGACGTATATCCACATGCTTGCATCTTGTGTGAAATCTTGGGTTACGAGTAATAGCAATTGCCTTTATTACTATCACAGAAGATAGGGATTTCTTTAGTGACAATGTGGTAGTCTTGTAATTGTTGACTTATCCATAGTAATTGTGAGCAGCAACTTCCGGCGGCCATATACTCTGCTTCGTGGTTGATGTAGCCACTTTGAAGTTTGCTTCTTAGAAAACCACGAGACCAGCTTACTCCCAAGAAATTGACAAGTACTGTGGTTGATTTTCTATCGATTCTACAACCACCATAGTCAATCGGAATATCCACCGAGTTCCAAATTGTCATCAGCAGGATACCAAAGACCCAAGTTTGTGGTACCCTTGAGATATTTTAAGATCTTCTTCGCTGCATCCAAATGACTTTTCTTTGACTGGCTTGAAATCTTGCGCATACTCCAACCTGCGAAAGAAATGTCAGTCTGCTTGCTGTTAGATACGACAGAGAACCAATTAGTCCTCGGTACATAGTCCGATCAACATTTTCACCATCCTCATCTGTATCCATCTTGTAATTTGTCACCATGGGAATTTTTGCATCCTTGCTTGTTATCATTCCAAATTTTTCTAGCATATTTTGGTATACTTTGCTTGGTTTATGAATATTCCTTTTGAAGTTTGCTTGACTTGAAGTCCTAAGAAATAATTCATTTCTCCCATCATAGACATTTCAAACTTACTCTGCATCAATTTACTAAATTTTTCACAAAGCTTCTTGTTTGGTGATCCAAAGATTATGTCGTCCACATAAATGCGTACTAAAAGAATATCACGATCTTCTTCAATTCTGAACAAAGTTCGATCAATCTTCCCTTTACTAAATCCATGATCAAGTAGAAGCGTGATAATGTATCATACCAAGCTCGAGGAGCTTGTTTTAATCCATATAAAGCTTTCTTGGGCGGTATACTTGATCTCCTTGTACGAAACCTGGAGGTTGCTCAACGTATACTTCTTCTCGCAAGAACTCCATTTAGAAACGCTGATTTTACGTCCATTTGATATACTTTGAATTTCATATATGCTGCGTATGCAAGGAATAATCTTATAGCTTCTAATCTTGCTCTGGGGCAAACGTCTCATCATAGTCAATTCCTTCCGACTGTGAGTAACCTTGCGCAACTAGCCTTGCTTTATTTCGATGACCTCATCTTTCTCATTTTTCTTGTTCTTGAAAACTCCACTTCGCTCCAATCACTTTTTGATGTTTTGGTCTATCAACGAGTATCCAGGACCTCTTGTCGTGTAAATTGATTTAGTTTGTCTTGCATAGCTTCTATCCAGTTTGTGTCCACTAGTGCTTCTTCAATATTCTTTGGTTCTTGAAGAGAAACGTAGCAGCTAAATAAACCATCCAGATTTATCCTTCTTCTTGTTTTAACTCCATCTTGTGGATTACCTAAGATTAAATCGGTGGGATGATCTGTCATCCAATTCCTTCGTTAGATGCGTTCAACTCTTGAAGACATTATTGGAACATCATCTTGAGTCATTCCCCTTGATTTGATAAATTTATGTCCGGAGTTACGGGTGAGTCATCGGCGGGTCTTGAGATTACATCGTGAGACTTTGTTTTGCTTGAGTCTTCTCTTGTCTCAAGAATACCTTTTCCTTTTACGCCAACTTTGAGATTTCTTGATCATCTTGAGAATCGGAATCTAAAATAGGTAAGTGAATCTTGACGTATTTTGTCTTGTCCTTGAGTTCAAGTTTCTCAAACCCTTACATCGGTGACTCTTCTCTTCCTTTGTCCTTAGACTCAACGGTAGATTCATTAAAAACCACATGGGGTGTTTCTTCCACGACAAGGGTTTTCCTATTAAAAACTTCGATAAGCCTTGCTTGTGCTAGAATATCCTAAAAATATCCCATCAAAGCAACCTTGGCATCAAAAGTTTTTAACTTGGATTTACCGTTGTCATGAATGAAACACTGCAACCAAAAACACGAAAGAAAGAAACACGGGAATTCTACCTTTCCATAACTCATATGGTGTCTTTCCATATTCTTTGGTCGCAAGCTTCGATTCGAGTATAGCATGCTTTGTATTCACAGCCTCTGCCCAAAACCTCGAGGAACATTATATTACGCTAGCATTGTTCGGCAACTTCCTTGAGTGTTCTGTTTCTCCTCTCAGCAACACCATTTCTTTGTGGAGTGCGGGCCGCAGAGACGTTTCATGTTGAATTCCAGCTTCTTTGCAATATGTCGCTATGTGAGCGTTTAAGAACTTCGGTTCCTTTGTCACTTCTAATTCTTACAACACTTTCTCCTTTTTCGTTTTGTAATCTCTTGAGTAGTTCCGTAATCTTGTGATGGTTTCATTCTTCTTGAACATAAATATCACCCATGTGAATCTTGAATAGTCATCTACCACCACCAAAGTGTATTTTCTACCACTGAAGCTCAATGGTGATCTCGGACCAAATAGATCCATGTGAAGTAAATGTAGTACCCTACTTGACGTTGGTACAGTAAATTTCCTTGAATGAGGCCTTAGTTTGCTTTCCTTTCGACACGAGTCACAAATCGATCTTTTGAGAAAACTTCATTTGGCAAGCCTTCTACAAGAGACCTTCGGCTATCTTGTTTAGTGTTTTGAAATTTATGTGACTCAATCTCTTGTGCCATAACCAGCTTGTTTCAAGTACTTTTTGCTACAAGACATGTATTGCTTGGGCATTTCGAATTCTCGCAACATAAACATTCCCCTTTCTCAAGCCGATTAAAAGCACGATCATTTAAACCACACAAAACAACACACAAAGAACTAGAAAACTTAGCGAGTATCCCTTATCACAGTGCGAGGCGAAAGCAAGTTATGCTTTAATCCTTCCACGTAGAAAACTTCCTCCACACGTACATCTCCAACGTATAGAGTTCCAACACCTTTGGTAATACCAAAGTTATTGTCTCCAAATACCACCCGTGGGCCATTTTGTGATTTTATTGAGCTCAAGAGTTGCTTGTTTCAAATCATATGCTTGAGCACCCACCGTCGATGTACAGACAGTATTTCCAGCAACCTCTCTTTCATGTCCCACGGCGTCCGCGCACGTTTAGTTAAGTTTTAGGTACCCTTTAGGTTTGGGTCCTTGAGAGTTAGCACAATCTTTAGGAATCCATAGGAATAGATTCTTCTTATCGTATTCGAGAAGATCTTATCCTTCTTCCATACATATCAACATAGACAACCTCATCCTTTGGTGCCTTCTTGAATGTTTGTCTATGGGTGTCGACCGTGTTCCTTCCAGAAGACTTCGACCCTTACGAGGTCCTCTAGATGGAGTGATCAGCCGTTGTACAATGGTTCGAGGGATTTGATGATAAGGGTACGTTCTACTTGAGCCATCAAAAGATTCATATCTCACGAGCACGAGACGGCTTAGTAGATCGTTTAGCAAGCTTGAAGTTTGCTTAGGTTGTGTAGTCTTGGTGAGACTGTCTCCACGAGAGATGGTTTCGGTGATGTCTACTTTTCCGACCTTGCCGAGGTTTCTTAAATTGGGATTCTTCCTTCTTTGATACCTCATCGGTTGTTTGGGTTGTTGAGTATAACTACTCTTCTTCCCTTTCGACCGATTTCTTTGGATCGACAACCTTTTTACCCTTATCGGTAGGTTTAGGTTTGAAGCCCTCTCCTACCAAATCATTACCCTTAACATGTGTACTCTTCTTAAGTACACTTGTTTGAACTCGCGAGGATTGGGCAATGGTAAAACCAATTCCCTTCTTTACGTTAGGTGTTTGAGACGATTCAACTATTGTTTGAACCGCATGAGAAGCTTTGTTCGGTTGATCCAACCTCAAACTTAAACGTTCCTCACTTGATTTTATACGCTCATGCCGATGGAAAAGTTCATCGAATTTCGCTTGTAGAATCTTCAATCGATCAGTTTTCTCAAGATTCTCGGCAAGCAACCTTTCTACTAGCAAACCTGTTCGGTATTCTTCATTTTAAGAGTATTTAACTCTTACGAAGTTATCGATTAGAATCTGTTAGTGTCTCGGATGTCTTGCTAATATATTCTTGTGTAAATCGATCAATTTCTTCTTTCAAGCTCACATTCTCCTTTTCCACACGGTTGTAAGCGTTTATAGCGGTTTTGAGATCTTCCATTAACTTATCAACAAAGTTATGGTCAAACTCTTCGCACAAGACATACGAGAAGCGTACGAAGAACAGGAATCGAAAGTACCTCATCTCCTTTTGCCATAAGACACAAATCATTGTCTCAAGAGAAGTACGAAGATGATGTTGAGTTACTTGAAAGAGTATCCTCCTCTTGACCACCAAAGCACGTTTGTCTCGCAAACTTTACATTCCTCATCAATCTCTTTTCTTCTCTTTCTCTTGGAGTTAGATCTGGACAATCATAAGCTGAAATGTCCCGATTTATGACAATTATAGCAAGCATCACTTCTTGAGGATCTTCTTGGACTAGAATTCCTTTTAGGAGAAAAGTCTCTTCTTCTTGGACTTTCTTCTCTTTTTCTTTCTGGAGTCTTGAACCTCCTATCCTCCTTGGAATCTTCGATCTCTTATACGAAGATTTGTTTCTGATCTGAAACCAGTTTTCTTAGAACTCTTCCAATGTCTTCTATATTTCCCAAATTTCGAATTCATTTTATCAAACTTTAAGTCGGCAAGGCCATTTGTTCTTTCAAGCTTAAGTCCTCTCCAATAGGTTCTTTTGATGGTCGATTCAAGTGACCTTGAAAGCAACTTCCTTTCCAAGAGTTTGAATTTCCTTCGTCCTCGTCTTCTTCTTGTCTCAAATCATATTCATGAGCTTTCAAATGTGAAAATAACTCATGATGACTTATCCTCGATTCTTTTGTATCTTTGATCACGGTGATCTTGACTCTCCATTTACTAGTTAGAGATCTCTAATTTTGTTGTTGATTTCCTTCTCAAGATAAGACTTTCCTAATGAACTTGCTTTATTGATGATATTTGTCGTCTTAGATCCAACTCGATTTATTGTCTCATCAGGCTTCATCTTAAATGTGTCAAACGAATGTAGAATAGATCGCAACTTATTTTCTTTAATTTGCTCCGAACCTTCACACATGAGTGCTAGGGTTTCCCACATCTCTTTTGCGGTCTTACATGTCTTGACTTTCTCTCGTAAGCTCTCTCGGTTAGAGTCTCTATGATCTCTGTCCGAGCAATTTGATCAAGATTAAATAGTTTCCTTTCATCATTTGACATTTCACTCCTTTTCTTTTCAATCTTACGCCGAGTAGATGCTTCCGCTCCACCGCTCCCCAGAACTTACTGGTTCAAAGTAAAACTTTATTGGTCCATCTTCAAGTGTTTCAAGCATCCTATCATGAATTGCACCAAGATGATTTTCCATGCGAAATTTCCAGAGTCATAGTCTTCAATAGAGAACTCGTAGCTTTCTTTTCTGCTCTTATGAAAACTCATTATTAGTAATAAAAATGATTATGCAATGAATGCAATGGGTTTTATGAAAACGGTTTTCAAAAAGATCTGTTCGAGATGACCACAACAGTCTTTCCTCAAAGACTATTGGTAACCAAAGCCGGTGGTCGGTTGAACCACCGCTCGATACCACTTGTTGGTCCGGACGAGATGTGAAAGGAGGTGGAAAGTCTAGAAGGGGGGTTGAATAGACTTTACCACACCCAAAAACTTTTTACCACTTTTCGTGAGCTGAGTGTGAGGTTAGAAGACTTTGAAGTCTTACGCGGCAAGGTACTCGAGTGTGCTAATTGAGATCGGCGAGACTTCGAAACTCGAAGTCTTACGATGGTGCGGAAGCTAATCTCGTGTGAATTTGAAAAACCCTTTTAAAGAAAACCTTTGAGAATAATATTTAGCAAGATTAATGCAGATTCATAAAAGCGATGATGAATGAGCGGTTATAAGTATGAATGCAGAAAGCAAATAAAGACACGAGAGATTTTTATAGTGGTTCGGATATAACGATCCTACGTCCACTCTCCCGATTCCACGGGGGCCTTACTATCCACCAAACTCGGTCTTGTCTCCTCCGATCTCCTTGAGGATTCGACCACGGGAAGTTTAACAAGTTCCTGCCCTTGGTACAATCGATTCGATCTTTGAGTGTTTATCTCTTAGATCTAAAACAATCAACCTTTTCTCGTCTTGAGATAATGAAAGGTGATTTACACTTCCTTGACCAAAAATAAATCTCTTAGAAAATTCAACGTGTTCAATCAATTTACGGTGTGAAGAGTTAAGCGTGTATTGCAATGAGTGAAAGAGTTGTTTTTGATATTTCTCGCGCGTGTGTCTCTTTTTAAGATCCTTCACTTCAATTTTTATGAATCTGAATTTGACTAGCCGTTAGGCTAATTTGTCAATCAGATCTTCAAAGAAATGGTAAGTGATCGTTGGAAGATTTGTTTGACTTTGGATAATTGATTTTCGATATCAATCAATTATGTCATGATTGATCTTGATTGATAATCAAATCTTCACTTGACTAACTTCGAGTATCTTAGAGTTGTCTTTCGACTTTTGTTATCCCCGATGAATTTCTTGAAGTCAACTCTAGCAACTTTCAACCTTGCTCCAAAGACATCTAAAGCTTGCTTTGTAGCATGGATTCCAACCTTGCTATCTTCACTTGAACCTTTCTTGACAATACTTCTTTTGCGTAACTCTTATCATCTCTTCTTGATCTTCATGACGCCCTTCTAAATGACTTCGAACGAAATCTCTTCTTAGATCTTTAAGTCTCCTTATCGTGGCCTTTAGTTCTCAACCAATCGATACAGAGGGTTAAGTCTAGCAAGTTTAAGCGTACTACGACATAAACCCTATCTAGATCATCGGTGACTAACGAGTTCAGCTGGTCCTATTACACATAGGTTTTAAGAACATCATCAAAACATACAAATTCAAATCCTAACAAATTCCCCCTTTTTGATGATGTTAAAACCTTCTTGAGAACTGCTCACAAACAAGGATAAGCGAAAGAAAGACAAAGAGACCTTAAAAAGATCTCAATCAAAACCGGTGACAACGAGAAGTTGTCTAGGCGCAAAACATTCACTTCTATTCATATAAATATCGATCGGTACAAATTACGAAGTGAAAAGCAAAAAGAACAAGAGATAACAAGGAAATGCATAAAAAGATAAGTACTAACATCAACGACTTCTCGGCAGTCTAACTTCCCAACCAACAACCTTCATGTCTTCCTCGGTCATACTCTTCGAAACCTGTTGGAACGTTTAGCCACTCATACACTCTATCATAGAGTTCTCATTATTTGTTCCAATAGGTGGGTTGACCTCGGCCAAGCAGATTTTGAGCGTCCTGCGAACACTCGGCTGGTCAAACTTCCCATCTGCTTGTGGAGTAGAGTAGGAATCTTTTCAAATTCGGCGCTTGAAGGTTCAGGTTGAATTCCACAGGCGCTCTGAATATACGCCGAGAGATTCTTGTGCTTTTCCTCCATCCAAGCAAAGAATGTTTCATTATTGTGGCCCGACGGCCAATACTTTTGCGAGACATAGTATGAGCATATGAAATCCTCTTTGCTGCTTTCCAGTCCTCAAATCTCTCGGAGGGGGCGCAATCATCCACAAAACCATCGGGAATTGTGGGGAGGATAAAGTCTTCCTCGGCCTCTGCTCCAGTGCTTCTTTCCTTTCTTTCCTGCTTCTTCCTTGACACGGCGGAGTTTTGCTTTCTGGCAGCTTTCTTCGGTATGAATCGCCTTTTCGTTTGCTCTCCAAAGCACATCCACTTCTTTCCCTTGCTTCCCTAGTAGCTTGATCATCTTGTGACTATCCTTCTCTTCCATCCTTCTAGTTTCTAAGTCACCAGAAAGGCTTCCTCATGCAAAGCCTCCAACTCTTCTTGACAGACTTTCCTTGAACTTTTTCAGACATCTTAATCAACCTTCTCCTTTTCGGTGGTTGGGAACTCGACCTTCATCTTCACCCATTCCAGTGAGACTCTCGCAATGCCCTTTTCAACTCGCTTTTCTTTCCGTTCCAACAGAAAACTTTCAATGACCTCCACCTATCTTTGAGAACCTTCAATTCTTTATCCTTAGCCTCATCTCATCAACCATCTCAGTTCTCAAGCTGGCTTTCCCTTTTTTTAACATCATTCAAAAGAGGGGTCCACCGACCTTCCATTTCCGTCATCTTGGCAAGGATATCCCGTCTCGTAGGCGATAAACTTTTCCGTGAACCTGTGATTCAGCATACTCATTGCTATTGGAGAAGCAATCTTCTCATCGATTTTGAGCATATCTTTGAGCAATGACGGCGATGTCGGCGCGATAGCTGTATTTGTCTCCGTCAATTGAGCATTTGCCTCTTGGGCCAGACGAATTTGCTTTCCCATATCCGGCATAGATGATTGGATAGCCGCATTCGATCAATTCCTTCCTTTAAGCGTGCTTCCATGGCACCGAAGTTTCTTCAATCGATTCTCCATCTTTGTCCGAAATCATGTCCTCAATCGCCTCTCTTTCAGCAAACACCTTCCCGAGAGTGGCTTCGGCTTTCTCACCTTCATCCTTTACACTCTCAACGTGCTTTCTCACCTCATTTATATTATTTAGCATCATGCCAGAAAGAGTTTCGATGATAGTCTCTGTTGTTCGGCAAACATATCGGCGCGGTTTGACGGATCAAAGAGGGGGCTATGCGAATGGCGACCTCGATGTAGGACTTGGATGACTCAATAGACTCAGCAAGAGGAGTGTATTTAGCAGCCAATACAGAAAGCAGTGAAGCATCTTGTTGTGTTAACTCAGCAAACTTTGAGGAGTAAGAGTTATACAAATTCTCATGAACAATAACGGGCATAAAATTGGGCAAGCGAGCAGATGTAAAATCGGGGAAGAGGAGGAGGGATAGTAGAAACACCTTTCTTGATCTCTTCAGAATCAGTAAAGGAGGAGCTGAACTACCTTCAGCAGTTCTCGGTTCATCCATCGGTCGAGCAACTAGGCATGCAATCTGATGATCTGTAGTTAGGTCAAAAGCTTTGTGCAACTCCACCTTGTTACGTAGTTCGAACTCCCATAGAGAGAACTCATTATGGCCAATCTCATTTGCCGGAAGAATAAGATCATCTATTGCTCCCACCTCGCATTTCTCCATACAAGGATGTCTATCACCAGGCTTCGCTCCTCCGACATATCCCGTAATCTAGGAAACTTGCTGTCCACCCACGTAGAAACCTCGGTAATCAAACACTTCTCAAATGGACCACGAAATCGATCACAAGGTTAACCATCTGCATTGGGACATCTCCAACCACACCTCCACCGTGATCACCCTCAAGAACTGGGTGATAGGCTCGGCGGCACCCATGCCCGCAACATCATCGCCAATTTCCATCGGTGCAGCAAGCTTGGAAGAAGAGGGAATCTCGTAAAGAGAAGGAAACGGAATTGGTACTGTTCCTCCTTACTAAGCGGATTCATGAGAGACCATCTCTTCAAGATCCGAAATCGGAGAATCATCAACCTCCATTGCATCCACCATCGACGATCCTTTCTTTCCGGGGATACCTTAGGAGGCATCTGTGCTCCTCTGGGTACATTGCTCACCGAATCTTTCCGGGTTGCCCACGGTGAACCTCTTTGCCTTTCTCTGTGGTAATTGAGAAATCGGAATTTGATCTTCGCCGAGAAGACTTCCGAGTCTTCTCCCCGTACTAGCAGCCTTGGAACTTGCTGGTGCACGATCACTAATATCCGAATCTTTGACAGCCTCATCTTTTCCACCAATATCCATTATCGGGGCAATTCCTCCGATGGGTGACACATCTGCGGTTCCCTCAATCTCGGCTGGTCTTCTTCATCATCGTAATCGGGAGGACCACCGAGCTCCTCATCCTTATTCGCATAAACTTTGCCTTAGTATATGGTTTCGTCCACTTTGGGTCCCACGCCGTGTTGGGCATCACCCTTTCCAAGAACACCGTAATCTTGTTCGACATGGAAACGTCTTGTTCCACAGCCCATACCTTCACTTCGGATTTCCAACCACCTCTCGTCCGAAAGAACCTATTCTTTTCCTTCTGCAGAATCTCAAAGAATTTATCGACCCAATCACACTCGACTCCATCCACAATCGCCTTTAAAGCACACAAACGCCTCGACTTATCGAATCCATACTGCGCGTTCACCAAACATCACTTTCACCATGATGTCAAACAACAGTCTATACTTCCTTTTGAGATATGCTTTCTTCAAATCCGACACATGATGCCGACATGAAGTTTTCGCTAGAGAACGAAAGGCTTCGAGATGATTATCTCGACATATAAGATTCTCGGGTCAATACCTTGCAGTGATAACCCTAAATGTTGATGAACATCCTCTCGTCCGATGGTCAAACTCGGCCATACACTGCCGCTTTTGATTCTCGTTCTTACCAAAATCACCGCGAACTTAAACCGTACCACATAAGCATCAAGAGTTCGCTGCTCGTAAGAGTGAGCCGAACAAGATCGATACAAACCCCGATCAGATAGGAGATTCAGAATCTCCACCGCTTCCCGCTGTCCAGTTGTTCTAAAATCTACGGATAATTCACTCCGTACTTTCTCCGATAGAACCAGAGGGTCGAGAGTCTTGTGTTTCCTGCGATTGTTTTGAAGAAGATTGCTTTGGAGCCATTGGTATTAACTCGGAAAAAAAAAAATGAACAAAAATCGGAAGAAGGAAAGAGATGAACAATAGTATGAAGTAATGAGGAAGAGAGAGAAAAGAATACCAATTTATAAGAAAGAAGAAAGAAACCGCTAAAATTTTAAAAATACAAAATAAGATTTGAACGTTGATTGGTATATTGCACGATCGATCGAACGGTTATAAATTAAACGGTTCGAATTCAAAAGTGCGTGTCCTCGCTCTGGATTTGAAAAGGTAATTTTCCAAAATTTGAGTGAATTTCGGGTCCTTGAGAAATAGAATAGGAAATAATATTTTAAAGGAAAATTATCCCATACCGCATGGTTGAAAAGATTTGATTTGACAATTCACAGCGTTAATTTTCGTGAGCCGAGGATAAGTAAGGAAATAAAATATTCAAAAATATTTTAGCTATAAGAAACAAGGAATATTTTATATCAAGAATAATTTTTAAACAAATAAACAAGTAAATCGAGAGAGTAAGAGTAACATATCTGGGCTTGATATTGTAATCAATCGATACCACCGAATCTTGTAGCAGCAAGGTTTTAGACCCTTCTCCAAAGGTTTGAAAGTTCGCCGCAGCAAGCTTTTATACTCTTCTTCGCAAGCTTTATACTCGCTTCAAAGAAACTTTATACCCTTCTTCAAAGAAGCTGTTTTTCCTGGATCTAATAGACCTAGTTCACCGATAGATCTCTAAACCGAGCTTCGCCAAAGGTTTTGTAAAAATGTCTGCTCTCTGTCGATCTGTATGAATCTTTTCCATTCGAATGTTTCTCTTTTAGACATGATCCCTAATGAAGTGATGACGTATATCCACATGCTTGCATCTTGTGTGAAGTAATTGGGTTCCGAGTAATAGCAATTGCACTGTTACTATCACGAGAAGATAGGGATTTCTTTAGTGACAATGTGGTAGTCTTGTAATTGTTGACTTATCCATAGTAATTGTGAGCAGAACTTCCGGCGGCCATATACTCGCCTCCGTGGTTGATGTAGCCACCGAAGTTTGCTTCTTAGAAAACCACGAGACCAGCTTACTCCCAAGAAATTGACAAGTACTGTGGTTGATTTTCTATCGATTCTACAACCACCATAGTCACGAATCAATATCCACCGAGTTCCAAATTGTCATCACAGGATACCAAAGACCCAAGTTTGTGGTACCCTTGAGATATTTTAAGATCTTCTTCGCTGCATCCAAATGACTTTTCTTTGGATCGGCTTGAAATCTTGCGCATACTCCAACCGCGAAAGAAATGTCAGTCTCGCTTTGTTAGATACAGAGAGAACCAATTAGTCCTCGGTACATAGTCCGATCAACATTTTCACCATCCTCATCTCGTATCCATCTTGTAATTTGTCACCATGGGAATTTTTGCATCCTTGCTTGTTATCATTCCAAATTTTTCTAGCATATTTTTGGTATACTTTGCTTGGTTTATGAATATTCCTTTTGAAGTTTGCTTGACTTGAAGTCCTAAGAAATAATTCATTTCTCCCATCATAGACATTTCAAACTTACTCTGCATCAATTTACTAAATTTTTCACAAAGCTTCTTGTTTGGTGATCCAAAGATTATGTCGTCCACATAAATACGTACTAAAAGAATATCACGATCTTCTTCAATTGAACAAAGTTCGATCAATCTTCCCTTTACTAAATCCATGATCAAGTAGAAAGCGTGATAATGTATCATACCAAGCTCGAGGAGCTTGTTTTAATCCATATAAAGCTTTCTTCAGGCGTGTATACTTGATCTCCTTGTACGAAACACGGAGGTTGCTCAACGTATACTTCTTCTCGCAAGAACTCCATTTAGAAACGCTGATTTTACGTCCATTTGATATACTTTGAATTTCATATATGCTGCGTATGCAAGGAATAATCTTATAGCTTCTAATCTTGCTCTGGGCAAACGCCTCATCATAGTCAATTCCTTCGACCGTGAGTAACCTTGCGCAACTAGCCTTGCTTTATTTCTCGATGACCTCATCTTTCTCATTTTTCTTGTTCTTGAAAACCCACTTCGCTCCAATCACTTTTTGATGTTTTGGTCTATCAACGAGTATCCAGGACCTCTTGTCGTGTAAATTGATTTAGTTTGTCTTGCATAGCTTCTATCCGGTTTGTGTCCACTAGTGCTTCTTCAATATTCTTTGGTTCTTGAAGAGAAACGTAGCGTACCTAAATAAACCATCCAGATTTATCCTTCTTCTTGTTTTAACTCCATCTTGTGGATTACCTAAGATTAAATCGGTGGGATGATCTGTCATCCAATTCCTTCGTTAGATGCGTTCAACTCTTCAAGACATTATTGGAACATCATCTTGAGTCATTCCCCCTTGATTTGATAAATTTATGTCCTGAGTTCGGGTGAGTCATCGAGGTCTTGAGATTACATCGCCAGACTTTGTTTTGCTTGAGTCTTCTCTTGTCTCAAGAATACCTTTTCCTTTTTCTCGCCAACTTTGAGATTTGCCGATCATCTTGCATCGGAATCTAAAATAGGTAAGTGAATCTTGACGTATTTTGTCTTGTCCTTGAGTTCAAGTTTCTCAAACCCTTCTCGGTGACTCTTCTCTTCCTTTGTCCTTAGACTCAGCGGTAGATTCATTAAAAACCACATGGGGTGTTTCTTCCACGACAAGGGTTTTCCTATTAAAAACTTCGATAAGCCTTGCTTGTGCTAGAATATCCTAAAAATATCCCATCAAAGCAACCTTGGCATCAAAAGTTTTTAACTTGGATTTACCGTTGTCATGAATGAAACACCTGCAACCAAAAACACGAAAGAAAGAAACACGGGAATTCTACCTTTCCATAACTCATATGGTGTCTTTCCATATTCTTTGGTCAGCAAGCTTCGATTCGAGTATAGCATGCCGTATTCACACCTCCGCCCAAAACCTCGAGGAACATTATATTCGCTAGCATTGTTACGGCAACTTCCTTGAGTGTTCTGTTTCTCCTCTCAAAGAACACCATTTCTTTGTGGAGTGCGGGCCGCAGACGTTTCATGTTGAATTCCAGCTTCTTTGCAATATGTCGCTATGTGAGCGTTTAAGAACTTCGGTTCCTTTGTCACTTCTAATTCTTACAACACTTTCTCCTTTTTCGCTTTTGTAATCTCTTGATGAGTTAGGTAATCTTGTGATGGTTTCATTCTTCTTGAACATAAATATCACCCATGTGAATCTTGAATAGTCATCTACCACCACCAAAGTGTATTTTCTACCACTTTGAAGCTCAATGGTGATACTTGGACCAAATAGATCCATGTGAAGTAACCGTAGTACCCTACTTGACGTTGGTACAGAAATTTCCTTGAATGAGGCCTTAGTTTGCTTTCCTTTCGACACGAGTCACAAATCGATCTTTTGAGAAAACTTCATTTGGCAAGCCTTCTACAAGAGACCTTCTGCTATCTTGTTTAGTGTTTTGAAATTTATGTGACTCAATCTCTTGTGCCATAACCAGCTTGTTTAAGTACTTTTTGCTACAAGACATGTATTGCTTGGGCATTTCAAATTCTCGCAACATAAACATTCCCCTTTCTCAAGCCGCTTAAAAGCACTCCGATCATTTAAACCACACAAAACAACACACAAAGAACTAGAAAACTTAATCGAGTATCCCTTATCACAGAATTGCGAGACCGAAAGCAAGTTATGCTTTAATCCTTCCACGTAGAAAACTTCCTCCACACGTACATCTCCAACGTATAGAGTTCCAACACCTTTGGTAATACCAAAGTTATTGTCTCCAAATACCACCCGTGGGCCATTTTGTGATTTTATTGAGCTCAAGAGTTGCTTGTTTCACCATATGCTTGAGCACCCACCGCCGATGTACTGCAGGTATTTCCAGCAACCTCTCTTTCATGTCCCACGGCGTCCCGCACGTTTAGTTAAGTTTTAGGTACCCTTTAGGTTTGGGTCCTTGAGAGTTAGCACAATCTTTAGGAATCCATAGGAATAGATTCTTCTTATCGTATTCAAGATCTTATCCTTCTTCCATACATATCAACATAGACAACCTCATCCTTTGGTGCCTTCTTGAATGTTTGTCTATGGGTGTCGACTGTGTTCCTTCCGTAAGACTTCTCGACCTCTTCCGAGGTCCTCTAGATGGAGTGATCAGCCGTTGTACAATGGTTCGAGGGATTTGATGATAAGGGTACGTTCTACTTGAGCCATCAAAAGATTCATATCTCACAGTACGACGGCTTAGTAGATCGCTTAGCAAGCTTCAAGTTTGCTTAGGTTGTGTAGTCTTCACCGAGACTGTCTCCACAGAGATGGTTTCGGCTGATGTCTACTTTTCCGACCTTGCCGAGGTTTCTTAAATTGGGATTCTTCCTTCTTTTGATACCTCATCGCTTGTTTGGGTTGTTGAGTATAACTACTCTTCTTCCTTTCGACCGATTTCTTTGGATCAACAACCTTTTTACCCTTATCGCAGGTTTAGGTTTGAAGCCCTCTCCTACCAAATCATTACCCTTAACATGTGTACTCTTCTTAAGTACACTTGTTTGAACCTCGCGAGGATTGGGCAATGGTAAAACCAATTCCCTTCTTTACGTTAGGTGTTTGAGACGATTCAACTATTGTTTGAACCGCATGAGAAGCTTTGTTCGGTTGATCCAACCTCAAACTTAAACGTTCCTCACTTGATTTTATACGCTCATGCTGATGGAAAAGTTCATCGAATTTCGCTTGTAGAATCTTCAATCGATCAGCTTTTCTCAAGATTCTCAAAGAAGCAACCTTTCTACTAGCAAACCCTCGTTTCAAGATTCTTCATTTTAAGAGTATTTAACTCTTCTCGAAGTTATCCGATTAGAATCTGTTAGTGTCTCGAGATGTCTTGCTAATATATTCTTGTGTAAATCGATCAATTTCTTCTTTCAAGCTCACATTCTCCTTTTCCACACAGCTTGTAAGCGTTTATAGCGGTTTTGAGATCTTCCATTAACTTATCAACAAAGTTATGGTCAAACTCTTCTCGCACAAGACATACGAGAAGTGCATTTAAGAACAGGAATCGAAAGTACCTCATCTCCTTTTGCCATAAGACACAAATCATTGTCTCAAGAGAAGTCTCAAGATGATGTTGAGTTACTTGAAAGAGTATCCTCCTCTTCACCACCAAAGCACGTTTGTCTCGCAAACTTTCTCGTTCCTCATCAATCTCTTTTCTTCTCTTTCTCTTGGAGTTAGATCTGGACAATCATAACCGAAATGTCCCGATTTATGACAATTATAGCAAGCATCACTTCTTGAGGATCTTCTTGGACTAGAATTCCTTTTAGGAGAAAAGTCTCTTCTTCTTGGACTTTCTTCTCTTTTTCTTTACTCGGAGTCTTGAACCTCCTATCCTCCTTGGAATCTTCTCGATCTCTTATCGAAGATTTGTTTCTGATCTCGAAACCAGCTTTTCTTAGAACTCTTCCAATGTCTTCTATATTTCCCAAATTTCGAATTCATTTTATCAAACTTTCTCGTCGGCAAGGCCATTTGTTCTTTCAAGCTTAAGTCCTCTCCAATAGGTTCTTTTGATGATCGATTCAAGTGACCTTGAAAGCAACTTCCTTTCCAAAGAGTTTGAATTTCCTTCGTCCTCGTCTTCTTCTTGTCTCAAATCATATTCATGAGCTTTCAAATGTGAAAATAACTCATGATGACTTATCCGCTCGATTCTTTTGTATCTTTGATCACGGTGATCTTGACTCTCCATTTACTAGTTAGAGATCTCAGTAATTTTGTTGTTGATTTCCTTCTCGGTATAAGACTTTCCTAATGAACTTGCTTTATTGATGATATTTGTCAGTCTTAGATCCAATCGATTTATTGTCTCATCGGGCTTCATCTTAAATGTGTCAAACGAATGTAGAATAGATCGCAACTTATTTTCTTTAATTTGCTCAGAACCTTCACACATGAGTGCTAGGGTTTCCCACATCTCTTTTGCGGTCTTACATGTCTTGACTTTCTCTGTAAGCTCTCTCGGTTAGAGTCTCTATGATCTCTGTCCGAGCAATTTGATCAAGATTAAATAGTTTCCTTTCATCATTTGACATTTCACTCCTTTTCTTTTCAATCTTCTCGCCGAGTAGATGCTTACGCTCCACCGCTCCCGTAACTTCTTGGTTCAAAGTAAAACTTTATTGGTCCATCTTCAAGTGTTTCAAGCATCCTATCATGAATTGCACCAAGATGATTTTCCATGCGAAATTTCCGGTAGTCATAGTCTTCAATAGAGAACTCGGTAGCTTTCTTTTCTTGCTTCTTATGAAAACTCATTATTAGTAATAAAAATGATTATGCAATGAATGCAATGGGTTTTATGAAAACGGTTTTTCAAAAAGATCTGCTCGAGATGACCACAACAGATCTTTCCTCAAAGACTATTGGTAACCAAAGCCGGTGGTCGGTTGAACCACCGCTCCGATACCACTTGTTGGTCCCCGGACGAGATGTGAAAGGAGGTGGAAAGTCTAGAAGGGGGTTGAATAGACTTTACCACACCCAAAAACTTTTACCACTTTTCGTGAGCTGAGTGTGAGGTTAGAAGACTTTGAAGTCTTCTCGCGGCAAGGTACTCAGAGTGTGCTAATTGAGATCAGCAGACTGAAACTCAAGTCTTCCGATGGTGCGGAAGCTAATCTCGTGTGAATTTGAAAAACCCTTTTAAAGAAAACCTTTGAGAATAATATTTAGCAAGATTAATGCATTCATAAAAACGATGATGAATGAGCGGTTATAAGTATGAATGCAGTAAAGCAAATAAAGACACAGAGATTTTTATAGTGGTTCGGATATAACGATCCTACGTCCACTCTCCCCGATTCCACAGGGGCCTTACTATCCACCAAACTCGGTCTTGTCTCCTCCGATCTCCTTGAGGATTCGACCACGGGAAGTTTAACAAGTTCACGCCCTTGGTACAATCGATTCGATCTTTGAGTGTTTATCTCTTAGATCTAAAACAATCAACCTTTTCTCGTCTTGAGATAATGAAAGGTGATTTACACTTCCTTGACCAAAAATAAATCTCTTAGAAAATTCAACGTGTTCAATCAATTTCTCGTGTGAAGAGTTAAGCGTGTATTGCAATGAGTGAAAGAGTTGTTTTTGATATTTCTCGCGCGTGTGTCTCTTTTTAAGATCCTTCACTTCAATTTTTATGAATCGAATTTGACTAGCCGTTAGGCTAATTTGTCAATCAGATCTTCAAAGAAATGGTAAGTGATCGTTGGAAGATTTGTTTGACTTTGGATAATTGATTTTCTCGATATCAATCAATTATGTCATGATTGATCTTGATTGATAATCAAATCTTCACTTGACTAACTTCGAGTATCTTAGAGTTGTCTTTCCGACTTTTGTTATCCCCGATGAATTTCTTGAAGTCAACTCTAGCAACTTTCAACCTTGCTCCAAAGACATCTAAAGCTTGGCCGTAGCATGGATTCCAACCTTGCTATCTTCACTTGAACCTTTCTTGACAATACTTCTTTTTGCGTAACTCTTATCATCTCTTCTTGATCTTCATGACGCCCTTCTAAATGACTTCGAACGAAATCTCTTCTTAGATCTTTAAGTCTCCTTATCACAGCCTTTAGTTCTCAACCAATCTGATACGAGAGGGTTAAGTCTAGCAAGTTTAAGCGTACTACGACATAAACCCTATCTAGATCATCACCGACTAACGAGTTCAGTGGTCCTATTACACATAGGTTTTAAGAACATCATCAAAACATACAAATTCAAATCCTAACAAGTTACAACCATTTACAACAAGAACAAGGAAGTTATAACCGACATCAACGGAAGATCTATAAATAGGTTCGTAGATTCAGTAAATTTATATGAAGAAAACTTAGCAATCTAGCAATTTAACACTCTAAGAATTAGAAGCTCTCTTCACGATCATTTGTATACATATCATTCACGAACACACTTAGTGTTCATTCATTTTTCTCGTGTTTAGAGAACACCATTTCATTTGAATCTTCAAAAGCCGGATAGAGATAGTATCATACTTGTAAGGTCAAGATATACATTGTAAAGGAAGGAAGTAAGAAAGAAGAAAGACAAGAAGTAGATTCCCTTCTTCAAATTGAAGGAGGAGAGTGGACGATAGAATCGTTTGATCCGAACCACTATAAATTCGGTGTTATTTCTTCTTATTGTTTTTACTTGTTTTCATTGATTATTTCTTGATCGCAAATTCAATATCCGATAAAGCTTTAAATCCTAATTGAATTGAGTTTAATCAAGAAGCTGTCCGCTTTAAAATGATTTTTGGAATTGAATAGATCATCTAAGCTTGAAAAAGTTTTTGATAATCTATTCATCCCCCTTCTAGATTATCACTAGAAGGCATCTTGTTTACGTGATTAACTCATTCTAAAAGGACCCAACAGCTTTCTTGTTATTTTATCTCTAACTTTTCTTATTTCATCTAATAGTTTTGGCGTTGTGTTCTCAATTGCACCAAAAAGTTATGAATGTTCTAAATATTACTATAAGTGCTTCATTTCTCATATATAATTGGTTCCAAAGTTATTGTATCATCTTCGCCGTTATTCAAAGACATTATTTTCGAAGATGGTTGATTGCTACACATTATTATGTTAAGTATGATAAATATATTTATTATACTAGTAGTTCAATGAATATAATTGATATATTAATTAAATGCAAATATATATTTATTTATCATACTGAAAAAATACTTTTTAAATTAATAAATTATTAATATATAGATAAATTAATACCCTCTAAAATAATAAAATTTCTCGATCCCAACAATATTAATTTATAGAAAATTACCGTACTTCTTCAACCTAAATATTTATTTCTCTATTAAAGATCCAACTAAATTTCAGTCCTTTATAATTATTTCTTGTATTTTCCCCTCGCTCATTCAATTTAATTATTTTAGGCCCTAAGCCGCATACAAAATCTTGTTCACGCCTCGCATCATCACTTAGTCCTTCGAGCTTCTCCAATCTCCACCGTCCGATCAAGAACTCCAAAATATCAACATAATCATTGGTATTATAAGCTCCAATTTTGGCTGCCACAAATGCGAAATGCTCGAGCAGAGACTTGGATCCCGACCATCGGCCACTAAGTGACCTGGCATTTCGACTCGTTTCGCATCATCTTTCCTATGGCGATCATAGCTTCATTCGGATCGATCTCAAGAAGCTTTTCAACAATTTTGATGTATGCACTCTCATGACGCTTTTCATATCGGCGGCAATGGTCCCACATATGCGTGCAAGAATCGGATCTCCACCTTCGCTTTGCGAGTCGAGCCGTATTACTATGTGTGACAAATGTAGCACGCTCTTGGAAAGACGTGTACACAAATGCTAAATAAGGATTGTTGTCCCATCCCGTGTCCTATATAAATATTTGTTACACAAAATATATGAATTGAGGAAAGATTAATATATCAAGAAACTCAATCAGGTGGCTTAGCCCACTTGGCGGGTTCAATTTCCTTTGGGAACGAATTATGGAGTTATAAAGTGGCCTTGGAGAAATTCTTGGAGTGTTTGGGTGCTTGGTGAACTAACTACTAACATTTAACGATAAAAAAATATAATATATCAAGAAACCCAATGAATAAATCTAAGGGAACCACTATTCACATCTCAAAATTCTCTATTCACACCCCGTTTACTAAACACACTCTATTAATTAAAATTTAAAAATTAAATTACATTACTAAAGACACCCCATTTTATCATTATTCTATCCTTTCCCACAACACATAAAATTAAGTTTTCCCACTTCTCTTTTTTATTGCAAAATCGTACTATTCTCACAAAAAAATTATACTTTGATTCTTTTATTTTTGGACGAACAAATTTATATGGAAATTCATTTAGACGAACCATGCACCAATAAAAATGTTAATTAATATCATTTTACCACCTATATTATATCCCTTTTTCTTTTTCTAACTAGTACACATATAATTTTCAGTTACCTATTTATAATGTTAAATTTTTTTAACCTATTTATAATTTTTTCTATTTTTTAACATCGTTTACCAATTGTATCTTGTACTACTAGATATTAACCAATTGCAACATGCACTTTATTTTAGTGGTATTTTTTAAAAATTACCGTTACTAATTTGAACAGTGTGGCAAAAATGATATTGACCCTTAGACGAATTAACAAGCATATATAGGGATCAAATTTTTTTTTGACTCGATATCCGACTCCAAGAACCGATTATTCAGAGGACCAATCTCACCATTCAAGAGCGGTGGCCAATTGAAAGCCACAACAAAGCCTCCGTATTTAACCGACCCATCTAAAAAAATTGACAATATATAGAAATATACTGGTCAAACGATAATTAATAACCCAAAAGAAAAACACTTACCATTCCATTTCCAATCAAGTATTGTATTGACTTTTCAATCATCAACATATCGACTCGGCCCGAAAGATAGAGATATGTTTTAAGCAAATCACCATGTCTATTCTCCTCAGCAGTCCAACCCCGAAGCCAGGTAACCCATGCTGTCGGGTTCGACCCGGTATCATCCCGAACCGCATCCAGACCCGTCAACACAGTCTGGTAAGTAGGCAATGCTTCTTCAGTAATCATATCCCCTACCAATACCACGAAGTACTCATCGGGAAGCTCTTTGGTACGATCACGTAAGGCCCGAACTTCATGCATGAAGTCGTCGACGGGCCGGGTTGGATCCGGAAGAAAGTCAGCGGGTTGCCAGCTCTTCTCTACGGGCTTGAGAATTGGGAGTATGTTTTCATAGGCCCATGGTTCGAGTGACTTAAATACTTCAACCTTTTCCGGTGGCATTGGGTGAAGAATTTTTGGGGCGCCGTGGCTGGGTTGGAACGGCGGTGGCGACTGTTGGTGATCGCCGGTGAGTGGTGGTGGTGGTGAAATTGGTAACTCCTAAACTTTGCATGGCTTCTGCCAGGGGTTTATAATTTTTATTTTCCTTTTATGGTAAAAGACCAATAGATGAGTGATCTAAGTGAAAGATGAAGTCATTTTTATAATGGCAAAAATTTACGTGAGTCCGTCCCACGTTGAGTTCACAATTTAGTACTTCCTCCGTCCCGAAAAAATTTTGACACGTAGGAGGGCACACACTTTAAAAAAGAAAAAATGATTGAGATTTTGAGGGGTAATTTTGTAAACTTTTATGCATAAAGTAAAAAAATTATTGGGTTATGTGTATGTGTGAATCAAAAAATAATGGCATTTTGTGTAAATTGGTGGAAATTATGAGGGTGAAGTTTATAAAAGGTTTTTCATTTTAACGTTGTGAAACTTATAGTGAGATGAGCGAAAAAGGAAAGTGTGAAAGATTTTATGGGACGGCAGGATGAAATATAAATTAACATCTATCTCTTTTAAAGTGTTAAAATATTATTTCCAAATTATACGATCTCGTCTCACCGTGAGATCGTATGACACAGGACTTACTTTTTTTTTATAAGAAATTTAAATAAATAATTTGACCAAATATATATTGTTAAGTTTTATCATTAATTAGAACTTCTTTCCCATTGACAACGACGTTGCATATTAATAGGGTTGAAGTTAACACCCCCTCTAATTTAGTATAGTTTAATAATAAAAATTAATAGCATTTTGTTGTAATGCAATTTAAACGCGAAAAAAATTAAAAATAGGTTAAAAAATATTTAAAAATTATAAATAAATTTATTGTACAAATATTTTTGTGTTTCTGCAAATGTCTCTTATGTCATTGTGTAGATATTTTTAAACATATTTGCAATTTTAAATTTTTTTGAATATATTTGTAATCGACCCTTTAAACCCTTACGCTACCGGGTAGCTGGTTTATTTTCAATTTTTTGTATTATTTTTAGTTTATTCTCTTCTTGGAACAATTATTTTAGTTATTATTTATTAAGATTAGCAGATTTGCTCAAGTACAACTTACAATTAAGTTTGGGTGTTTTTTTTTTAAATTAATTTTAAAATATAGTATTATTTAAGTATAATTTTAAAAAAATTATAAAAATAGTTAAGTTGGTATAGTTGTACTTATTGTTTTGGAGCTTATAAGCAATAAATAGTTTATTTTAAAATCTTATAAACTGTTTTCTTACCAAATATTTTTTGAGAGCTGATAAGCTTTAACACAATTTATAAGTTATTTTAAAATATTTATAAGCTCAGTCAAATGGATCTTACATTTATTAAAGAAAAAAATCGCTCAAGCTATCTTAATACTCCCTCCGTCCAATAGAACCTTTTTAGGAGGGAGTACAAACTTTTTAAAAAAGAAGAGTAATAATTGGAGTTTTGAGGGATAATTTTATAATCGTTATGTATAAAGTAAATAAATTTATTAGGTAGAGGGAGTTCGGTGTTATCTTCGTGGTGGAGGGATATATGTAATATTTATTGGGGGTGGAGGGAGAAGGTATAAATAGGGATTTCTTACGTGTGGTAGGGAAAGGTAACAAGACTTTGTTTTGGGAGGACAGGTGGGCGGGGAACAAAATCTCGAGAGAGAGGTTTCAAAAATTGTTTAGAATTAGTAATCAACAAGGATCGAAAATTTGTGAAATGGGAAGATGGGAAGGGGAGAGATGGGTTTGGGATTTGGAGTGGAGAAGAGAACTGAGAGAGAGGGATAGAGAAATGGTGAATACTCTTTTTTCGTGTTTACACAGGTACACTTTGAATAAGCAGGAAGAGGACTATTGGAAATGGGAACATGACTCAAAAGGTGTGTATTCTACAAGTGAAGCATACAAGAAGATCAAAGATGCTGAGCATACTATGGAAATCGAGGACGACCATAAAGCATATAGGTACCTGGAGGACCTTTGCGCCAAAGAGATTCAAGGTGATCGTGTGGAAGATACTAAAGGAGAGTCTCCCAACAAAAGTGGAATTGCAGAAAAGGGGTGTGCAGCTAAGTAATCATGAACTTCTCTGCCCTCTGTGGGGAAGAAAATGAGTGCTTGCAGCATATTTTGTTTCTTTGTAAAGCTAGCAGAGAGTTGTGGAATATGTGTTATTCTTGGGTGGGGGTGGTTATGGCGACACAGGTGAGGCCAATTGATCATTTTATGCAACATAGCTTTATTTTTGGTTTTAGTGAGAAAAAGTTGCTTGGAGCAACTATTTGGAGTGGCTCTGACCTGGGAATTATGGAGGGCTAGAAATGATCGTGTGTTATGGGAAGGAGTTTAATGCAAGTAGATGCTTGGGTAATGTGAAGGCAATGGTATGGTCTTGGTTTGGAGTGAGTAAGAAGTTGGATAGGAGTAGATCGTTTAGAGATTGGTGTGTTAATCCTAGAAATATTCATATGAATTGAGATCCAAAATATTGTAAGGGTTGGAGTACCCCTTGTACCCCAATTGTTATAATATTATTTTTCTTTGCCGATCAAAAAATAAATAAATTTATTAGGTTGTGTGTATATGTGTGTGTCCAAAAATAATGATATTTTGTATAAATTAGTAGATATTGTGAGGATGGATTTTATAAAAGATTTTTCATTTTAAGGATGTAAAATTTATTGTGGACGGATGAAAAAGAAAGCGTGGAAGGTTATGTGGGATGGAGGGAGTATATATTCGGGACATGTTTATTTTAAGTGATTACGAGAGAGATATAGTTTGTTTTCTCTAAAATACAAGTGTTTGTTATTGTTGATTTGTATTACATATGACCCATAAAAATATGAAAGTCTAACATATATTTTCCCATTTTTGAGTGAAAATGTAACCCTCCATTTATGAAGTACTATTAAAATTATCATCCACTTATTATCAAATTAATTTATAAAAATATTATTTTTTATTAAAAAAATAGTAGAGGAGGTATAATTATAAAATTTTAACTTATCACATGAATTAATTCCTATACAAACACTTGAAAATATTAAGACTCATGTTAAACTATGTTATAATATATATTAACAAATATGTAATTTTTATGATTTAGTAAAATATATCACACATAAAAAGTCAAATATTTTACATGTTTCACTATCTCTCAAAATTTAATACCCAAAACAAACGTATCCTTAGGAATTATATATATAAGGTTGGTTGAGGGGTAAATGTGTTTAAATTTTATTCAATAAGTACAAAGGGATAACATGAAATTTGGCGGCTAGACAACCTAATTGATAACTTTTGTTATAGGCTAGCTATGGCCTATAGCCCATAAATTATTAAATGTCTACATATGCCAACATATAACCTTAAAAATGTTGTTTGCCATGGGTATTACTACAGGGCTTAACAATCGTTTTAGTGAGGATTGTGTATAGACTAAAAGAGATTTATACTCTTTCGGTCCCCTTTAAGCTACTTATTCTAAATGATACATATTCTTTTAAAAAAATAATATTTAATGTGTACTGAATGTTGAGGTATGATAAAAAAGAAAAATAAGAAAAAAGATAAAAGTAAAGAGAAAACGATGTGAAAAATATTTTACTTAAAAAAATAAGTAATTCATGTTGAGACGTTTATTTTATTAAAAATGATTTAACCTATAGAAGAACAAATGAAATATATATATAACCCGCGAATTTCGTGGGGTTTGAATAAAATTTTATTTAAAAATTTTAATTTTTTTTTTTACATATTTACATTACACAATAAATTTAAATTGAAATAAAAATTTAACATGCACAAAAATAAAAATTTATTTTTTTATTAATTAATAAATGTTTAAAACACAAATGAGTTCACCATTTAATTATTCAAACTAAAAGTTTACAAGCATAGCTTACAAATTTTGAAAAAAAAATTGACAACAATTGTAGTATACTTGCATAGTTTTCCATCAGATTCAAGAGACATAATTTACAATATTTTTATATTAAATTTAAATTATTATGTAAAAATATATTCTATATATTTATTTAATTATACTAACTGTTGATGTTATGACGAGTGTTACTCGAGAATGTGCCAACATTCTCGTCACAACATCGTAATTCGTCCTTCCACTTCCACTAACCCTTAACCCACGTTTTGTCTTGGTCAATATCTTATTTTCTTTCGTAATGAAGACTTACGGCGATTACCGATGTCATGCGTTTGAAAAAGGCAAGCAAAGAGAAGTTATAAAGATCATGGGAAGTTACCTATTTTCAAGGGAGATGTGGAAGTTATCTTCAAGCATTAGATTTTATCTATATATACACGGCTGCTATGAAGATTAAAACTTGAAGTTGAGGGAAACACAATCTAGCATAGTCTATTGGCATAGATTATAGAATTTATTGTAGTTTCATACTCGATACTTCCGTTGGTGAATGTTCCAACATTTCACTCAACATTGGGTCTTTATATGTATTAGTGATAGGTTAGATTGATCATTGTCTAGTCACTATATACGTTGATCCATTCACGATGTGGCTTATGTTTTCACCGATTGTATCGCCTAACAATTACTAGTTATAATACGCCGATTGGCGGTATAGACTTATTTATAGTCTATACGAAAATTTTGATATCCATCTTGCAAAGTGTTTAAGACTTCATTGTGTATTTACGTTCATTTATTTTCGTCTGTGTTGTTCTCGATTGTGCCAACATTCGTGACAACATTCTCGCAAAAACACTTACGCACACCTTCATTTGGCACCAGAGCCGTTGAAATCTTTATCCCGAGTTTAGATCCCGTGTTTGGTGTGATTTATTACGATGGATTATCCTATGACAACTCCAATTAGGCCACCGGTTCTCGATGGTACAAATTATGTAATTTGGAAGCCTAAGATGCGCATGTACATCAAGTTCATTGATGAACGTGCATGGAGGAGTATTTTAACCGGTTGGACTCCACCAACAGTTCCAGCCACCGACAATACTGAAGCTCAAATCAAGAGGGAGTTAGAATGGACAAATGATGAGGTGACCACGCCAGCCTTTTCAATTCGAAGGCACTCAATGCCTTATTTACTTCTACGGATGTTTCCATGTTCAAAATAATTTCTAATCGTGTATCTCGCAAAAGATGCATGGGAGAGATTACAAGAACATTGTGAAGGATCTCGAGAGTGTGAGAAGGACAAAGTTGCAGATGCTTGGAACCAAGTTCGAAAATCTAAGGATGAAGGAAGATGAGACCATATCCTCCTACAATGAAAGAATCACCGAGATTTCCAATGAATCTCAAGCACTTGGTGAAGCTATATCCAATACAAGGTTAGTACATAAAATTTTAAGAACCTGTTCCTAAACGTTTTGATGCTAAGATATGTGCTATTGAGGAAGCTAAAGATACCGATGCTATTACTCAAAATGAACGTATGAGATGAATTTTTCTCAAAGAGATAATGAGAAATCAAAAGAGAATTTCTGTTTTCAAAGGAGAAACATCTTCTAGTATTGATAAACAACCGCTTGTTCTTGAAATAGATTGATGAAGATGTTATTGATGATTGTGCCGACAATGCCGATAACATTGCTTTCCGACTAAGCGCTTTAATGCATTTTTGAAAAAGAGAGCAAATAGACTTAAAAATAATTTGCAAATTAAGAATCAAGATAGAGATCAGATTGGTAGTTCACGCCAATTGCACGATAAAAATAGGAATGTCAATCAACCTAGGCAATTTGATAGAGGTAACAAGATCAAATATGATCCGTAATATAGGAAAAATTTTAAATGTGATGCATGTTCTGGTTTTGGTCATTATGCTAATGAATGTGCCAACACTCTTTTGAGAAAAAGGGTAAATTTCAATGCTACCTTAAGTGATGAGTTTGATTGTGAAGATGATTAGATAAGAATGAAGAATATGCTTTTTCTCGCAAGGATTATATATGATGATACTCTTGATGATTTCTTGCATGATTCTCGATGTTGAGTCAAATGTGCCAACATTTGAGGAAACATTGGAGGTTCCAGAATTTAAATGTTTCTCAAGTTCATGTGTAGATAAAGCAGAACTTCTAACAATGTTTGCGAAGATTGTAAGTATAGTTATCAAAAGCTTGAAAAGGAGTTAGAATCCACTCGAAAGCCTTAAGGGACATGACTATTGAAGAGTCATATCAAAAGGATTTGGTGATAAAGCTTGAGGTCATACTAACAAGGAAAGATCTGGAGTTATGCAACCTCAAAGAGCGGCTCAAAGGCACAACACCGAATTTCAAAAGATATTCGTAGAAAGTTCACCAAACTTGATGAGGCGCCGACAATTGGAAGTACAAGTAGACATGGTCTTGGTTATAATGGTAATATCACTCAGTTTTTAAACAATAACAAACTGTTGTGTTTACAAAACCTTCTCGTTGAACCCGAAAAGTTGAAAAATGATTCTCAAAAGAAGGATGTTTGTCATTATTGTTTCACCGAGGGTCACAAACGACCAAACTGCTTTAGAATGAGACAGGATAAAAAGTTTTCTAAAATGTCTTTGAAAATATTGCCACATTCTCGCTCAACATTCAAACAAACAGGTTAAATCTTTTCAAAACCTCGTTCAAAAATCTACTTCGGTGAAAAAGTCAAATACTATATGTAATGTTGTTTACACCTCTTTAAAAGCATGTGTTCTGGACTATGATATTTCGATAGTGGGTGTTCTAGACACATGACCGGTGAGGAAAGTTATCTCACTGATTATAAGGCATATGATGGTGGAAATGTTACATATGGAGGAGGTTCAAAAGGTAAAATTATTGGTATAGGTACACTAAATGTTCCTGGTTTTCCAAACTTGACAAAAAGTCTTACATGTTAAAGGTTTACTTGCAAATTTGATTAGTATTAGTCAATTATGTGATGATGACTTGCATGTGAAGTTTGATAAAAGTTCATGCTATGTGTGAAACAATGATGATAATTGTCTCATGGTTGGTAATAGATTTGTTGATAATTGTTATCTAATTGATTCAAATCAAGCATGCTTTTAATGTTCAAACCGATGAGAGTACACTTTGGCATAAAAAAACTTGGACATGCTCATTATAGAAATATTGTCAAATTATTGAAATTTGATGCGGTTAAAGGTCTACCTAAGTTACTGATTCTTAGGTCAAATGTGTGTGGATCTGCCAAAGTGGTAAACAAGTCAAAATGTCACATGAAATGTTGACACATTGTACTACTGAAACATTGCTTTTAACTTTTGCATATGAATTTAATGGGACCAATGGAGACTGAAAGCATTGGTGGTAAGAGATATTCTTTTGTCATAGTAGATGATTATTCAAGGTTTACATGGATTGAATTTCTTAAAGAAAAATCAGATGCTTTTGGAGTTTTCAAAATTCTTTATAAACGTTTTAAAAATGTTTATGACACTAAGGTAAAAAGAATAAGGTCCTGGTCATGGTAGGGAGTTTGAGAACAACTTATTCACTAATTTTTGTGAAGACAAATGTATAATTCAAGAGTTTTCTTCTCCTAAAACACCTCAACAAAATGGTGTAGCCGAAAGGAAAAATAGAACTCTACAAGAGATGACTAGAGTAATGCTTTTATCCAAGAAACTTTTAAAAAGGTTTTGGGTTGAAGCTTTGAATATCGCTTGTCATATATCTAATAGAGTTTATTTAAGACCTAATTCTACTAAACTCACCTTATGAATTTTTGAATAACAAAAACCTAATCTGAAATACTTTCCTATCTTTGGTTGTGTTTGCTACATTCTGAATGATAGAGACCAGCTACAAAAATTTGATTCAAAAAGTGATAAGGGTTTCTTTCTTGGTTATGCTAGAAACAAGAGAGCTTTTAGGATTTATAATTTTAGGACTGATATCTTGTTCAAGAGTCTATGAATGTTGTTTTTGATGATAATGCAAGTCTTGCAGATAATGCTATTGAAGAGGATGTAACTCGATCTTATTGAGCAGATGCAAAGTTCTAATATTTACGAATCGATTGAGAATGTTGCTACAAATTTGCTCACATATGAAGCAACATCACCTCAACATCCGTAAATTAATGTAACTATGTCTTATCCTCGCTACAATACCATCTTCCAGGATTCTCAAAAATCATCCACAACAACAGATCATAGGTAAACCACAATCAGTGTACAAACAAGGAGAAAATTGAGTTTTGATGCAAGACATGTGGTAAGATCGATTTGTATGACATCTATGTGCAACAAGGTGAACTTTGAATGTTTTCATTCTCTCAATGAACCTAAAAATATTGGTGAAGCAATGAAAGATGAAAATTGGATTAATGCAATGCATGAGGAGTTAAATCAATTTGAAAGGAATGATGTTTGGATACTTGTGCCTAGGCCCGATAATGTGAATGTAATCGGTACAAAATGGATCTTCAAAAATAAACTGATGAATCGTAATGTTGTAAGAAACAAAGCTAGATTAGTTGCTCAAGGCTATACACAAGTAGAAGGAATTGATTTTGATGAGACTTTTGCTCCTGTTGCTAGAATTGAGTCCATAAGATCATTACTTGCTATTGCATGTTACATTGATATAAAACCGCATCAAATGGATGTTAAGGCCGCATTTCTAAATGGAATTCTTATGGAAGAAGCATATGTAGAACAACCTAAGGGGTTTGAGAATCATGAATTTCCCGATCATGTTTATAAGCTTAAGAAAGCTTTATATGGTTTGAAGCAAGCACCTAGGGCATGGTATGGTAGATTAACCGATTTTCTTGTTGAATTCGGTTTTTATAGAGGTGAAGCTGATTGGACCTTGTTTATAAAACATTCTGGATATGATATTATGATTGCTCAAATATATGTTGATGACATTGTGTTTGGTTCTACATGTGAGAAAATGCTTGAATTATTTGTACATGAAATGACTACTACCTTTGAAATGTCGATGGTTGGAGACTTGAATTATTTTAGGTCTTCAAATTAAACAATGCAAGGATGGTATTTTCTTTTGTCAAAGTAAATATGCCAAAAATCTTGTGAAAAGGTTTGGTTTAGACAATGCTAAACACATGAAGACACCTATGGGATCGACACAAAAATTGTGTAAAGACAAGTGTTGGCACAAATGTTGACCCAACATTGTATAGGTCGATGATTGGTAGTCTTTTGTATCCGACTTCTAGTAGGCCGGACATCATGTTTAGTGTTTGTTTATGTGCACGTTATCGCCGATCCTAAAGAATCTCACATGAATTCGGTTAAGAGGATAATTAGATATGTGGCGGTGCACATGCGATTATGGAATATGGTATAGCAAGGACACTAATTGTTCTTTGATTGACTATAGTGATGCGAGATTGGGCGGGTGACGGTGATGATAGAAAGAGTACAAGTGGTGGATGTTTCTACATGGGTAACAATCTAGTTTCTTGGCATAGCCGAAAATAAAATTGTGTCTCCCTATCTACTACCGAATCCGAATACATAGCCACGGGAAATTGTTGTACTTAACTTCTTTGGCTTAAGAAGATGTTCGATGATTACGGTTTGGAGAGCAATATTCTTACTGTTTATTGTGATAATACAAGTGCAACTAATATATCTAAGAACCCCGTGCAACATCCGTTAACTAAGCATATAAGTATTAGACATCACTTTATTAGGGACCTTGTAGAAAAAGAAGTTGTAAAGTTGGAATACATTTCTATTGAAAAGCAAATTGCGAGACATTTTTACTAAAGCCCTTGATAATGAGAGGTTTTCTTCTCTTAGAAAATCTCTAGGTTTATGCACTAATTAGACCTATATTTGCTGTGTGTTGTGACAAATGTGCCAACATTTGTAGCAACCACTACTACATTTTCTCTCATAGATAACGGATATTATCCGTTATCTATGTAGGTAAGCCAGTGTTATCTAGGCGCGTGTTATCTATTATGGGCGCTCATAGATAATGAGATAAAATTCAATAAATATCCGTTATCTATGAGCGCTCTGCAGTCAAGTAGGGCGCACATAGATAACAAATAATATTTGTTATCTATTATTATTTGTATCCGTTATCTATTCGATAAAAGATAACCGAAAATATCTGTTATGTATTAATATCTATATCCGTTATCTATTCTATAAAAAGATAACGGAAAATATTCGTTATCTATTATTATATATATCTCGTTATGTATTCGTTAAAAAGATAACTAAATATATTTGTTATCTATTAATTATTATATCCGTTATCTATTCTAGAAAAGATAATTGTATATATCTCATTATCTATGTATAACTATATCGCTTATCTATTTATAACTATATATGTTATCTATTTTAGCATAGATAAGAGAATATATATGTTATGCTTTACATATATATATGTTATCTATTTGTATTATACATTTTTTTCTAAATTATTCCATATTCATTTTAATTCTTAAAATAAACCAATAAAATTTACTCAATAAAAAGAAAAATGCAAAATGCATTAATTTCATCATCAATCCAAAAGTCAATATTTATACAGCTTAATTCAAAAGTTAAAATACACGACAACAATTACTACTCGATGACATAATTGAACAAATTGAGCCCACTCCGACCGCACTTCATCAATTTCACACCGGTGTACGTTTTCTCCATGAACTACAAAATAACATATATACATATATTAATACTAACAAACTACACAATAATTAAAATTATATTACAAAGAGATAATTTTGTCAAAGCACAATAACATTACCAACGACATTGCATCGCATCTGGTTGCTTAGGAGCCTAATTTATAAACAAATTAATAAATTTATTACTCCAACCATTTATACACACTAATCAACATTCATCACACTAATCAGTTTTTTTTTTTTACACAATAAGTGTGCAGAAGAACATTGAGCTGTAAACTAAAATGTAAGAAAATGTTTTTTTGAGTAAAAACCTGAGGGTGGTGGAAATGCTGAGATTGATTAGAAGTTTGACCGAGGGATCCAGTGAAAGCGTTGAATAGAGCTTTAATTGATGCATCATTTGCCTGTTGACAATTTCGTAATCAGTAGTCAATTATGTCAAAACTATTTCCGCTTTAATCGTTTCAAGAGAAGAGAGAAAACGGCAAACCAGATTAGCAGAACCAGACGGCGGTGTTTCAAGGACGCGTCGTTCTGATCAGCATGGGGCATCGTCCCATTGATGGCAGAGAGGCCTCTAGAGAGCACCAATTGCTGTTGAAGCATCAAAGCCTTGGCGGCACCGTTGCTGATCTGTTGCTGCCCCATCTTCACTGTCGCCGACTGCTCCTCCAAATTCCCCAGCATCCCCGGCGACGGCTGATCATCGGCCCAGGGAAAGGATGTGGCAGCGGAGGATGGCACGGAGGAGAGCATTTGTTGGAGAAAATCTTCATAGGACGACGCTGGATCGAAGTCAGAAAACGGCAACATCTGATGCAGATTCAGCACTGAGTTGTTCATCCCGGGATATTCTCTCTCATTGTTGCGGTTGGGTTCTCTCATCTCGCAAATGTTTAAGAAAAGAAGCTGAAATTGAAGTAACGACAATGAGTTGGAGGAGTTGAGATTTTGAAGGAGAGAAGAAGATATAACATATGAAAACAGGGGGATCCTGTTTGGTTTTGGAAATTTGGAATGCCTATAAATACCGTACATATGTATGAATATACATGCCCATATATGATATAACTACTCTCTCACTTAAAACCTTTCACCTTTTTTCACAATAAAAGAACCCCTAGTACATCGTCCAGCAATGCCAAGTACAAGGGATGTGTATATGAAGTCCATCAGAGAGGCAAAATGAGATAAAAACAGGAGTGAGCTTCTACCCTACAAATAATATCCTGAAAATGGAACATAACACAACCATTAGGAATAGGAGGGACAAATAACAAACTGGAATCAATGTGCTATGAGCTGAATCAGGTTCAACAGGATATATGAACACAAATTCTGTAACCATGTCTTACTCTTGTTCGGATATGAATGTTCATTTTTAGGTTCCTCCACCAGCCTCTCCAGCAACAATTTTCTTCTAAAACATCCACGGAGAACAAAAGGGACAATGAGTTAAAAATGAAAAAGTGAAAAGAATAATTCTTATAAACATATATGTATAACTAACCACATCATTATCCTGTTTTGCATTTCCCATTGTAACAGAATCCAGCTGCGAAAACCTGCAGTGCAGAATATTATTGAAATAACATATCAAATTAACCACTCAAAACAGCCCTAGTTTCAGCCTCTCCTTGTGAGATTATGAATCTCACTGTAGAGAATGCAAATTATTTATAACTACATTACATCATCACAACAAAGAAGATACATGAAATTGATAATAACCTGATTGCCCTTGCTTTCTTTTCATCTTCCTCCGCTGGATCAGTCTTAGGCAAAGACCCAAACCTAGCAAATCTAGCCTTCTTCTTTGCATCCCCATCAGATGGATCAGGTTGCACAATCCCAAACCTATGGAAATTCTATCTGCTCAACAAACATACCCAAACAACACATCTTTAAGCAGCCTAATTGCCAGAAATAAAAATAATAAATCCAGACGTTTGAGAGGTTTTGCTATTATGGCCAACACATTTCAAATTGTCAAATTAGTAATGGTTTTATGAGATTTTGGAGAACTCCACCAATGACTGTCCACAAGGACCTTCGGCAATATAGTAGTCGAATTTTAGAGTTTTTTTGCCCTTATTTACTTTTTAGCTAGAAATAGGACCTTCTGCCTTTAGGCATTTGGGAGTTGCTTAATGCCAAAAATACTGCCCATTTGTTGAATATAGCCCCAAGCACCTTTGTAGGCCTTCATAATACCTGTCATTTAAGATAAAGAAATGCAATAGATATTGATTAGTAGTTATCGAATTTGTAGTGCAAATGCTTCAAGCATATAATTTTAATCTCTTTCAATCCAGTTACATTTTATGCGGAATAAAATTAGCAAGGAGTTATTGAATGAATATGATAACAACATCTAGATACCTGTAATTGTCAGGATTCCTAGAAAGTAGTTTCTTGTAAATTCTCCTCTATCAATACTTCCAAGCTTTTCAAGCAGAGAAACCTCTTGCTCCTTGTAAGATAATTGATCAACCTACACAAAAGGAAGATAAAAGTTTAGAAGTCTAATGCAAAATCCATATTTTGATGCACCAAATGCTATAAGTATCACTCACTATCTTGAACTCTTTCATGTACAACTCCGCAAGAGCTCTCTCAATCAATCCACATTCTTGAGTAAAAATCTGAAAGCAAATATTACAATGGAAATAATCATATGTAAGTTAACAAACTAGAATCAACAAGAAACAGGACAGAAGTAGAGAATAAGAAATCTGGAAACAAAAGCTGTCCAAAAACATGACAAGTATGAGACAATGAGATACGAACATTAAAGACTTGTCGTGAAAAGAATCAATTGTAGTATTAGTTTAGTAGCATTTGAAATGAGTGTATGCAATATATTGTATTTCATCAGAGGAAAACCTGATGCTTTAGGTAAATGCATATGAGTCCACTTTTATGGAGGGTTCAACATAAGTACTATAGAGTTGAAATTATATTTATTTGAACATCTTTATCTATCTATGACCTTCAGTTGCTATCCATTCTCTTATAATAAACAAATGTGTTTACCAGCATGAGATTATAATTTCTAAGTAACATGAAGAACCTTGAATTCATCAAAAGCAAAATAATTCAGAGCACTAATTTATTCAGACATGATTCTTTCCATGCTTTCAATTTAAATAAATGACACGTATTTCTGAAAATACACTAGAACGTGAAAACTTTTAGATATCTTAGTTAAGTATTCAACCATACAATAATTTCTAGTGGAGCAGAATCAGATAGAAATGTGAGAAGATATGGTGATGAGAAACAGAAAGGACATAAGATAACTACTTCAAAATACAAGGTGCTAAGCACAGAACTGACTACATTGCAAAGATTATTTTGCCTTAAACTAGAAACTGCTGACATAAAATGTTTAGGCCAGCAGAACTTGGAAATGTTATTAGAATCAACAGAAATCAATCAATAGACACAATTGCATATACATTGTTTTAATGTCCAGAATTATAGTGTCATGATCAAACAATTGAAGGGAAAAGGACTTAATGCAAGATATTATATACTCTTGAGATTAAAGGTCCAAACCATTTCTAACTTCTACACCCAAACCACATTTCTGTTGGCCTCAAATTTCTCTCTAAGAGCATCAGCCTATTGACAAAAATAAGAACAAAAACAATTAAGAAATTAGTGTATATACACTGATCTCGTACACGTATTTACAAACATAAACACATATATGACATATATACATATGTATATATACCTCTGGTTGGGATTGAATCAAGTCTACGGTAGAGAAGCTGGGCATCGCGACGGCTGAGTAGCAGAGGCGTCGCGACAGCTGAGCAGCAAAGGCGTCGCGACAGCTGAGCAGCAAAGGCGTCGCGACAGCTGAGCAGCAAAGGCTGGGTAGCGGAGGCGTCCTAGGGCGGAGAGGCGTAGAAACCCTAGGGGGTGTCTCGCTGGTATGGGCGTCGATTGAGGCGTTGGTGATGATCGAGTGATTCCTTGATTGTGAGAGAGCGCATACAAAAGTCATGGTAACAATGTGCTCGGATTTCGCGATCAGGAAGAGTGATAGTCGCCGGAGGAAGTAGTAGCCTCCATCTTGAAGATCATAATAGCACTAATGGCCGGCAACAGCCATGGAAATTGAGGAGAGAGAAGCTGTACAAATTAGGGCATGAAGAGGAGAATTAGAGATCAAAGTGATTAACTTTTCTAAGTCCATCGTTTAAGAGGGAGTGAATTATTTTTTATTTCGGATTTCACAGATAACAAAACACAGAAAACAGATACTATATATCTGTTAACTCTAATTAATATAATTATTAAATTTTAATATAAAAATAAATTAAATACTTAGATAACAAAATATAGATAACAGATATATAAAAAAGAAAATATCTGTTAACTCTGACTAAAATTTTAATATAAAAATATATTAAAATACTTAGATAACATAACATAGATAACAATCAATCAAAATCCGTTATCTATGAGCACATCCTAAAGTTTTCTACAAACAGAGATAACAGATACAGATTAGATAACGGATTTATAAATCCTAGATAATGGATTTGAAAATATCTGTTATCTATGTTTAGTTATCTATGAGAGAAAATGTAGTAGTGAACACTAGAACAATTTATTTAAATTTTTCTAAGTATTGTAATATTTAGTGTTTTTGAATTCTCTTGTGTAAATAGTATTAGAACTGGGATAAATATAAATTGTCCTGGACACACTTCTCTCAAATGCAATTAAATAAACTCACAATTAGATGTTATGTCACTTAGTAACTATGGGGCACGGAGTTGACTACTATGATGTTCTCTTTTCAAAAGGTGACTTGAATGCATCAATATATTCACAATCTATTGAGTAATTATGGGACACGGAGTCGACAACTACGATGATCTCTTCTAGAAAAATGGATCAATGTGAATAAGTGGGAAAAGTAAAATATAGTGCAACACAAATGAATTTATTTCATGTAAAAAATGTGTTGAGAAGTGTGTGTGCCGACATTCATGAATAACATTACGGTTCTCATATGTATATTTACCTCTACGAGTTTGAAAATTTCCGAATTATTTTATGGAGATTTATTTATTTTAAATTGTTCCCAAAGCAATATTATATAGTCTAATTTAATTAATTGTGCAGTTATTTTATCTAGAATTAAACGGTTTTTAGCATGTCTTTGAAATAAACTTCCAACATTTGATAATGCCCTATTTTTTAGGGATGTGATTAAATCTTATCTTTTAACTTCGATGTGTTCACAACTTCGCAATCTTTCTCTTTCCTATTTAAGGTCCTTAATACTCGGTGTGTTCTATACTTAATATCATAGTTTCGAATTTAAGCACAAAAGTTCAAAGGTATTATTAATTATACTTTGTGGTATTAGTTTTTTCTTTCAGCCTATTTATATTCAAATGTATTATTTTATTAATTTAATTTGAATAGTGTTTGCAGTGATTAATATGGCTGATCGAAAAGACCTCTCACCTTCACAATCCAAACACTCAACCTCTCCAAAGATCATCTTCTACCTCCCGAAACCTTCGACTTCTTGCTTCAATGGCCGTCGACAATGTGTCCGAGAATGTTGCCGCATCTCGCCCAACATCACCTTCTTCTATTAGGGTTGGCTCTGTCGATGTTCCTCTCTCACCTACCGAGATTCCTTAAGAAATCCTCGAAACTCCGATTTTGGGCGGAACGTCACAAAATCCGATTAGCGGCGAAGTTAGCGAAGCCCCCAAAACATACTCAATGACGGTTGAGCTAGCTGAAGGAGCCACTGATCGAGATCGCCTATGCGTTCAAAACCCTCACTAAGGCGACGATTTACCCCGTTGTCAAGGTAGGCGACGTGGAGGTTGATTTCCAACAAGACAAACACTTAGTGTTTACACCGCCACAATCACCACAAGATGCTCCAGTGGATGACCCGTCGATTGACTCGACCGACACCGGTGAGCTTACCGCTCGCTTCAAACCTGCTCGACAAAAGGCGTCGAGCTCTAGGGAACGTGGTCGAAAAGGCGTTCTTACCGAACCATGGGCAAAAGAGTCGATTACTTCCGAGAAAGGAAAGAAGCGAAGCATGATGATGGAGTTGCTTCAAAGTCGATTCAAGTGTTCGACTCGACTCTTCCGAAGAGGAAATGCGCGAAGCAAGCCTTAAAAGGAAACAAGCGGTCAAGCCTCTGTTCGGTGCTCGGCCAGGGGAGTACCGAGGATTCGAAATGAATCAAACATTGGCGTAAATGGCTGCTCGTTTGGAGAAGAGAAGCAAAAAGCGATATGATCCGCGAGGATGTGCCAAGGATGTTGGCACACCGATGGACACATCATCCTCTCGACTGAGTCCTCTTCATCCGAAGCAAGTAAGGCATAATCGATGAGGTACATACCGATTCCTCTCTGAATATGTCTTCGTCGATTCGATGATAGTTATCATGGTGTGGATAGTGATAAGTTTAGGACTTTGAGAACTAGACTGATTGTTGGAGAAAGGATAATTAAAATGGATGATTTTGTTTCTATGAATTTGGTTGGTTATCCGGAAGAAAGGTCTTTCTTGTTTGCACTTCAATTTGCCACTCCTTATCCGATTGAATGGGTATATGAATTTTATGCCAACTTGAAGGGCGGTATTTCTAGGGTCAATTCTAAGAACTATGGAAAGGTCAAATTTTGGGGAAAGGTGATTGAGGTTACTCCCGCTAAGATTAACAGTTTTCTTAGGACTCGGGATGATGAAGATCCTCGATTGATAACCTTGATGAAGTGATAAGTGTAATCACACGGAGGGAGACAAACAGTGTGGAGGTATAGGATGAACTCCTCGGTCCTCACTAGTTTGTATAGTGTCTTGCACAAACCGATTGTGTACAATTGGCCGCCCTCATCTAACACCACTACCCTTACTTCGAACAAGTTTGTACTTATGTACAAGATTGACCACTTGCAAAGATTCAACCTTGGAAAGACAATTTTCGACAATATGATGACATATTCTAGAAGGGTATCAAGTAAAGGAGTTGCCGTATCCCACTGATTTTTATGATGATCTCGGCTCTTGGTTTTCGGAGGGAAAATTCAGAGATAATAAGTTCGTTTGCTCGAGTTTAGGAATCTCACATGTAATGAGGATGGACCACGTGTGATTGATCCGCCTACAGAGATCCGAATGCCCTTAAGTGAAGTTCCTGGCGATCAACCAGGTGATGTGCCGAGAGATGTTGGCATACACGCGCCAACATTCCGCAATTACACCCGCAATTCATCCGAGATCGGATTGCTATGACGAAAATTCAATCAATAATGCAAAGTGTTTGTTGAGCAACCTTGAGATGCACAAGAGGGTCTGGGAAGCACTACTTTCTACCGTCACAGGGGAGTAGGACTGATGTTGCTCCTCAAGCCGATGCTCAAGCCGCCGATGTTGCTGAGCACCGCCGAACCTACTGCTAGGGATGGAGAGGCTGGAGGTGTGAATGCCGATGTTGATGCAACTGGAGGAGGACCAGATGCCGATATTTCTCGAGCCTGGAACAAGTGCGGCTCCCGATACCGAAATGGAAACCGATATCCAGGATGCGCGGAGAATGTGCCCACAATTCCAACCAACAATGATGATGGACCCAGCAGCTTCAAACATGGACGTTGATGCTGAAAAGATAGATGCAGATGGGTGGGATGATGAAGATCTCGGTGTCAGTATGATGACTTGGATGATTGGGGACATTGAGCAAGGGGGGAGCTTTCGAAGATGGAGGAGCTTGAAGAAAGGGGAGTTCGTGCAGACTTATGAAGATGCACTGTTATACTTCACCCAATCCTCTCCTAATCTTCATTTATAAGCTTTATCTCTGCTTTTGTAAAGACTCAATTTTTTTTTGTTTTTATGTTTATGTCGTTTCGAACTTATTTTATATTTTAGGTATGATGTTGAACTTAATATTGGTTTGGTACTTAGTTAAGTTTATTTTGGTTAAAGTTCTTGATACTATGTTCGTTTGTCTTAAGTTCTGTTTTATTGTGTTATATGTTTTTGTGTCTTATTACTACGATTTCGTTTAGTTAGGTTATTTAGTTTTGTTTTTCATTTTATGATTAAGCACTGATTTATGTTAGTTCGTTTAAGTGTTATTGTTTTGTGTTAGCTCGATTTTGATTTTATTAAGTGTTAAGTCTATGTTATGTTCGTAATTTATGTTTTAGTGATGTTTTATGTTTAAGTGTTATTCGTTTTTGGCTAAGTAATGAGATGTCATTTACTTGATGTTTATTTACTTATCTCTATTGTGTACACATTCGTACAATGGTACAACATTAGGTGTGTTCGATTAGAAATGTCAAAACGAGCCGGCCCGATGGGCGGCCCGGTTGGCCCGTGTTTTAGGATGGGCTGGGCCTAGAAAATATAGGCCCGAAAAGAACCGGGCCGATTTGGCCCGGCCCGATAGGCCCGGAACTTTCACCTGGCCCGGTTTTTTTTTTTTTTTGAATTTTAATATTTAATTAAGATAGTGATTATAAGTTCATAGTATATATTCACGAAAGGAATAGGATTGAAAATATAAAAAATGATTATTCATTGAGGTAGATTAATTGACAAATATTTCATTCCCCAAATATGCAAACTTAATTGCAACAAAGAGAACAAAAATAAAAAATATTTTTACAATTTGTCAAAAAAAAAAAAGAAAAATCTTATTAACAGATGGATTATGAAATTGCCCAAATGAGGAACTAGACAAAACCGACTTAGTTTTTCTCCCTCCTATTTTTTGGCATTAATGAAAAGTAATATTTTTACTTGCTAAATGACTTGCAAAATTCAAAATAATTTTAACCAACATATATATATATATATATATATATAATAATATATATATGAATAAAAGAGGAGAATATATATCATGAATAGTGTGATAAAAAATAAAAATTGCAACTATTCTACCTAAAATCACTTTTGTTTGTGTAAATATTTAACACAAATTTAAATAATATTTAAAACTAATATATTACATTCGTTAATATAGATATCAAATTTATAATTTCAATCGGTTTCGAATAAAATGATTTTCAACTTCAAATAAAATATTTTTTTATTTAAAAAAATCGGGCCAAAATGGCCCGGTGGCAGCCCGCCTAGTGCTAGGGACGGGCTTGGAAAATAGTGGCCCGGTAGCTACGGGCCCGGCCCCGGCCCGGAAATTGTGAGTGGCCCGGTGGCCCGGTGTCGAGCCGGCCCGGCCCGGCCCGTTGACAGGCCTAGTTCCGGTAGAAAGACCGGGTGGGGGAGATTGTTGATGTTATGACGAGTGTTACTCGAGAATGTGCCAATATTCCGGTCACAACATCGAATTCGTCCTTCCACTTCCACTAACCCTTAACCCACGTTTTGTCTTGGTCAATGTCTTGTTTTCTTTCGTAATGAAGACTTACGGTAGTTACCGAAGTCATGCGTTTGAAAAAGGCAAGCAAAGAGAAGTTATAAAGATCATGGGGAAGTTACATGGAAGTTACCTATTTTCAAGGGAGATGTGGAAGTTATCTTCAAGCATTAAGAGTCCAGATTTTATCTATATATACATTGCTATGAAGATTAAAACTTGAAGTTGGGGGAAACACAATCTAGCATAGTCTATTGGCATAGATTATAGAATTTATTGTAGTTTCATACTCGATACTTCCGTTGGTGAATGTTCCAACATTTCACTCAACATTGGGTCTTTATATGTATTAGTGATAGGTTAGATTGATCATTGTCTAGTCACTATATACGTTGATCCATTCACGGTGTGGCTTATGTTTTCACCGATTGTATCACTTAACAATTACTAGTGAAAATACGCTGATTGGCGGTATAGACTTATTTATAGTCTATACGAAAATTTTGATATCCATCTTGCAAAGTGTTTAAGACTTCATTGTGTATTTCGTTCATTTATTTTAAATGCGTGTTGTTCTCGATTGTGCCAACATTCGTGACAACATTCTGCAAAAACACTTACGCACACCTTCACTAACATTTGATTCTGTTTTTATTATTATATGTATATATGACAAATTTTAAACGTAAATTAAATATACGCTTGCTTTATGCGGACTATTATATAATTTGTATATCTCACCAAATAAATTAATTAAATATATCTATATAAATGGTATATATCATTAAATAAATTAAATATACACTTTTCAAATATATGAATACAAATTGAACAACCCGATTTAAAATTTCAAAATTTTAAACGTAAATTAAATATATGCTTGCTTTCGCAGAGACTATTGTATAATTTGTATATATCATCAAATAAATTAAATATATTTATATAGTATCATCAAATAAATTAAAATATACATTTTTCAAATATCTAAATACAAATTGAACAATCGATTTAAAATTTTTGGCAGACTATGTATATAATTTATATATATCACTAAATAAATTAAAACGATCATAAATGACTACCACATTCTTTGCTATGAAATATTATGTAAAATATTTAATTCAATGATGTAATATTATAAGAAAAAGCCGCAACATAATTTACCTCTCGAAAATCGATATTATTGCGTAATATTATCTCGTAAACGTGGAGAATCATATTAATATATACATGTTAATTGAAGTTTAATTGTGTGAAGTTATAATAACGAAAATTATTTTTATAAAAAGTTAACATCATATCTTCACGCTCCATATCATTTTTTTCAACATATTTGTTTGCTTTTAGTAATTTAATAATTTTTATTTAAATTATTATTTTCTCTAAAAATAAATTATCAAGAAAATCATATATGATTTAATATTTTCAAATTTCAAAGGTAAATTTTGTATCTTGACTTAATGATTTTGTAAAAAAAAATCCCAAAAATATTAAATTAAATGCAACTAAAATAGATTTATATTGCCAAAAACTTGTAAATAAATAAATTGAAACATAATTGTCAATATTTACAATCTACAAATTTACAATCACTCAAAACAAATCAAATCTATAAATTAATTAATCCTATAACAAATAATAACTTTTAATCTTAATGGATACAAATAAAAATGAAATATTCTTCATAATCCTCTAAATTGTCGGCGTCCCTCAAATTGCTTAATCAATTTTCGTAGGAAAAAAATTGCGGATCTGCACGAATAAAAAAACTAAAACAAAATTAGCAACTCATAATAAAGTGATGAATAAAAGTAAAACCTAAATATGATATAGATCATCTAGTCGATCGAATCAATCATTAATTTGCAATCTACAATAAAAAAATAGATCAAAACTTCAATAAAACAAACATGCGTAAAGAAAATCATAATCTAGTTTTAACCAAAAGAAAAAAGAAAAGAAAAAGCTTACCGTAAATAATTTGTAGTACTAATCATAATTAGGCAATATACAAAATTCTTATATTTGTATAGCAACATCAAATCAGACATTCATCAAAGTTTACAAAAATAACAAAATATTAAAAAAACTAAATATAGTACTATGAATATCATCATATGTTAGTATCAATATGTGTTCTGGAATTTGCAATAAAATATAAGAAAAATGAAAGAAAAGATTAGCGATGAAAAAAATGAAATATTAATATGTAATAAATAGATTAACAACTTATCTATATAGAAAAAACATAGAAAAACTAATATGTAAAGAGAAAAGAAAAAAATTAGGGTTTGTGATGGAGAAACAAATGAGAGATATGCCAACTATTTATAGACTAATATGTAAATAGATAGATGGTTAAGATTAAAAATTTTAAAATAGATGGTTGAGATCAATTTTAAAACTTAAGTGAATGAGAGAAGATGAATTTTGAAATAAAAGAATGTGAATTTACCACATAAGTGTTCCTAAGTTTAGCTTTATAAAGTTATACATTTAGCGAGAAAATATCCTCGTTATTATTATGGACCTCGCTAATAACGAAAACTTTAACAAGAGTTACGCATTTTTTCGGAATAAAAAAATATTATATTCAATAACATAAAAAAATCAAGAATTATGAAAAGATAATTATTTAACACTAAACGTTACTAATACTTAATATTTTAATTCATATTTCAATAAATTGTTAGCATTCAACTTGTTTCATCTAAAATATGTATAACAATAAAGAGAGATTTATTAGTAAAAATATCATTTAATTATATTAAATTTAAATTAAAAATACTAAACGCACCGATGCATCGACCCTAACCTACAAGGCTCAACCTACGGGGTTTTGAGTTAAACATGATCTTGACTTAAATGGACCCGAAAATTTAGTTATAAATTTTATTTTTTTCTGATTTAAACGGGTCGGTTCTACGGGCCATAACCCTTATTGTTTATGAATCAAGTATGAACATGCGTCAAGTATATTATTAAACATTCATAGAATGCGATTAGTGGTCTGATTTTAAGACTAGTAGCATTACGAACATGCGCCAAGTTAACATATTACTCACTCCCTCCCATAAAAGCTTTTACATGTACTTTCTTTTTTCGTCCGTCTCATTATAAGTTTCACACCCTTAAAGTGAAAAATTCCTTATAAACTTCACCCTCACAATTTTCACTAATTTATATAAATGTCATTACTTTTTACTCTCACATATACATAATCCAATAAAAAAATTTTACTTTATACATAAAAATTTACAAAATTACCCCTCAAAACCTCAATCATTACTCTTTTACTTAAAATGTATGTCTTCCTACATATTAAAAAATTTTTGAAATGCAGGGAGTATTATTTTTGTCTTGTTGCATTTTACGAATGCAATAGGACTTGTATATATACATGTATGCACGTTAATAGGTAGTCGCATATTAAAGTTGTGACATGTGAGCTGTCCGACAACAATTGTTGTTTCAATTGTTTTGTGAGCTAAATGGCTAATGGCATATAAAAATGATACTCTGTCCATCTCGGAATTATCTCTTAGTTTTATTTATTTCACCGTTAAACCGATTTACAACTAATATTTTTTTAATCAATTAATATCTTATTTTAATACAACTAATACTTTGAATCAACTATACTGGGCCGATATGTTTTGTGATGGGTTCAACATGGTTCAAAATTCGGCTCAACATCCAGCTTAGTCACCGTAATTCTGGCGCAAGCCTCCGATGGATACTTTGAAGGTTAATGTTGATGTAACACTTTTTGAAGACACGAGTGAGGTGGGTCTTGGCATGGTCTTGCGAGATGGAAATGGGCAATTTGTGGTAGCTAGATTGATCACAATACCAAGCTTGATGAGTGCCGATATCGGCGAGATCATGGGGTTTGTGGAGGCATTATCGTGGTTGAAGAGATTGCAAATTGATAAAGCGATTATTGAGGGAGATGCGAAGATAGTAATAGATGTTATAAATTCTAAAGAAATCGACTTGTCTTTGTTTGCAGATTACATCGGAAAATGCAAATCAATTCTCCGAGAGTTTCCGAATTTTTCTACTACTTTTGTTATACGTAATGCTAATTATATGGCATATACCTTTGCTAGGGTTGCTCATTTTTTCGAGCCCTTTTGATTGGGTTGATCCACCGATTTTTGGTGAGACATCCCTTTTTGAACTTTGTTCTTGCAATTGAAGTTTCTTTTTCTTTAAAGAAAAAAACTAATACTCCCTCCGTCCCTCTATATCTTTCCCCTTTCTTTTTGCACTCTATTTAAGAAAATATTTTTTTATTAATATATTGTGAGTCATTCGTTGACTTTTGTTAAAAAGTGAAGGATAATTTGGGAAATAAAGTAGAGGAAAAAAGTGTGCCGCTTTTTGTTGAGTAAATGAGTGTCATTTTTAGTAATATTGTTTGAATAGAGAGGGTAAAAATTAAGTGTAGTCGAGTATATTTTTGCCATTTATGTAATAGGAAACTTATTGTGGTACATCTAAAAAGGAAAGTGAGAAATTTATAGTGGGACGGAGAGAGTATTTTTTAATGAAATAATTAATATTCTTTCAACTAATATCTTTTAATGAAACAATTTATATTATTTAATTAATATTTAGAATAAAAATAACTAACACATTTTAATAAAATAACTAATATTATCAAAATAAATTTTATAATAAAATTTATTCACACAAGATTTTATGGATAACTTTGGAAGTGTAAAAGCTCAGCTTAAAATTTAAGTTTCAAAACAAATCCTATTAAGATTTACCTATTTTAGTTTGGTGTTACATTTTTCTTTTTTTTTTTTTTTCAAGATATGGTATATCAATGATGATTTATGATATTATTTATTAGAAATAATAAAATATGAAATAAAATATTTTAAAACTCAATAAATATTAAAAATAATTAATTAAAAAAATAAAAATTTTAAATTAATTACTTCCTCCGTCACATACTCGTTGTAATATTTGCCAAAAAAGTTCGTCCCCTACTCGTTGCATCCTTAAATGGTAATAAGATATTTTTTTCACTTTTATCTATCTCCCAAACACTACATAATAATATTACACCATATGCCACTATTTTTTCCACACTAACTCAATTTAATATTATTAAACAAACCTCTTATTAAAGTTGAAAAGACTACCCTACACCCATAAAAATAACTTATATTATTAAACAACTCTTACGTTAAAACTTATGTCAAACAATAAATATCACAATATGGGACAGAGGTGTTAAATTTGAAACCGAGAAACTTAAAAGATATTTTTGCATTAACTTTAATCGAAGCATTACATTATTTATACAAAGATGTTCTTCATCTCAAATCTTCGAACTTTACGAATAGGAATCATAACATAATCTGTAACAACCAAAACTAACTAACAAACTTGACCTTTGATCGATTGACACTCTATCTTGGCCTTTGGTTGATCAAACTCTAATATACTCTAACATGCTCCCGAAGGCTTTAGACCACCACGGATTAGGGAGCTCCAAGACGAGAATAAAGTCGCTGGAAACGAACAGAGCAAGAGGCTTGGTGAAGATGTCTCGCCACCGATCTTGATGACACGAATCAAATGTCAAGGACTTTGCTTTGCACCTTTTCTCGGAGAAAGTGAACGTCGATCTCTATGTGCTTAGTGCGATTATGAAAAGCAGGCTGAAAGCTAGCTTGATAGCACCTTCATTATCACACCAAAGAATGGAGGAAGCTTGCGGCGGAATTTTTAGCTCCGAGAATAAAGTATGGATCCACATGATATCCGTTGCCAATGCTAAAGACTCGTATTCAGCCTCTGTTGAGCTGCGTGCCACTACATTCTCGTTTCCTTGAGCACCAAGTAAGAAGATTGGACCCCAAAGAAATGCGGTAGCCACTCGTACTCTTGCGATCATCGAGGCCGAAGCATAGTCGGCATCGGCAAATCCATTAATCCTGAAATCGAGATAGGAACAAATTGCAAACCATTAGAAATAGAACCTTTTAGATAACGAAGTACCCGTTTACAAGCTTTCCAATGATTGATCGTTGGTGATTGAATGAATTGAGAAAGTTTGTTGATCGGAAAAGCAATATCGACGTGTGAGGGTAAGGCATCAAGAGCACCAATGATGCTTCGATAGAGAGCAGGTTTTTCAAAGATAGGACTATCATTTTTGAATAGTTTATGGCTGGGACAAAGTGGAGTAGAACAAGGCTTGCAAGATTCAAGATTGGCCTTTTGTATAATCTCCTTTGCATACTTAGACTGTGTCGAGTGATCCGATCAGATGAGGCATGAGCTTCAATTCCCGAAAAATAATCAATTTCACCAAGATGCTTTAATGAGAACTTAGAGTGAAGATCATTGATCGATTCTTTGTATCAAAATAGGATCATCACCCGTGATGAGAATGTCATCAACATAAACCAATAAGACAAACATTTTCGACCAATAGTCTTGTGAAATAAGCAATGATCGGAAGATGAGTGAGTAAAACCATTTGTCTCCAAAAACAACTTCAATGTGTCATACCATGCTTTGGGGGCTTGCTTGAGACCATAAAGAGCCTTGATTAGTTTGCATACATGAGCAGCCTAGATTTATCCTCAAAACCTTCAGTTGCTTTATATACACAGTTTCATTGAGACACCCTTTGAGAAATGCATTATTAATATCTACTTGCTGAATTCTCCAACCTCTTGTTACAAAGAATAGAGAAGATGATCCTTAAAGTGAGAGGCTTGATCACTGGACTAAAGGTATTAAAGTAGTCAATACCAAAGATGTTGTTGAAACCCTTTAGCCACAAGCGTAGCTTTATATCTTTCCACCGAACCATCCTTGCAATATTTAACTCTAAAAACCCACTTGGTAGAAACCACATTCATATTATCAGGTGTAAGGAACCAATGACCAAGTATTATTAGACATCAAAGCATCAAATTCACTTTGCATAGCCGCTTTCCATTACGGATGACAAGTGCCTCTCGAAATCGAGCAAGGTTCGAAACCGGAAGTGTAACAAAGCATGAAAGATCCTTGGTTTTGTAATACCAGCCTTTGATCTAGTTATCATAGGATGTGAGTTTTGAGTGAGGGAAGGAGGTATTATGGATGGGTGTGAGGAAAAGAATTGTGATGTGGAACCACCGATATACGAGGAAGAAGTATACGAAGGATGAAGAGGTGAGTAGGTGGAAGGGAATTTGGTGGGTATGGAATTATGAGAAGCATCGGTAGATGTTGAATTATTTGCAGGAAACTCAGGTATCTTGGTAGATATAGTAAGTGAAGGAGATGGATCGAAGAGGACTGTTGAAAAAAGAGTTTTGTAAGGGAAATCATGTTCATTAAAATCAAGTATATGAGATATGTAGAGTCTACGGATGGATGGAGACAAGTATAGCCCTTATGGAGAGGACTATAGCCAAGAAATATGCATTTTGAAGACATGTATTGAAGTTTGGAAGTATTATAGGGCCTCAAAAATGGAAAACAAGCACATCCAAATACCCTAAGATGAGAGTAATCGCTTTTTATGAAATAGCGAGAAAGAAAGGTGTAGAATTATTAAGAACCGGTGTAGGGAGTATATTAATCGGATATACACTGTAAGAAAAGCATGCCACCGGTAGACAAATGACACCCCACTCTGTGCTAGAAGAGCTAAACCCATCTCTCGTAATATGCCGAATTTTCCTCTCAACAAGACCATTTTGAGGATGAGTATGTGGACAAGAATGACGAATAGAAACACCAATATGCTTGCAATGAGAATACAAAGCTATGAATTTACCCCCATGTCACATTGAATTGTTTTAACTTTGTAATTATATTGTCTTTCCACAAAAGTCATAAACCGAGTAATGATCATGCACACCTCGATTTCACTTAAGAGGAAAAATCCAGAATATCTTGTAAAATCATCTACAACCACCAAAAATATTTATAACCTTCAAGAGAAACACAAGAAGCTGGCCCCCAAACATCGGTGTGTATTATTTCAAAAGGAACAGAGTAGTATGGGTTACAGAGGGAAAATATTGCCGATGCATTTTACCTAACCTACAGGACTCACAAAACTCCAAAGACACGGGCAAGAAGAGGTATCTTTAGAGCATTACACACTTGGGAGAGAGTAGCAAAACAAGGATGACCTAGTCTTTTATGCCACAACACATGTTTATTACCAACAACATCATTATTACAAGAAAACACGAAGCCGAATGCTTATCTCTTTTCTCGAAGATGTCCCAAATCCAAATGATATAGACCATCCTTAAGGATTCCTTTCAAGAGAATTCTCGTTGGTATTCGGTTCCTTAACAAGACAACAATCAGCATAAAATTCAATAATTGACTTTATTGTCTCTAAGAAATTGAGAAATGCTTATCAAATTCTTGGTAATATCCTCGCACATGAAGCACATTATTAACCATAGAACCAGATACGAATAGGAACAGAATTACCATTTCCAACAAGCAAACCCGATTTACCTTGATAAGGAGCTTGAATATGAAGATTACCAAGTTGTGAGGTGACATGGTGAGTAGCACCACTATCCATGAACCATTCGAACCCGAATCGGGAGCAGATCTGCCAAAGATCGAAAAGACTAGCACTAGGGGAGTAGATTCACCGAAAGGATTCGATAAGGATGAACTAAGTGAGCTTGATGTTGAGAAGTAGCAGCTTTACGATTAGAACCGGATGAAGTCGAAGCTGATTGTTGAGATGGTGACCATTTTCGGACCTTGGAAATTTACATCAAAGCGCTTATAGGACTTAGCAAAGAACATGATTATTTTTCCCACACAATGATGTAAAATCTTAGGCTTAAAGAACTTGTTCTTTCCTTTATAGTTTCCAGAATTTGTGGACTTAACATCTTTAGAAACATAGTTTGCTCGCTGGAGTGGTGGATGACGATGGCAAGAGAGGAAGATTTTGAAGTGTAGATGCATGAGCAAGACGCATTTCATGATTACGCAAAATTGCCTCGAACCTCCGTTAGAGAAGGTATACTTCCTCTAGAAGTAAGAGAAACCACAACCGCATCATATTCACTACCAAGACCTCCAAGAATGTACAACACCAAATCTTCATCACCGAGTGCATGTCCAAAGCAGAATGAAGACCATCAAAGCAATAACTTGCATTTGAAGAAAATACTCATCAATAGACAGAGAACCTCGTTTCATAGTTTGAAGTCGAAATCGAAGATTCATTGCTCCGGCCTTTGATTGAGATTGAAAGAGATCCTAAAAACTTTCCAGATTTGATAGGAGTGAGTACATCTACTCACATGACCAAGCATTTGCTCGAAATTGAACTCGGAGCTACTCATTAGAAGCCCGATCACGTCTGTGCCAATTGAAGCTACCAGACTCATCGTAATCATCAACACTTGCCGGAACCTTCTCGGCGGTGCAAAGGAGAATATCCTCAAAGCCATGCCCTCGAACCGTGGCAAGGACTTGCGAACGCCGTAAAAACGTAGTTATTATGATCCAAACGAATATGTAAAGTGATAAATGTTGGTCGTTTCATGTTAAGAAGAGAGAGAGTAGATAGGAAGAAGAAAAGATGAGATGAAGATGAATGAAATTTCAAAAAAACTAAGAAGAATCAAAGAAATGAATATGAAGATACAAAGAAATCACCATACGATCAATCAAAAGGAATTCTCGCTCGAATACCATGTTATTTTTGAAACTCGAGAAACTTAAAAGATATTTTTGCATTAACTTTAATCGGAAGCATTACAACATTATTTATACAAAGATGTTCTTCATCTCAATTCTTACGGAACTTTCCGAATAGGAATTATAACGAGAATCTGTAACAACCAAAACTAACTAACAAACTTGACCTTTGATCGATTGACACTCTATCTTAGCCTTTGGTTGATGAAACTCTAATATACTCTAACAAGAGGAGTTTTTTTTTTTTAGTTTTTTTAATATTTTTCAGCTTTTGTTTAGCTTTATTTTATTTTTGAATATTTTTATTTTAATTGATTTTTAATTTTTTTTTTTTTTTAGATTTTGTTGATTTTTTCTTATATATGTTTTTTTATATAGTTTATAAAGTTTATTAGGGTGTGTTTTTAAAGTTTCTTTTATATTTTGGGGTGTGAGTAGTACACAAACTTAATTTTTATTTCGAGAGAGGGAAGAATAGTGCTAAAGTGGGATGTATTTATAAATATAATTTACTCCCTCCCGCAAAAGCTTTCATATGTAGATGGGCATACACTTTAAGAAAAAGAGTAATAATTGAAATTTTGAGAGATAAATTTATAAACTTTTATATATAAAGTAAAAAAATTTATTGGGATATGTGTATATGAGAATAAAAGTAATGACATTTGTGTAAATTAGTGAAAATTGTGAGGTGAAGTTCATAAAAGAATTTTCATTTTAAGGGTGTGAAATTTATATTGGGACGGACGAAAAAAAGAAAGTGGGAAAACTTTTAAAAACAAAGGAGTAATTTTTAAATTTTACTCGGTGGTGTTTAGTAAAAGGGATATGAATGGAAAATATTTAATGCAAAGAGCAACTACAAAGGATAATATATTATAGGTAATCCCAAGGTTGCCTTGTAACATGTTTGTATGGCTTGATATTTTTACATTATCAGTACCCCTCAATTTTTTTAATCGATTAAATAATAATTCAAACCCATGATCTTATGAACATAGATAGTGAAATTCTACACAAGTATAAAGCAGAGGAAATTAGCCTCATCTAAAAGTTTTGCTCTAATACCATAAAAGAATTTCGCCTTATCTAAAAGTTCGAACTTGTAGAAAAATTGGAAATCAATCCATATACATCATCACCCTAATACCAATAATTTCATCGACTATCTAAAATGATAAATTGGAGTATGCAAGATTGAATTCACAATACAAACATACAAGAGTTTAGATTTAATTAAGGTAGAGTGAAAGGTGAATGCAGCTCTAACCACTTAAAATTATATCACTTCATTCGTTTGTAGTAATAAAGTGTTAAGAAACCATATTTATATGTTGTGACAGAAGATTGAACATATGATACATGATGAAATGGAGAAGGTTGAAATCACCAAGACGATGACATAATTCCAACGTTATCAACTCAGAACTGGCATTTATCCAAGGTATCAAAGTAGGGATGGTCCATTGCTGCTTTCGCTGAAATTCTATCTGCGGGATCATATTTAAGCATCTTCTGCATAAACCAAAAACGAAAATGTCCTCACAAAATCACATAAACATTGTAATATGCATTTTAATGTCGTTGATATATTCACTTTTATTTCAAAAAAATTACTAAAATATACTCTGATAATATCTTTCACAGGTAAGAGGACACTTAAATAAGAAAAGAGGGTAATGATGGGGTTTTTTTGTAAATTTTTATTAATAAAGTAAGAAATTTTTTGAATTATGTGTGTGAGTCAAAAGTAATGTGTAAATTTGTGGATATTGGAGGGTGAAGTTTGTGGTGGTTTTTTTATTTTAAGGGTGCGAAAAGCATTGTGGGACGGACGAAGAGATAAAGTGTGAAAGGTATTTCGAAAAAAAAATTGTACTAAAAATTGATAAAACAGTTCCATCAAATTTCTGCATTTAGCTTCTGGGATTAACACTGGATGAAGAAGGATGTGTAGAGGTTGATGATTTGGAGATAATAAAATCTTGATATTGAATGAACAACCAATTTCAATAGCCTTTGGATTTTAAAAACTCACAATACAATTAAAATCTTCCACATTAACTGTATTTTGAAACAATTTGAAGTGTGTGGATATGCTTTTGATCCATCAGAAATAGCAAGGATCACCAAGCGGAATTAGGGTCTTTTCAATCACTATAAACATTTTCAAGAATTATTTAATTTCAAACCTATTTCACACAACTTTTGAAAAGAAGTGATCTTGAAAGCTGTTCGAACAAGTTTGACATTAATCATGATCCTTGAACATGGATAAGAAAGGTAGAGTGAAAGCTGAAATTAGTACCGATAGAAGGTCAAGACCATCAGGTCCCAAAGATGGAACTGCACGCCCCAAATTCTGAGGCTCCCACTGGGGATACACATGCCAATCCCGCAGTGAACTAACTCCAGGCCAATCCTTCTCAGTTGGTGTACCAAGCAACCTATTACATGCATAAGACATTATTATTATTAACTAAGGAAGAGCTTGTTTCAAGCTATTCAATGGAAATAAGAATGAAATTTTATTTTTCCTCAATGCCCTTGAATATATTGAAGGAATAAATATTTCTATAGTGGTTACATCAAAATGAGACAAAATAAACTTGTTTGTAGTGGTGGAGTGGAATGATTGATGAGAAATGATTGTAGGAGGGGAATAAATTAATGAAAATGGGTAGTGATTACCTTATGAGAGAAAAATGGTGTCATGATCACTTTTGTTTCTCATTAACTACCATAATTGTATTATAGTCATTCTCATTCTCATTCCAATTAAAGAATTTGCTACCAAACGCCCTAATATTCCACATAAGTGGATTGGTTAGATAAAAATACTCCCTCCTCCTCCCTTTAGGCCATTTTGTCAAAACGGATATCCTAATATATGTTACTCATTTTCTTTTTGGCAAAGTATTACCCACATTTCTCTCTATACCTATCTCTACACCCACTACACATTCAATATAATATTTCTTTAAAACTTGTATCACTTACGAAAGGATAACTTAAAGGAGGATGGAAGAAATATAAATATGTGTTTTATCATTACAGACTTTTGAAATTTATAGCTAACATATCCAACTTTGAAAGGCAAAAAGTCAATTCAAACGAAGCAAACTTCTATTATAGTCAGTCCACCATATTCTAAAACCTAATTTCATAGCATCCACTAATCTTCACGTGCACCAATAATGGATTAGTAAGGGAAAAATTAAAGATGATGGCGTTGACATTTGGATATGAAGCTTGTCCATTTCTTTTGTAAATTTCCAACAAATTGAGAGAAGATGACATATAAAGAGAAATTGTGTTTTTTTTTTTAATTATGTGTCCTCTCCATATTCACAAGAGATTTATGCAAAAGAAATGGAGAGATCCATTTTCATGACATTCCAGGTAAGTCTCTTTCCAAAATTCCCAATCCAGGTAGCCATTATTACAGAATGAAATAATATCTAACATTCTAATGGGGAAATGCATTCTATCTTCATTTATCTGTGATGGCAGCAAATTGCATGAATAATCAGGAAGAAACGCTGGACAATATCAACAGGATCACAATCATAAAGCAGAGATAAGATAAATCGCACCTAAAAATATGAAGAAGTTGTTGAAACTCGGAGTCTCCAGGAAACAAAGCTTGCCTTCTCACCATCTCCGCTGCAAGAGGCGAAACAGTTATGCTGCTAACTCAATTTCATAGGCAAAATAAGGATTGTTCTAATAAATGAGGATGAGGATGAAATTCGCACCAAAAATACAACCAACGGACCACATATCAACAGCAGTGGAGTAATGAGTGGATCCGAGAAGCACCTCTGGAGCTCTGTACCAGAGAGTAACGATCTGCGTATTTTGAATACAATAATAAAATTACTCGTTCGACATTGACAATAAACATGTAAAATGATTATACCTCATGCGTGTAGCTCTTGAGAGGAACAGTGAACGCCCTACCAAGGCCGAGATCGGCAATTTTGAGGATCCCCTTCTCCTTATCCAGTAACAGATTTTGTGGCTTGAGATCGCGGTGAAGCACACCGTGACTGTGGCAGTGGGCAACGCCCTTACACAACTGATAGAGGAAGCTCTGAATCAGTTGCGGCGGCAGAGGCCTAGGGTTTGGACCCTTGCGGTGGGAATCGATGAATTTTGAGATCGGTGTCAAGGTACTCAAAAACAAGATAGAGTAGCGGCTTTCCGTTCTTGTTGTCTACGTGTTCGACGCAGAGCAATCGGACGACGTAGAGAGATTGGGAAAGCATTTGGAGGAGAGAGACTTCTCGGAGCGCCGTCGGAGGAACGCCTTCCTCGTCCATTTCGAGCCGGGTTTTCTTCAGCGCCACCACTTGACCGGTGGCTTTCTCTTTGGCCTTGTAGACCTTGCCATATGTGCCTTCACCGACCTTCTCCAGCTTCTCGTACTTCTCCATGGATTGATTGGAAATGGGATCTGTGTTCTCTCTACAGAACTCTATGGAACACTTCGTTTTTTTTTTTTTACCGTTTTTCAATGAGTTGTTTTGAAAATTTGAATTCAATCCCGCCCGAATACACACCGACATGTTATTAATTAATAATAATACCAAAATGTCATGATTCTTTGAGCAAAAATTAAATTTATTAAGACATGTTTATCGCGGGTCGTGAACACTGAACAACCCAAAGCACACGAGTCACTACTTAGCCGCTCCACAATCGATTGGTTGCAAGGATGAAAATATCATTATCGCAACAAATATCGCAACTTTAATTTTACGGATATATCAATGGATATATCGATATCGCATATCGATATCGCAAAAGATTGAAAAAAATGACGGAAACTTTATTAAAATCTTGAAAATTTAACAAGATATTTCATGGATTATTATAACATATTATTATGCACATATTTTATTAAAAATTATAATAAAATTATATTTTTAAAGAAACTATATGGATAATAGATTATATAAATATTGTGCGACACAAAATAAGTCTAATTAGCTGTTATTATAAAAAAGAAAAATCTAAAAAGCCATAAGATCACAAACCGATCCAGAGGTCGGAGCCCCCACTAAAAACCTTGTTAAAGTAAAACTTAGGGAAACCCCTAGCAAGGAAAAAGAAAAACTCCTCTAAAAGAGAATTAACAAATACGGAAATACTCGGTGTATCTATCACTAATGACAATATCATTAACAAAATTTGGAGAAGTGCCACCAAATGAAATCCTCATAATCCTCAAATTTTGAAATAGCATCGGCCATTTTTATCTCTCTCTATAGATATGAACCGCTTTAAAATCAATCTCAAGAAGCTTCTCTTGCATCCACATCCAAGAGGCCCTAATCCTCCAAGGTATTTCCAACATCGATTATGAAAAAGAGAGATAATGTAAGATGAATCGACTCCAAAACCAGAGGGAGTCCAACCATTATTAACCGCCACCAAAACACCCTCCATAGCGAGCCAAATTTCCGCCTCATAAGCATGACCGCTTCCCATTTTCTCGGGCATAAGCGGCATAAACAAATCCCATGCAATTTTAAACACTCCCCCTTGGATTCTACCATTATCCGCACTCCCATCCGTATTGAGCTTCATCCCTATGCTTGGAGGCGACCATCTAACCGACAACAAAGACCGGCGAAGGACGCCGCACAAACTTGAGAGACAAAGCCTTTATGCGGTGGAGGTCGGTGCATGTGTTAAAATTATACCCTATATCTTCCACTTGACTTCTCTAACCAAACCCCACCACCGAAACATGAAAAGCTGCAGCATTCGGAACTTCATCACGATGCACCGCATTACGAAACCTCCATATTAGCCAAAAACAAGTCATCTAAGCTAACTTCCAGATATTGAGTACTCGTGGACTAAAAGTCACCCGAAAAATCTGTAAGAATAAATCATGAAAGTCAATCGAGGAGTCAAGCTTTATATCAAAAACTTCAAAGAATACGACCCTCCACCTTGGAAGTACAAGAACAAAGACAAAAACATGGTCAAAAGTTTCGAGGCTCCATGACAAAAACACAAATAGACGGACCCAAAACTTCATGGGATTGAATGATGTCCCAAGTCGGCACCTTTGCCCATATCAAACGCCAAACAAAAGTGGAACGAGAAGGTGGGATATGTTTCTCCCAAATCCATTCCCTCCAATTCACCTTTGGAAGTTTGTTGCGGCAAAGTTTATAGGCTTCCTTTGAATCAATTTTTCCAGACTTATGATTACTCCAAACTCTTAAATCCACCGAATTAGAGGCAATTTTATTGTCTATAATACTAACGCAAATCATGCGGATAAGTAGCCGCAAAATCATCATTTATTATCCATGCATTGCTTGAACCGTAACACTCAATTTTGTGAGAATATTCGACCATTCCTCTCTCGTAATTTATTTTTTCCGCAATAACATATCCCAATCAATTATCCGTCCAAAACCTCATCGAAGACTCAATTCCTGGAATCCATCTAGAACCCTCTTCGATCATACTGGAGCCGGCTTAAATTATTTCACACCGAGGAAGAAGTAAAATATCTTATGTACCCCCATTCTCTCGTATTGTGCCGATCATGAATGAATTTGAGACCACTATCAACCTCCATGATAATCTCCCAAGCAAGCTTGAGTAAAAACTTTCATTAGCTGCCCTTATTGACCTTACACCAAGGCCCCCTCCTTATGTGGAGCACACACCCGAGCCCACGAGGCAGGTGCTAAAATTTTGCTTCTTAACATCACGGTTCCATATAAAGTTTCTCATAGCAACCTCCACTGCTTTAGAAGAGGCCTAGGCCATTTATACACCGTCATACTATGTGTGGGAGACGAAGCAATTACACTATTAACCAAACAAACCCTTCCCGCAAGAGATAAAAGCGAACCACTCCATTTAACAAATTTGCCAATGATGTTATCACAATCGGTTGTAAGTGTCGATTCTTGGCTTCCCATGAAAAATCGTAACACTCGAATAAGTAAAAGGAGCCACTCCTTCTACAAAATGGAGGGTGTTGAAAAGAAAGTGCTTAAAATCCACCGTCACCGCCGACCAAAAAGGCCCGAGATTTTGAGGGACTAACTATTTGTCCGTAACACTCACCATATCGATCCAATATATCCCGAATTAACAACACGTTCTCTTTAGTCGCCTTGCAAAATATCAATATATCATCTGCGTACAATAATTTATTCGAACAAGAACCCCCAATTTAGCTTACGCTGGACAACCCATCTAATGCCACCCTTATAATCAAACATTCTAGCGGAACATCCTCGACAATTGAAAAAGCGGTGGCGAGAGAGGATCACCTTGCCGCACCCCTCGTGAACACGAAAAATATCCCTCCAAGCTGCCATTCGGAGATATAGATAGCACGGCCGAGTGCAAGATGGAATCAATAAGCTTACGAAAATGTGGACTAAATCCCATGCACTCCAAAGTTTGTTGTAAGAAATCCCAGCATTGTGTCAAAAGCTTTTCGAATATCAATTTTCAAGGCAATGTTTTCATCACCTTTATTTAGGCAATTGAAGCTCTCTAATGCGGTGGCAATGCAATGATGAATATTTTTCCCTGGGTATAAACCCATATTGCAAACTCGAAAGAACGTCTCTCGAATTGGTCCAAGTCGAGTAGCAATGATTTTCGTGAAAATCTTAAATAAGAAATTCCCAAGAACTATAGGCCCGAAATCCTTAACCCGCGAAAAACCTCGCTATTTTTGAAATTAAAGTAACTTGACGTTCGAATTGAGCCCAATTTGGAATGAAAGCTTTTGTGAAGAAAAACCCTACTTGCCTTAATAACATCGTGCTTTATAATCTCCCATGCGGCTTGAAAGAATATTCCTCTGAAACCGTCGGGGCCGGGGTGCTATTCAGAGAAAGCTCAAACACCGCCCTTCTAATTTCCTCCTCCGGAGGGACTCGAGTCAAAAACTCATTTATGTCTGTTGTGATCGAAGGTTGCAGCAGCTCACTAACGAAAATTGCAGTGGGAATCCTCTCTTTCATCACCGAAAAGAGTGAATAATAGCGAACAATGTGTTCGGCAATAACATTCCTTTCTTCGCACAGCGTTCCATTAATAAGTAAAGCGAGATATTGAAAAATTGCCCGAGAAGTCTTATGGATACACTTTGGAAAAATGTTGTATTTCGGTCTCCGTCCTTGAGCTGGGCACGGCTCTTCGCATTAATAACGTGCGCTGATTTTTCGTGGTATCATTGATCGCATCCATTAATTCGGTTTCTCTCTTAGCATACTCAGATTCCAAGACAATTAAAATCACGTTCTTTGTAGTTGCAAGAGCTCTCTCTGTTGTTCTTCAAGCAAAAGAAAGAGATTCCCAAAAGCCTCTTTACTCCATTCCCTAAGCTTAGCTTTCAACCGCTTTAGTTTTCGGACACACATGGAAATGGGGTCTTTTGCATGGATGTGCGAATTCCATGAAATCAAGTTCTTGTCCCAAAATCAGAATGATTGGGCCAAAAATTTTGAAACCCGAATGGCTTTACCACTTGCAAATTTGTTTCTTGGTAGTTAATAAGAATGAGATGATGATTAGAATGCGCCTAGGGAGAACTAGAGCGGAAACAAGCCCAAGAATCCATAAATATCTCCGACACCAACGCTCTGTCTAAGCGTGATGTAAGAATAGGCCCAGTGGCTACATCTCCAAGTAAAAAAAAGTCCCCGAAGTATTCAAATCAATAAGGCCCGCTGTGAAAATGTCGTTGTCCCACTGCTCGTGAGATCCAACAATAGCATTATAGTCTCCCACAAGGCATCTATTGAGATTGCTATAAGGAAGCAACACACTCCAAAGATTTCTCCTTTCTACGCACGAATTATCCGCATGAATAAAATAAAAAAACAAGCCCCTTTCATAGTATCAACTTTGATGATTACCAATTGCGGGGATTTAACAATAACCGACAGAGTTGCCATCATCCTCGCGACTAAAAACAACCCAATATTCGGCCTTAAACCATTGTATCTCGCTATTTTCATCAAGAAACTCCATGTTGATACTACGCCAAAAATGAAAGCCAAAATCTGCAATTAAAACCTTAGGTTCCGCAATTGCAATAATATCGATTATACACTCTCGTGATCTCACGGAGCATATTTCGAGTCGAGTCATTGCCCAGACCCTCGAATATTCTAGAAAAGCATTATAATTGATTCACTTGTTCAAATACGTAGCTTCGGCGGATGGTCGTCCTCTTCACATAAATCAGCCGACTTTTGGAGGCTTACGCATAGCGACAAGGCCTCGTAATCCACGGCAGACATGATTTGGTAAGTATTATCATGCATTGGCGAGGAATGCATTGTCTTGTTTCTCAAATTGTATTCCTTAGTAACACTGCTTTGGCTTTAGTTGCTCCTTTTTTATTATTCCCGGCCACGTAAACCGGGCGTGAACTACTAGTGTCGGAAGTCGAGTGGGCGGGTGTCGTGGTTGGGAAGACACCCTTCGATTCAAACATTATGTATTCCTCACAACCTTTCGTCTTATCAATTTCAATCAAAACCCTTGCAAAGTGGCACATAGACCGCTTGTCACGATCATCAATTTTGATAATCGACTCCTAATGCGAAGCTAAGGCATGAATTATTTTCGGTTGATAATATTCTATTGGTATCTCATATATCCGAACCCACACCCGAGCCATATTAGAGATCACCTTATACGGATTAAATCCACGTACTCGGCGTTAAAGACGCAAAACTCCTGGCCTCAAATTCCACGATCGCTTATTTAAAACTCTATCCCCATCTCCCGTTCCCGTCAATTGTATGTTGTAGTAGCCTTTCCCCAAAGGAACCGGGGACCGATCTCCGCATAGACCCCATACCTCGGTTGATCTTGTTAAATAGATCTTCCGCGGTGTAAGGTTCATTTCTGGGGCAAAAGAGAGATTCCCAATGAGAGAGTGCTGCAGAAGGTCCACCTTTCGTTTCACAAGCATATCATCTATTTTAACAGAAAGAAATTCCCCTTTCCATTGTGCTCGCATGGAAGAACACTCATAAAGATCACATTCTTGATGATCTTGAATATCCTCTTGCCGAATAGGGGATAAAATTTGACGATATGTAACCACAGGATTCGCCTTTTCAAGGTTGTTCGACTTGGAGTTTCCATCTTGCGAATCACCGTCGTATTTTCAAGATGCAACCGTGGATCGGAAGGCGGTGCAGATTCGGCTATCGATTGACAACATCTTCTTGTTAAAAGACCGTAATAAATCGCAAAAGAGTTTTCACCGATTCGCAAGAACATCTATTAACGTCGTGGTGAATACTTGTTTGAGGGAACTATCCACGGTGTCCATCGTTGAGATAGTTGCCGGAGCAAAGCTGCTCCGCAAGCAACAAAAGCGGAATTTCAAAAATTAAATCTTTAAACCTCCGCATCGCTGTGGCCATTCAAAATATTCAATAGAATAATCTTGAATGGACGCAAAATAAGTGACAATATAATACATAATACAATACAAAATAGCTAAATATACATAATACAATACAATTAATACCAAAATAAAGACCTATGAGGTTTAAATGTAGTAGGTTCACATGTGCATAACTATGTCCAAAATTACTCTAATGTGATGAGTTGATATCAATATTGTTTAGACAAAGATGACATAGTTATGAGTGAAGTCGGCCTCACCAAATGAACGAACTTAATAATACCTAATTTGAAAAATAATCATCTTAATTATTTCCACCATCACCGTCATTTCCACCATTTTTCCATCACTATTTCTTTCATCCTCGGTTGAGCTATCTATTTTTGGGAATCTTGCAGACAATTGATTGCCTATAAGTCTATGTTTGAAATATTTTATTATTTTTGGGAAATAAACAAAATTTTAAAAAAATTATAAATTATATAAAAAATAAAAATTGCGATTTTTAAATATTTTGCGATATTTCCGCGATATCTAGGAAAAATACACTACGCCTGACCGATGTCGATATTTTGCGATATTTCCACGATATATTCGCGATATCCGAAAAAACACATTACCCCTAATATTCATATCCCAACCTCAATTTTTGCGATATATCCGCAATATATCGCGATATTTCAACCCTTGATTGGTTGTGGATTGTGCCTTTATCCTCATGCCATGTGTCCATTTCTTATTGGAGATTGTGATTTTATTTAGATAAAATTTAGATTTTTGATTAGTTATATTATACGTAAAAAAAAAAATATATATCAAAATTTGGGATTTTTATTCTCTATAAAGTGAAAATTGTCGATTATGTAAATTCAAAGTATTTTGAATCACAAACTTATTTTCTCTCTTATTTGTTCTAGCTTTTTTTTCCCCTAATATATCTCTCTTATTTGTTGTAATTTTTTCCTACTAATATTTGTCTCTTATCATGGATCCAAATTATCCAAACTCCCAAAATTGTCCTAATTTTAATTCAATCTTTTCGAACTCCTAAAATTATTCAAACTCTCAAATTTATCCAAATTTTCAAGATTATTCAAACTCTCAAAACTATCCAAACTCTCAAAGCTATCCAAGCTCTCAAAATTATTCAAACTATCAATTTTCTCTAAATTTTAACCAAGTTCTCATTTCGAACAAGTTCAAATATCCGAAAATGTCTCACGCAGTATATTCCGAGACACAAATCAAAAGACGGAAGATTTAGCCTTAATATCTTCTTGGATCGTGATAAGTGAAGATAAAACACAAGGCGAGAAATAAAAGGGTTGTCTCGTTGTGGTCACGAGTGCATAAATTATACGAAGAAGCTCGAGTAAAAATCCAAGGGAAATAAATGAAAAAAATGTTGATTAATTGAAAGTTCATTTTAAACGACTTAATGAAAATGTCAACAAGTGGATTGTTGCTTGTAAGGAAACACATGGCCGAAAGAGAAGCGGAATGAGCCAACAAGATATTGAGAATGAAGCTCATACAATTTATGCGGCTAGTGGATCCAAGTTTCGGGACCAAAGCATGTATTTGATGAAGTTATGAGTACACATCCCAAGTGGGAACTAAAACTAGGTAATTATCCAACATATTCTCATGCTTTGAAAATGAAAAAAGTTGTGATGACTCAAATAGATCAAGAACCCGGTGTAGATGGGTCGTTGTTGGTCCCAGATCAATCAAGTTTACACAAAGAGGAAATCTAGAAAGGGAGGGATTGAATAGATCTCCCTTACTACTTAATTTTTCCTTTCTAAAAATTTAAAATAACTCAATTGAATATCGATTATACAAATGAAATGTTTTATACTTGATTTGATTGATAATTCGAACAAGTGTTTGATTTATCATAATTGATTAAGAACATGTAAGTAATTTAAAGATAAACTAAAAGTAAAGAACACAGAGATTTATAGTGGTTCGAATTCTCAAAATCCTACATTCACTCTCCTTTCATAATCTTGTGAAAGGGACTCCACTACTTACTTACTTTCTTCTTGCCTTACCTACAGATTACAATGCGGTTCTTCACCTTTACAATCGATCTTCCTAATTCGGAATGTGTTGGCTTGAAGATATATGAAAAGTGTTCTACAAGCAATTGAAAAACTATGAATGTTTTAGGAGCGTTCTCGCATAGTAGTATGCTTTGAATGCGTGTGCTTGTGTTACGAAATTGTGAGAATTGAAGGTTCAAAGTTAAATCTAATTCTACTCGTGATCTATTTATAAAAGATTAGTAGTTGCAACCGCCTTGTTGACTCTTTAGTGTTTATTATAACTGACTAACTGATTTTTGTTGCTTGAATGCTTGCTTCTTAGTTAGTTGTAAGCTGTTCTTGTTTTTGTTATAACTTCCGATTTCTCTAACACTTCTAGTCGTCTGCTCCTTTTGATTTTAGACAGCCTTGACCTCGTCTCGATCATCTCATGTCTTCGCATATCTTGATCTTCTAAGTATGTAGTTGTCTGCTACTTGTCTTCGTCGGCTTGTCTTTGTCTGTCTCTCTTTCTATCTTGTTCTCATCTAGTCTTAGTACTTAGTCTATTACAAGATTTTATTCACTACCTCACCTAGTTATACAATCATTCAAATTTGGTCATCTTATTTTACATACTCATCTTAACTTCATCAAAACTAACATTTTTATCCTAACAAGTTCCCCCTTTTTGATGATGTTAAAACTTCTCAAGAAAATAAATGAGTTAGTAAAATAAGAATATGAAGAAAACCGAGAAAAAAATAGATAGTTAAGACACTTAATCGGATAGATGAGATAAGCTTAGTCAATCAGACAATTAAGTTAATCAAGTCTTGCGGATGAATTAGTGTTAATGTTTTTAACCGATTAAAGCTTCTTAGGTTAATCAGCTTATAAGATTAAGTCAATCAAGTTAGTTAACACCAGTATAATCTTATATGATAGAATCTAAATATATTCACATTCGGTATCCAAAAATTACAAATTTTTCGAGATAAGGATCGAGGTAGAGATAAGGATCTAGTCATACCATCGTTCTTCTTACGGAATGCTCATCCAGTCGAAGACCCTTTTCTTTAAGCTTATTGTCTCCCCTTCTTGACCGGATCGACTATGGTTTCGGCTGGATCATTATCTCGCTTGATCTTTTCTCGGTCAGGACTGACCATCTTGAGTGAGAGGAGGAGACATAGAGCGTAAGCTGGTGCAACTATATCCATGTTGAACTCTTCGTCGGTGAAATCGATTAAGTATTGGTAGAAGTCTAGATCTTTTGTCTCAAGCCATTCGTGAAATGCAATGTTCTCATCCGTACCTAAGGAGACCTTCTTCCGGACATGGAATAGAAAAATTCATTACGCCTCCAATGATTTCCATTTTTCTTGCTCGTTCATCAAAAGAATCTCCTTAGGCACTCCTTACATGCGATGGAATGGATGAAATATTACTTCACCCCGATCATTCTTCGACCTCTGAACCCATCTCCTAGTCTTCTTGTAGTAAGTCTTACCGGTTACCTTTTCTGCTCTCGTCTTCTCTTGGCATCTCTTCTCTTGTATCTTGCCACTTCTTCCCTCTTCCTTTTTCTTATTCTTTCTTCTTCCTTCACCTCAGGGGTCTTTTGAGGTTAACTCGATGCTTTAGTTTTTCCAAATGATTTGGTAGAAGAGGAGGGTTGAATGGTCTGAATCGAGCAGGATCTTGCACAGGTAATTCTTGAAAATTTTCAAACTTAACGGGTTCAGCTGCCTTTTCGACTTCTACCTGTCTCTAATCGTCTTTTCGAGTCTTTTTAAGACACGCTGGGACTTCTCCTCCTGCCTTCTTCCTTGCTTCCTCGGCTTGAAGCACTTCTTACGCTAGCTCTTCAATATTCGATTCAAAGACAGGATCTTATCGTCTTGAGTGTCTATTCTTTTCTTGAGGCCACTGTTTTCCCCCTTTTTATCATCAACAAAACGAGTGTTACAGATGGTTGCAACTTGCTCTATTTGACCAATGAACTCATTACGAATTGATCATGTCTTTTATTCTAGATAGTCAAAACTTTTCTTTTGAGCGGCTTCAACAGTGAGCTCATTGTGCACTAGTTGGTTGAGTTGATTTGTGAGGGACGTCTTTTCAACAACTAAAGACATTCTCATAATCTAAAGAAAAGAAGCTTCCTTTGCGGCAAGCTTGATTTATATGCTCATTAATTGAGTCTCTTATTTCCTAATAAGTGCATGGACATAATTCTTCACCCATTCTTCCGCTTCGTTTGTTCTTGACTATCTTTCGATTAACTCCGGCTTTGAGATCATTGTGCCTTAACCCGAGAAATGGAGATCAATCTTCATTTTTCTTGAACAACGACACTATATTCTCCTTGATGGATGAGGTGACAAGAGATGGTAGCATCTGGAATGCCGATAAGCGGGAAGTCTTCAAACTTGCCACCTCGGTTCAAAGGGCTTCAACCTCTTATGTAGATGCAGATGTGGAAGGTTGAGCTTCTTCCATTTCGGATGGAGAAGACAGTGTTAAATCTATCTCCTCAATATCTCTTTGATGGCTCACCTCAATCGGTGGGGAATCGCCCAATGAGGTTGTTCGGTGGCACCTCTGATTCTACCATAGGCAGTGTCTGCTCCTCTATATGCTCTGCCTAGGCTTCCTCTGCTATCTCCATCTCAACCAGTTCATCACCTTCTCAACCATTCCTTCCTTCCCAGCTTCTTCCTTCTCAACCCCGGCTCTGTTTCCTTCTCGAGTCTCCTCCTCCGATTGCTTCTCATTGGTTCCTTGGCGGGAAACCAGATATACTCTTTTCATCAAATAGTTAACAAAGCGGTCTTACGTGAATATTTCCTCGAAGGATTTTAGACCAGCTATCCTTAAGATAGTCTTTTCCCGAGATGGAGAGATCGTTTCCCCCTAGCGAAGCTGTCTTCTCTACCTCGGCTTCCTCATCTTTATTTGACTCTTCCTCATCCGACTCCTCCTTACGAAGATTCGTCCACGGAAGAGTTTCAGCTTTCTTGGACTTTGATTTTGAGGACTTTTGAGTAGGTGCGGTAGGGCAACCAGGGCATCTACATGCTTCAGTCATATGGTCCATAGATTTTCTCATTCTTAGTCGGCAAGCCCTTACATTTTGTATACTTTTTTGTGCCAACCTCCCGGTTCAGATTGTCGACCCTATCTTTGCCTCTAGGATCAAAGTGATCATGTTCATCATGCTCGCCACTGTTTTGAGTCCATCTGAACTTGTTCGCAGATATCTCGCTTCTTTCAAGAATCTCTTATTTTCTTCAAACAGCCTCGTGAACAGTAACCTCGCCCGGTTTACTTGAACACCATCGATAATTGCCCTTAAGCAACATATTCTAGGCCTTGTCGGCCCATCGTGGCTTTGTTGTTCTCCCAAGATGCATTTTGTCGGAATCAACATTAATAACATATATTTGTGTTTTAACATTGGCTTCTTCAAATTTGTTGTTGTGTTTTGATGAGAAACTCGGCCATCAACTTAAAACTTTCCAAGTACTCTTCACTTTTATAATGAAATGGATCTACACCCTCTGCTCAATCCAAAAATCTCCCTATATCCTATACTAAAACCACTATATTTTCCCTCTTCCCATCTACATTCGTACCTTTGATTTAATGGAGTTCTTTTTGTATGTGGCTCTAGTCGAAACTCCACCGCCAAATCATCAAGCGTCATGTTCTTCTCTCGATTTCATAGTACAAAATTTCTTCAAACCCCTGGATTCAAGGAGTTGAAGAATCTCCACCGATTCTGGGTCGATTGTAGTTTCCCGGTCGACATACATCTCGATTTGTCTTCTTTCTAATATTTGTGAGGTCATATACGAACTTGATTTTTATTAATCCGCCATTGATGAAGGTTTCGGTTTAGGAAGGAAAGAAAATTTTGTGGGGAGAGAGAGAGAGTATGAATGCAGGTTATATGTGCATAAATGGCGAAATACACACGAATTCCTATTTATATGAAGAGATAAGGAATAAAATATTATAAAAACTAATTAACGATTGAAAAGTTTCGAAATGGGTTTACGTACCTATTAAAAAGTAATCATGGCTATATTTTCTGAAAAGTGTGTCAATTAATTATATTGATGTGTCAAGTATTAATGTGTCGCGCGTAAAATCTAGAAGGGGGTTGAATAGATTTTCAACTTTTTCAAGGATTAGAAAATCAATTCAAGGAAACAAAGTTCACACAGCAGAAAGCAAGTTTAAACTCAATCTTAAATGGATCAAAAGCAATCTGATTATAAGTCCGATTGTGAGTCTCGAAATTGAATTTGATTGAAAGTTGATTAAGAACAAATAAGTAATGAAAGCAAGAAATAACACAACAATTTATAGTGGTTCGGATCTAATTGATCCTACATCCACTCTCATTCTTCAACTTGAAGAAGGGTCTCGTCCCACTTCTTGACTTACGAGTCTTACAAATTACAACTTTTCTCGATGATGATCTTCTATTCTTCAAGCCTATCTTCAACTCCTAAACTTTCTCGGAATCTCTAAATTTACGGTGCAAAAGTGTGTTGAAGATGTACAGAGTAGTGTTCTATAAACACTTAGAACTTATGAAAATTTCTTTTAATAACTTGTGTGAATGCTTAGAAATCTTGTGAATTATGAATGTGAGAAAACCGAATTAATTCGTTGAAATTTAAAGTTGTGCCTAGACCTATTTATAAGCTTGAGAGACGGTTAGTTTGTTGTAACAAACTTAATCTTGATAACCTGTCTTGACTTCACTGATCTTGGTCTAGTTGTCTGCCGATTGACTTGGTGAAGACTTGTCTTTCTTATTCTACTCGGCTTGTCTTGACCTCTTGAGCTCTTCATAGTTGTCTCCTGCAGATGACTATCTCCAGCTAGTCTTCGAGATGACCTCTGCTCCTTCAAACTCGGTGACTTCCAGCTCTTCCTAGTCCGATCGGCCCTAGTCTGGATCTTTTCCTCAATTGTTCTTCGTAGTTAATCGGTCATCTTGCTTAGAAAGAGTTGACTCTCGTCGACTCCTTTTAACTCATCAAAACCTCTTATGATCTAGCGGTACCTATTCCAAACTTTTCTATAAGATCTCTCGTGTATTTAGCTTGATTGATGAATATCCCCTTCTTTGTCTGTTTGACTTGTAATCCAAGGAAGTATGTCATCTCTCCCATCATGGACATTTCAAATTTGCTCTTCATAAGATGACTAAACTCTTTATACAAAGATTGATTAGTTGAACCAAATATAATATCTACATATATTTGAACTAATAAAAGATCATCATCATATTCTTTTCGAAAAAGAGTTCTATCAATTTTACTCTTAACAAAACCATTTTGAATCGAGATAATCGACAAGGTGTCATACCAAGCTCTTGGAGCTTGTTTGAGTCCATATAAAAACCTTTTTCAGCCTATAGACCTTGTCTCCTTTGACAAAACACGGAGGTTGCTCAACATAAACTTCTTGACTAGGATTCCATTTAGAAATACCGATTTTACATCCATCTAAAACCGTGAATCTTTTAAAAGCAGCATAGGCTAAGAACAATCTAATGGCTTCCGACGAGGCTACAGGTGCAAAGGTTTCATCATAATCAATTCCTTCGATTGTGAATAATCTTGGGCAACTAGTTCGGCTTTATTTCGAACCACTACATTGTTCTCATCCCTTTTATTTTTAAAGACCCACTTAGTTCCAATGACTTTTGATGATGAGGTCTTTCAACAAGCTCCCACACATCTTGTCTTTAAAACTCGATTTAGTTCTTCTTGCATAGCAATAATCCAATTGGAATCAAGAAGAGCTTGATGAATTAACTTAGGTTCAAGTAATGATACATAACAACCGAACATACAATCTAGATTTAGTTGTGTCCTAGTCTGGACTCCGCATTCTAAATCTCCTATTATTTGTTCAAATTTGGATGATAGTTCATTATCTTTTACCCTTGTCTTTTACTAAAGATGAGGTCTTGTCTAAAGTATCCTTTTCAATTGGTTCAATGTTACCTTCAGAGTGTATTTCTTCCCCGATCATTTGGAAGAGTAGTTGTCTGATCACCGGTGACTTGGATGAACTTTCGGATTTGTATCTTTGCCTAAGACAGGTTCTTCTTCATCATCTAATTGATTAAGTACATAGAACTTCACATTTGATCTTTTAAAAGTCATCTTTTGTAGACATACTGTAATCTTTGTGATGTCACCTGCTTTCCTTAGACTCAAAAGTAGATTCATCAAATACAACGTGCAGAGTTTCTTCCACACACAAAGTTGTCTTGTTGAAAACTTTATATGATTTAGATATAGTGGAATATCCTAAAAATATCTTATCTCGCTATCTTAGCATCAAAGGTTTTAAGCCGAGACTTTCCATTGTTGTGAATAAAACATTTGCAACCAAAAATATGAAAATAAAAAATTTTAGGTGATCTTCCTTTTCATATTTCATAGGGGGTTTTACACTTATCTTTAGCAATTAAACATCTATTATGAATAAAACAGTCGTATTAATGGCTTACGCCCAAAACTGTGTGGAGTGTTGAATTCGTATAACATAGTCCTCATGCCTTCTTTTAGACTTGTTCCTTCTTTTAACAACCGCATTCTGCAGAGGTTAGAGGTGGCAAATCGGGCGGGCCGGCCGGCCACCCCACCGGGCCAAACGAAATTTTCGGCCGGGCCGGGCCGGGCCGAAATTTGATCGGGCCTACAAAATGGAGGCCCACTGCCCTGTATGGGCCATCAGGAGCTATCGGGCCAGCCCGGCCCGTTGCTCTTTTTTTTTTTTTTTTAATTTACAAAAAAATTATATATAACAATTGTATTAAAATAGTGATCATATAATGTTTATTTATAAAAAATAATAAGTTTAATTATCACTTACACATTACTAATAAATCTATACAAAAAGAATATAAAATAAGTTAATGTGAAATACATAAACTATCATAATGCATAAGCCCATAATATTAGTCCATTAAAATTCACAAGTCCTAATAAAAGTATCAATGACTCAATTGAATGTTGATGTGATAGGGTTCACTTTCATAATTTGAAAATATTATAAATTATAAAAAATTTTGATCAAAAAGTTGAAAATTTTATTAAACTAAAATGGTTCAAGCAAGAGATATTCGTGAGATCAAATCCAATTAATATAGAATATATGTGTTAGTCTATCAAATACCACTAACAAATTTAAATGAATAAAGATCTTTCATAATTTTCTCTCTCACAAACGAAATATGATTGCATTTCATGTCTTCCATATTAACCAAACAACACATTCTCATATAAATTATTAATTATAAATTATAACTATTAGTTACTAACTTAATATTGATTTCATATATTAACATTGATTTATTTATACTTTGAAATATGGAAAAAACTTTAAAATTTTTTTTTTTAAAAAGTCACGGCCAACGGGCCGCCCATGCCCGTCGGGCCGGGCCCGTAAAGCCCGTCGGGCCAAATGGGCCGGGCCAAAACGGCCCCGGTTTTCGGGCCTATAATTATCTGGCCCAGCCTAGGTAAATATGCGTGCGGGCCGGCCGGCCCATCGGGCCGGGCCTAAATTGCTCTAGCCGAGGTGTCCTTGTTCTTTGATGTTTCGTGAGCTATACCATTCTCAAGAGTTAGCAACAAGTGAATTAAGAAATTCAATACCTTTATCACTTCTTATTTTGACAATACTTAATCCTTTTTCATTCTCGAATTATTTTAAGAAACTCGTGTACTTTGGTCATCGTCACATTTTTCTTGTATAAGAAAATAACCTGTGAATCTAGAAAAATCATCTACAATTACCAAAGTATATTTTCTCCCACTAAACCGAGAGGAGTAATCTGGACCAAATAAATCCATATGAAGTAGTACCGTAATTCAAACCGAGGAAAATCTATTGTTTTAAAAGAAGTTTTGGTGCTTTTACTTTTTGACAAGTAACAAACATGACTTTTTGAAAATACTTTATCTGGGAGTCCTTTTACTAAAGATTTTTGTCAATTTGTTAAGAGTTTTGAAGTTTAAGTGACCAAGACATTTATGTCATAGCCAACTTAAGTCATCCGAACTCTTAGCAACTAGACTAATGTCTTTAGGACAACTATTAAAATTTGCAATGTAGATATTGCCTTGTCGACTCGATAATAAAATACTTTCATCAAGACCACTTAACATAACAAACATTACAAGTAAATTTTACACAATAACCCTTATCACGTAATTGAGAACATGATAAGAGATTATGTTTTAACCCTTCAACATAATAAACCTCATGTACTTGAACATCTCCAATCATCAAGGTTCCAACTCCTTTGGTTTGACCAAAATTATTGTCTCTAAACATGACTCGTGGTTCATCAATTGACTGATAGTTTGACAAGAACGCTTTCTCATAGGTCATATGTTTTGAACATCCGCTATCAATATACGGATGACCACGAGTACGTCTCGCTTCTTTCAACTATACTTATGTCATCCTGCAATTAAAGTTTAGTTCTTGGGTTCCCTTTGTAAATTGAGTCCTTTTGGTTAACTTGACACTTTGGTATCCAGAGAAACACATCTATGTTCCTTAAAACAAGAGATTGTAGTTTACAACCATATTTGTCTACTAATATAAGACTATTGAGATCTATTTTGTTCAGCTAATCTTTAGATATTGTCTTATACTTAGGTAATAACGGATATGATTTGCTTCTTCCATCAAAACTGTTATACTTGAGATGAGTTTTAGATTTGGTCTTTGTTTTAGCCCTAGGAATATTTTTCTTCATCCGATCTTTCTTTACATACCGATTAGATGAATTTACTAGTTCCTTTAGTTTCCAAGGACCAATTGGTTTTACAGGATCATTCTTTTATTTCTATCAAATCCTAAACTAGTCTTATCACAAGCTTTTTGTGAAGTATTGAAAATTTTATCTATAGTTGATTGTGAGTTTTTAAGATGTGCCAACTTAAGATTCAACTCTCTCGTTGGTTATCTTAATCTTCTCATTCTCATTAGAGATATTTGACAAGTTAAGTTTTAAAGTACTTAATTCTTTTCCAACTCTTTGTACTTCTCGGATGAGGAGTTAGTAGAAATCTCAAGCTTGCATTCCCCCTTGAATGAGCCATCGATTTCTCACTAATCCTAGTCTTAGTTTCCTTAGTTAGATTAAGAATTTGATCTTTTAAACTTAAGTTCTCAATCTCTATCTCGCTTATAAGCGAGATAAAGCGATTTTCAAATCTTTCAAAAGTTTGTTAATAAGACTACGATCCGATTCGTAAAGATTTTCGCAGATTATTTTTAAATAATGAATAGTAGTTTACCTTTCGTGCCATGAGGCATATTTCATCATCTCGAACCAAACCTAGACGAGGATGAAGATGATGAAGTATCATGAACTTCTTCCTTCTTTGCTAGAAGAGCCCTCTCGTCCGCACATCTCCTCGTCACGCTTCTTTCTCTTTTCCTCACGTTCTCTAGGAGTTAGCGGGGACAATCATAGCTATAGTAACCAGTGTTTATTGCATGTGTAGCAGATATCTCCTCTAGCAAATCTCGGACTACTATCCCCTCGTCGACCGGGTGACTTGAATCTCCTAATCGATCCCTTTTCTTTTCACCATCAAAACCCTTGTCTTCTCTTTCAGACTTGTAGCTTTTCCGACCCGATCCGTCCCGTTTATTTCTTTTGTACTTCAACTTGAGTCTTTCATATCTCTTAATCAATAATGTCATTTCTTCATTTATGGATAAGTCGGATGCCTTAGACACTTTATCGGGTTCCTCTTGATGAAGAAAAGTAAGCTGTTTTCCCAGAAGTTGATGATTCTACCTCATCTTCTATCGGGATATCATATTTCGGTGCCTTGACATGCGAAAAACAGTGTGTGATGAGAAATTGAAGATAAATTCGAGTAGCTTTGAGGATGTTAGTTTTTCCCGGATCTCTTGCTTAAAGCTCTAAGGATCTTATTATTGATTTCATTTTATGTATAGGACTTCCCTAGGTTTGAAGCTTTGTTGAGAAGATTGGTCATCCTTATGTCCATTTGGTCTATTGTTTCTCTGTCCTTTATTTTAAACGTGTCAAAAGCATGTAACACCGATTGCAACTTATTTCCTTGACTTAGTCGTAACCCTCGCACATGTTTGCTAGGGTCTCCCACATTTCTTTCACAGGTCTTGCAACGTTTAACCTTTTCTACCTAATCCTTGCTTAAAGTTTCATTATCTCGGTTACGGAGACTTGATCCAAATTGTAAATTTTTCTTTCGTCATTCGTCGATCTGTACTCTTCTTTTCATGTCTAACTCTTGCCTCAGAAGACTCACTCCATCACTCACAACTCCAAGATAGAACTTAATAGGACCTTCCTCCAGAATTTCTTTCATACGATCATGAATAGCCTTAAGATGATTTTTCATTCTGAATTTTTAATAATCATAATCTTCGATAGAAAAATTTGGCAAACTCCTGGTCTTCTTACTTTTAATTGTAGACATGATAATCAAAAATACGCAACGAAATTTTATTAGCAGAGTTAGTAATCAAAAATGAAAATAATCACAAGAACATGATGTAATAATTATCAAGACCTAAAATATATCGAAACAGCTTTAACACTCGCTCGATACCACTTGTTGGTCCCGATCAATCAAGTTTAGAGGAAATCTAGAAAGGGGGGATTAAATAAATTTCCCTTATGTTGGTCCCAGACGAGATGTGCAAGAAGGTTGAAAGTTTTGTGGGGGTTGAATAGACTTTCCCACACTCAAAAACTTTTTACAACTTTTCGTGGTGAGTGTGAGGTTAGAAGACTTTGCAAGTCTTCTATAGATAGGTACTCAGAGTGTGCTAGGTGTGATAAGCAAAATTCGGAAACTTCGAAGTCTTCTCGATGGTGCGGAAGCTAATTTCGTGAGTGTATTTGAAAAACCTTTTAAACGAGAAAACCTTCTTGATAAATATTTAGCAAGTTTAGTGCAAGTTTATTAAAACGATGATGAATGAGCAGATTATGAAAATGTATGCGTAAAGCTTATAAAAGACACATAGATTTTTATAGTGGTTAGGATATAAAGATCCTACGTCCACTCTCACCGATCCACATGGGTCTTACTATCCACCAAATCTTCTCGGTCTTGTTTCCTCTATCACCTCGAGGATATGACCACGGGATGTTTTACAAGTTCTGCCCTTGATACAAATGTTGATCCTTGAGTTTATTTCTAACTCTTAGACACGTAAAGTGATCAACCTTCTCTCGTACTCGAGATATTGGAAGGTGATTTACAATTCCATAACCAGAATCAAATTCTTCAAATTCAATGTATGCTTGATTCGTAGTTTGAATGAATAAGCGTGTGTTTGCGGTAAATGATAGGATTTCTTGTAGTTTCTCGCTTATAAGTTCGTGTAGATTGAAACCCTTTATTTTGATTTATAGTTTCCTGAAATCAACTAGCTGTTAGACTCGATTGATAATCGTGTCTTCATAAGAATGGTAAGTAGCCGTTGAGAAGATTTGTTTGACTTAGATAATTGATTGTTTGATTCCAATCAGTTATCTCTTGATAGATTGACTCTTGTAGATTCGATATTCTCATCAAGGATTTGATTTATACTTGACTTTTAAATTGATATGTTGATTGATCTCGAACTCGACTAAGTCTTCTATCTTCATTCTAGCAAGCTTCCCAACCTTGCTATCTTCTCATCCAAGTCTTCTTGACTACTTGACCTTTATTAAATTGCGTCTATCTCTTCTTCGAGTATGTTACAAGTCTTCTAGTCTTTCAGGAACAATCTTTAGGTACAAGAAACCTTTCAGTCTTCTTGATAGCACCTTTGTAATCTTCTAGTTGTATGTTCTCTAAACCTTCTAGTAACAAGTCTTACGCCTTCTTTTATCTTCAAACCTTTTGTCTTCGGTCTTGATTTCAAGCTTCTTCGAGTCTTCTAGACAGATCCTAGCAAGGTTACCTTAATAAAGATTCTAACCTATTTAGATGTCCGGTGACTAATGATTCGATTGGTCCTATTACACTTAGGTTTTAGAAACATCATCAAAACATACAAAATCAAGAACCAACACCTTACTACTCAATTTTTCCTTTCTAAAAATTTAAAACAACTCAATTGAATATCAGATTATACATATGTTATACTTGATTTGATTGTTAATTCGTTAAACAAGTGTTTGATTAATCAAAATTGATTAAAAAAGTAAGTAATTTGAAGATAAACTGAAAGTAAAGAACACAGAGATTTATAGTGGTTCGAATTCTTAAAATCCTACATCCGCTCTCCTTTCACAATCTTGTGAAAGGGACTCCACTACTTACTTTCTTATTGCCTTACTTACAGATTACAATGCGGTTCTTCAGCCTTTACAATCGATATTCCTAATTTTTGGAATGTGTTGGCTTGAAGATATATGAAAAGTGTTCTACAAACAATTGAAAAACTATGAACGTTTTAGGAATGTTACGTTCTTAGTAGTATGCTTTGATTGCGCGTACTTGTGTTACGAGAAATTGTGAGAATTGAAGGTTCAAAGTTAAATCTAATTCTACTCTGTGATCTATTTATAAGAGATTCTAGTAGTCGCAACCACCATGTTGACTCTTCGGTATTTGTTATAACCGATTAAGCGATTTTTTTGCTTATCGCTTCTTCTTGGTTAGTTGTAGCTGTTCATGTTGTTTGTTATAACTTCCCGATTTCTCCAACACTTCTAGTCGTCTGCTCTTCTTGATTTCGCATGCCTTGACCTCATCCGATCATCTCATGTCTTTGCATGTCTTGATCTTCTAAGTGTGTAGTCGTCTGCTACTTGTCTTCGTCGGCTTGTCTTTGTCTGTCTCTCTTTCTATCTTGTTCTCTTCTAGTCTTAGTACTTAGTCTATTACAAGATTTTATTTACTACCTCACCGGCTATACAATCATTCAATTTGGTCATCTTATTTTATATACTTATCTTAACTTCATCAAAACTAACATTTTTATCATAACGTCGTATTCCATCCCCACTAATCTAGAAACTCCAAATAGTGGTAGTTCAACTATTTCACGTCCTACGGGTAGAGATAAAGTAAAAAAAAAAAGGAAAAGGTAGACAACACAATGTTCTTTGAGTTCCACGAAGTTCTTGAAGAACTTCGTTTATTGAGACTTGCCAGAGAGAATGATGTTGTAGTGGCAAGAGAGAAAACTGAAATGGAGACTTAGAAACTTGGACTAGAGACACTCAAGATGAAACATGCTCTTTTGATGTCATTATTGGCGAAAGACCACTTATCCGTGAAGAAGAGAAAAAAATAGAAGTTACGGTCATTGTTTATGGATGGAATGTGTAACGCCCGAATTTAAAAATAACACATAATAGCCGAGACGCTACCAAATTGACCCGTTAACTCAATTAAAGAGAAAATTGTAATTGAATAAACGGGATTTATTACAAATAATCATCCGAGATTTACAGCGGAAAATAATGTAAAATAAATTACATGCAACCATCGCCTCGTACCACTCGCTCGAGCTCCTTAGACTGTAGAAAATCATAAGCTGTGGGGAATGAGTGTTTGAAAATACACCTGAGGGAAACATCAATGATTGCACAATTAAACAACATTCGTAAGCGGTATATAATATTTTCATTATAAATCTAATGAGAACATTTAATGCTTTATCACATAATACGGGTCATTACCCGGCTTGAACATAATATGGGACATTACCCAAGACATGAACATATATATTACGGGCCATTACCTGGCTTGAACATATACATGGGCCATTACCCGGCTTACACATTGTACGGGCCATTACCCGGCTTGAACATAATATGGGCCATTACCCGGCTTGAACATAATATGGGCCATTAAATGCAATTTAACATAGTGCGGGTTACTTCCGTCTTGAATAATAATGCAATTTAACATAGCAATCATAACATTGAATGTTAAACTCGATTAAGAGTGAAAATTGCCCTCACCTTAAAAATAGTAACGACAACAAATGATACAATGCAATATCCCCTTATTGATCCTCAATCCCTTGAAAAAGCTCAATCTTAATAGTCTCAAGTTTCTCGTCATATCCTACAAATAACATATACCCTTAATAATCACCAATTCCAAATACTACGAGCGTCGGATAAATAAACTAATTACAATTTTATAATCTACGAGTGGATACGAGCATTTTGATATATAATACCACAATTAACGGAGATCAAATACTTATCAAAATGCTTGAAATCTCTCTCTCTCTTTCTCTCCTCTCTCTTCCTTCTGCGTCACCCTTTCTTCTCGCTTTCTTTCGCTTTCTTTCTTTCTCTCATTTCTTTCTTTCTTCAATTTTCCTCTAAGTTATCTGTTAGTGCGTGTATATCTTGGTGTGTGTATAACTTATGCCATATGATATGACACCGCCTAACGTTGCTTCCTAGGTAAGTTTTTACTTTATTTTATTTTTATTATATATTATATTATTATTATTATTATTTTATATAATTAATTATAAATATTATATATATATATATATATTATACTATATTTTATAATATAATTAATTAAAATATTTCTACTTTAATTAAACATATCACATTCTAATATTTTATTTATTAAAATTAATTACATATATATCTTAATAATTCACCTAGTGATTTTGGGATGTTACAATCTACCCACCTTTTAAAAATTTATATAATTTAATTAAAGACTAATTATTAATACTAATACTCAATTTATTAAAAAAATATTTAAATACAAATATAAATAATTCACGTAGTGATTTTAGGGGTATTATAGAATGTCTGTTAGTTTCATGTAATTTTACTTTATGTATTTTAAGTTTTTCTTTGTAAGCTTAAAATGTATGAGTTTTAGAAGAATGTTTGAATGTATTTTAAGTTATTGTTACTTTATGGAATTGATATTATGAAAATGTCCGTCTTTAAATCACATCACTTTTCAGTCCACTAGTAAATATTTTGAAGCATACTCGTCTTTAAATCACATCTCTTTTTTCATCCACTAATAAATATTTTGAAGCATGCTCAACTTTAAATCACATTACTTTTTCAGTTCATTAATAAATGTTTTGAAGCATACTCGTCTTTAAATCACATCACTTTTTCAGTCCTCTAATAAATGTTTTGAAGCATGCTCTACTTTAAATCACACCACTTTTCGAGATAACTAATAAATATTTTGAAGCATACTCGTCTTTAAATCACATCACTTTTTCAGTTCACTAATAAACATTTTGAAGCATGCTCGTCTTTAAATCAAATCACCTCTCCAGTCCACTAATAAATATTTTGAAGCATGCTCGTCTTTAAATCACATCACCTGTTCATATCACTATTTTAGTTCACTATGATTTGCTCTTTCTTATACACCCTATATAAACTCTTTGAAACTACATCAAACTTACCAATTCTTCCATATCATCACCTTTTCATATCACCTTATCATTACACCTCAATTATTTCCAAATGTCTCTGAATAATAATCAACCATTAGATAGTGATACATATTCGAATCTTTCACTTTCTTAAATGAATGGGAAGAATGGATTGCTCTAGTGAATCAACATTTGGATAATATCATCAAGGACTGTTGTTATAAAATTGTTTTCTAAATGAAGGAGAGTCCACTCCACGAAGCTAGAAGAAGAAGGTATATTGAAAGCGAGGGTGAGGAACGTTTGATGAACGACTATTTTGTTGACAGGACCGGCATATTCTCCCGAGATCTTTTGATGCAGATTTCGCATGCGAAAATCGGTATTCCTTCGTATAGTGGAGGTCGTTATCGCCAATGATGAATATTTTCAACAAACACTTGATGCAACAGGTAGACAAGGTTTTTCACCACTACAAAAATGTACTAGAGCTATTAGAGTGTTGGCGTATGGGACATCACCGATGTCGTTGATGAATACTTGCGAATGAGTGAAGCCATGACAAGGCAAGCTCTTATGAGTTGCTTAGAAGGTGTCATTTCCTCGCTTCGGTGACGAGTACCTCAAAAGCCTAATGAACAAGATTTGACAAGGCTATTCTATGTCGGGAACAGCGTGGATTCTCGGGCATGATAGGCAAGATTGATCGCATACATTGGGAATGGAAATATTGTCCTACTGCTTGAGCTGGACAATACGCAGGAGAAGTGAAAAACCAACAATAATCTTGAAAGCCGTTGCATCATATGATTTATGGATATGACACACTTTCTTTGGGACACCAAGTACATGCAATGATATTAATGTACTCCACCGATCTCCAATTTTAGTGACGTCTTAGAAGGTCGATCACCAAAGGTTAGTTATGTTGGTCCCACGGATTGAGTATATTATTAAAGAACTTGTTGCAACCTTCTAGGGAAAATCTAGAGGGGGTTTGAATAGATTTTCCAACGTTTTCAATACTTAGAAAATCAATTCAAGGAACCAAAGTTTACACAAATAAATCAAGTTTAAACTCAATTTAAACGGATCAAAAGCAACTGATTACAAGTCCGATTATGAATCAAATTGAATTTGATTAAAAGTTGACTAAGAACAGTAAGTAAAGAAAGCAAGAAAGAACACAATAATTTAAAGTGGTTCGGATCAAACGATCCTACGTCCACTCTCCTCCTTCAATTTGAAGAAGGGTCTCGACTTACTTTCTTTCTTCTTCCTTTTTACTTACTTACTTATAGTGCGGTTCTTCAACCTTACAATCTTCTTCACTAAATTCTGAATTTTAATGGCTTGAAGATATTCGTGAGTAGTGTTCTACAAACACTAAGAACTAAGAACGTAAAGAACGTTCATGCGTGATTACAATATTTTGAATGCTACTTGTGTGTTGAGAATACTAGTGAATTTGTGATATTACAAAAGTTAATTCTACTCTAATTTCTAGATCTATTTATAGAGATCTTTGTTGGTAGTTATAACTTCCTTGCTGATTCTACTTTAGTTAGTTATAACAAACTAATCCGAATCTTGTAACTTCTTCATGGTTAGTTGTAATCGCTTCTTGAAATCTCTTGAAATTTTATAACACTTCATCGTCTTGTCTTTTAGTCTTAATTCACGTAGTCTGCGTCTTAGTCTTCACCTAGATGACTGTCTATTTGTCATTCTCGACCTCGCCTCTGTCTTCCTTAGTTTGTCTTCATCCGATTTCTTGTCATCGTCTCGACTTTTTGTCCTCATCGACTCCTTGTCTTCATCCTGGCGCTTTGTGTATCCTTGTCTATTCTTTGTACTTGGTTTTATTTACATATCATTACTACATCACTGCCTATACAAGATTCTCATTTGGTCATCTTATTTTACATTTTAACTCATCAAAACTAAATACAACTTTCTTCCTAACAAGTTATGTCGTGAATGGTCAAGAAAATGATAGGGCATATTATCTAACCGATAGCATATATCCTTCTTAGGCTGCATTTGTTAAGTCCATTACTTCTCCGCAAATTCGAAAACACAAGTTATTTGTTCAACATCAAGAGGTTGAGCAAAAAGATGTCAAACGAGCATTTGGAGTATTACAAGCTCATTTCGCATTTTTCAACACCCATGTCTTGTTTGAGATAAGCTTTTGATGGGTAAAATTATGATGACTTGTATCATCATGCACAATATGATAGTAGAGGATGAACGAGACACGTACCAAACTTATTATAATCCTACAGAATTTATGATGGATGATCCTACAGTGATGATCATACTTTTCAAGACTCTACTAAATGCATTACAAGTCTATCCTCATATATGAGAAATAGGGAACAATTTCATAATAGAGAAACTCATACCGCTCTTAAAAATGACTTGATTGAGCATATATGATAAAAATTTGGCACTAATAATTAAATATATAATTTATATCTTTTGTATTGTTATTATTTACACACCAACTAGTAGTTTGATTTATGTATTTTTTCTCATGTATTTGAATTCTTGTAATTTTAATTTTTATGTATTTCAACTCATGTAATTTTAATTTTGTTGTAATTTTTTTATATGTATTGTAATTTATTTCTTAATTTTATTGTAGTTTTTTTAATGTATTTTAATGTATTTTTTATTATAATTATGAATTTTGAATATAATAAAATATTGATTATACATAATATGTAATTATTAAAAAATAAAAAGAGAATTTATTTTATAGGTTGGGTTGGGTTGTTAATAAAGTGAAAAAAGAGATGAAAGAGAATTAAGAATAGGTTGTGTATGTGGAGGAGAAAGAAATTAATTATTTATTGAGAGGTTGGGTTGTGAGGGAGTTGTTGATAAATGTAGTCTAATAATACAAGAGCAGTTGGATTTGAAAAAAGACACTGGTATGGGGGTGGAGGGAGGGGGATTAATAGAAAGAGGAAAGAAGTAATGAGGAGAATTATGATTTTTTTAAAAGGTTAAAATGGTATTTTGATGTGGGATAGTAATTTTAAAGTGTGTATATTTATTCGATGGGTGTAGGGCTATAAATGGAGATGTTAAATGGGCCGTGGGTTGACTTGTTTAGTCATAAAAATGTTGAATTAGATCCATGAATTTATTAGCCCGTTTAAAATAGATTTTTTTGTCCGGATTGGTTAGCCCGCGGGCTAAATGGGCAAGCCGGTCGGTTTTTCGAGTTGGCCCACATTAGGTGAAACTCTTTATGTTATTGAATATTTATTTTTGTAAATTATACAAATTAATTCTAAATTTTTACAACAACTTAATTAATAGTCTTTTTGTTGTTTTGACAAAACCTAAATGAACTTTCCTCCCTTCATAAGTTTAAGTCTTTATCTCTTTATACCTTCCTCTTCTCTATTTTTCTATTTATTAATTATCATATTATTTCCCTTCATTCGAATCGTTATTTTATATCTTAATTTACCAAGTAATGTTTGAATTGAGCTTTTATAATTGTTAATGTTTTAATTGAACGTTTATAACTATGTTTAACTATTTTAATGTAATTTTAATGAATTTATGAACAAGGTTTGTATTTTAAGCTTGTATTGTGTTGTATTATGATTATAATTTACTATTTTATATTAAAAGTTAATTTTTTTTTCTCTGGAACCCATTTAGATCATAGCCCTAGGGTTAGAGTTAGGTTTCAACTATTAAAAGACTTCTAGGAATGAACCGATAAGACACAGGGACCATTTAGGCTCGTGGTCGGTAGGGACCGGCCATAATGGTTAGGGTCTATCCATTTAACATCTCTAGTCAGTAAATGAGTCGAGTCGAGCCGAGTTGAACGAATTGTTTTTCAAATTTGTTTGAAACGTTATCGAGTTTTGATATTCATGTTTGAGCTTGTTTGATAATTAACCGTGTCGAGCTTAATTTAGCCGAAGACGAGTTGAATTCGAGTAGTTTGATATTTTTGCACTTAATTTATTATGTTTTATTTATCGAGCTCGAGCTCGAGCTAAGCTTTAGATTGTACCGAACATAAATTTATGTTCATATTTATTTGGTATTTAAGTTGAACTGAGTTCAAACGAGTTTTTTATCGAACAATTTCGAATCGAGTATTAAATAGTTTAGTTTGATTTTCAACCTTAAATGGGTGTAGTACTTAATGAGGGGGTGTACATAACTTGAGCCTAATACAAAAATGACATGATTTTTTTTTTTAAAAAAGCAAATTTATTAGGCCTCATCATTTTATTGCCCAGGTTATGTGCACCCAAGGATGCAAATATCGCGATATATCGCGGATATATTGCAAAAAATAAAGTTGGTATACGGATATTAAGGAGAAATGTATTTTTCCGGATATCACGGAAATATCGCGAAAATATCGCAAAATATCGATATCGATATCCATATCGATCGGGCGTAGTGTATTTTTCCCGAATATCGCGGAATTATCGCAAAATATCGCAAATTTTTAAAAAATCGCAATTTTTTTAAAATTATTTATAAATTTTTTAAATTTTTTTCATTTTGTGTGTTTCCCACTTGTTTCCCCAAAAAGAGAATCACATAGGTCTTCATTTTGGTATTAATTGTATTGTATCATGTATATTTAGTCATTTTGTATTGTATTATGTATTATATTGTCACTTATTTTGCATCGAAAGTATTTATATAATCTATTATTCATATGGTTGCTTTAAAAATGCAATTTTATTGTTTTTAATGGAATATGTGCATAATAATATGTTATAATAAATCCTGAAATATCTTGTTAAATTTCCAAGATTTTAATAAAGTTTACTGTCATTTTTTTCAATTTTTGCGATATCGATATATCCATCGATATATCCGTAAAATTAAAGTTGTGATACTTGTTGCGATAGCGATATTTTCATCCTTGTGTGCACCTACTGTTATAGGTGGTACACTCTTTGATTTTTTTTTTTAATATGGACTCCTCCAAAGAGGTTAAAACAAGATTTAAAAATTGGGCCCCTTAAGTTTATGATTTGGGCCATACTATTTATATCTCCATTTTTTTAAAATATTATGTACAATAATTTTTAGCTTAGTGTACCTTCAAATATAAGTATAGTGTGAGTGTATCTAATAAAAGTGGAAGTGGAAGTGTAGATAGGGAGAGACTTATGATTTTTCGGGCTTGAATTGATCTTCTCACTCGACTCCAAGGAGGTGTGGCCCTGACCCCTTGTCAAATGACACATTTGATTAAATTATACTTTTTAATAAAAGAGATTAGAGATGAACTTTGTAAATAAATTAAAGGTTTAATTACAAATAAAATCACTATTTTTTCGTAAATTGCAATTTAATCTAAACTTTTAAATCTTGTTAAAAAAATTTCAATTTAATTTTTTTGCAATTCAAGCTTACTGCGCTTTATCATTGCGAAAAATGATGTGTACAAAAAATGTACAAATCATCGTCCCAAGAACGTCCACATCGTAAAATATGCATAAAAAGGCTTAATTGTATATTAAATCACCACCTTTTCCGAAATTGCATTTTAATCTAAACTTTTAAATCTTGACAAACAAAACTTCAATTTAATACATTTTGTCAAGTTCCCAATGAATTGAAATACCTATCAACATATCTAATGTATAAAAACTGTATACCATCCATTTTCGCCGGATTATGTGCGCACGTGACCAACACGTGAGCGAAATGACGTCGTTTAATTTGTTTTTAATCTAAATGAAATAAAATTAGTTTAATTTTTAAGTTTTAGTTTTGATTTATTTTTATACGCTTTATTTTACAATGTATAGTACAAATATAATAAAAAAATTAAAATTATAGTCAATTTTCATTTAAGCAAAGAAAATAAAACCTTTAAATTTCAACGATAAATCGCTTACATGAGAAGCTAATATGCATGTAAGATCGAAATGCAAAAAAATATTGATGGAAGTTTTGTTTAAAAAAATATCAAAAGTTTAGATTAGATTGCAATTTGTTAAAAGGTGGTGATTTAATTTGCAATTAAATATTGTAAAATGAAACGACATTTTTTCTTTCGCAGCCACGTGGACGCCACGTAAGCAACGGGCTGCAAAAAATATTAAATTGGAGTTTTGTTTGCTAAGATTCAAAAGTTTAGATTAAAATGCAATTTCAAAAAAGGTAGTGATTTAATATGCAATTAAGCCTAAATTAAATGGTTATGCATTTATAGCCTTCCTTCTATATAGGAAATAAATGAGCTATTTACTCTTATATAAATAAATAAGAGTGTGTCTTCGTGAACCAAGTTTTACGGTAAAACTTGGTCCACATTGAAAGAATAGATCAATTTACATTTTAGTTGTCCCGACTAATACTATAGTAACATAGGTAATACCCTTCAGCTTATCATAATTGATACCCTTTAGTAATATAGGTAATATTCTTTAATTATCACGGCTAATACTCGTTAGTAATATATGACATACTCTTGATTCACGACCGATACCCTTTAGTAATATAAGTAATTTCGTTATTATAATTGACACTCTTTAAAATGGATCAGTTTCACCATAAACCTTGTTCATAGTAGACTTTGCCAATAAATGATACAAGAGTATCTCACATTGTTTTCAACCAATTATCTCTTAATAAGGGGAGTTATGTATTTTTTTATTGGGCAAATAATGATCCGAATCCATGACATTGCGATGTAAGTAGTTGAGCTCCAACCACTTGAATTCTACCACTTCGTTAGGGAATATGTTAGTATATGTATGCATAAGCAAAGTTAATGAATATGATTATTTATGTCTAAGGTTCTATGGAGGATGAAGAATTTAGAAATTGGGAGATACTTTAAATATTGGATTGTGAAATTAAGTGTGATTTCTGTTTTTCTCTACTGAAATTATGTTTGAGTTGATTTTATATGAGACCGTCCTACGAATCCAACGAGATGAATCCTTCTTTACCCACTCACATGCAATACATTATAGGGGTAAATTGCGTAAGTAGTCCCATAAAAATTCTCAACCAATACCTTTAGTCTCATGTTCTTTTTTGGTCATTTTTTTAACAAAAATGGTCCCGTCCGTTAAGTTTTTAACAGCTTTCCTTTAATATTTTAAATTTATTATAAAAATAAATTAATTATGTAATTAAATAAAATTATAAATAAAAAAACTGTAAAATTATATATATAATTTGGACATTATTTAAAATACAAAAATAAAATTAAAAATCTGAAAATTTATAAAAACAGAATTGAATATAATTTGAAAATACAAAAAAATCTTTAAAACCAAATAATAATATATGTAAAATCTATAAAATAAAAACAAAAATATATTTATAGAATTTAGTTATAAAATGAAAATACAAAAAAAAAAATCAAAACAAGTAATAATTTATGTAAGATCTAAGAATTAAATTTGGATAAAACTAACTATGATAATTTTAAAAATTTAAAAACTATATATAATAACTTAAAGACTAAATAATAAAATAAGATCTAAAATTATAGTGAATCCTTTTTCCCTGCTACATTCGCCGCCTACATACCGTCGCCTCTACAATTCCACCGTCGCCTACATATCTTTCTTAGTTTTAATTTTTTTAAAATATTATTGTGATAAAATAAAATAATCATCATTGAATTTTAATAATCTATAAAAAATCTAATATAATTGAATTCTAATAAATCTAATATTATTATGATTAAATAAAATAATTATCATTGAATTTTAATAAGTCTTATATTATTGTGATAAAATAAAATAATTATCATTGAATTATAAAATTATTCTAAAATATTCAGGATTATATATTAATTTTAGAAATTATAAAAAATCTAGTAAAAATTATCAAATAGAATTGAAAAATATTAATCATAATTTTTTAAATTTAAATTATTCTAAAATATTCGGGATTATAAATTAGTTTTATTAATTATAAAAAAATTCTAATAGAAATTATCAAATTGAATTCAAAAGTTTAAATCATAATTATTCAAATCTAAGTTCTGATATTATTCTAAAATATTCGACATTATAAATTAATTTTAATAATTATAAATAATAATTTAAAATATAAATAAAAATTTATATAAAAAGATTCAAACTAAAAATAAATTTGATTAATTAATAACTTATTTAAATATTTTTTTAATAAAAAATACATGTTAAAACTTAAAATACAATCTTACGGAACTAAAAGTGCTAACGGCAAATTCGTATGGGATTAAAAGTGCAAACGGAAACCGTTAATTTTTAGCGAAAAATTCGTATGAAACTATCTTTATTAAAAAAGAATCATTTTCGTGAGAGTCATTCTACGTGACTACTCCCGCAATTTATCATGAATACTAATCACCGAAATGATCCACACTATATTGAGCAACTTCAGTCCATATCTCAAGCCCATCAAAACTTACAATTTATGCCCCACGACCCATTTTCCATAGACATGCGATAATTAAAATTTAAAAAAAATCAAATTTGCAGATATTTATATTTTTATTTCTATAAATAAACTAAAAAATGTATAAACTAAAATAAAAAAAAAAATATGATTTGTTTTTGCTTTAAAGAAATTCAGTTAGAGAATAAAAAACTTTAAATACAAAATAAAAATAATATTTTTAACTACCATTTGAAGTTGTGCAAATTAGAAATTTTATATTTTATATGTATCGCTTTTAATTTGAATATTATCATTTTTATTTAAAAATTATTACTTTTCATATAAAATATATAATTTTTAGACAGCTTTTTATAGGACCGTCTCACGAATTGTCGAATTCTATTTTGTGCGATGGAGTTCCATTTATATGGTAGAATTCATGTTCGCTTATTACCGCTCATTAAGATATTTCAATCAATCTCACTAATTTAATCGAAAATTAAAAAAATGATACTTCCTCCGTCTCGCAATTATCTTCACACTTTCCTTTTCGCACGCCCTCAATTAACTTCACACCCCTAAAATGGAACACCCTCCATAAACTACACCCTCACAATACCATTTAAATTTAAAAAATATCACTCTTACTTTATTCTACTTTATTCTCTATCCTACACTTTATTTCATACAACCACCCAAAATTCTCTTATATTTTATTCTCTCTCCTACACTAATTTAAGTTTTCTTAATATAAGTGTCTCTTCACACATGAAGATAAATTCGGGACGGAGGAAGTAATATTTTTTTAAAAAAATTGATAATGTTTTGTGAAAATGATTTTTTTGCGAGAAAAGTGATAATGTTTTGGGAAAGTGATTAAGTTACCATGGACCATTTTTTAATTCCATCTAATTTTTTATATTATTGGTGAAATACTTCATACTCTTAGTTAAATACTTGATAGTTTAATTTTTTTAAAAAAATTTTGATGCTTTAAACTTAAATATTTTGATACTATATTTTTATATTAAACATAAATAATTTAAATAGTAAAAGAATTAATTGTTGTTGATACCTGAAAAATAATATTATCCCACTAACTCTAATTTTTAATACTATTGATGAAATTCTTAATAATTTTAATGAAATATTTAATACTTCAAAATTTTTTAAAATAGTTAATTATTAATTTATTATATAAATAATTCATATAAACTCTACTCATATGCAAGCTTATTGTGCTACATCATTCTAGACTCTAATATTCTTACATACAATATATGTATCAATTCACTACTTGACTTTTCTGTTTTAACAAAATGTATCATTACACTTGTTAGAATATTTATATTCTCCTAATAATTATCTCACTTTCCTTTTCACAATATTCCAAAAAAACTCTTAACATAAAAATATTTCTATAAACTCCACTCTCATAATATATATCCATAAATTTATACAAAATATTATTATTTTTGGATCCACACATACACACAATCCAATAAATCTTTTCAATTTATATAAAAATTACAAAATTACTCATTAAAATCTCAATTATTATTCTTATTTCTTAAAAAGTGAGTCATCACTCCTATAAAAGCTTTTTGAGGCCGGGAAAGTAATAATTCTAGTACTCCTTTCGTCCAGTGAAAGTTTTCTATTTTTCATTTTGGTTCGTCCCAATTAAAGTTTCTCTTTTCTTTTTGTATACCCAATAATATATTTAATACACATTTTTATCTTTCTTCATCACATCATTTGTACTATACTATTATTATACTACAATTCTTTAAATATTATACCATAAGACAATGAAAAACTCCTAAAAAATTATACACTGGGAATGAGGGATTACTTCTTTGGGAGGTCCAACTTATATTGTATAATACTCCCTCCGTCCCATACTATATGATACATTTGTCAAAAAAGTCAGTCTCAAACTCAATGATACATTTTCTCAAAAGGAAATAAAACCACATAATCATCTTTATATATACCCTTCATCAAACTCCTAAAAATTATACACAAATGTCATTATTTTATCTATACAAACTAAAAATTACACTCTTACAATAAAGTAGAATGTACTATTATACTCTTACTTTATCTCATTTAATACCAATAAATAGCTCGTACATTAATAACCGTACAAATAGTAAATATATCATGAAGTATGAGATGAAGAGAGTATCATTTATTATACTCCCTCCATCCCATAAAAGTTTTCACATTTTCTTTTTCGTCCGTCCATTATAAGTTTTACACCTTTCACCACAAAAGTAAATGGTTTTAGAGAGGGATTTAGCGAGGGAATTAACGAGGGGAGGGGTTTGACGAGGGTTTTACCGAGGGAAGGTTGCCCTTGGCAAAAACCTTGTCGGTAACCATTCCTCGGCTCGGCCCTCGCTAATTACCGAGGGCGCCCTCGCTAATTGCCGAGGATTTGGCGAGGCACCTAGGCGAGGGAATCGGGCCGAGGGCGACTCGGCGAGGCGAGTGGCTAGGGCCGGTGGCGAGGGCGGGCCTCGTCTCGCCCCTCGCTAATATCAAAACTAATAAAGAATAATTGCGGCCAAGGGGATCGAACTGCGCCCCGGCGCGCGGCCGTGGTGGGCGTTTTTTCGCGTGGGGTGGGGATCGGACCCGCAACCTCCGAGAGAGTGGAGGAGAGAGCTTGGGCGCTTTACCGTTTGGGCAAAACTAATCATTCGATATGATTTTGCTTTTAAATATATTAATATCATATTATGTTCAATATTTTATATATATTTAATTTATAATTAAATTGTATACTATATATTTAATTAAATTGTATACTATATATTTAATTTAATTATCTACTATATATATTTATTTAAATTATATCATTTTTAAATTTTTATTATTATAACATATATATTCAATTATATATATATATATATATATTTAATATATATATTATTATTTTATAATATTTATTATTATCACATAACTATATTATCATGTTTATATACTATATTCAATTAAATTATATACTATATCTAGTATATATATTATTATTTTATAATTATTAATATTGTATATATTCAATTAAATTGTATCCTATAATTCACTATATACATATTATCATTTATTATTGTTATTATTATATATATTATCATGTTTATAATAATTATTATTATTATCAGATATATATTCAATTAAATTGTATTATATATTCACTATATATTATCATTTATAATTGTTATTATTATTATCACACATATATATTATCATTTCTATAATTGTTATTATTATTACATATATATATATTCAATTAAGTTGTCAACTATATTATCATGTGTTTATATATGCACTCTTCATGAATTAAAATTAATACTTTAAACAATTAAAATTTATCATCTTAATCAATCAACATTCAGAAAATTCATAGTTTTAAACATAATTAATGAACTCGGGCGCCTCTGAGACCCACGAGATGAGTGATCGTAACCACTCGGACTAGTTGGTGGATTACCACCACCGGTGAGGAACCCGGGAATCCTGCATCCACTCTTGGAATTGACGCTGCATATCCGCTCTCAAAGCTGCGCCTCTTCGCGCCATCTCCGCCTCGCACCTCTTCTATTTGTTTCTGCGATCTCTCACGCTCCTCTTGGAGCGGGCGGTCGACATCGGCTTGCGTAGGTGCCAATAGGAGCACTCGATAAGCAGAGCCGGGGGATGCGTGCGGACTTACCTGGCCTAACCAAGACCCCGAACCCTCCCGTGTTGTTTTCCAACGGTATTGACATAGATCCGGGATAAGTCGGGTTGGGATTCTGAGCTCGACCCCTCGGAGGGCATCCGGGAGGCCACCTCTTGTACTTCATGCTTTGTCACGAATATTTCGACAATTAAAATTTTAGATTACAAAAATAGACATATATATAATATTTTATTATAAATTATTACATAATATAAAATGAAAATACTTACAAGTGTGTCACTAATAGCCCCGTAGGTGTACTCCCGTCATCATACATGTGGTAATGCCGCACTATGTCCCGATCCGTGGGGGCCGTCCATGCTTCATCTCCTGTATTTATTTAATTAGAACCACGTGTTTAATTAAAATATTGAACTAGCATTAAAAAATACTTACAAAATCATATGCATACTCGGCTGATCCACGGGATCCGCCCCTATGTTGGGAGATGCGACTCCCGGCCTCCGTGCTCCGACATTCGATTCATACGACACTTTGCTCGCTTTTTGCTCTCACGTCTTCTCTATCCCGATGAGCGAGCAGTCCATTGAAGACGGCGTCATCCCATCCAGGCCTCGGTGCTTGGTGACTCACAACGTTCTCACGTTGTTCAGCATATCGGTGTATCTATTTCACGCCCTACGAACGAGCTTTCATACACCTCCGTTGAGTTCATAACGGTAGGGTCCCACCTAGTAGCTCTCTGCCAAACAAAATATTATTGTACTTAATAAACGTTAAAGTTTATAAATTAATCAAAATTAAATAGCGAATAACAAAATATAATGTACCGAAATATCTCCCAAGACGATCGGCAGCCTCTCTCAGAGATATCATCAGGAAAGTGAATGCACCGTGCTCCATATGTCGAGACATAATCTCTCGAATAGTCTGGATACCGCATTCGATGACATCAACTCGCAAAAAGGGAATAAACATGCAAAATTAATAGACATATAAATATGACATAGTTTATTATTCACAAGTATTTAACTTACGTGCCCTGGTAGATCCATATATCCGTGTCCCCATTTGGAGTTGGAGCCGGATGATGGTCCTCATAGGCCTCATTACCGATGACCTCGTCCTCATCCTCCTGAATAAAGGGTACCGATCTGGTACCATGGCATCTCGACTCCTGGACCCCGGATGGTCCGCTCGACCCGACTCCTCTGCACCCGGATGGTCTCCTCGATCCAGACGGTCCGCTCATCTGTAACAATAATTAAATAAAACCACATTATTACACTATTCAATAATAAATAAATCATCATATATATAACATGCAAATGAAACACACATAATTATTACATTATTCAATAGTAAATAATTATTACACTATATATTCAATATTCATCCGAGTCTTCATCCTCCTCCTCGTCCTCCTCCTCATCATCATCATCATCTTCTTCTTCTTCTTCTTCTTCTTCTTCTTCTTCTTCTTCTTCTTCTTCTTCTTCTTCTTCTTCTTCTTCTTCAATATCAATTAATGCACCGTTGACATCATCAATATGATTGGATCATCATCCGCTTGCACACCATTAATTTGGGACTCAAGGTCGTCTTGAAAGGGGGAAGCTCTTGTTCATTCGTTGGTACGGTTTCGACCAAGGATCTCGGTTTGATTTTGCAAACGGTCAACCATTCATTTCTACGCTTTCCGGGTACTTGCAATAGTAAACTTGAGTGGCTTGACTTGCTAACACAAAAGGATCGTAGCGGCCGTATCTTCCCCTTTAATTAACGTCCACAAGTTTGTAATGAGGATGTACTCTTGTTCCATTTTGCACGGATGGATCAAACCACTCACACTTGAACAATTATATATAATTCATATACTAATAATTTTCCTAAATAATTACAATACACATAATAATTATACAAATTAACACTAAATAATTAATAAATCACCAACTATAACAACAAAATTAATAATAAAATTACACAAATACATATAAAAATACAAAATTTAGTCACTAAAATAACAACAAAATTAACCGATTAAATCTAAAAAATTTACCGTAAAAATATCCTTGGGAACGAGTACTATAAAGCCCGACTAGTATTAGAGCCAATTTCCGGCGGGAAAGGCGGCGGCGGCGGCTTTGACGGCGGCGACGGTTTTGAAAATGAAAGGGGGCATTTCTTTGTGTGGTGGGGGAGAAGGGCCGAGGCCCGTTTATTTATCTTGGGCTTAGCGAGGGGGCCGGCCCTCGGTAATTAGCGAGGGCCCCGGCCCTCGGTAATTTTGGATTTGGCGAGGGCTTTGCCATGCACCGGGCTTGCCGAGGCCCGTCTCGTCGTTAAAATGGCAAGGGACTTAGCCCTTGTTTGGGCTCCTCGTTAATTACCGAGGGGCCTATTTCCTCGCAAATACCCTCGTTAATTTTAGCCTCGGCTCGCCTCGCTAATTAACGAGGGCTTTTTCCCTCGTTAATTTTTGTTTTTTTGTAGTGTTTAAAACAAAAATTCTTTATAAACTCCACCCTCACAATTTTCACTAATTTACACAAATGCCATTACTTTTTACTCTCATATAAATATAACCCAATAAAGTTTTTTTATTTTATAGATAAAAGTTTACAAAATTATTCCTCAAAACCTCAATTATTACTCTTTTTTTTAAACTGTGTGTCCTCCTACATATAAAAAATTTTCCGGAACATAAGGAGTACATAACAAATATATTAAAGTGAAATAGAGAATTCATTACCAAAGATGAATCAAAAGGAGTACGGCCTTAAACATTGAAGAAAAAGGAAAGAATTGATAATTTGGGAATCTGTATGATATGCAGAAGGAGAATATTCAAAAAGACAAGGGTTGAAGAGAGATAAAGTAGTGCCTTTTCACAAGCCTAAAAGGTGTAATTTATTTGTGTATGTATCATCGCAATCATGTTCAACGACCACTGAACGCCCCGTTACCACTATGTATGTATCTATATCTTTGTCCACACTAGATTAGTGTGCTTTACTCTTCGTCTAGGAAAAACTTTCATATATAGGAGACACACATTTAAAAAAAAAAAAAAAAGTAATGATTGAGGTTTTGAGGGGTAATTTTGTAAACTTTTATGTATAAAGTAAAAAAAAACTTTATTGGATTATGTGTACGTGAGAGTAAAAAGTAATGACATTTGTATAAATTAGTGAAAATTGTGAGAGTGAAGTTTATAAAGGGTTTTCCATTTTAAAGGTGTGGAACTTATAATGGGCAGACGAAAAAAAAAAGTGTAAAAGCTTTTATGGGACGGATGGAATACAATTTTGTCCAAAATCATTTGTTCATGTAAATATGTAATCAACTAATTCAATGAATCTTTTCCATTTTGTTTATGTATATTTTTATAAACTTCAGGAAGAGATAGACATACAAAAAAATGAGTAAAAATACAAAAGAGTGGGATCCATGAATTGTATCGATCTCACTAAAAATTTACACAAACGAAATGGAGAGGATCTCGTGTCCGTAATTTACTCACCCCATTCTATAAAGATAAACTTGATTTCTTCTTGGCAAAGTATTACAAGACAATTATCCATGAAAGTACTTATCATGAATCTATTTTGAAAATTTTAGCATCAAATAATTTGATCAATAGTATTAAAAATTTCATCAAAAGTATAAAAAAATTAGGATCGGTGGTATCATATTATTTTTCACGAGAATCAACAACAATTAATTTTTTTACTATATAAATTTAAATTAATGAAAAAAATAATAATATTTTAACTATAATACCTTTTATTTTTTAATATGTGTGTAAATAAATATATGTTTATTTTTGTGGAACAGGGGAATAGTTATTATTATTATTATTGTTATTGTTGTTGTTGTTGTTGTTGTTATTATTATTATTATTATTATTATTATTATTATTATTATTATTATTATTATTATTATTATTATTTTTAGTTTAAAAATAAAATTTGACAAATTAATAACTTACGCAATTCAAATCCGAATTAATTAGTTTGATTAACCTCGTGTGGTGAAGTACTGATCTCATGCAGGATTGACTTAATTAATTATTTTTTCGCATTTATTAATAAAAAGTTGGAAATTAGTCAACATTGAGTGATATAAGCAAGTTCGGGACGAACGACCAATAGGCATTACAATTTAAAGTGACTTTTTTTTTTTTTTTTTTTTTGATCGGTAAATGTTAGTGGTTAGAAGTTAGTTCGTCAAGTCTCCTTACAACTCCAAATTCTCCAAATCTCCTTATATCTCCCACTCCAATTCGTTCCCGAAGAATCGAACCCAGTCTCCCACTTAAGTGAGGAGCCCGGTGGCCAAGTGGGCTATGCCCCTTGGTTACAATTTAAAGTGACTTTAGCATAAAAAAAAAAATCAACTCATGAACAATTAAATTAAGATCACGCCTAACCCAAAAAATTTCGAGACATGTAGTCGAACTCGTCGAGTCAAGAACATCCTCTAAAATGAGAAGGCAAAACCCTAACTATCTAAACATCACCAATTATAGAAACTGTCAGAACACGAACAATCGAATAAGGAGACCAAAATTAGAAAATTGACATACTATGGAAAGAATAAATTTTCAATTATACAGTCACATGCAAAGTTTTGTGCTAATGGAAAATACTAGCTAAATGGCTTAAGTAAGTTTAATACTGAACTTATGCAAAGAATAAAGGTTATCATTTCATTTATATACCCTTGTTGATTTTGATCCTGAAATATTCATTTGTTTTGCAATTATTAATAAACGTCCTACTAGTTCAACGCATAATTAATGTTTTTTTATAACTAGTCCGGGTATGAATCGAGCCTTCGTAATTTGTGAATCTTTGTTTTCCCAATCGCCCAAACGGCTGAAAATCATCGGTGCTCAAACCCAATCTCACATTCCGTATTTCACTGCAAAATCGGGATATGAATAATTCGAGGTGTTTCCAAGCCAACGAATTTGCAGTGGTGACACATAACACCGAGACTCATCATTATAGCAACTAGCATGTCATATCATATCCTTAGCGGTAGTATTGGGTGATACGATCTTTGCAATCGAGGAATGATATGAAAATAGAACATCTCTTTGAAATGATCTGTTCTTTTCCATCGACCATCCACACCAAATCTAGTAGGTTTGAATCGTGACCGACCACAAACCTTACAAGATTCAAGTTCCTGTGCGCACCCCAATATATCATACAATTATTTGCATAGCAATCAATCCTCTCTACGGGAAGACCCATCCCACCCATCATTGTTTAGTATCGAGAAAATTTCTTGGGCACCAGATTTTACGGAGGGCAAATCTCACTAATCAAGTCAACTATTTGATTATAACCCCTTTAGACGATCATTATCGGTTTTAATGTTTAAAAGACGGGCATTGAATGACAACCGAGAATGAGACTGCAATCGTGGATACAGTATCTTGATCCTCTGCACGAAGCATGTCAAAAAATGTGCAACATGCCGATTAGGAGGTTCCTCACTAAGGGTCTCGTCTTCCACATTTTGGAAACTAATGTTAGGACCAGAAGTTAAGTCTATCATCATATTGTGAGTACGAGCTAGATGCCGCAGTTGTCGTTAACTCTATATGAAGTCGACGCCACTGATCATAGTTTCGGTATGGTATAGGATTCCATTTTTGCTCACCATGCAAAATCCAATTATGATAATTAGACATAAACCCATGCCTATACAAATGTGATTTCACGTCAATGAGTTCTCTAAAACTCTGGTTCCTACATTTGAATTTCGAGCAAGGACACCTAATCTTTCCTCCACTCATCCAATCCGGGTTACTAGTAGCGAATTCTATAAACGATTCAAGTCCACTAAGAAATTCGGGAGATATCATGCCATTAATCGTTCTTGGACCATACATCCAACTACGCCTTAAATAATTTATAGGAATCGTTTGATTAATGAAGATTCAAAATTTAATTAAATCATAATTAATTCTTCCAGTTAATATATTTTTCCTAATATTAATATATATATTTTCTAAAAATTTCGGCAGAGTTTTGTTTTATTTTATCGTATTCCCTAGTTAATATATCAAGTTAATTCCTAATGCATCAATTTCCGACTTAATTAAAATTAATTAAGTAGGAACACACATTCTACAAAGAAACAATACCAAATAATTCATCAACCCTCAACTCCAACATCAACTTGGATCGAACATCGATTCAATTTTCAAGATTAATATAATTGAACTATCATGCAAAATATGATCGAACATCGATCACCATATATATAAATTATTATATCATGCATGCAAAATAATTTTAAATAAAATAATTATTATAATTAAATTAAAAGCATATTTAAATAATTAATTAAAAAAAGAATACTTACGGTGATAGTGATGACGTGTAGTGTATGAAATTATACGACAGGATCGAATCTTTTTCAATTTGCGTACACACCTACAAATATATAAATTATAGCAATTAAATTGAAATTATAATAATATTAAAAATAAATTTAATTGCTAGCATACATATTAATTAATTAACTCTAAATAATTAATAATCTTATACTACTAATTATTCCTAAATAATTACTAATAATTTTAGGAAAAATTACAAATAGGTATAAAAAATTAGCAAAATTACAAACATGTGTAATGTGCAAATTTTTGTTCTTAATGCAAAAAAATTTGTGTTTGTGCAAATTTTTACACCTAGTTGTAATAAGGCTTACCTCTTTCTACCTTATTGTAAATGACCCTAATTAAAATACACATAACAATTACACAAATTTATACTAAATAATTACTCAATCAATACCTATAACAAAAAAATTACACAAATACATGCATATGAAAAATAATTAATTAACTCTAAATAATTAATAATCTTATACTACAAATTTAATTATATAACATACATACTAATTAATTACTACAAATTACTAATAATGAATTTATGTCACATACATACTAATTACTACAAATTAATCTTATAATACTAATTAATCCTAAATAATTACTAATAATTAAAATACACATAACAATTACATAAATTAATACTAAATAATTAAGCAATCAATACATGCATATATATATAAAATAACAACAAAATTACACAAATATGCATTTGAAAAATACAAAATTTACCCACTAAAATAACAACAAAATTAACCGATTAAATCATAAAAATTTACATGCAGAAATATTCCTAGGAATGAGTATAACAAAGCCCAACTAGTGGGTGGTCCAATATCGGGCGGTGGACGGAGGCGGCGCGGCGGTGGGGAGGAAAAAGCTGGATCTGCGTGGAGGAGAAAAGAATCGCTGATTTGTATTTAAATTAGATTTGCCGAGGGGCCCAAGCCCTCGGTAATTTTGGAGTCCGGCGAGGCCACCGCCCTCGTTAACATTGGAGTGCGAGGGGCGACGCCCTCGCTAACTCTGTTCCGGGCTTACCGACGGCCTCGTCCTCGTTAATTAACGAGAGGCCCAATTCCCTCGCTTAAACCCTCGTTAAATCGGCCCTCGTCTCGGTCCTCGCTAATTAAGGAGGGTTTCCCGCCTCGCTAATCCCCTCGTTAATTTTGAGTTTTTTTGTAGTGGAATTTGTGTAAACAATTAATTAAATTTTTTACTGCTTTAAAAAAACTAGTTTCAAGCATAATTAATAATTGGGTAGGGTTATATACCCTCCAATTTTGGAGATATACTTCTCTTTATGTTTTTTTATTTCAAAATAATTATGAAATGTTTAATGATAAAAAAATTCATATTTTAGACACATCTTCACTTCTTCTTCATTTTATTCTCCCGCCTCCCTTACTGCCGCCACCACCTCACCCATCACAAACTCCGAGTCGAAAATTTCAGAAAACACAAAATAAGAGTAAAAAAATTCAGAAAACACAGAACAAAAAAATTCTAAAAAATCTTCAAAATATCGCAAAAGTGTCTGTTGATTAAATATTTTGCCTAAATTTAATACCCAACACAAAATCTCACTAATACAGAACAAATGAAAAAAATAAATCAAACGACCATTTTCAAAATATGGAGTTCATTTCGACCCACTTTGATAAAAAGTGCTGATGTATCAGGAAAAAATCAAAAAAATTCAGATTTGAAAAATTATTTCCAAAAAAGCCAAATATAAAAAAATTCTAAATTGTACCCTTTTTCTACAAATCAGATCCGAAATCTATAAAAAGAATTCGAGGCATGAAATAATATGTAGAAAAAACTTGGTGGCTCTTTACATTTTTCGAAATTTTTGGTCTGAGGAAAAAATTAGATTCAAAACCATGATCATTCTAAAAATCAGATTCAAAACAATGATCATTTTTCAGGTAAAAAAAAAAAGTAGACTGGATGTATTTGAAATGAATGGATGGTGAAGACGCCGGTGAGAAAATGAAGAAGTAAAGAGGTGGATATGATATTTTATCATCGACACTAAAAATATTTTAGACATTTGTAATTATTTTGAAATATAAATACACGAAAGAAATGTATGTCTTTTAAAATTAGAGATGTATAACCTTAATATTTTTCAAAAGATATGGAGTAATTTAAAATATGGGTCTCTCTGAGCAAGACCCTTACTCTGTAAAAGGCTGCAACTGGAAGTCTATTATCGAATTTCTTTGTCTTCACCTAATGCTGAAAAAGAGAAGTATATAGTACAAGTTAAAAAAATTAAAAAAATTAAAATGGAAGATTTAACTGCATTATTTTAACTAAGGACACTCTTGTGTGAGACCGTCTCATGGACATGAGACGGAGTCACTTTTTAATAAATTGTTATCACTTTTCAATAAATATTGTTATCACTTTTCAATTAGTTATCACTTTAATAATAATTTATATTATTTTTTAAAAAAGTGATAATAATTTATTAAAAAGTGACTTGGCCTCATACATAATACCATCTCATACAAGTTTTTGTCTTTTAACTATTAGGTTAGAATAATAATTTATATATATGGTTGTGTTTTAGATAATAAGATTCATGAGATCCTCTTACAAATAAAATTTATTGAAATGAAAATAAGAAGAACTAGAAACTCTAGAGATTGGTTTATCGATGTAGGTTTGAAATTTAAAAAAAATATATATATATATATATATATATATATATTTTAAGTTTCAGTTCGAAACCTATAAGGTGTGATCAACTTTTGAGATGAGTCGAGTTTTTAAATTTTTACCCTGGTTTCAATTGGAGCCCGTTAGTGGACGGTGGAGTTGATCTCCGTATTAGTCGGTCTTTTAATCGGATACCAAGTCATAAAAACCGAAATGTCATGTACCAAAGCTTTAAATTAACAATAAAAATCTAGATTGATCTAAAATAGATAAGTAGAGATAAATATGTGAACAAGAGATCCATATTAGGTTATCAACTTGCCCCAATGGTTTTACAAGACTGCCACACAAATTTATTATGATGACTAATTAATTTCCTTATTAATTAACTAATTAAGTACTAAAGAGGAACACAACATATTAAATCTAGCTCACTTAATCACCTACACGCTCATCCATAATACAAAGATACTCTCCCAAGTCTATCTATCTCAAGAAACAAAATCAAAAGGAGACAAATTAATTTAAATCAAAATCAACCATTCACAAGGCCAGAAGATAGAGCCATAAGAAGGATTGCAGCATCCTTCTCATCTTCCGGAAATACACGATGAAAAGCTAAATTGTTGCTTATGTTTATCAAGAAATCCTCGAAACCGATCTTCTGTCCGTTAGATGGCGATCCAACAGCACCTTCGGCCGTTTTTAAGCGTTTCTTGAGCTTTGAGGAATGCCCGTTTTTCTTCTCTTTGTGTTGCACTTTGATCTTCAGTTTCTGGTTATGATCAATACCAGCAGTAGGCGTGCCGCCAGCGGTAGCGGCAGCTGCAGCTGCCGCCATTGCACGCCTAGCCTTCCTTTGCCTGATCCCACACGCATTACAAAGCGACTGAAAAAATGACAAAAAAATAAAATAAATTAAACAAGATAAATCACGCAACATTTTAATACCCTAGCAATTTCTCAAAAATCGGGGAGGACTTGGTTCAAAATTTCTTAATATGAATGGTAACATAAATGAATTGTGGTAATTAATACAAATAAAAAATAATTAATTCGCTTTTATCATACTTCGTACAGACTAATGAAATTCAAATCATTAGTCCATTTCATTCACTACCTCCTCTCATAATCAATTCTCATCACTCAAAAATCATTTTTCGACATCCTTATTTCCAAATCAGATCAAAACACTAACAATATAATCACACATCAGAACAACCCTTCCACCAACACATCTCTTTCATTACACGAACACAAATTAAAAACAAAACCTCATCACCATTCCCACTGAAAATTTTTGAACACCCCATTATTATATAATAACTAAAATAGTGAAAAAGTATTAATTAATTAATTAATTAATTTACCTTAGGACCCTTGGGACCACTTCTCCATAGAGGGGTCTTAGTAGTGTTGCAATCAGAACAAACCCTAATTGGACTGTTATTGTTGTAAGAAGAACTGTTGCTGCTCATTTGATCAGTTTCTGAAGAAGACGAACGTTGCAGCTGCGCCTTTGGATCTTCGTTCTTCATCTTCTGCATCACCCTCATCTTCGAAGACATCCACTTATTACTATTATGCCCCTCATGATCTTCCTTTTTCCAAAGACTTAATTTCAGGACACTATCCACTTTCTTCTTAATCTCGTACGTTGATCCACCTTCATCATAATTGTAGCTTTCATCCTAACATCATTCAAACACATATCAATATAAATAGCATCTTTTTTTTTTTTTTTTGTACACAATTATATTTAGTACTAGACTCTTTTTTTTTTTTTTTTGAATTTTTATCAGTACAAGTCCCGAAAGATATGTTAACTATCAATTCGGGGTCTGAAAGATAAAATTCATCAATCTGGGACCTAAAAGATTTTATAATAAGAGATTTTATCAATTCGGGACTTGAAAGATCGGTCAATTATCAATCCGGGACCTTAATTTCTGGTCCTGAATTGATAAAATCACTTAATATAAATATCTTTCAGGTCCTGGATTGATAAATTTTATGTTTTAGGTCCTGATTTGATAATTAATATATCTTTCAGAACTTGGATTGATAAAACCTCCCCTTTTTTTTACCGGGACTAAGAACAAAATTTGAATGCATTAATCATAATTTATACAATAGTTAATAAAAAATATGTAATGAAATGTAATAATTTACAAATTAAAAGAATTTAGTCAATTTTCATACAATCATCACAAATTTAGTTGTAACTATAGAATGTGCACAAAAGTAATAAAATGGTAATTTCCAAAAAAACCAACTAAATGTAAAGTGAAAATTTCGGTGTTGGACATTGTAATGAAAACAAGAAATAAAATGGAGTGTGAAGTCAAGCTTGCTAATTTTGAAAGGCTAAAATCATAAAATAAATTAAATTTATATATAATAAAATACATATATAATACAAGAAAATTTTAATAAAGTTTAGCGGGGGTGGGTGGGGGTGTTCTAAGCCCCTCACCTTAAACTAGTTTTACTGTGCACTTATTTCGCAATAAAATTGATACTGTTAAAAAATACAGAGAAAGCAAATCAGTTGCACGATAAAATAATTGGTGTACAACAGACTTTGCCGTATACGCATACCGAGTTATGCTGAGGCCGAAATTTAAATTGAGGATGATCGTAGAATGATGATCCGGTGTTATCTTGAGTAGAATTGAAGAAAAAATGGCAAGAGAGTGAAGATGAAGAAGATTGATTAGGGCCAAAAGGGAGGTAATGGTGATCATTCTCATGATGCATAGGAAAAGGTGAAGGAGAAGAATTTAAATTCATGATTACTAATTTGTACTAGCAACCAAATATGAATCGATGAATTCAATAAACAAATACTACTAGTTTTTGAGGTTAGGGGGTAGGGGTGAGAAGAAATAATGTAGCAATGCGTGTGTAAAAGGGCGAAAAGAGGTGAGATGAAAGGGTATTATAAAGGGGGAGGATCACGTGAGTTCTTTGGAACAAAACAAACAAGTTTTAAAGAAGACAAACCAAAAGGAAGGAGCAGAATGCTACCACACGACCATTTGACAGAACCCTATCTTTAAATCACTCATTCTTTATGGTACTAGTCACCTCCTAAACTTAATCATTCCCTTACAAATTCGACATAATTAACAATCTTTAATGGCCAACTCTCGTGTCAACGAGTTTCATCGGGTGTTAGCTGTTTCGTTAAAGGGTATTAGTTGTATTAAATGTTTATCTATAAGATTTTAGTTTTGAATGATATTAGTCGATTAAGGGAAAATTCGAAGAGTATTAAATTTATGTATTAAGGGAAAATTGCATAATTGGTCCCATGAGAATTTTTCGGTGATAATTTTAATCACACGTTATTTTTTGGTCCTTTATTTTGCAAAAATAGTCCCAGCTTTTATTTTCAGGGACCTAAATTGCGACTTTATCTCATTCTATTGGGACCAAAACCGTAATTTATCATTCTCTTGGGACTAAAACTGCAATTTTCTTGGGACAAAAATATCGAAAAAACTATGGAACCAAAAGTGTTGAAAAAAGACCAATTTGCAAACCATTAATTCACTTGGGACAAAAATGCAATTTATCCAATGTATTAATTGTAAATAAGATTTACTGTAATACTGATTCATACCGAACCAACTCAAGTTTAGTTAATTTAATAAATTAATAATATTGCAAGATTTGTAGTACATAACAAACAATTGAGTTTAAAATTAGATGTTTCAAAGTAACCAGGATTTTTTTATACAGATGCCCGTAATTTGAGGGTGATAATTTAAGAACAATAAATTTTTTTAGTTTGACTAAGTAGAACATTAACTTTTTTTTAAGTAGAAGTAGGACATTCACTTTTTTCTCAATCGCCGCCTCTTCATCCTGTCGCCGCTTCTTCGCACTCCGTCTTCGCCTATGCACCATCTGCTTCTTGCTCCTTGCGTATCTCGTATAGGTATCAACAGATCTCAAATTTTGGCGCAAAGTATGCGAGGAAGTTGATGCAACACACTCTCATAATTAAATAGTAAGAATTCATGTTTCACGTATTTTAGAAATTTAGACCAAGAATTGACCCGAGGCTTACCATAGCGATAGCGAGTCACTTTCGGCTAGGGGTGTAAATGAGTCAAGTCGAGCCGAGTTGTGCCGAGCTCGAAATTCGACTCGATTGCAATACTCGAAGCTCGAGCTCAACTCGGTAAGAAGCTCGATAAACTAAGCTCAACTCAATAACTTTTTTGTTATTTTTAATTTACATATTTATATATTAATAATATAAATATATTTAATTAATAAAATAAATGACAAAATTGTAAATATAGTACAAGCTCGATAAAGCTCGCGAGTCTTTCGAGCCGAGTATTTGTGAGCTCAAGCTCGATAGCTACTCGAGTAGTTCGAAACTCGACTCTCGATTTCAATCTTTTTTAGTCGAGCACGAGTAGCTCGTGAGCCGGCTCGACTCACTTACACCCCTACTTTCTATTGTTGCCACCAAGACAAGTGCCCGCCCGCGAAGGCGAGTCGCCACCAAAGGGATGTGGCGATAATAGGACACTTTTGTTATGGAGCCACAACTTAAAAAAACAAAAAATATTAAATTTTTCATTTTAAATGTGGGGCCACAACTTTAAAAATAAATGAAATGCTAAGCTTTAAAGGGACGCTTGAAATAACAAATACTCTGTAGTGAAACAATTAAAACTATTTACATCAAACAACTAATACTCTTTACTTTTTTTTGCTTTCACCACCCTTCGTAGTACAACACCTAAATATGCGATTTTGATAAAAACATATTATCTATCACCGCTTATTGTTGGTCCCTGACGAGATGTGCAAGGAGGTGGAAAGTCTAGAAAGGGGGTTTGAATAGACTTTCCCACACTCAAAACTTTTTCGATTTTTTTGTGAGTGAGTGTGAAGTTAGAAGACTTTGAAGTCTTCTACAAAGAAGGTACTCAGAGTGTGTTAGGTGTGATCACAGACTTCGGATACTCAAGTCTTCGATGGTGCGGAAGCTAATCTCGAGTGTATTTGAAAACCCTTTTAATGAAAACCTTGGTGAAGAATACTTAGCAAGTTTAGTGCAAGTTTATTAAAACAATAATAAATGAGCAGCTTATCGTAATGTATGCAGAAAGCTTGTAAAGACACGAGATTTTTATAGTGGTTCGGATATAACGATCCTACGTCCACTCTCCCCGATTCCACAGGGGCCTTACTATCCACCAAAACTGGTCTTGTCTCCTCTAATCTCCTCGAGGATTTGACCCACGGGAAGTTTAACAAGTTCCCGCCCTTGGTACAATCAATGTGATCTTCGAGTGTTAACTCTTAGATCTCAAACAATCAACCTTTTCTCGTACAGAGATAATGAAAGGTGATTTACACTTCCTTGACCAAAAATAAATCTCTTTAAGAATATCAACGTATTGAATCGATTTCTGCACGAAGAATTATGCGTGGTAATCGCTATGAGTGAAGATGGATTTTTCTTGATGTTTCTCGCGTGTATGTTTTAAAAATCCTTCACTTCGTATATATGATCCCGAATTTGACTAGCCGTTAGACTAATTTGTCAATCAGTCTTCAAGAAATGGTAAGTGATCGTTGGAAGATTTGTTTGACTTTGGATAATTGATTGTGCGATATCAATCAATTATATCTTGATTGATCTTGATTGATAATCCAATCTTCTCTAGATTGATATCGGATATCTCGAATTATCCTTCCGACTTTTGTTAACCCCGATGAATTTCTCGAAGTCAACTCTAGCAACCTTACACCTTGCTCCAAAGACAGCCTAAAGCTTGTCAGAGTACGGATTCCAACCTTGCTATCTTCACTTGAACCTTTCTTGATAACACTCTTTTTGCATAAACCTTATTATCTCTTCTTTATCTTCACGACGCCCTTCCGTATGACTTCGAATGAGATCTCTCTTAGATCTTTAAGTCTTCTTATCAGCCTTCGCTTCTCAATCAATACAGATCTTCGTGTCAAGCCTAGCAAGATTAACTATACTAAGACATAAACCCTATCTAGATCATCAACTCGACTAATGTGTTCACTGTCCTATTACACTTAGGTTTTAGGAACATCATCAAAACATACAAATTCTAATCCTAACAAATTCCCCCTTTTTTATGATGTTAAAACCTTCTTGAGAACTCGCACATAAACAAAGATATGCGAAAAGAAGACAAGAAGAGACCTTTAAAAGGATCTCAAACGAAACCAGATGACAACGAGAAGTTGTCTTAGCGCAAAACATTCACTTCTATTAATATAGAGATATCGACATCTTACGTAAGTGAAATGCAAAAAGAGCAAAAGATAACAAAGAAATGCATAAAAAAATAAACACAGACTTCATCGCCTTCCCAAAGTAGCCTATCTTCCCAACCAAAGAATCTAGCTTCCCAACCAAAGCAACCTTCATATCTTCCTCGGTCATACCTTCAAACCCCTGTTGGAACATTCAGCCTACTCGTACACTCTATCATAGAGTTCCTCGTTATCCTGCTCCAATAGGTGGGCCGACCTCAACCAAGCAGATTTTGAGCGCCCTGCGAACACTCACCGGTCAAACTTCCCATCTGCCGTGGATCGAGTAGGAATCTTTTCAAACTCGGCGCTTGAAGGTTTAGGTTGAATTCAACGAAGCTTTCAAAATCTCTCGCCCAAAGATCACCGTGCTTTTCCTCCATCCAAGCAAAGAATGTTTCATTTGTTGTGGCCCCGATGCCGATACTTTTGCACACATAGTAAGAGCAAATGAAGTCTCTCTTTGCCGCTTTCCAGTCCTCAATCCTCTCAGAGGGCAGAATCATCCACATATCCATCGCTGTTGTGGGGGAAGATAAAGTCTTCCTCACCTGCTCCAAAGCAGCTTCTTTTCTTTCCTACTTTGCTTCTTCTTTGACACAAGAAGCTTTGCCACCTTCTTCGGTATGAACATTTTCTTCTCATCGTCCAAAACATCCACCTCTTTTCCTTGCTTTCCGAGGAGTTTGATCATCTTGTGACTGTCCTTTTCCTCCATCCAACTAATTTCTAAGTCACAAGAAAAGCTTCCTCATGCAAAGCTTCCAACTCTTCTTCACAGACTTCACTTTATCAACTTTTTCAGACATCTTAACCAACCTTCTCCTTTTCAAAGGTTGGGAACTTTGACCTTCGCCCACCTGTAACCAAATCCAGATGACTCGCGCAAAGCTCTCTTCAAGTCTCCGCCTTCTCTTTTCGCTCCAAAGAAGAAATTTTCAACGGCCTCGGCCTATCTTTGTCCTTCGCCTCATCTCTCTCAACCATCTCAGTTCTCAATCGCCTTCCCCTTTTTAACATCGGTCAAAAGAGGGGTCCAAATGAGCTTCCATCTCCAGCATCTTGGAAAGAATATCCCGTCTCGTACACAATAAACTTTTCGTAAACTTTTTGATTCAAAGAAACTTAGCCGCTATTGGAGAAGCAATCTTCTCATCAATTTCTAGCATATGCTTCACAGCAGCAAAGCAGTCACCGCAGATTTGAGCCGTCTCCGTCAATCGGACATTCGCCTCTTGCACAGAGCGATCTGTTTTCCCATCTCCAGCAGAGAAGATTGGATGGCCGCATTCTCGATCAATTCCTTCACGTAATCGCGCATCCATGCCACCGAGTTTAGCTAATCGGTCCTCCATCTTTGTCCTAAATCGCCCTCAATCAACTCTCTTTCAAAGCAAACACTTTCCCGAGATTAGCTTCACCTTTCTCTCCTTCACCTTTACACTCTCAACATGCTTCCTAACCTCATTTATGTTATTCAACATCATACCGTAAAGAGTTTCAATAATGGTCTCCTATTGCTCGTAAAACATATCGGCGCAGTTTGACGGATCAAGGAGGAGGCCGTCTCAATTGCAGCCTTCAATGTAGGACTTTGAGGACTCAATAGACTCAAAGAAGAGGGGTATACTTAGCAGCCAATACGTAAAACATTGTAGCATACCGTTGTGTTAACTCAAAGAAACTTTGTAGAGTAAGAGTTATACAAATCCTCATGAACAACAACAGGCATAAAATCGGGCAAGCGTACAGATGTAAAATTAGGGAGAGGAGGAGGGATAGAAGAGACACCTTTCCAGATTTCTTCACCATTGTAAAGGGAGGAACCGAACCATCCTCTGCAGCTCTGGTTCATCCAACAATGAGCAACTAGGCAAGCAACTGATGATCCGAGGTTAAGTCAAATGCTCGCTACTCCAGCCTTGGTCTCGTAGCTCAAACTCCCACAGAGAGAATCGATTGTGACCAATCTCATTTGCCAAAAGAATGAGATTATCAATCGCCTCCAAGCTTTGCATTCTTCCATACCAGGATATCTATCAAAGAAACTATGCTCCTCCGAAAATCCTCGTAACTGGGAAACTTCTTTGTCCACCCAAGTAGAAGTCTCGGCCATCAAACACTTCTCAAACGGTCCACGTATTCTACCAAAGCAAGGTTTACCATTTGCATGCACTCCATCGGATCTCGCTCCACTCACATCTTCTCCGAGATCACCCTCAAAGAACTTGGGTGATAGGCTCCAAGCGGCACCCATGCCTGCAATATCATCGCTAACTTCCATAGGTGCAATCGACTTTGAAGAAGAAGGAATCTCGAAAAGAGAAGGAAACGGAATTGGTACTGCTCCTTCTCACCGGCCGATTTCGTGAGAGACCATCTCTTCATCGTCTCGATATTGGAGAATCATCAACCTCACCGCATCCTCTCTGCATTTAACCTTTCTTGCCAGGAGATACCTTAGGAGGCATCTCGTGCTCCTCTCGGTACGATCGCCATCAATCTTTCCGAGTTACCATAGTTAACCTCTTTGCCTTCCTCTCGTGGTAATCTGTGAAATCGGAATTTGATCTTCGCCTTCGAGAAGACTTCAAAGTCTTCTCCCGAACTAGCAGCCTTGGAGCTTGCTGGTGCCTCGCTCACCGACACTCTTAGATGGGTTGTCTGAATCCTTCACCATCTCATCTTTCCCGATATCATCGGGCCTCGTGGAGCAACTTCGTAATTGGCAACACATCGCCAGGCTCTTCCTCAACTTCACCGATCTTCTTCATCATCGTAATCGGGAGGACCACCGAGCTCCTCATCCTTATTCAACATAAACTTTGCCTTAGTATATGGTTTCGTCCCACTTCGGGTCCCACGCCGTGTTAGGCATCACCTTCTCCAAAGAACACTTTGTAATCTTGTTTGACATGGAAACATACTGCTCCACAGCCCACACCTTAACCTCTCGGATGTCCGTCCACCTCGGTCCGAAAGAACCGATTCTTTTCCTTCTGCAGAATCTCAAAGAACTTACCGACCCAATCACACTCCACTCCATCCACAATCGCCTTCAAAGCACAAAGACGCCTCGACTCACCGAGTCCATACTCGCTGTCGTTCTCAAATATAACCTTTACCATGATATCAAACAACAGCCTATATTTCCGCTTAAGATATGCTTTCTTCAAGTCCGACACATGATGACGACACGAAGTTTTCGCTAGAGAGCGAAAGGCTTCGAGATGATTTTCCGACATATATGATTCTCGGGTCAATGCCTTGAAGAGACAAACCCAAGTGTTCATGAACATCCCGCCGCTTTGATGGTCAAACTTTTGACCGAACAACGCCGCTTTGATATCTGTTCCTTCTAAACTCGCCACGAACTGTAAATCGAACGACGAGGCATCAAGAGTCCGCTGCTCAAGAATGAGCCGAGCAATACCGAAACAAACCACGATCGATAAGAGATTTAGAATCTCCACTAATTCTCGCTGTCCAGCTTGTTCGAAAATCCACCGATAATTCGCTCCGCACTTTCTCCGATAGGGCCAAAGGATCTAGAGCCTTGTGTTTCCGTGCGACCTTTTTCAAGAAGATGATTGTTTGAGCCATTGATATAAAAGCGTAAAATTGATCAAATTTCGTAAGAAAACAGAGAACGAAGATAAGGAGTAATGAAAGAGAAAGAGATGATAAAATCAATTTATAAGAGAGAAGAAGGAAACCGCTAATTTTTAAATTTCAAATAAGATTTGAACGTTAATTTGCATATTGCACGATCGATCGAACGGTTATGAATTAAACGGTTCAATTCCGAGAAGTGCATGTCCTCACTCTGGATTTGAAAAAGGTATTTTCCAAAATTAAAAGATTTTTCGGGTCCGCAGTAAATAGAAGGTAAAATAATATTTTAAGAAAAATTACCCCATAATTTGTGGTTGAAAAGATTTGATTTGACAATTCACAAAATTAATTCCCAATGTGTGGATAAACGAAGGAATAAAATATTCCAAAATTATTTTAACCACATAGACTAAGGAATATTTTATACCAAAATATTTTCCAAACAAATAGACAAGAGCAAATCGAGAGAGAGAGAGAGAGAGAGAGAGAGAGAGAGAGAGAGAGAGAGAGAGAGAGAGTAAGAATAACATATCTCGGTTGCTATTGTAATCAACTAATACCACGGATTGACATCAGTAGCAAGCAAGGTTTTAGAACTTTCTACAGAAAGTTGTGAAGTTCTCTTCAAAGAAGCTTTATACTCTCTTCAAAGAAACTTTATACTCTCTTCAAAGAAGTTTATTGCTCTTCTTCAAAGAAGCTTAATACTTTCTTCAAAGAATTTTAATACTCTCTTCAAAGCAAGCGTGATAACCTTCTTCACCATGTTTTAATATGATTTTCCCGGATCCAGAGACCTAATTCTACAGATAGATCTCTAAACCGTGCTTCGCCAACGGTTTTGTAAGAATGTCTGCTCTCTGTCGATCTCGTATGAATCTTTTCCATTCGAATGTTTTTCTTTTCATCATGATCTCTAATAAAGTGATGACGTATATCCACATGCTTGCATCTTGTGTGAAGTAATCGGATTCTCGAGTAATCGCAATGGCACTGTTGCTATCACAAAAGATAGGAATTTCTTTAGTGACAATGTGATAGTCTTGCAATTGTTGACTTATCCAAAGTAATTGTGAGCAATACTCGGCGACCATATATTCTCGCTTACGTAGTGACGTAGCCACTCGAAGTTTGCTTCTTAGAAAACCAAGAAACCAGCTTACTTCCAAGAAATTGACATGTGCCCGTGGTTGATTTTTATCAATTCTACAACCACCATAATCGAATCGGAATATCCACCGAAGTTCCGTGTTGTCATCGCCAGGTACTATAGACCTAAGTTTCTTTGTACCCTTGAGATACTTTAAAATCTTCTTTGTTGCATCCAAATGACTTTTCTTTGGATTGACTTGAAATCTAGCGCATACTCCAACCGCAAAGGAAATGTCAGTCTCGCTTTGCCGTTAGATACAACAAAGAACCTATTAATCCTCTCGTACATGGTCTCGATCTACACTTTCACCATCCTCATCTGGATCCATCTTGTAGTTTGTTACCATTGGAATTTTTGCATCCTTGCTTGTTAACATTCCAAACTTTTCTAGCATGTTTTTGGTATACTTTGCTTGATTTATGAATATTCCTTTAGAAGTTTGCTTGACTTGAAGACCTAAGAAATAATTCATTTCTCCCATCATAGACATTTCAAACTTACTTTGCATCAATTCACCGAATTTTTCACAAAGCTTCTTGTTTGGAGATCTAAAGATTATGTCGTCCACATAGATCTATACTAAGAGAATATCTCGTTCTTCTTCAATTCGAACAAGGCTCGATCAATCTTTCCTTTACCGAATCCATGATCAAGTAAAAGCTGCGATAGTGTGTCATACCAAGCTCGAGGAGCTTGCTTCATCC